>JASVEL010000955.1:0-625000 GCA_032618575.1 Nicotiana noctiflora
ACCTATGCCATCAACAACTCAATAATTACAGTCGATTCAACAAGAGAATATCACAATACCACTGGATATTATCAGCTTACAATACCTTACCCCCTCTTTCTAAACATTACTCCATCCACTCACTAGAATAGTAGAACCTTTTTCCTTAATCACCATAAAGATTGATTCTCAGATTATCTGCAGCTGCTCGCGTTGCTTGAGAGTTTAATGACTTCCCATATAATATGAACTGATCTCAAAACCCTGAACATGCCATTATTAGCTTTCCATAACACATCGCAAACTATTTTTTCCAATTCATTGCATAAGTTTAACTACCAGGACTGAGTCCTTTTACCCACGTTGAGCTACGCAACTGCCAGCACTCAAGAGCTTTGTTGCACCATATCTGCAAGACTCATTACTTCAAACGCATACCAGGAGTTACTCGTGTCCTTTTCATACTGTTCCGGTTTATTATCATTTTTAATTTAATATTCTCCTTTACTGAAGGATCACAATACCTCAACTCAAGTTACCACATGAGACTCATACACAAGACCACACGGTCTAAGGCTCACAGACCGCTGAATACTCTCTCAAATGTTTCCCAGAGTACCACCTTCTACAATACTTTATTTTGAAGAACTTCCTGCGATTTGAATTTGTTATCATTATCTTCCAATACGGATACATAGAATCCCATCATTCACATAATATAACACAAGTCTTGATCTTTTCTAATGAAACCACCGTCTTTAGCTACATGCACAACCTTAAAACACCTAACCGTTACAAGCAAAATCTTGAACACCGCAAGACTATTCTCGGGCATCATTCAACCTTATTCAGTTATAATTCAACTATCTTATTGAACAAAACCACTCGTGCCTTGTTAGAACTCTGACATCACAGAACATGACTATATACAGGTACAATTAGCTATCTTTCTTTTCTATACACCGAACATTCTTTACCAACAGCAGTTCAAAACACCCTAGTATTTCTTCACATCTATGAAGCACCATAACCTTTACCATAATTTCCAACGTACTTAGAGACAAAATCAACATAGCACACAACCGTGCAATCAGCTAGTCAATAGCAACCTCCCCAACTTGGCTCGAAGCCATATACCAAGGCACTTTTAACCACTCATGGTATTCTTACTCAAATGATGCCACACTGCTATAGTGAGATTAAACTCAAGTCATATATAAGCTTTGGTAGAGACTCAAATCATCATAAATCTTAATTCTTCTGCAATTCATGTATTTATTCACACACAACATTTAAGCCTACTCTCCAGGTGACAGAAATATTTTTCTAGGTCCCAATTTTTCCAAAAATTTCGACAGAGTTTCCTTTGTAATTTGGCCTATCCACCTGCCAGAGAATCTCCAAAACCAACCTAACAATACATGTCCACAACTCGACAAGACACTACAAGGTATATCAACAACCTAAATCTCAATACTACACGAATTATATTATCAAAATTGATACAGTGACATGCGTGGCACCTGATCAAATCATAATACATATCAAATACCTTTCAATTACACATAAGAATCAGCTCGCCTAAGGGCACTCCGCAAGAGATAACCCACTTGCTTCACCTCAATTTAGCATTTCAGCAGACCTTCCACTATGATACATATCACATGGCTATCTAGCCGACATTCCCAAAATTAGGGATAATACTGAACATATAAGTTTATAACTCCAGCTCACAAAATCAGAATCCTCGATGCTCAAGCCATAGACAAAGATCCGGCCTCAAGTCCTCCCGACTAGCCCAGCATGAACTCACGGAGGTTATATCTCGCCCCTCGATTGGGGAATCATAAGCCATCAAAGGAAATTTATCACTAAGCACTGGAGTGCGCACATCAATGTGCAGAAGGAATTTCAAGAATCATACCACAAGCTGAATCAAATACGCACGATAAGAATTTCAAGAATTTGAAGCTTTCCTAAAAGGTTTGCAGCCTCCCGAGGATAAGTATAGGCGTCCCCGTACCAGCCTACGGGACTCTACTAAATCGGCTCATGACTCGCGAGACCTGTTAACCTAGGCTCTGATACCAACTTGTCATGACCCCAAACCCGGTCGTGATGGCGCCCAGCACACTGCTAGGCCAGCCTGACCAATCAACAAAGTCACAGAGCCAGCAGCTCACATTTAACCACTTTGGGCATAATAGAGATCAAATAATCACAAAGAAAATATTCTAATACGGGGATCACATCCCAAACCAACAAAACCTCCCAAAGACCAGGAGTCACGAGTCATGAGCCTCTACAGAGTATATAAAGTGTGATAGTGTCTACGACAGTGCTCAAGCGCAGAAATAGATATCAACATGAATAAAAGTAAGCTGGAAAGTCAGGTCCTGCAGACGTTGGTAGCTACCTCGACTGTCCAAATGCACTCCCGAGCAGCTATAGAATCAGCTCTGATGTGATGTACCTGGATCTGCACACAAGGTGCAGGGAGTCGGGTGTGAGTACTTCCAACTCAGCGGTAATAAAAGTAAATAATGTTGAAGGAAAGAAAATCACGCAAGGCACTATCTCATGCAACACAATACAGAACTATCTTTTTATTCCTTTCTAGCATATGTGAGTAGGTTATTTAGAAATATCAATTTTTAGCTTTCTTTCTTCAATGATAACATACCAATACCTGGGTACAATCTTAAGCAGTGCAAGTCTGCACTCAAATCATCCCCTCGGGCTCAGCACTCCTTAATAATTTCCACCAGGAGATCTGGTCAATATGGCAAATAATGCATGTGTGCCAGTAATGTAAATGTTGTGCCATGTAGTGCACGTAAACCAATGTATGTATGCCATGCAATGCATATGACGATGTGGCGTACAGCCCGATCCATGCAAAGGCGCCCACGCTTACTGTGGGGGTTCAGACTCCGGAGGGGCTCCTACAACCCAAGCGCAATATCAATATCATACCTGCTACGGCGCGCATCCCTATCCATATACCACGGCGGCGTGCAGTCCGATCCATGCATGTGTATGCATATGCTCACATAAATCTTCATGCCCTAACATATGGTCCTCGGCCCCAATCAGTCTAACAAATAATCAAGAAAGCCCCTCGGGCAACAATATCATATTAGCTCACAGCTAGAAATGTCATTAAGACCTTGTTCAAGTTTTTCATAACTTTATGAAAATGCTGAGTAGCAAAATACCATTAGAAACCTTAAATTGAGATAGAAATAAGCACAGTGTTATCAAGATAGTGATACCAATCCCTGAAGGATTTAAATAATCGGCACGAAGCCCAAGCATGATATTTAGTCCAATTCATGATAATTAATATCTTTTATTAGGATGTCAATTCAATTTCAGGCAATTAGGTGTTATTATTCATTACGCGAGACGGACCAAGTCACAATCCCCAAATGTTTCTCTACCCCACGCCCGTTATCCGGCGTGCAAGTCACCTCAGTACAGCACTAAGATGTGCAATTCCGGGGTTTAATAACCCTCAAGACATAATTTACAAGTATTACCCACCTCGATCCAGTGAAAGCTCAAGCTCCGCGACGTCTTAGCTCCTCGAACCAGCATCCATGCAAGCAAAAACTAGCCAAATTCAGTACAAATATATCTAAATAGGCTAACAGAACAACTCCCAATCGAACACAATCAAATTACATGAAAAACCACAAAGTTACCAAAACCCGACTTTCGGTACGCTTCTCAAAAAATTACAAAAGTTACATATTCGGATTCCTTATCTCAACACGAGTCCATACATATAAAGTTTATCAAAATCGGACTCCGTTTGCCCATTCAAATCGATGATTTACCATAACCCAGGCTTAGGGCAAAAATCCCCCATTAATCCTCCCATTTATTGTGAAATAATTGAAGATTCTAAGATAAAATCGTGTATTTAGACCATATAACTTACCTCCAATGTTTACCCAGTGAAATTCCCTCTTGAAGTTCTCCAAAATCATCCAAACGAAATGAAATCAATGAAAGAAATAAACCAATTTCGTGTAAAAAGAATATGTCCGTGCTTCGTCGAGTTGTACCTTGCACCTGTGCTATACAAGTTGTACATCCTATTGCTCCAGCAGTCCTTTTCCGTCGACCATAACTTCCAGTACAGATGTCCAAATTAAGAGTTCCTTAGCGTTCTGTAAACTAGACACGAAGGTCTACAACTTTTGTGTTTTGCACTTTTTGTGATTCCTTATAGATTACAAGATATCAGCTCCCAAAGTAGCCAAAAAGCTGCTGAAAATCTGCTGCAACAGCAACTTTTTCCAAAACCAAAAATGCCCGTTAGGCATCCGAAATCACCCGAGGCCCTCGGGACCTCAACCAAAAATACAAACTCAACCTAATACTTTATTCAAATTTGCTCGGATCATAAAAACGGTACCTTAAACATCAAAAATCACCAAAATCCTAGAATTCGATTCAAACTTAAACTTAAACTTTCAATATTCACATTCGATCAAAAACCCGGCCAAACGATGTCCGAATGACCTAAAAATTTGCAGACATATCCAAAATCACCTAACGAAGCTACTGCAACTGTCGGAATTCCATTTCGACTCTCGTATCAAAATATCACCTATCGATCGGATTTCGCCAAAATTCCAACTTCGCCAAAATAGGCTAACTTCTTCACCGGACCTCCAAAATTACTTCCGGTTGTGCTCCTAAGTCTTCAATCATCCCCCGAAACTAACCGAATCATCGACATTCAGTTTCGAGCCCTCTAACTTATAAGTCAACGTTGGGTTGACTTTTTCAACTTAAGCTTTCCTTAAAGAGATTAATTATCCCATTTTCTACCAAAATCGATCCGAATTGACTCAAATTTTGCACACAAGTCACATTCGACATTACGGACTTGCACCAACTTTCGAAATCGTATTCCGACCCCGATATCAAAATTTTCACTTCCGGTCGAATTTTCTCAAAAACCTTCAAATTCCTATATTTAGCCAAATGACTTCAAAATGACCTCCGGACATACGAATTCACTTCCGATCATGTTCCCAACTCCAAAATCACCATACGGATCTATTTCCAGATTCAAAATCCCAAACAGACATCTATAACTCTAAAATACCTTCCAACCCAAATTTATGAAATTCTTCTAAAATACTAACTTCCACCATATACGCCAAAATGCTCACGGGTTATCAAAAACCAAATTCGGATATACGTCCAAGTTTAAAATCATCATACGAGAATGCTGGAACTTTCAGATCCCAATTCCAATGTCCTTTTACTCAAAATTCCAATCCCAGTTCATTTCTTTAACTTTAAGCTTTCAAAATGAGAATTTTCATTTAGATTTGAGTCCAAACTTCCTAAATATTAATTCTGACCATACACACAAGTCAATATACCTGAGATGAAGTTGTTCATGGCCTCAATCTGCTGAATGACGCATCGGAGCTCAAAACGACCGGTCGGGTCGTTATAAGGAAGGGGTTGAAATGGTGCTATATTTGGAGTTTGCATCATTGACCAATGGTAGCGTGCAAACATTTCCGTCCCCAGTGCCATCCCCTCCACTACAATTTGAGCTAAGTCTCTTGGATGATTTATTAGAATAGTCACATCTTGTTGATTCATTTGCATGGTAAATGTGAGAGCATAGTTGTTGAGTCCCGATTCTAGCCAAGATGCTAGGTACGTTGGTGCATGGGGAGTGTGAGCCGTGTACACTATAGAATTTTGTTCCATTGTTAGATGGGGGTGGATGAGAGAATGGATTGGGATTGTTGTGAAGTTGATGGGAGGTTTGTCTTGGAGTGTTCCGTGAATTCCTCAAGTGACTTAGAAAATTGACTGGGAACATGTTGGAGTTGAGTGTTTGTAGAAGGAGATAAGGTAGTGAGATTATTAATAATAGGAATATCTATATTAGTAGATATGTTAGTAGATATATTAGCTAGTGGGTGTTTTGACTGGTTGACAAGATTGATATGAATGGTTTTGGTTTGACCTAGTAGTTGAGATTGAGTGAGTGCTTTTCCCTCTTTGCATGTGATCATTTGCTAGGGTTGGAGTGTTGAAATTAATGAGGGAAGAAGGAGGTGCAAGTATTTTAGGGGAATGTTGGTCGAGTAAGGTAGAATTAATAGAAGGAGGGAGGGTTTGATCATGCAAGTGTATAGGTAGTGATTTGTCTTGCATATGTGAGTGTGTGTCGTGGCTCTTTGCATGTTGAGTGATTAGGAGTAGTGGTATGGTCAAGATTTTCTAATTGGACCCCACTATTAGGTGCTTGATTGCTAGTTGAAATTTGACTAAGAGTATTGTCTTGTCTAGGAGTAGTATTAGTGTGATTTAAAGCATTGAAATGATTATTATCATCCTTTAATAAATCAAACTTATTATTAGTTACAGCAACATTTGTTTGGTCATTAATAATAGAGCCTTTTTTAATAGGTAAACATGTATGATTTAAAGATAATTGAGTAAAGGGGAGATGATTAGGATTAACATTAGCCAAAGACTTTCCCTTACCAAAATTTACCTCTTTACGTGCTTGCTTTGCATTTGCAACCTTGGAAGGAAATTGAACTAATTGCCATGAAGTTTGTGTATCCATTGCTTCCCCAGGAGTAGAAATATGATTAGAATTAGCCATGTTTAAATTCAACCCTTTAGATGGACAAATTCTTTGGTTATGACCCATACAACCACATATAATACATATTAAATTCAAACCTTCGTAGAGAATAGTTGTTTGTGTTCATCAATGTAAATATGAGACTTTAACGGTTGATTTAGTTGAACTTCAACACATAAACGAGCATATTGACCTCTTGTAGCATTAGAAGTACAAATATACATAGATAAGAATTTTCCAACTTTCTGAGCTAACTTCTTTAATAGATGATAATCGTAAAACTCAGTAGGTAATTCCGGTAATCGCATCCATATAGCAGAAGATGTAACTTGAGTAGATGAAGCTTTAAACCTAGGCTCCCATTGTCGCACAGATAAAAAATGGTTTAATACAAACCAAGGTTCTTCTTGCAAAGCACGTAATTTATTTTCCTCTTTTTGAAATTTAAGAAGAAAAAAATCTGAACCTAAATCAATTAATGGGAGATTTTCAGTAGGTTTCCACATAGTATATACCTTACACCCATAAACCTTGATAATCACAGCATGTTCCCAAGGTTTATAGAGTGGATGTTTTTCCTCTACTGTTAATGGAATAAAAATAGAAGAATCAGTAGGTACTTTTATTTCTTCACTATAATCAGAAGAGTCCATCCATGGAGTAGGGGAATTAAATTCTATATGGTTAGGGCTATTAGTAGTTAAAGTTTCAAGGTAGGACTTTTGAAGCTTTGAAGTATCAATCATTTGAGTTGGTGAATCTAGTTGCATAGCCGTATTCATAGTTATAGAATTTAAAGATGGATTGTCAGGTGGTTTTGGTGGTATTGATGGTGAAGGAGATGAGTGGTTAGAGGTTGGGAGTGTTTTCTTCATGACCGTAAAAACCTACTCGGGTTGTATTCTTCAATAATATATAATTTGGTGAATACATAGTATCCTCACCTGCCACACGATCAAGTATTCAAGAATAAAATTTCTTATATTTTATTGCTCATCGGTATGGCAGCTTTTCCCAAATATTTTTTACAACATGTTTATTTTAAAATATGACATATTAAATATAAACAATTATATATACTTATACTTATAATATACCAAAAATATCACATAAAAATATTTGTATTAAATACATACCTTATTTATACGATGTTTTATAATGAAATTATACCTCCGAAGTATATTTATACAAAGGAAATTTCTTGTATTTCTTTTCAACATTTTATTTTTATGTTGGCAGTTTTATTTTTTCAGCAAAATATACATTTAATATATTTACAATATATTATATTGTAAAAGTTTTATATAATTTTAATGTTCCTTCAATAAAAAAAATTGTTAATAACTGAAATTATACCATGGATATAAAATAAATATTTCACCATTACTCTTCAGGTTCCATCAATATATATTTGTATAAAAGAATATAATGCAAACTATATTGTGAATATTATGTAAATATTATATTAATTTAATTCACCTAAAACAAAATTAAAGAAAGATAAAGAAAATAGAAGAGTTAGTGTATCAGTGACTTGACTCCTAGAATCTTGATCGAATATGCATAATTTTTGTAAAGTGCGGAAAGGAAGGAAAATAAGAGAGTCTAAATAGAAGAAAAGAAAGATGATTGTTAAAAGAGAAATCCCTACAAATAAATAAAAATAACTGGAATGGAGGAGCATTTACGGGTAAATAATAAATTTGTTCCTACAAATAAACAAATTTATTTAATTAGGTGTCATTTTTGTTAATTACTTAAATGTCATTTTGTTAATTACTTACTACTGCCTTGATTATGTTAGATTTTCTTAAATACCGTCTACTTATATTTTTTGCTCTTTACAAAACTGAATGTTCGGTTAGTATTAGTTATCACACTTTCATCCCTAATTGTTAATATGCCGATAAATAATAAATTGTATACTAAATTGTGACGAGGAAGTCATGGATTCAAGCTGGAAAAATAGTCTCTTGTAGAAATGCATAATACCCTTGTGGTCTAGCTTTTTTCTGAACCTCGCGCATAACGGAACCTTGGTGCAGCAAGCTGCCTTTTTATAATCCATTGTGTCTTTCTCTCGTCTATGTGTACTAGGTAGGTCGAGTTGATTCGAATTTTTCAATTACCAAACCAAACCAATAGTATCGGATTTTTAAATCTATAAACTAAACCAAATCAACGAAATCGGGTTTTTCAATCTCGAGTTTTCTCGGGTTTTCGCGTTTTTTTTCCGATAAGTCTTCATAGCACAAATATATAACTTGTACTCTACATACTTCTCTAATCTTACAAGGATACAACTATATGATGTATTTTTCAAGAAAATAATATAATAATATGAGATGCGTCATAACATTGTACTAAAATATTCAATAACAAAAATACAAAAATCCATAAAGAAAATATTACTAAGTAATAAGCCATAATAAATATTAACATAATCTAAAAGTAATATATAAGTCATGCTTAAATAAGTACAACTATAAGTATATTAGTTACACAACTAAGCACTAAAAAAAAGATAAACTAAGTTATGCATTTTCAATATAAACAATGCAAAATTAAAAAATAGATATCCACACTATTATCATTTCTAGTGTTGAATTGAATTTTCTTAGTTAGCATTAGTATTGATGTGAAGTTTATTTGAATTATTACCTTTATGAATTATAAAATTTATTGGACCATTCAAGAATGTTAATTCCAAACTTGAAACAATATGTTTAAAGATAAAACTGTGAAAAAGTTTAAGAAATATTTATGAATTGTATTAAAAATAAATATTTATATGTATAAAATATTTGTAAAATTGAATAAATATAATATCGGGTTGGTTTGGTTTCGGTTTGACTTTTCTTAGTTAAAACTAAATCAAACCAATTATGGTCGGGTTATTTTTTCCAACACTAAACTAAGTCAAACCAACCCATGATCGGGTTTTTTTTTCGGTTTGACTCAGATTACCGGTTTGGTGCGATTTATCGGTTTTCTTTGTACACCCCTAATCTGTACTAGTTGAAGTAATGATAAAGTCGCCTATTTGTTTTATAAGAAATGCAAAACAAAAATAG
Organism: Nicotiana noctiflora; assembly: GCA_032618575.1. Taxonomy (NCBI): domain Eukaryota; kingdom Viridiplantae; phylum Streptophyta; class Magnoliopsida; order Solanales; family Solanaceae; genus Nicotiana; species Nicotiana noctiflora. Next base: position 9,694 of record JASVEL010000955.1, read on the forward strand.
ATTGCACGCCTAATAAGAACTTGTTATGCTGTTGACTCATAAAAATAGCACGAGCTAGCCAGTTTTTTGGCTGGTCATTGAAAAATAGCCAGTATTTACAAAGTCATTGAAAAATAGTCACTATTTTACTGCAACACAGAAAGTTCAAATATACTAGAGATCGGTACACATGTGTATGAACTTCTAGCATATTATGCTACAATTCCAATACGCAAAAAGTTCCAGTAAAATATACTGGAGATTGGATATGCGGAGTTCCAATATATTATACTGGAGTATTTTTCTGAATTTTGAACCGTATTTTTGTTTAGATTTATCTGTATAGGAAAAGTAACTAAATTTTGATTACTTTTAAAATTGTGGCTATTTTTAAATGATTATTTCTAAACCTGACTATTTTTAAATTTCTCCCTGTTGACTCAGCTTTGGAATTATTGGCCTCATCATGACAAGCTACATAGGCGTTGGTCCCCGGCGAAGCAAGAAAATTTGATGGCATTGTATTTCAAAATTAGTGAATTGTTGGATCCTAGGGCCTAGACCTACATTTCTTTGCCTATAAAACAAACAACAAAGCTCGTAGGCATATATCTTGAACTGGACCACATTTGAACGCTAAACTAGATTAGGATATCAGCACACAGCATTAAAGAACTTTATTCTAATATCAAGAAACCCTTGATACTCAACTTGCACAAGACTCGAAAGTCTAAAGGCTCGTCCCTCTATCATTCTCTACTTAAATTCAAACTTGTGACGCGGGCCTAACCCACACATCACACGCTGTGTAGTCCGATTGAATCAAAGCCTTGTGGACTCGTAGCATTAAAGTACTTGAAGAGAGAGATAGTGGAGTGACGACAGACTAGAGCCATAAGTAACTCAACAAAAAACTTTATAAAGATAGATTCATCGTTCCAAAATTTATGAGCAACATAAGCAAAACGACAAATAAAATTTATAAATATGATCATAGATTTTAACTACAGTCATATGGTGATCCAATCTCTGTGAAGACAATATCTGCCTTGACCTAAAAACAGATTTTTCCCTCAATAACTATAGAATATCACTCTGCGCCTTCCACCTATGTTGCACACCAGGACAACCCTTTTATTCAAGGTTCAATGACAAATAGAGGCTGCAAGAAGAGATTGGAAATCACATAAAGCACAAGTAGACTCAAGCTAGTCTAAAGGTATATGCTACAGAAAGACTGACATACCGTGTCCACGCTAACGGGCTTTCCATCATCTGCAATTATGTCAACTATGGTTCCAGACGAATCAGCCTGATAAAGAATTCAAAAATGATGAATGGAGTAGGTAAAGAGGAACTCAAAACTTGCAGGCCATGGTGCGACTCTCCCCAGAGCAGACAGAATGGCCCGAGTAATTACGGTTGAGTTAACTCAACAGTTTTCAAAAAGTCAGAATTGGCGACGCCATTCAATTCTAAACATTCAACAAGATAATGATTTCAGGTAATTTTGCGACCAACTTCACCAACATGGAAAATGTTGCGAGGAGCTCCTCTTTATGACACATCACTTACCTATTTACTTCATTTATATAGGCCTCCAATTACCAATTTACCATGAGAATGGATGCAACATAAAAGCAAAAACTGAAAATACAACACTTAGCCATGTTCCACACTAGAAATTATGATTATATATGTTTCTACCCTATCATAATCATCTTTTTATGAATCTATCTATCACAGCAAGTATAGAACTGATTTTGCACATGACGGAACACAAATCTTAATCCAGAACTAACCTCAATTTCATTCATCAATTTCATGGCTTCAATGATGCAAACCACTTGCCCTTTCTGGACCTTGTCTCCTACCTGGTAATTCGCCATTTTAGTCAGGGTCAAGAGAAAACAACAAGACGAAGAATGTTTAAAGGTAAAGGGAAACGAAGCTGCAGGCAAGCACATAGTAGCAAACATTCTCTACTTTGGTCGCTAGAAGATGTGAAAAGTGTTATAGTGAATTTGCCCTTGATTTAATATTTCCCTGGTTTCCTGACTAATCCAAACATTTAATGCCAAATTTTGACATAAACTTAAGGAATCCAGGGTCATGCTATAGTGCAACATAAAAGAATTAATCCCCTTTTCATTCCTTTTTTCTAGAAAATTTCAGGATGTTCTTTTGCCTATAGAACACTATATATAGACCAAAAATTAACAGCCCTACTCCCAAAAAAATCAAAATAAAGGGGAAAAAGAGGGACAAATTGGGGGAAAGGAAAAAACAGTAAACAGCAGCAGCAAAATTTCAGACTGCCTAAATGTGCGATCTACTGAAACATTGGGAGTAGGCCCCTGCTCTGACAAATTTACTCCAAACTTCAAACTATTAGTATTAGAGCAATAACACAAGTTTAACTGCTTCATAGTAATTGTTAATAACTGCTCCATTCTTCTTTTCTGCCCTTCACTTTAATTGCTAATTTACTAAATACATGGAGTGATTAAACCAAGGTACTCCTTAGCCTACAATGAGACTCTAACTTTTGGCAAAATATCAGAATACCGTGCTCTTGGCCCAATGGCTACTATAACACAGGTGAAAGCGATATGTGTGTTTACCTTTACAAAAGGTGGTGCCCCTGGGGCAGGCGATCGGTAGAATGTTCCAGCCATGGGACATTTCATCGGAGGATGTGAAGACTTAGGCTTTGAAGGCGCAGGTGGCGGAAGTGCAGGAGCTGCTGAAGCTGCAGGAGCCGCAGGAGCAGGGGCACTTGCAGGAGGCAACTGTGGTTGATAAAAGCCCTGCTGAACAGAAGGTGGGGCCATAACAACAGGTGGCTGGGGCAATGCCGCCTTCTTCCTTATAAGGATTTCACAATCCTTTTGCTTCAGTTGCAGCTCCACAATGTCCCTCGAATCTACAAGCCTAAGCACAAAAACCCAAAAACTTTTAACTCTAGCAAAAGACAAGAAAACGAGCTAAACAGGTGACGAGAGCTCAACGCACTCAACAAGATCAGCTGCTTGAGACATGAATGCTTGAATGGACGAAGCATCTGGAATTGAGTACTCAGTCTTTGGGACTTCCTCCGAGCTTTTCTCAGAAACTGGTTTTGAATTGGTCGACTTGTCAATAGCAACCTTACAATAACAACAACAACTAAGCCTCAGTCTCAACCAAGCTAGGGACGGCTGTTTGAATCCTGACTGACCATGTTACTTCATAAAAACTCTTCTCACACCAATATTGTAAAGTACTGGAAGTTTTTTTATAATTACTACTCCCAATAGCAGCCTTAAATTTACAAAATTCATTCAATCAAGTAGGCTTCAATCCCAAATTAACTGGAGTCAGACTATATGAATCTTCTTTCTTTTTTCCTGATAAATCAGAACATATAGTGATTGAAATGATTCATAGAGATAAAACTTTTTCACTTACATATCACAGCCTATAGCAACCTCCTTGTCTAAAATTACACAATCAGAGTAATAATTTTATCACAAAACTTCTCTTTCTGGGGGTCAAAAGTTTAACAAGAAACCTGGAATATCAAAGAAAATTACCTCATTGAGCTGGGCATTCACCTTAAACACCTGAGATTGGAGTCGACTGGACCCCTGAAGGACAACACACACACATACACTAAATTCAATCAAATGCATGCTAAAGTTTCAATCTTTAAGATATACGTCAAAGGGAAAACAAACCTGAAGACGAGGGAGCAATGCAGGAGTGGATCTCAAGGAAACGGAGACGTGGGGTTGTTGGGTGGAGCTGGAATGGGAAGAAGCAACGGATAAAACAGAAATTTTGGGACAAGGAACACTGAAAGAAGCCATTGGAGAAAAGGGGATTTTTCAAGAAAATTGTGATTGTGAGTGGGAATTGGAGGGTTTTGTAGAAGAGAAATGGACGGTGAAATTGATGAGATTTAGCAAGGGCAATCAGAAGAAAAGGAATTGGAAGAAAAAGGGGGCGATACACACGAGGGGAAGGGGACGATGCGTTTTAAGCTGGCACTACCAGTTTGCCAGATGAGTGGAACTAAAGGGTTAAAACTATATATTCTATTTTAGCCTAATAAATGTAACAGAAAGTTGGTTGCTTGGTCTTACATTGTGAAACTTTGGTTTTCTTGTTTTGACTTATTTGCTTTGCTCTTCACTTTTGAACCGGTGCTGTAATTTTAGCAAAGTTACGCCATAAATATTTATATTCCATAGTTAATATTCATAAATAATATATATAATCTATATCTATCTATCTATATTATTATAAAAGCAGGAATACAATGTCGGTTTATCTATCTATCTATCTATATTATTATAAAAACATGAATACAATGTCGGTTATTATAAAAACATGAATACAATGTCGGTTTACAAAAATAACCTTATAACATTGAGTATAATAACTTATAATCAAAGGATTTAACTGGAATTCTAGAAAGTAGTCTTATAATCATATTAGTTTTAGGATATAGTACTACACGTTAGGAATCCTACATAATTACCTTTAGGAATGGTATTAGTATAATTACTTTCTTAAGCTATCTAATTAAAGTTAATTAAAAATTTACTTCATATGAAATATTTAAAGCCAACAAAGAAAACCGTCGACAATATAAAAAAATATGAACTAAAACACAAAATCATGTAAAAGCATATACGTAAGAATAATTTATATCCTACTTTTTCTAATGATAAAACCACACGATAACTTTTGTATTCTGTGTCCTAATATTTTAATCACACAACGTCATGTTTGCCTCTATATTTTCTTTCATACCAAACTATTTGCTATTTCTGATTTTAAATTGATAACTAATTTATTTAAAAGTTGGTTATTAAATTATACATTTCTATTTTTATAATTTATTACGGCAAATATTTGTACAATTAGTATCACCATTAACATAGAAAAAGTAATCACTACTCGAAAAAGTAGTAATTATTTAGTCATGTAATTCTATTATTTTAGGATATATTTCTTAAAAAATTATGTTATTAATTTAGTTTGTATCACGACCCGCATTTTCCACCATCGGGAGTCATGATGGCGCCTACTAGTTGAAGTTAGGCAAGCCAAATCTTACTTACATTTTCATTAGTTACGACTCTCTTTTATAAAACTTTAAATAAAATTATGCAATTACAGCGGAATAAATAAAGTTAGCGGAAGACTTAGCAAATTTTACTAGATACGATTTAGAAAATCCAAGCATAATACACTACCCAAGACTGGTGTCACAATACTCAAGAACATCTAAGAATAATACACATAATCGTCTGAAAGAAATATAAATTGTTTCTCTCGAATACATGAGATAATAGACTGAAAAGTAAAGATAGAGGAGACAACGGGTCCTGCGGACGCCTGCAAGGCTACCTCGAAGTCTCGGTGGTCGAAATACCTACAATCGTGCTACTGCCGCTGCTGCTGTCTGTAACATGTATCTGCTCAAAAAAAAGCGCAGAGTGTAGTATCAGCACAACCGACCTCATGTGCTGGTAAGTGCGTGGCCTATCCCGGCGAAGTAGTGACGAGGCTAGGACCAGACACCCACATAAACTTGCACAGTTGGGATATATACATACACAACAGCAGGAAAACATTTTCGAACATTTATAAGGAAAGAACCTGCTCTGAAAAATAATCTGAACAATGGAACAAAACTTACTTTCATGTCTCAATTCGTTTTCATTTCATATTTTGTGGTAGGCGTACTACTCGCTCCCAGATTTAATAATAGGCTACCGGCAACTATGGCAAATGCCAACATTCAAATAACTTTGTGGTCGGCGTGCCACACGATCCCATAATATATAAGTGGTCGGCATGCCACACGATTCTATTTCTGTAATATATAAGTGGTCGGCGTGCCACACGATCCCAATTTAATGATATATTACCTCCATTGAACCAATAATCTCTGATCAATAATAAGTATATAAAAATATTACCGGTATTAAACCAATAATCTTCAATCTCAATAATATTTATATTACTAGTACAAAATCAATAAATAATAACTAATCAACGATATATGTATATTATCGGTGTGACACCAATAATCATTTCCTTTCATATAATCACATAGGATTAATAGGAATTTAACCCATTTAAGACCCACGGTCATGCTCGACCCCCAACGTATAGATACTCGTCACCCTGTCTATACGTCGGACTTCACACATAACAATTAACACATGAACTCAATTCCTATTCCCTCAAGCTAGCATAGAACAAACACTTAACTCAAAAGTTTACGAACAATTCAATCCGTAGAAATGCCTTTCCCTTTCGAATTTGGCTCCAATCCAATCGTATCTATACACAATTGATTTAATATCATCAATACTACTTAACAAACTATTTCATATGGCCAAATTTTATTTTTACAATATTCTGCCCGGAATAGTAAAAATCAACCCAGGGCCCACATGATCGAAACTCGAGGTTCGAACTAAAATAAATTCACCCAATCATCTACGAGTTCAAATATGCAATTTGCTCTTTAGTTCGACCCCAAAACGAGGTCTAGATCGTAAATTCTTTGAAAACCCTAACTATACTCATTTCTCTAATTTTTTTTCTTCCCATTTACACATATTTAGGCCTAGGAATTCAAATATTATTCATGAAAAATGAAGAAAACTAGTCAAGAATCACTTACCCAAGAATTTTGATGAAAACCACCCAAGAATCGCCAAGAAATGGTATTGGAGAAGAGAGAGTTTGTGAAATGGGATAAAATTCCCGTTTCTGTTCTGTTTTGGGAATTAAATCACTGGGCAGAAAATTTATTCTTCGCGTTCGCGATACCCAGGTCGCGTTCGCGGTGAAGGAAAATGGCAGGCATCGCGTTCGCATAGGGAGAGTCGCGAACGCGAAGGGAAAAATTCTGGGGCTTCACATTTGGCCTACGCGAACACGGGCTCTATCATGCGAACGCGATGTGTGGATCGCGAACGTGAAGAAAGAAAAGGGCTGGGCATCACGAACGCGAGAAGGCGTCCGCGAACGCGAAGAAGGAGTACAAGCTGGGCATCGCGAACGTGACCAACGGGACACGAACATGATGAAGAAATGTGTGCTGCAGATTTTCTGCAATTTTCCTAAGCTCAAGACCATCCCGATACCTATCCGAAACTCACCCGAGCCATCGGGGATCCAAACCAAATATGTACACTGAATCAAAAATATCATACGAACTTGCTCGCGTGATCGATCACCCAAATAACATCTAAATCAACGAATTGGGCCTTAAAACTCATGAATTCTTTCAAAATTTCATAACTTTCAAAATTTCCAATTTAAGGCTGAAACACGTCAAACGATGTCCGTTTTCAACCAAACTTTACAGGAAGCGCTTAACCAACATATATTACTTGTACCGAGCGTCGGAACCAAAATACGAGCACGCTACCATTACTTTTTAATCAAATTTCATTTTCATCTTTCTTAAACATTTTTAGAAAACAAATTAACAGAAAAATTCTTTTACCGGGGTTTTAAACCTCGGATTTCGATTCCGGGCATATGTTCGAGTTCCATATTTTTCTACGAATATTTTGAGACCGTCAAATCATGGGTCCGGGTCCGTTTACCAAAAATGTTGACCAAAGTCAACCATATCAATATTAATATCAAAATTCTTCAAATTTTTCACATATTTCATATATTTCAACATAAAAAATTTCCAGCTTCACGCCCGGACTATGCACACGAATTGAGGCAACTATAAATGAGGTTTTCAAGACCTTAGAAGCTCAAAATGATTGAGAAAACAACTAATGACTCTTTGGGTCGTCACATTCTCCACCTCTAAAATAACTGTTTGTCCTCGAACGGACAAAAAAAAGAAGTACCTGAGTCAGAAAATATATAAGGATATCGGCTCCGCATGTCAGACTCAAACTCCCAGGTCGATGCCTCAGGTGGCTGACCTCTCCACTGAACTCGCATAGAAGGAAAACTCTTCGACCTCAACTATCGAACCTGCCGATCTAAAATAGCTACCGGTTCCTCCTCATAAGATAGATCCTTGTCCAATTGGACAGTGCTGAAATCTAACACGTGCGATGGATCGCCGTGATATTGTTGGAGCATGAACACGTGAAACACTGGATGTACAGCTGACAAGCTAGGTGGCAAGGCAATCTTATATGCCACCTCTCCCACACGATCAAGAATCTCTAATAGTCCAATAAACCTAGGGCTAAGTTTGCCCTTATTTCCAAATCTCATCACGCCCTTCATAGGAGACACTCGGAGCAATACTCGTTCCCCAACCATGAAAGCTATATTTCAAACCTTCTGATTTGCATAGCTCTTTTGCCTGGACTGATCTGTACGAAGCCTATCTTGACTGATCTTGACCTTATCTAAGGCCTCCTGAACTAGATCCGTACCCAACAACTGAGATTCTCCCGGTTAAAACTATCCAACTGGAGGATGACACCGCTTACCATACAAGGCTTCATAAGGAGACATCTGAATGCTCGATTGATAGCTATTATTATAAGAAAACTCTACCAAAGGCAGGAATTGATCCCACGAACCTCCAAAATCAATAACACATGCCCGAAGCATATCTTCCAATATCTGAATAGTCCTCTCGGACTGACCGTCCGTCTGGGGATGAAAGGTTGTACTTAGCTGGATTTGGGTGCCCAACTCTCGTTGAACCGCCTTCCAGAAATGTGAGGTAAACTGTGTACCTCGATCTGAAATGATAGAGATAGGCACACCATGAAGGCGAACAATCTCCCTAATATAAATTCCAGCTAATCTCTCGGATGAATAGGTAGTGGCAACCGAAATAAAATGAGCTGACTTGATCAGCCTATCAACAATAACCCACACAACATCAAACTTTTTCTAAGTCATAGGAATGCTAGTAACGAAGTCCATAGTGATCCGCTCCCACTTCCATTCGAGAAGCTGAATTCTCTGAAATTGACCATCAGGTCTCTGATGCTCATATTTCACCTGTTGACAGTTCAAACACCGTGCTACATATCTCAGCTAATATCCTTTTTCATTCTACGCCACCAATAATGCTGCCGCAAATCCTGATACATATTGGCTGCGCCTGGATGAATAGAATATCGCGAACTGTGAGCTTCTTCTAGAATCAATTCTCTAAGCAACATCAACATTTGGCACACAAATGCGCCCTTGCATCCTTAGAATCCCATTAGCATCTAAGGTGACCTGCTTGGAACCTCCTCGTTGAACTGTGTCTTTAAGGTCACATAAATAAGAATCATTATATTGTTGATCACGGATACACTCCAATAATGAAGATCGAGCGACCGTGCAAGCTAGCACTCGACTAGGCTTTGAAATATCTAACCTCACAAATTGGTTGGCTAAGGATTGAACATCCAAAGAGAACGGCCTCTGATTGACTAGAATATAAGCAAGACTGCCATACTGGCTGACTTCCTACTCAAAGCGCCGGCCACCATGTTTGCTTTTCCCGGATGATATAAAATGGTGACATCATAATCTTTCAGCAATTCTAGCCATATTCTCTGCCTCAAATTCAACTCCTTCTGTTTAAATAGATATTGAAGACTCTTATGATCGATGTATACTTCACATGCCATACCATACAAATAGTGCCTCCAGATCTTCAATGCATGGACAATCCCCGCCAATTCAAGATCATGAACTAGATAGTTCTTTTCATGAATCTTCAACTGCCTCGAAGCATAGGCAATAACCTTGCCATCCTGCATGAACACTGCACCAAGCCCGATACGGGAAGAATTATAGTAAATGGTATAAGGTCTCATACCTTTGGGTAAAACCAATAATGGTGTTGTGGTCAAGGCTGTCTTGAGCTTCTAAAAGCTCGTTTCACATTCATTTGACCATTTGAACTGAACACCTTTATGCGTCAATCTGGTTAGTAGGGTTGCAATAGATGAAAACCCCTCCACGAATCATCGATAATAACCCGCTAATCCTAAGAAACTTCAAATTTCTGTGGCTGATGTCGGTCTAGGCCAGTTACGCGAAATTACAATCAAGAAATAAAAAATAATGAAAAGTTCTCCGAGGTGCGCGAAGTGACCTACCACTTCGCGCACCACTTCGCACGTCACTGTCCGGTAAAATGATCTCTTTAAGGGTAAAATTGGAAAGTCACAGCATTCCACTCAAAGATAATTAATGCAATATTTTATTATGGAGAAGATCATATTTTATGCATTATTGATCAAGAGTGGTATTATACTATTCATTTTTAGATAGAAGATTTTGAGAGAAAAGCCATTGAAGTGTTCTTGAAGCTAAGGAAGGAATTGAAGATCAAGACTTTGGAGCAACAATTTAAAGAGTTCATCTAAACCTTCATCTTGTAGTTTGTTTGTAGTATATTAGATATTAATATTGTTGATTTTAGTATGAATATGAGTAGCTAAATACTCTAATATTCTAGGGTCATGGATGTTAGATGATCTTGCTATGTGAAGCTTAGATTGATTTTATTAAAGTTATTGATATGGGTTGTTTATTTGATTTTGATCTTAATTATTTTACTGCGTAGCTAACAGTGAAATATTATTTACGAACTTTGAACTAAACTTGACAAAGGAAATTCTTGGTTGCATATAAAATCAAATAGAACAAGATTTGAATCCCGGGCATCGGGTGAAGGATTTGTAATTAAGATAGACATATACTTAATTGCCTTGTTTGGTTTAAGAATAAGAGTTGTAAATGCATTCTTGTTAATATTAATACCATAGATATATATGTATTGATTTAACTTGGATAGATTCATAAGAACTCGAAAGATTCTTATGTATATTATTAACCTTATAATCAACAACCCGGATAATTCAATAAATCGATTATAAGTAGAAAAATAGCATGATTACTAGCAATTCCATGACCTTGGAATATATTTGTCAATATTGTTATAAAAATATTGTGAAGTTGTTGTAGTAATTTTATCTTGAATAATTGTGAAATTATTAAGTGTATTGTAAAGTGGTTCCTTATATATTTCCGAATGATATAGCACGAATTGAGAATTAGTTAAGTTAATATCAGTCAATAGGTTAATCAAAATTCCTCGAGGGAACGATACTTTACTTACTATTATACTACTTGTCGATCGCGTACACTTGCGTGAGTGTTTTGGTCGCAATAGCAGGCATCACATTCGCATTGGGAGAGTCGCGAACGCGAAGGAAAAAATTCTGGGGCTTCACATTTGGCCTACACAAACGCGAGCTCTATCACGCGAACGCGTAGAGGACAAAGGTTGGGTCAGAATTTGTACTATGCGAACGCAATGTGTGGATCACCAACGCGAAGAAAGAAAAGGACTGGGCATCGTGAACGCGAAGAAGGAGTACAAGTTGGGCATCGCAAACACGACCAACGGGACGCGAACGCGATGAAGAAATGTCTGCTGCAGATTTTCTGCAATTTTCCTAAGCTCAAAACCATCCCGATACCTATCCGAAACTCACCCGAGCCCTCGAGGATCCAAACCAAATATGTACACTGACTCAAAAACATCATACAAACTTGCTCGCGTGATCGAATCGCCCAAATAACATCAAAATCAATAAATTGAACCTTAAAACTCAATAATTCTTTCAAAATTTCATTACTTCCAAAATTTCAAATTTAAGACCGAAACACGTCAAACGACATCCGCTTTCAACCAAACATTACAGGAAGCGCTTAACCAACATATATGACCTATACCGGGCATCAGAACCAAAATATGAGCCCGATACCATTACTTTTTAATCAAATTTTATTTTTATTTTCCTTAATCATTTTGAGAAAACATTTTCAAAAAAAATTCTTTTACTGAGGTTCTAGACCTCGGATTTCGATTCCGGGCATACGCCCGAGTTTCATATTTTTCTACGGATCTTTTGAGATCGTCAAATCACGGGTTCGGGTCCGTTTACCAAAAAGGTTGACCAAAGTCAACTATATCAATATTAATATCAAAATTCTTCAAATCTTTCACATATTTCAACATAAAAATTATCCAGCTTCGCGCCCGGAATACGCACGTGAATCGAGATAACTATAAATGAGGTTTTCAAGGCCTCAGAAGCTTTTGAAAACGTATTCTAATGTCCTATTACTAATTTAATTTGAGAATGTGTTACATTGTCCAAATTCATTTGAAAAAATGAAAGCATGTATAATTACAAAAGCATAAATACAAAATTAATATACCAAAATAGCCCTAAAATATTAAACAAAAAAATCATAGAAAAAGGACATAACTGCAATTACCAATTAGTTGGACTACAATACCTTCTATGCTAATTTTTAATATTTAAAATTAACAAAAGTTTGTCTATTAAATTCTTTATTAAAAGGTGCATAAATGTTTAACAAAATAAATTTTATAAGAATCCTTTTTATTACATTACCACACCATAATATCCAAGACCAAGAAAATATAAAAGTAATATTAAATGGACTTCATAAAGAGTTGAAATTGAGAAAAAAATCCATGATAATGTGTTTTTATATTATATTTGAACTATTTTTCTAATCAAATAATATTTTTGTATTTAATTTTTCGTATAATATTAAAAAGTACTCAATTATTAAACAACTAAGAAAATATTTGAAAATATGGGGGAGGGGGGGGGGGGACAAGAAAATTGTTGGTTAGAGTCAATTCCAATAATAATTTTAGAGACATAAATATCTAAAAGTGAAATGTCATATCAATCTTTTACTCTTTGAAAATAAATTTTATGGTGTATAAAATTATAAGTAAGATTAAATATTGAAAATAGGCGATGAACTAATATTAAGATGTGAATAACATAGATTAATTTTTTTTATTTAAACCAAATTAAATATTTTAATTAATTATTTAGCTAGAGAATCCACTTTAATTATTTTTTAGATTTATCATATGAGTAAAATTCTTATTCAAGTTAAAAATACTCTTAAAGTACATTAATTTAATTTCATAAAAAAGAGCGTTAGAACGCAAACTAAAAAATGTTAGTATAATACTAAGAATCAAACGGCCATACAATTGTATGTTGAAGCCTAATCAAAGTTAAATCCTCAATAAGAACAAGCTTTCAAGAATATATTATAAAGAGCCGACTTTGTTATAGCGAGATTATCTTTTGTCGATGCCTCAGACGGAATCGAAATAATATTTATATGTCATGCATTACTTGAAAATATCAATCAAGAGGGCATGATACAGGTAGCAATAATAACAAAAGGTGTACCAAAAACTATTTTATTATAAGGTCACTCAGTTTAGATTTGATATACCTCTTCAAACAACTGAAATAACCATCACAAATATATCTAAGGGAGTAATGTTGCTAAATTTATAAGGAAAGCAAAATTAATAATATGGGATGAAGCACTTATAGCTAACTGTCAAACGATCGAAACTATTGCTCGGAGTTCTGGAGATATGTTGAATATCAATGAACCGTTTGGTGAAAAATTAACGATTTGGAAGGTGATTTCTGTCAAGTACTAATAGTTCCAAAAATCGACGAAAGCAAAGACTGTAAAAACTAGTCTGCTAGATTAGACTTATGGTCTCAAATAAAAAAAATTCAATTGACAAGAAATATAAAGTAAGAACAAATTCATTATTCGCTGACTTTTTGCATCTTGTCGGAAATGAAAAAGAGCATCTAATAAAAGATGATTTCGTAATAATAGTGCATTTAAAAAGGAAATATTTCTATCATTGTATTAAAATATAATTTGTGAAAATTACATGATAGAGATTTAAAAGGTATCTTAACCAGTATAAATAAATATATTGATCAACTAAATAAAAGGTTGATTGCGAAATTTTATGGTAAAAATAAAATATTTTTTAATTTTTGACTCAGCAGAAGATGATAACAACAATTACTACCAAGAAGAATACTTAAGTACTTTAATACCAAATGGCCTTCTACCACATATGTTTGTTGTCAAGTGTATCAATTCTTACATAGTTTAGTGTCACAGTATATATAATATACTAAGTTAAAACTGATTTTACATTGCATATATTTTATTTTAAGAAAAAAATATATGTCGATCATACTACTGAAAAACTTAGATCCGCCGAATAACTTATGTAATGGCACATAGATGATATATAGAAGTTTTGACGATAATGTAATATATGAAAAAATTATGATACTGGTCAATATACTTCTAAGTATATTTTTATCCTTGAATTCAACTTTCGTCTTCGAAAAGTAAAGAGTATCCATCTAAATTTGTGTAAAAATAATTTTAAGTATGTTTATATTTTACAATTATGATAAATAAAGCACAAGGACGAACATCCTAAATATTATACTATATTTATTGCAATATATTTTCTTGTATGAACAACTATATGTTGCATTTTCAAGAGGAATATCAATATTGACAACAAGAATTCTGGTTATGACAAAGCAACCAAAGCATTAGAAGGAAACATATACAAAAAAAATTATCTACAAAGAAGTGTACGATAAGATACTATCACGTCTAATACTTTTAAATTGTACTACATAACATGACTAAATTGATCATTTGTGTAATTCTAGTGATGTCATTTAATTTTGAATTCATGTATTATGCTAATTTACTATTTTTTTGGCCTTTATATGATTTAATCGGTTAAACCATCATGTGCCACTATTAACGTGTAACGCACGTTCATAGATACTAACATATATTAAAAGTAGGAAGTTCTAACACTATAAAAAAAATGGGTAAATTGCGGAGGGTACAAGTAACTTCTGTTATTTGCATAATTTTACGGCAATTTATTAGCCCCACAAAATTATCAATTTACGGGGTTGTAAACTTCCGCAACCCTAAAATAATAACGCGCAATTTATTTCACACTCCCTCATTTTCCCCCAAACCTTTTCAGTCTAGAAATTTCCGCCTTTCACAAATACTTCATAGACCCTCTCTGTGCAGGAACTCCTTGGATTGAAATTCTCTCTCTGCAGTATTTAGGGATTATGCAAGCTTGAAGAAACATGATTTGATAAAATTAGAACGCATTTATTTGTCAATAAAAGAAGGTCAGATTCACATTACTTGAATATTGACGAACAGATGAGATTCTATTCATCAAAGAAATCTTACAAGTTTCATAGTGAAAAGAATGAGATACTAGCAAAACAAACCAATTATCAAACACAACGTTTATTCCCAATTCCTCCTATTTGTATATTGGCTTTGGATTCATTATTAATTTATGTTTGATGCCTTTTGGATTCAGCCAAAAAATTTTAGAGCTACCTTTGAGCTTGAACTTCGAATTCCGAAAATAGAGTTGAACCAGGTTTGCTTCATAGTACTTGTCATACATTAAAACCTTAGTTGGACATAAATTATAGAACAATCCGATATTAGTTTTGCATATTGCAAAAATTTCTTCTGGAATTGATTAATGCATGTTACCTGTTCGATAGAATAATTGTATAAGATGTTATTTATGCTCTAGTGATTAGATTGCTAAATTTTGAATTTTATTTATGTAAAGCATTATAGTTGGGCCTGTTTGTTTGGATTTTTCTTATATACTGAGCAAATCGGTTCTATCAGCATATAATGATTCATTCAACCTCGGTATCGGAAACCAAGACATCCTTCTCTGTCGAATGAATCTTCAAATCATCATTTTCAAACCACGACTCCGATCATGGTTTCCAATTGACGTTATCTCAGGTGACAGGTGCAGGAGAACACTTCACAAAATGCGCTTTGATAGCGAGCGAGATCTTTGAAATTCAATCAGAACAACATTGGGTGGGTAAGATATAGGATTCTTGTCTGAGTCGCGTGGTTTTTTCAGTGAATAACTTAGTAATATTTTAGAAGAATTGATTAGTCTGCTGGAGTTAGCTCCATTGTACATCCAAAAAATTCATTTGCACTAACATTGTATTTTAATTATCGTTACTTTGATATTGATGCACCAATAGGTATTCCTTCTCTTGATTATGATTATTTGTTGCCGATGATTCCGATTTGTCTAAGATAGAACAATATTTCATTAGTAACAAAGAAAAAATTGCACGAGACAGGACTGTAAGGTGATGTGATGATTCCTACTTTCCTTTTGTATATTATATGTAAAGAGAAACTCAACTTACTAGAAAAAAGAAGAGATAGAAATGTCGGACATTGGAAACTCAATTTACTAGAAAAAAAAAGAGATAGCAATGTCGGACATAGGACTAGAGGGTGCTACTATTTGGTGTGCATTGAATGCCAATAATGTTGTAGTAAGACATACCGTTGGTGCTTGTATTCCAGATCTACCTTGTAATGTTTATGATATAGTTGTTATTGGACTTGATAGTAAAAATTTAATGCAGCTCCAAGTGGTTCTTAACTTGCTTTGCTAGTTGCTACCTCCTGTAGGTTACAACAAGCGAAATCTTGTTATGGTTGCATGACTGAATGTACATCGGGATTATATTTTTACTAATTTTTCGTTGATCGTAGATATGCCAAAGACCAATTTGTTTCCAAAACTTATAAAAGTTAGTGCAATCAGCATTTTCTTCACAATCTATTGATGCGGCACCAAAATATGACATCACCATTGACTCAATCCTGACTACATCACATTCAACTCCTTCATGTCAGGCAACATCACTACCAATTTATAATGTTGGCTCATATTTTTTTTATTTGTATTGTGTTTAGGAAAAAATTGAGCTAATAATGAGTGAAAGTACAATGGATGAGTCTTAATTTTTTCCAAATAATGCAGTTGGTAAGGCGCTAGGCAAAGAGCATCCTGCAAGGGTGAGATTTTTGGGATTAAGAGCTACTCTAAGCAATACTTTCACATACACAAATCTTCGTCTTGGTAATATTAGAATTGTGAGTAATAATATTGGATGTTTTTCTTCTGGATGCCAAGAGTAGTATGATCAATTGATGAATACTCTCAAAGCATACATGATAATGAAGAAAGGGTCAATACCAGGATAATTTGTGGGATGTTTGCTTTTCCTCCTACAATAGTAAATGCTAAGTTCTTTTATTTTTTGGTGTATTGTGCAATTTTATTTTTCATACATATTATTTAGAGTAATATTTAGATATGGAACTTGCTGAATCTGTGTTAAAATCCTTTTAATCTTCATCTCATTTCATGGATGATTGTTTAGTTCCTACTAGTATTTTATAGTTCTAATAATATTAATTAGAGAGTATCAGGTTGGTTGCTGACCTTTTCTCATACCCCTTAAGCTCATTCCCAGTTGATTCTCCAGATTTGTTAGGTATTTTACACCCAAGCCACAGAGTTCCTTTCCCATTAATGGCATGTTCTATCATATTTCCTGATACTCCTCTTAATAGTTGTATTTTTTTTTTTACTTTTTGTCGCAGCCAAGTGATACAGCTAGTGGACCCATTTTACCAATGAATGCATAATCTTCTGGTGCTAGTAATCCCAGTGACAACCATTGAGATTCATTTTAGTTGAAATGGGTGTATTAGGACAAAATAAAAATTGACTAATATAGACGGTTAAATATGTTCTAATTTAGCTTGATGACATATGATACTACTTTGTCATAGTATTTTTTACGGTTAATGAAATGTTGATGTTTCTTAATTTTAATATTTTGGTTTAAGCATAAATATTTCAATTGATATGAGGGAAAAAATATGGCAAATTGATAATAAAAAATCAATTCTATAATATATTTAAAAATAGATGGGGATAATTAAAACCCTAAAGAGAAATTGAACAAATCTTGATGGTGTACACTAGAAATTGCGGGGGTCTACAACACCTACGCTAAAAAAAATAAATTAAATTTTAAAAATAAAAACCTATTTTCACGCATGAAATTGCTGAGGTTAAAATTGCAATTTGCGGAGGTTTCTATCTTCCGCTATTTGGTGTCATGGTGGTTTGACAAAACCCCCGCATTTATCTGCCACAAATTAATAGTGACGATGCTTATTGCGGCGGCCTGCCCAACCGCCATGAAATTGCAATTTTAACCCCCGCAATTTATCCGTTTTTTAGTAGTGTAAACTAAAAAGTTAAATTACCAATTTACCTTTCTAAAATTAATACTATAATTACAAAAAAATATGCATATAAACAGCGCACCCAACGCTTGGTACTCTTTTGCTAAAAGTTACATTCATTGAAAAGCTATACTATTCTGAAGTCGCTTGGTACTCTTTTGCTAAAAGTCACAACCATTCATTCAAAAGCTACGTTCTCAAGTCTTTTTCTTAATACTATCTTCGTAAGTCTGATTTACGTTTTATTAATCACCATACATGGAGTAAACGGTGTCTTCATAAGAAGTGAAAGTGGACTAAAATGATCAAAGACGACTTGTTTCTTCTAATCAAGGGGATGAGAATAAAAAAAAGAATGAAAACAAAACCATATATTGAGTTGTTTCTAAAGTTTTCATAAGAATACATATGTTGATTAGACTAACCACTAAGAGATATATGTGATAGGTTTACGTGGATAGTCGAGAAAACACAATTATCTGTTTCATCCAAATCATTTGGCCCAGATCTTTAAGGGTGCATTAGCATATCAGAGGAGAAAATACAGTAATATTAATGGTTAAAGCCATGGCTAAAAAGCAGACGGCATAAATGACAGTATCAAGGTAATGGATAAAGAAGAAGAAGAAAGTGAAAAGTCAGGTTTTACTTCCTACTTATTCATTAATTATCAATTACTTTTGAGTTAGTACAATTCAATAGCTACAAATGTTAGAATCATTGTTGTATGGGTCAGAATCCAACCCCACGATAATTAATGAAGATAATTGTATCTTGAACTAATCCATAATTAACATATATGACTACTAGCTAGTTCATAACATCATTCAACTCTCATTCAGTGAGGTGGACCAAGGAACGGCCTACCTGCCTCCCCATGGGGACGAAATCTCAGCGTGGTCACGACCACTCATTTCCTGCTCACGGAGCTCACAACTATAAATACTAGAAGAATGAACCCCGGAAAGGGAGCTTCCTAGAAAGAGAGAAAGAACAGACGAGAAATACCCATCTCATGGGAAGACAAGATACTATTGTAAGGCTCTGAACCTCTTCATGGAGAGGCAGACCAAATAAATATCATCAATAAAAGTCATCAATACTTCTTCTCCTAATTTTGAATGTTCATTATCGTTCTTTCTACATGGTTCATGGATTATTACGAGTCGCAATGATTTACTCGTAACTTATGTATATTATTTGTATTCATAAAGTGTATGGCAACTTTTGAGTCAAACAATTTGGCGTTGTCTGTGAGGATTTCCTAGCAAAATCGCATAGTTATTCCCAGGACCAAAAGGAAAGAAACAAAAAAAGAAGAAGAACAACCCCGCTCGAGCAAGCCAAAGCGACATCTCAAACAAGGGGAACTCGAAAAACATCAAATTAAGATCCAAGTCCACTCGTGCGAACAAGAAGAAGAAGCCCCCCCCCCCCTCAAGGGAGGATTTCTGTGAGGCACCTCCCGCATCCCCGATACGAGCTCCGGTCGGAAACAGACACAGAGATATCTCGAGCCGAGAGCCACTTCAAGATAGCATGCATGCCCCAATTGGGAGGACAACGCATAAACTGCTCAAAGTCTCAAATCATAACCGAGCCCCGACACTCAATACCCATAATGTTAGGACTCAGGCTATGCGCCTTCGCCTCCTAAATCGACAAAGTTCAACAACATATGAACTGGGACTCAGTCTATGTGCCTTCGCCTCCAATTCGACAAAGTTCAACAACAATTGAACTGGGACTCAAGCTATGCGCCTTCACCAATAAGTTGAACTACGGTTGAAACAAGACTCAGGCTATGCACTTTTGCCTCCAAAATTGACAAAGTTCAACAATAGTTGAACTGGGACGCAGGCTATGAACCTTCGGCAATAAGTTAAACTACGGCTGAACCAAGACTCAGGCTATGCGCCTTCGCCTCCAAAATTGACAAAGTTCAACAATAGTTGAACTAGGACTCAGGCTATGCGCCTTTGCCTCCAAAATCGACGAAGTTCAACAACAGTTGAACTAGGACTCAGGCTATGCGCCTTCGCCAATAAGTTCAACTACGGTTGAACCAAGACTGAGTCTATGCCCCTTCGCCTCCAAAATTGACAAAGTTCAACAACAGTTAAACTAGGACTCAGGTTATGCTCCTTCGCCAATAAGTTCAACTATGGTTGAACCAAGACTCAGGCTATGCGCCTTTGCCTCCAAAATCGACAAAGTTCAACAACAGTTGAACTAGGACTCAGGCTATGCGCCTTATCCAATAAGTTCAACTATGGTTGAACCAAGACTCAGGCTATGCACCTTCACCTCCAAAATCGACAAAGTTCAAAAACAGTCGAACTAGATCGCCTCCAAAATCGACAAAGTTCAACAACAGTTGAACTGGGACTCAGGCTATACGCCTTCGCCAATAAGTTCAACAATGGTTGAACCAAGACTCAGGCTATACGCATTCGCCTCCAAAATCGACAAAGTTCAACAATAGTTGAACTGGGACTCAGGCTATGTGCCTTGGCCAATAAGTTCAACTACGGTTGAACCAAGACTCAGGCTATGCGCCTTTGCCTCCAAAATCGACAAAGTTTAACAACAGTCGAACTAGTACTCAGGCTATACGCCTTCGCCTCTAA
Organism: Nicotiana noctiflora; assembly: GCA_032618575.1. Lineage (NCBI taxonomy): Eukaryota > Viridiplantae > Streptophyta > Magnoliopsida > Solanales > Solanaceae > Nicotiana > Nicotiana noctiflora. Next base: position 30,360 of record JASVEL010000955.1, read on the forward strand.
AATCGACAAAGTTCAACAACAGTTGAACAAGGAGTCGGGCTGTGTGCCATCGCCAATAAGTTCAACTATAGTTGAACCAAGACTCAGGTTATGCGCCTTCACCTCCAAAATTGACAAAGTTCAATAACAGTTAAACTAGGACGCAGGCTTTGCGCCTTTGCCAAGAAGTTCAACTACGGTTGAACCAAAACTCAGGCTATGCGCCTTCGCCTCCAAAATTGATAAAGTTCAACAACAGTTGAACTGGGACTCAGGCTATGTGCCTTCACCAATAAGTTCAACTACGGTTGAACCAAGACTCAGGCTATGTGTCTTCGCCTCTAAAATCGACAAAGTTCAACATCAGTTGAATTAGGACTCAGGCTATGCGCCTTCGCCAATAAGTTCAACTACGCTTGAACCAAGACTCAGGCTATGCTCCTTCGCCTCCAAAATCGACAAAATTCAACAACAGTCGAATTGGGACTTAGCCTATGCGCCTTCGCCAATAATTTCAACTACGGCTGAACTAAGACTCAGGCTATGCGCCTTCGCCTTCAAAGTTGACAAAGCTCAACAGTTGAACTAGGACTCGTGCTATGCGCCTTCGCCAATAAGTTCAACAGGTTAACTGGGACTCAGGCTATGTTCCGTCGCCTCCAAAATTGACAAAGTTCAACAGCGGTTGAACTGGGACTCCGACTATGCGCCTTCGCCAAAAAGTTCAACTATGGTCGAACCAAGGCTCTGGCTACGCACATTCGCCATCAAATTCAATGAGTTCAACCTCGCTCGAACAATAAAGTCAGATGCTTTCGCCTTGAAATCTAACAAGTTCAACCATAGCTGAACCAAGACTCGAACGGAGCTCCTTCACCACTAAACTCAGCAAAACGCAATCTCCAATGAATTAAGGGATGGGTTAGGCACCCCCGCCGTTCAATTAAGTACGCCTAACTCGAACTAAGATTGAAGAAACGTAAAGTTCAGCCCCGACCAGACTACAAGGCTAAGCTTTTTACCATCACGGCCACTAGTTCGACCGCTCCCGAACTGGGACTAAGGCTAAGCGCCACTACTGCCAAGCAACGGTTCCAACTCGATCACCTCGAGTCGAAGAAGAAAAATCACCAATAATCAAAAACTAACTTGCCTACCGTAGTCAAACTCAAAGGCAAAACACCCCTTCAGAAAGAAAAGCCCAAGGGGAAAAATGGGGAGGTACAAAACAGATACAAGGTAAATAACGGAAAGGTGATTTCATTTATTCATAAAAATGATTGCGGGTCATCCCCACTTACACCTGGCCAAGGCCGGTCAATAAAAAAAGAAGAGAAAAAAGAAAAACACTTCTTTTTTACTCGGCGCCATCCTCGCCCCCATCTGCACCGCCGTCAGCCTCTAGCATCGCCACATCAAAACCACAATCCATACGGGCCTCCCGAGCCTTTTCCCCTAAAAAATAGCTTCAGTCACGATGACGGCCTCCCATATATATTTTTATACACATCTCGTTGGGCCTCAACATAAACCCAAAGTTCACGAGCATGGCCGAAGGAAGCAGCCTGGTCCCGTAGATGCTGATTTTCTTCCTCTAGGGTCGTAACCCGCTCTGCCATAGCCCGGTCATCCCGCTCAAAAGAACCTATCCGTATCTCAAGTCTCACCTCTCGAAAGGCAGCAACAGTCCTCACCAGCGACAGCTGGGACTCACCGGCGCGGACAACCACCTGTAATGCCTTAGCCCTTGACGATGCGTCGTTCACCTGATGGTTCAAGGCTGCAACTTCACCCTCCAGTGCAATCGCCTTCCCGCTCCACACTGCTGCAGCCTCATCTACCTTGGCCAGGCCCTGGCGTTCGCACTCGGCTACGACCCTCATCCCGGCCTCGAGCTCCTCGTCCTTCCGACGGAGCTGCTCCTCAAGGGCACCCATCCTGCCAAGTGTTTGCTGCATCTGGAGCTCCCGCCTTGCTAATTCCTCAACCAGGGCCCAGCTGTGGGGATCATTTCTCAAGCGCACACTCATATCCCGGCATTTGTCCCAGTAGCGGTGATACTTCTCCAACACCCGCAAAAATACCGTCGAGCAGACGTTAGCTCGGCGGATGCTCTCCACCTCCACTAAATAGGACTGCAAAACAAAGCCAACGATTAGAATGGAAAATAAAATAAGACAGAATCCAACCAACATACGATTACGTACCATCAAGCCAATCATGGCCACCTCATTCATCAACCCGATGTCTGTAACATCCCTCAATGATGCGTTGTCGATTTCCGAGCATAGCAGCCCAAACTGCAGCACAAAACCCGAGCCTTGGCTCACTATCCTCAGCAACCGCTGAGGAACTTCCCCCCGTCTCAACGACGGGAGTCACTAACTGAGTTGCCGAAGCGATGATATTTTCATGGACTAAGCCAGCCTAGGCAACCCCCACTATTTGCTCGCCCTCAAGGGCAGGCGCTGCAACCATACCCTCTTCTACATCCACTGGAGGGGAGTCCAAGTTGATCACCATAGGAGGAGCCGGTATGATTACTACTGGAGGAGCCAGCATGAACACGATCCAGTGCTTGATCAGCGGCCTCTCCTCCTCCTTCCCGTCTAAGGGCGATTCTTCCCTAGGGTACACAACCCCGATGGCCCCTCATCCTCAAATGCGGCTCGTGGTGGGGAAGGAGCCGTCGAAGACTCAACTGACGCCGCCCTCGGTACACGACGTGGTACTGGTGCAGCAATAAGCCGAGCGACTGCACCCGGCCGCAGAAAGGCCAACTGGGGAACCCTACCATGATTTGCCCTCCCTATCACAAAAAAGAGAGGTTGTTAAACAAGGTCAAGCCAAAACAGAACAAAGATAGATGTCAATTTCTTACCTGTAGCAGGCCTGCGACCATATCTCTCCTAGAAAGACTCACACGTACGAATCCCCTTGGTGTGAGGAAGAACGGCCTCAACCCACCCGTGTATCCCAGCTAACAGAGTCGGTGGAGACTTTTCAGCTACAAAAGTGATGACGAGTCAATGCTCACGAATGCGAGACAAAAAAGGGGAAGGAAAAAAGAATACGATGATAAATTAACTTACATACATGGTTCCAAGCCTCCGGGAACCCAGTGGAGCACGCCACTAAATGCTCGATCCTAATATAGAAGAAGTGCTCAAAAGGGAGAGGGTCGACCTCATCATCCAGCGCCGCAGTCAGGTCCCTCAACCCACGAGGGGACGCCGAAAGCATGGTACCACGGACTCTCTGGGGAGCATAAAGGGTGAGCACGTGCTGCAGCATGACCAACCTACCGGCCAGTTCCCCATACCTCATAAACAATCGCAGTAATTTGTAGAGAGAAAGAGTAAGCTGACCCGGGCACACCCCATAGTGATGACAGAAATCCACTACCAGCATTGGGAGTGGAATCCCGAATCCCAACCTGAAGGGATATGCATAAAAGACGCAGTATCCCCTGCGGTTGGTGTGGACTATCTCCTCGCTTCTAGCAAGGGTGATGTCTGCGTGGGTCGGAATGACCTCTATTCCCGTAATCGGGCCATTCCAATCTCCCCCCATTAGCGAGGCTTCATCCATCGGGTCCTCTCCACCATCGGCTGTAAAATCAATCGCCAGACCTCTGGGCCGGGGAATTATCTTGTCAACTGACGGAGCTCCTTCGGTCTCTGCCTGCTCAGCACCTCCCATTGCCGGAGGTGTCCCTTCAACCGCCGGAGAATTAACCGGAAAATCTATCGGAAGAGCATCGCACAAAGAACTACCTGCCATTGCTGATTTATTTGAAGAGAAAAGAACATAATTCAGTGGGCAAGATGAAGGTTATCGCAACCAAGAAAAGAAGGAGAAGATGAATTAGTAGAATGAAAGAATTTCCTTAGAAGCACTCTTAGATGAACAGTGAAGTGGTGAGAAATGAATGCCTCAACTAACCTTTATAGGCGAAGTAAATGGATTTCGGGAAACCCAACAGCCACCATTAACTGCATGACCAACCATAAAACGGTTCGATTCTACCAAGACATGCGCCATTATGACGAGCACCACAAAGTTACCCCTTGGCCTTCCGCCGACGCTTTGCTGTTGAAACAGTCGAAACGGCCTACGGACACTGGAGGAATACACCATACGTTTTCAAAACTCTAGACGCTATGAAAAGCGTACCCGGCACATACTTATTTCCCTCGGCCACGCTGCACACGGCCCGTCCCCCGTCATCAACAATTACGAACCCAAACAAATGCGAGGACCAGAACGTGACAAAATTCGATCTCGCTCGAATTGTGCTAAAAACGTTATATGTCTTCGCCGAGAAGAGGCGCTTTCTCCTGATTATATGGTAACTTGATAATATGATGACATGACGCAGAAAATTCCACAAAATTTGGGTCGTCTCCAAAAGAACGTGGTCTCGGCCAAAGCAACGGTGGCCCCCCTTGTCTGAGTTTCTCAGATCATAATCGACGTAGTCCATTCATCGAGCTCGGCTGAAGCACGACCTCAATAAATGGAGGGACTAACTGTATGGGTCAGAACCCGACCCCACGATAATCAATGAAGATAATTGTATCTTGAACTAATCCATAATTAACAAGAGATTTGACTACTAGCTTATAACACGATTCGACTCTCGTTCAGTGAGGTGGACAAAGGTACGACCTACCCGTTTCCCCATGGGGAAAAAATCTCAATGTGGTTACGGTCACACATTTCTTGCTCATGGAGCTCACAACTATAAATACTAGAAGAGTGAACCCCCAGAAGGGGTGCTTCCTCTTCAACACTATTCTCGAGAAAGAGAGAGAGAGAGAGAGAGAAATATTCATCTCATGGGAAGACAAGATACTATTATAAGGCTCTGAACCTCTTCATGGAGAGGTAGACCAAATCAATGTCATCAATAAAAGTCATCAATACTTCTTCTCCTAATTTTGAATGTTCATTATCGTTCTTTCTACATGATCCATGGATTATTACGAATTGCTATGATTTACCCGTAACTTATATATATTATTTTGTATTTATAAAGCATATGATTACTTTTGAGTCAAACAACTATCATAATCCCATAATTATTTTACGTCTTGTATGCATGCTATAATTAAAAGTAACTTTGTTAGTATAGTATTCTTTTATCAAATGAAATTGGTTTGTTATACAATTTTATAGTATACATGAAAATTTGTGAAAGATTATTTTTATGGTTGTGTGACATAATAAAACTTACATTAATACTAAGTGCAGCATTATTAAAGAGAAACTAAAACACATTCTTGTAAATTTCTTGACTAGGTTTTATACTATATATAAGAGATTGATCTCATATATATATATATATATATATATATATATATATATATATATATATATATATATATATATATATATATATATATATATATATATATATATATATGAGAACACTTTCAATGGATTTAAAAGTGAATCCAAAGGTACTTACTAAACAAGACAGAGTGCAAGTCCCTCACGTTGAAAAGCGTCGTCATTACAGAATAAGAATTCATGTATAATAGGAATAGACGGACTAAATCGGACCCCTGGGCTTGACAAAATTTATTTGTTTCACACCTAAAATTTACATTGGGCTAATTACCCCTAAACTTAACAATTTGAGGGTCGCAACCCCTTAGACGATGACAACCACAGAAGTATGACACACACGTCGCCATATATATTTTTTTGGTCCACGTGGCATTTTAAAAGTTAAACATATAGTTCTTAATCTTTTTAGGTCCACCAATTATTTGAATTTTTTGGGGCCAAACTTGTAAAAAATAAATAGTAGAAACGACGTAGGCTATATCTTTTTTTAAATGGCTCAAGATAATACTATTTTAATCAAGTTATTTTTAATATATTTGGTAAGAAATACACCGTTATAATAAATGATCATTGTATCTTAAGAAAAAATTTAAAAAATTACAATTGGAACTCCATTATTTTGGCTAAAATATTGTTGACTAAAAATAATGTTATTCCAACCAAAGATTTATGCATTTGACCTAAAAAAAGAAATATATATACACTTGAAACAAATAATCATTGCATGAAAAAAAATGAAATATTTTCTCCTTTCCTTAGAAAATATACTATTTGAACTCCATTACTTTGACTAATTTTTTTTTGTTTGGCTAATAGAATTGCGTTTCAACTAAATTTCATAGATTTGGACGAAAGGAAGAATTAAACGGTTGAAATAAATAGTCATTTATAGAAGAGAAAAAAATTCTTAACTAGGACAAAATATGTAATATATTATTACGACCCGGATTTTCACCCTTGGGAGTCATGATGACACCTACTAATAGGAGCTAGGCAAGCCAAGTTAATTCACTTCTTTTAGCAATTATCGATCATTTAATAACAATAATGCATAATATGATAAAGCAAAAGTCTCAATATATAATTAATTGGAAGAAATGCGGAATTTTAACAAAATCCTCTACCAAAAAACTGGAGTCACAAACTCACGAACGTCTAGAGAATACTAAATATAATGGCTGACTAAAAACTGTCACGACCCGGATTTTCCCCCAACATCGGGATCGTGATGGCGCCTACTCGTGGTAGCTAGGCAAGCCACTGTATTCATACTATCCTGTTTTTAACACAATTTTAATTAAATAAATGCGGAATACTTTATCGAAATGGATATAACAAATCACAAAGTGAAAATTATACTGAAATCCTCTACCCAAGACGTGGAGTCACCAACTCACAAACTACTATGGAATACTACACATAAAAGTTTGAAGGAAATATAACATAATACTGTTTGTCTCGGAACAACGAGACTACAACTATTAACATAAATAGAGAAAGAGACGCCGGGCCTGCGGACGTCTGCAAGCTACCTCGGTCTCAAATGTGATCAACTCCCACGCAATCTATTTACTGCTGCTGCTGCTCCTGATCGTAACCTGGACCTGTGCAAAAACGCACAGAAGTGTAGCATCAGCACAACCGACCCCATGTGCTTGTAAGTGCCTGGCCTATCCCGGCGAAGTAGTGACAAGCCTAGGACCAGACACTCACATAAAACTGTGCAATTCAATATATATATGTGTGTACCACAAAATAACAAGAAATAATCAAGTATTAACACAATAAGCAATATCTTGAAGAATTCAACAAGTAACCACGGTTAATAATTTCGCAAGGAAAATCAAAGTGTAATGTAAACACAAGTAATATCAATTCAAGAAATAGCAAACAGTTGCACGGCATCACCCTTCGTGCTTTTACTCTCGTCCTCACCAAGTAAACAAATAGAGTACACGGCATCACCCTTCGTGCTTTATCACTCTTCCTCACCCAAATAACAATCAAATAAGTTCACAAGGAAAAACAAGGTGTAATGGAAACACAAGTAATATCAAGTCAAGAAATGACAAATAGTTGCACGGCATCAACCAAATAAAATATAATGGAAAAACAAGTAATATTAATTCAAGAAATAGCAAGCAATTGCACGGCATCACCCTTCGTGCTTTTACTCTCATCCTCACCGGATAGACAAATAAAGTACACGGCATCACCCTTCGTGCTTTTACTCTCATCCTCACATCCATAGTACGGCATGATCCTTCGTACATGGTTCAATAACAGAGCACGGCATGATCCTTCGTGCATAATCAATAAATAAACATGGCACGGCATTAACCTTCGTGCATAAATAAATAAAACATGGCACGGCATCACCCTTCGTGCATTATCACTCTTCCTCACCCAAATAACAATCACAGTTAAGGGTAAAGAAAGAAACAGTAATTCATAATCCGTCCCATCAAGGGCAATCAATAATAATCTTCACAACAAGTCCCAACCAGGGAGAACAATAACAATTCATCTGTAATATATCTCAAAATAATTATTTTCCAACGACTCACGGTCATACTAGACGCCAGTGTATGGATGCTCGTCACCACGACCCATACACCGCACTCGATCACATAACACATAGCACATAATCCTATTCCCTCAAGCTAGGATAGAACAAACACTTACCTCGAATGCTTATGAACAATCCAATCCGTGGAAATGTCTTTTCTTTCAATTTGGCTCCAATCCAACCGTATCTATACACAATTGATTTAATATCATCAATTCTACTCAACAAACTAATTCTTAATACCAAATAACGCTTTTACAACATTCTGCCATGAATAGTAAATTTCAACCCCGGGCCCACATGATCGGAATTCGGGGTTAGGACCAAAATCCGGTTACCCATCCCCCCACGAGTTCATGTATATAATTTGTTTCAAAATCGGACCTCAATTCGAGGTCCAATTCCCTAATTTATGAAAAACCCTATTTTCTAACAAAAACAAGAATTTTACCATGAAAACATTTGATTTCTAATGAAAAACATGTTTAATGATGTTAGGAATCGAAAGAATTAAGTAAAAAGTGACTTACAATCGTTTTGATGAAGAAGAAATCCTTGAAGAGTCGCAAATGGGTGTTTTGGTTTTGTGAAAAATGAAGAAATGACTGAAATTCGTGTTTTTCGGGTCTCTGTGTTCGCATTTGCGAACATGGGTTCGCAATTGCGAACCCCGACCAATTTCTGGAGTTTGAAAAATAAGCTAAGGGTGGAAAGTTCGCATTTGCGAACATTTGTTCGCATTTGCGAACCAGTTCGCATTTGCGAACTAATGTTCGCATTTGCGAACACATGCTGTACAAGGCATTGTTCGCATTTGCGAACAATTGTTCGCATTTGCAAACCAAGGCAGTCACTGGGACGTTCGCATTTGCGAACAATGGTTCGCATTTGCGAACCAAGGCAGCACTGGGGACTTTCGCAAATGCGAACAATTGTTCGCATTTGCGAACAAGGCTGGCTTCGCATTTGCGATCAATTGTTCGCATTTGCGAGCCTTGCCTTACATTGTCCCCTTCGCAATTGCGAGAAATTCTTCGCAATTGCGAAGCCAACAGCTGGGTGAAAAAAACCAGCAGTTAAAAATTCAGATTTTCATCCAACGGCCTATCAAATCTTTACCCGAGCCCCCCGGGCTCCAAACCAAACATGTACACAACCTCGAAAACACATTATGGACTTGTTCGTGCGATCATATCGCCAATATCACTTCGTTTTAATCAAATCGAGCCTCAAACTCATGATTTTCATACTTTTGATTTTCAAAACTTCTTAACTTGGAACTCGAGGTCCAAAACATCTCAAACGACATCCAAATGTCACCAAACTTTACAGAAATCACATATATAATATTTGTATCGGGCGTCGGAACCAAAATACGAGCCCGATACCAAGGTCTATTAATTTATTTCCTTTAATAATTGCATCAAAAACAATTTCACATAAAAATTCATAACTTGGGCTCTAGGCCTCAGAATTCGACTCCGGACACATGTCCAAGTCCCATATTTTCCTACGGACCTCTCGGGACCATCCCATCTCGGGTCCGGATCCGTTTACCAAAAATGTTGACCGAAGTCAACCATATCAATATTAATATCATTTTTATCCAAATTTCTCATAGAATTCATATTTTCTATCACAAAATCTTTCCGGCTACATGCTCGGATCGTGCACGTAAATCGAGGCAACATAGAATGAGGTTTTCAAGGCCTCGGAAGCTCGAAATGATTAATTAAATAAGTGATGACCCTTTGGGTCGTCACAATCTCCACCTCCAAAACAACCGTTCGTCCTCGAACGGACAAAAGAAAGAAGTACCTGAGTTAGGAAACAAGTGTGGGTAGCGGCTCCGCATATCAGACTCGGACTCCCAGGTCGATGCCTCGGGAGGCTGACCTCTCCACTGAACACGCACAGAAGGATAACTCTTCGACCTCAACTGTCGAACCTGCCGGTCTAGAATAGCCACCGGCTCCTCCTCGTAGGATAGATCATTGTCCAATTGGACAGTACTGAAGTCTAACACATGTGTGGGATCGCCGTGGTATCTCCGAAGCATAGATACGTGAAAAACTGGATGCACGGCTGATAAGCTAGGCGGCAAAGCTAATCTGTAAGCCACCCCTCCCACTCTGTCTAGAATCTCAAATGGGCCAATATACCTAGGGCCGAGCTTGCCCTTCTTCCCAAACCTCATCACGCCCTTCATAGGCGACACCGGAGCAATACTCGTTCACCGACCATGAAATCTACATCTCGAACCTTACGATCCGCATAAGTCTTTTGCCTAGGCTGAGCCTGAACGCAATCTCTCCTGAATAGTCTTGACCTTATCCAAGGCCTCTCGAACTAAGTCTGTACCCAACAACCGAGCCTCTCCCGGTTCAAACCATCCAGCCGGTGATCGACATCGCCTACCATACAACGCCTCGTACGGGGCCATGGGAATGCTAGATTGGAAGCTGTTATTGTAGGCGAACTGCGCTAATGGCGAAGCCGGTCCCACGAGCCTCCGAAATCAATAACACGAGGCTCGAAGCATGTCTTCGAGAATCTGAATAGTCCTCTCGGACCGGCCATCCGTCCGAGGATGAAATGCTGTACTCAGCCGAACCCGGGTGCCTAACTCTCGCTGAACCGCTCTCCGGAACCGCGAGGTAAGCTGCGTACCCCGATCGGAGATAATAGATGCGGCACCCCATGGAGACGAACAATCTCCCTAATGTAAACCTCCGCTAACCTCTCCGACGAGTAGGAGACGGATACACTGGAATAAAGTGTGCTGATTTGGTCGGTCTATCAACAATGACCCAAATAGCATCAAATTTCCTCCGAGTCAAAGGAAGTCCAGTAACGAAGTCCATAGTGATTCGCTCCCATTTCCACTCGGGAATTTCAATCCTTTGGAATACACCACCAGGTCTCTGGTGCTCATATTTCACCTGCTGACAATTTAGACACCGAGCGACATACGCAACGATATCTTTCTTCATTCCGCGCCACCAATAGTGTTGCCGTAAGTCCTGGTACATCTTCGCGGCGCCTGGGTGAATAGAATACCGCGAACTGTGGGCCTCTGCTAAGATCAACTCTCGAATTCCTTCGACATTGGGCACACAAACTCGACCATGCAATTTCAATACCCCATCATCATCTAGATTTACCTGAGTGGCACCTCCCCGCTGTACTGTATCTCTCAACTCACGCAAATGAGGATCATCAAATTGCCTCTCACGGATACGCTCTAATAAGGAAGAACGAGCGACCGTGCAGGCTAACACTCTGCTAGGCTCAGAAATGTCTAATCTCACGAACCGGTTGGCTAAGGCCTGGACATCTAGAGCTAATGGTCTGTGATTGACCAGAATATATGCAAGACTACCCATGCTGGCATACTTTCTACTCAATGCATCGGCCACCACATTGGCCTTACCTGGGTGATATAATATAGTAACATCATAGTCTTTTAGCAACTCTAACCATCTCCGCTGTCGTAGATTCAACTCCTTCTGTTTGAACAAGTATTGTAGGCTTTTGTGATCAGTGTACACCTCACATGTCACACCATAAAGATAATGCCTCCAGATTTTTAAGGCATGAACCACTGCTGCTAACTCAAGATCATGAACTGGATAATTCTTCTCATGTATCTTTAACCGCCTCGAAGCATAAGCGATAACCTTACCATCCTGCATCAATACCGCTCCAAGCCCTGTACGAGATGCGTCACAATAAACTGTATAAGGCCCTGCACCCGTAGGTAGTACCAACACCGGTGCGGTGGTCAAGGCTGTCTTGAGCTTCTGAAAGCTCGCCTCACACTCCTCTGACCACTGAAACGGGACACCCTTCTGGGTCAACCTGGTCATCGGGGCTGCAATAGAAGAAAACCCCTCTACAAATCGACGGTAGTAACCTGCCAATCCCAAGAAACTCTGGATCTCAGTCACTGAAGCTGGTCGAGGCCAATTCTGGGCTGCCTCGATCTTCTTTGGGTCTACCTGAATACCTTCCACTGATACAATGTGACCAAGAAATGCTACCGAACTCAACCAGAACTCACATTTTGAAAATTTGGCACATAGTTGATTATCCTTCAGAGTCTGAAGAACCACTCTGAGGTGTTGCTCGTGCTCTTCCTGGCTGCGGGAGTATACCAGGATGTCATCTATGAAGACTATCACGAACAGATCTAAGTAAGGCCTGAATACCCGATTCATCAACTCCATGAATGCTGCTGGGGCATTGGACAACCCGAAGGACATGACCAAGAACTCATAATGCCCATATCTAGAGCGAAAGGTCGTCTTAGGAATGTCAGCCGCCCTGATCTTCAGCTGATGGTAGCCTGACCTCAAGTCTATCTTAGAAAATACCCTCGCTCCCTGGAGCTGGTCAAACAAATCATCAATCCTCGGCAGTGGATATTTATTTTTAATAGTCACCTTGTTTAACTGCCGGTAATCAATACACATTCGCATCGAGCCATCCTTCTTCTTTACAAATAATACGGGTGCCCCCCAGGGGGAAACACTAGGCCTGATAAAACCCTTCTCAAGAAGGTCTTGCAACTGATCTTTCAACTCTTTTAGTTCCGGCGGGGCCATACGATAGGGTGGAATAGAGATGGGCTGAGTGCCCGGTGCCAGATCAATACAGAAGTCAATATCCCTGTCGGGTGGCATGCCCGGCAGGTCTGAAGGAAAAACCTCAGGAAACTCCCGTGCAATAGGGACTGAATCAATGGAAGGAACTTCTGCGCTGGAATCACGAACATAAGCCAAATAAGCTAGACACCCCTTCTCGACCATACGTCGAGCCTTAACATAAGAAATAACGGTGCGAACGGAGTGGCTTGAGGTACCCTTCCACTCTAATCGGGGTGATTCTGGCAAGGCTAAGGTGACGGTCTTAGCATGACAATCAAGAATAGCATGGTATGGGGACAACCAGTCCATCCCCAATATGACATCAAAATCTACCATATCCAAGAGCAACAGATCAACACGGGTCTCAAGACCCCCAAATATAACTACGCACGAACGATGCACCCGATCGACTACAATAGAGTCACCCATTGGCGTAGCCACATAAACTGGAATATCCAGAGCATAGCTGGGCACAACCAAATACGGTGCGAAATAGGAAGACACATAGGAATATGTAGATCCAGGGTCAAATAATGCTGAAGCACCTCCGCCACACACAAGAATAGTACCTGTAATCACAGCATCTGATGCCCCTGCCTCTGGCCTGGCTGGTAAAGCATAGAAACGGGGATGTGCACCTCCCCTCTGAGCTGCGTCTCTGGGACGACCATCAACTGGCCGACCTCTACCTCTGGCTGGACGGTCTCCGCCTCTGCGGTCTCGACCTCCACCTCTAAAATCTCTACCCCCGCCTGTGGCTGGCTGGGCAGGCTGAGGGTCAGCCGGGGCCCGAATCATAGGACGAGGACCTCGGCTGCCGAGAGTTGCCCGCCGCTATAGGGCAATTCCCGATAAAATGACACCGGGTCACCACAACCGTAGCAACTCTTGGGCGATAGGGCTGCCGGCCCCGACGACCGGAATGGCCTCCACGAACACTGCGAAGAGGCCGAGCATTAATAGGAGGCCGGTGCGAATAATGCCCACGAGAAGCTGCGATCACCGGTCCACCCGCGAGGCTCCGAAGGGCGGAATGAAAAGGCACGGAGGACCGGCCTCTATCAAAGGATTATCTGCTACCAGAGGAAGAACCACCAAACCTACCCGAATGACGAGGCCTCTTATCCGAAGAATAACCGCCTCCCCTAGCAAGAGCCATCTCAACTCGCGTGCTGCATTGGCTGCCTCCTGAAATGATATGTCACTCCCCGCGCCCATAGCCATATGGAGTCTAATTGGCTGATTAAGCCCATCTATAAACCCGCGGACCCTCTCCCGCTCCGTGGGAAGTATCACCACTGCGTGACGAGCCAAGTCAACAAATCTCGTCTCATACGTGTAGCTCGTCATAGTGCCACGATGGAGGCGCTCAAGCGCCTCCGAAGTAAATCCCGTCGAGTAGCGAGGAGAAAGCTTCTCCATAAATAGTTCCGCAAGCGGTCCCGTGATAGAGGCGGGGACCCTGCTGGTCGAGTCGAGCAATAATCTCTCCACCAAGTCTTGGCGGATCCTGCAAGTCTGAAGGTACGGAAATCAACTCCGTTTGTCTCCACGATCCCCATAGTCTTGAGAATCTCATGGCAGCTGAATAAAAAGTCCTGAGGATCCTCTGATGCGGCTCCACCGAATGTAGTGGTAAATAGCTTGGAGAACCGATCAAGCCTCCATAACGAATCGAAGTCATGGCCGCTCCATCACCGGCATGAGCTGCGTGTACCGACCGAGTGGCCACGGTGGGCCGGATTGCTGGTGCTCGAGGCCGAGGAGCTACGGCTCGGAGTATGAGCGATAGGAGTCCGGGTTCCTCCTCCGGCCGAGAAGTAGGCCGGGGCAGCCGATAATAGACCCGCTCCGGCAATGCTATCCATAAATCCCGCTATTCGACCAAAGCATCCCGGAGATCCGGGGTAATCAAAGCCTCTCCCGGGACCTGAGCTGGGCCCACTGGAGCTCCTGGAACCGGAACCTCCTCATCAATCTCAATATGAGGCTCCACCTGCTGGGGTAGCTGCCTGGGGCTGAGCACTACCCCTACCACGGCCTCTAGTACGGCCTCGGCCCTGCCCCTCACAGGAGCTGTCCTGGGGCTCAGGCTGCTGGTCGGCGGACGAAGAAGTGCGTGTCCTTACCATCTGCGAAAGGACCAGAATAGAAATTCAATCGGTAATTGAGGAACAAGTCGCACGACAAGAAAGAACAAATGAGAGACTTTTTCCTAACTCAATAGACTCTGGAGGACAAGTACAGACGTCTCCGTACCTACCTCTCAAACTCTACTAAGCTTGTTCGTGAGTGGTGAGACCTATATAACCTAGAGCTTTGATACCAACTTGTCACGACCCGGATTTTCCCCCAACATCGGGATCGTGATGGCGCCTACTCGTGGTAGCTAGGCAAGCCACTCTGTATTCATACTATCCTGTTTTTAACACAATTTTAATTAAATAAATGCGGAATACTTTATCGAAATGGATATAACAAATCACAAAGTGAAAATTATACTGAAATCCTCTACCCAAGACGTGAAGTCACCAACTCACAAACTACTATGGAATACTACACATAAAAGTTTGAAGGAAATATAACATAATACTGTTTGTCTCGGAACAACGAGACTACAACTATTAACATAAATAGAGAAAGAGACGCCGGGCCTGCGGACGTCTGCAAGCTACCTCGGTCTCAAATGTGATCAACTCCCACGCAATCTATTTACTGCTCCTGCTGCTCCTGATCGTAACCTGGACCTGTGCAAAAACGCACAGAAGTGTAGCATCAGCACAACCGACCCCATGTGCTGGTAAGTGCCTGGCCTATCCCGGCGAAGTAGTGACAAGCCTAGGACCAGACACTCACATAAACCTGTGCAATTCAATATATATATGTGTGTACCACAAAATAACAAGAAATAATCAAGTATTAACACAATAAGCAATATCTTGAAGAATTCAACAAGTAACCACAGTTAATAATTTCGCAAGAAAAATCAAAGTGTAATGTAAACACAAGTAATATCAATTCAAGAAATAGCAAACAGTTGCACGGCATCACCCTTCGTGCTTTTAGTCTCGTCCTCACCAAGTAAACAAATAGAGTACACGGTGTTATACCCCATTTTAACACGGGTCAAACTAGAGTATAACATATTGGTAATTCTGAAGGTTTAATTAATTAAAGAGAGTCGCCACCTAATTATTTTAACGGTGAATTAGGACACCAATTTTAGTTAAATAGTGCTTAAAGTTAACTCTGTTTTATGGTCTGCTTAACATTACAAATTCTAGGTAAGGGTTCTAATTAATCGTGTATGGAAGATTATTAAGGCACCCTACATGATCCGTTAATTACGGTTAACCGGCCAAACATAGGCTAATTAATTCAATGTCTTTAAAGTATTTTAAGAAGACAAATCACAATTAAATATTCCAAGTTAAAAGATACTGACATATGAGCAAAAGTTTAAAGACTGTTATCAAAAATCAATTTTTTGACGTGACTAGGCATTAGAATGAAGAAATTTATAAGATTCCATTTCGAAGACAGTATTAAAATAACAAAGGTGGGTTTACTACTGAAGCAGATATAATTTGCAAAGAATTCAATTTTGAAGCATGTTTCTTTATAAAAGTTTTGACTCAAAAAAAATAATAGTCAAATATTGAACTTATGAGAAAAAAAAATGCAGAACAGTTTAGATAGTGAGGATTTAGCCAAAGCCCGCTCCAACAAGTTTTAAGCAAAATAAACATGTTAAAGAACTAAGGGATCAGACAAAAGTTTAAACCAACAGATACGTAATTAATTTAATTTAGTAGCGACTTCCGAATGTTATAACATTCGAACCTTGAAGTCAACCCAGACACACATATATAAACCAAGGATCATAAAAGGCTAAAGCTACACAAGAATGAATGGCAAAAGAAAAACAAGAAGTAAGAAAGACGCCATACGCGTCCCCAAGTGTTTTGCTTGTTTTTCTCGCTCTCTAGTGCTCTAAGAAAGATGGCATGCAAGGACTCCATGCTCGGGTGGGGTTGAGTCTCTATAAAACTCTACTATGAGAGTCCCGAATTAAGACTCCATTTGCTCCGGAGTGTACATGCAAAGAAAGGGAAAATAAAGAATTAGCAAGGATAAAAGGATTAGTGAGTGAGACTTAATTTTTAACAATATAGCAAGATCAAGATATGCGAAAAGGTGGTAGTATCAAATTATTTTATGAAATTCCAGCCATACTTCTTGTCATCAAACAAATACAACAATCTGAACAAAACGCAGGAAATAAATACTTCTAGCTACCAATGATAATCACATAGCAGCATGGGTATATTATATCAAGACATAAACGTTATTTTAATAAAGTTCATCTACACATTCAAATCCATTTACCAACCAGCACAAAGAAATAAAGCAGAGGATTCATATAGCCTTGTTTCCTAAAGATTTTTTTTTATTTTGATAACTAATAGCAGCAAGTTCATAACTTCGGCTAAAGCATATCAAGTCTTCACTTAATAGCATGCATTTAGATAAATCTATTCTTAAACAAGTTGTTCATAATCCTAAGCACGATATTTAGGCAAAGAGGTGCCAATTAATCACAATGGCAAATTGATCTATTTCAAGGCAACCAGCTCATAAAAAAAAATCCTTAAAATCATGGTATCTAACAAAAGTATGCAAAAGGAGATAGGTATTTTCATGTGAGCATTTCATCAAATATCAGTCAAGCATGCTTCTAATAATACATATCAGAATGCGTTTTCCTTAAAGGATTATTGCCAACAACTGTAGTCATAGATCATTCTCATATATTAGAGCTATCTTTTATAGCACCAATTATATAGGCTTAGTAGACACTAACAATCCTCGCAGCAAACACACATCGAACATCAAACGTTCCCTAATCAAAATCAAAACGAGAGCAGAAAAGGAAGATACACACCTTTTGCAGGGCAGCGAACTGAGGCGTTGGCTTTGTATCTACCGAACTCTGACCTCGAACTTGCTAACTCGGACGATTTTTAAATGATGCAATAATCAACAAGAATACAACATCTCGGTTGTATTTAAAACCAACTGAAGCGAGAGACACGGAGAATATATTGGCAGGGCAAAATTATAAGAACAAATGAAGGCAATAGTTTTTGCGGGCATTGAGTGACGGCTCAATGCTTTAAGGATTTTAGGCTTAAAGGTGCGACCTCCCCCTTCTCCCTGTCTTGAAAATAGCTACAGAATTCGGTATTTATAGGTGGAATTGAAACCCTAGAGTTTCATTTAGGCGGGAAAATCTCAAATCCTTCAAGAGTCACGTGTAGGGGTTTGATTTCAAAATACAACCGTTGAATTGGAGAAGAAAACAGACCTGTAATTGAATAGAGCCGTTGATAGCTCAAAATAGTCGGATTCCTCTGTCATGTGAATTTGTACTTCATTGAAATGATGGAAGAAAACAGAGGAGAGAAAGGAACATATATGATGATTCAAGAAAGATTGCATAAAATGGGGTGGACATCTTCTGATTAATGTTGAAATTCTTTGGAATTATGTAAAAATAGAGAAGTGAACCAAAAGAGTCGTGCAGCAACGCAGGAGAGAGAGAAGATTAGGATTAATTGAAACCTAATTTGTTTAATGGCTTTGGGTATGATTGGGCTTTATTGGGGTTTGGGCTTGAGTGATATTTTCAGGTATGGGCTGATGTTTGAGGCTCATTTGTTCATAATTTTGGCATCAAATGGATTGTTTGTTGGAAATTTGATGGGCTTCTTTATTAGACTTAATCAATCTTTTCAAAAAAAAAAAAAAATAATAATAATAATAATAATAATAATAATAATAACAATAATAGTAGTAGAAATAGTAATAATATAATGAATTAGTAATAATAATAATATTAACAAGAATAGTAATACTAACGGTAGTAGTGATAAAATAATATTAACAATAACAATAATAATAATAGTAGTAAAAGTAGTATATATAATAATGATAATAATAGTATGAATACTGAAACTAATACAAATATTAATACTAATAACGCTAGTAGTGACAATTGTAATAAAAATAATAGTAAAATAGGATATTCAGTTTATTAGTAACTTAGAAGCTCAAGACAATTAATTAGAAGGAATGAGGGACAAAATTGGATGTCAACACACGGCATCACCCTTCGTGCTTTATCACTCTTCCTCACCCAAATAACAATCAAATAAGTTCACAAGGAAAAACAAGGTGTAATGGAAACACAAGTAATATCAAGTCAAGAAATGACAAATAGTTGCACGGCATCAACCAAATAAAATATAATGGAAAAACAAGTAATATTAATTCAAGAAATAGCAAGCAATTGCACGGCATCACCCTTCGTGCTTTTACTCTCATCCTCACCAGATAGACAAATAAAATACACGGCATCACCCTTCGTGCTTTTACTCTCATCCTCACATCCATAGTACAACATGATCCTTCGTACATGGTTCAATAACAGGGCACGGCATGATCCTTCGTGCATAATCAATAAATAAACATGGCACGGCATTAACATTCATGCATAAATAAATAAAACATGGCACGGCATCACCCTTCGTGCATTATCACTCTTCCTCACCCAAATAACAATCACAGTTAAGGGTAAAGAAAGAAAAAGTAATTCATAATCCGTCCCATCAAGGGCAATCAATAATAATCTTCACAACAAGTCCCAACCAGGGAGAACAATAACAATTCATCTGTAATATATCTCAAAATAATTATTTTCCAACGACTCACGGTCATACTAGACGCCAGTGTATGGATGCTCGTCACCACGACCCATACACCGCACTCGATCACATAACACATAGCACATAATCCTATTCCCTCAAGCTAGGATAGAACAAACACTTACCTCGAATGCTTATGAACAATCCAATCCGTGGAAATGTCATTTCTTTCAATTTGGCTCCAATCGAACCGTATCTATACACAATTGATTTAATATCATCAATTATACTCAACAAACTAATTCTTAATACCAAATAACGCTTTTACAACATTCTTCCATGAATAGTAAATTTCAACCCCGGGCCCACATGATCGGAATTCGGGGTTAGGACCAAAATCCGGTTACCCATCCCCCACGAGTTCACGTATATAATTTGTTTCAAAATCGGACCTCAATTCGAGGTCCAATTCCCCAATTTATGAAAAACCCTATTTTCTAACAAAAACAAGAATTTTACCATGAAAACATTTGATTTCTAATGAAAAACATGTTTAATGATGTTAGGAATCGAAAGAATTAAGTAAAAAGTGACTTACAATCGTTTTGATGAAGAAGAAATCCTTGAAGAGTCGCAAATGGGTGTTTTGGTTTTGTGAAAAATGAAGAAATGACTGAAATTCGTGTTTTTCAGGTCTCTGTGTTCGCATTTGCGAACATGGGTTCGCAATTGCGAACCCCGACCAATTTCTGGAGTTTGAAAAATAAGCTAAGGGTGGAAAGTTCGCATTTGCGAACGTTTGTTCGCATTTGCGAACAGTTCGCATTTGCGAACTAATGTTCGCATTTGCGAACCAAGGCAGTCACTGGGACGTTCGCATTTGCGAACAATGGTTCGCATTTGCGAACCAAAGCAGCACTGGGGACCTTCGCAAATGCGAACAATTGTTCGCATTTGCGAACAAGGCTGGCTTCGCATTTGCGATCAATTGTTCGCATTTGCGAACCCTGCCTTGGTCTGTCACCTTCGCAATTGCGAGAAATTCTTCGCAATTGCGAAGCCAACAACTGGGTGAAAAAAACCAGCAGTTCAAAATTCAGATTTTCATCCAACGGCCTATCAAATCTTTACCCGAGCCCCCGGGCTCCAAACCAAACATGTACACAACCTCAAAAACACATTATGGACTTGTTCGTGCGATCATATCGCCAATATCACTTCGTTTTAATCAAATCGAGCCTCAAACTCATGATTTTCATACTTTTGATTTTCAAAACTTCTTAACTTGGAACTCAAGGTCCAAAACATCTCAAACGACATCCAAATGTCACCAAACTTTACAGAAATCACATATATAATATTTAAGACTTGTACCGGGCGTCGGAACCAAAATACGAGCCCGATACCAAGGTCTATTAATTTATTTCCTTTAATAATTGCATCAAAAACAATTTCACATAAAAATTCATAACTTGGGCTCTAGGCCTCAGAATTCGACTCCGGACACATGTCCAAGTCCCATATTTTCCTACGGACCTCTCGGGACCATCCCATCTCGGGTCCGGATCCGTTTACCAAAAATTTTGACCGAAGTCAACCATATCAATATTAATATCATTTTTATCCAAATTTCTCATAGAATTCATATTTTCTATCACAAAATCTTTCCGGCTACATGCTCGGATCGTGCACGTAAATCGAGGCAACATAGAATGAGGTTTTCAAGGCCTCGAAGCTCGAAATTATTAATAAAATAAGTGATGACCCTTTGGGTCGTCACAAAAACACAATTCGGTTTGTTCCGGTACAAAGGATAACAAACTAAAGTAGAGATAGAAGAGACTCCGGGCCATGCGGCTGCCAGCAAGGCTACCTCAAGATCTCTCGACTGAAGTTAGCTCCCAAAACTCCTACTGTTGTGCAAAAGCTGCCCCGGCTCTGAAATCTGCGCAAAAATATGCGCAAAGTGTAGCATCAGCACAACCGACCCTATGTGCTGGTAAGTGTCTGGCCTAATCTCGACGAAGTAGTGACGAGGCTAGACCGGACTACCAAACAAACATGTGCAATTCAATATATATTTGCAATAGAAGAGAATACATAATTTAATCAGTCAAAAGGGAGGGGAGCATGCTGTAGGCTGTAACAGTTTAGAATACAAAATCAATAAATAAGGAATGAATGGTACAACCACAATGTCAACAAGAGTAGGAAAACAACAGTTGCACGACATCATCCTTCGTGCTTTTACTCTCATTATCACCAAAAGAATCATATACAGTACACGATATCAATCTTCGTGCTTTCCTTCACATAAATACTCATATCATGGCACGGGATGACCCTTCGTGCATTAGTAATCAAAACATGGCACGGAATATTCTTTCATGCATTAATAATCAAAACATGGCACGAAATATTCCTTCGTGTATTAATAATCAAAATATGGCACGGAATGTTCCTTCGTGTATTAATAATCAAAACATGGCACGGAATATTCTTTAATGCATTAATAATGAAAATATGGCACGGAATGTTCCTACGTGCATTAACATATCCTCAACACAAAACGTGCATGGCATCAACCTTCATGCTTTTTCATTCTTTCTCACCCAAGTAACAATCACAATCAATGGGGCAAGGGAATATACAAACAGTAATAGAAGTCCCGGCAAGGGAAACACAAGTAAACAGTTAAATCCCAGCAAGAGAACAACAACAATAACTTTCCCATCCTGGTAAGAGAGATAATCACTAAACGAATACAGCCCAACAAGGGAATAATCACATTTCTTTCTCTTTCTCTCATTTCTTACCGAATAATTACTTTATCATTCGAGCCAACGCTTCAAATAGTTCACAAATCATAGTTTTTTCTAATACTCTTCATATTATATAGAAATCATCAATTACACAAGGAGGAGTCACAATAAAATTAGAATAAGCACAAATAAGGACTCACGGTCATGCTAGACACTAGTGTATAGATACTCATCACCATGCCTATACACCATACTCAACAATTAGCAATTAGCAAACAATACTCTAATCATATTCCCTTAAGCCAAAGTTAGATCAAACACTTACCTCAACTCCCACGGCTAAAGCAATCCACAACGACCGCTTTTCCTCTTAAGTTCGGCTCCAACTCAATCAAATCTATGAAATAACGACTTTATTATATCAATAATAGCTAAACAAATCAAACCCAACGCCTAAATATAGATTTCTAAGCTTTCTTCCCAAAATTCCAAAATTGCCCTTGGGCCCGCTTAGTCAAAACACGAGGTTTGAACCAATTCCATATCACCCATTCCCCCACAAGCCTGAACATACAATTTGTTTTCAAATCCGATCCCAGAACGAGGTATAAATCAAAGAAAATTGAAAAGCCCTAACTCTACCCATTCCCCCCAATTTCAACCTAGATTACATGATTTGAGCTTATGAATTTGATAATTAATAATAGAAACTGAAGAAAATAATTGGTATTTTACTAACCCAAGTGGACTTGAAGAATGGGGGCTTCAATGGACTCTTAAGTGCTTGAGGAAGAAGTGAGCTCGTGTGTTTTTGAATGAGACCCATAGTTACTATTTCTGAATACTTAAAAAAAATCATTGTGAAAAATTGCCTTTCGCGTTCACGGGAATAGTGTTACGTTCGCGATTGATATGATGCGAACACGAAGAAGAAAGCTCAGGGGGGGGGGGTGTAAGACTTGGTCTATGAGAACGCGTGGACACCTACGCGAACGCGATGAATGAAGCCTTATGAACTACGTGAACGCGAGGATATAAGTGCAAACACGATGAGTACAATGAAGGCTAAGTGTTCTAAGTCAAAATACTTTATGAGGAGGTGATGCGAACGCGATGAAGGATGAAGCTGAAGCTTTGCGAACGCGAGAGGGGTAGTGCGATCGCGAAGAATAAAATCACTGTACACCTGTTATTGATTTTATGCAATCTTCCTAAGTCCAAAACTACCTCGAACACCTCCAAAAAATACTCCCAATCCCTTGGGGCTCCAAACCAATCACACACACTAACTCTGTCACGGCCCATTTTTCATAGGTCATGATGGCGCCTAACACCATAATTAGGCCTGTCAAGTGTGGAATTATGATTTAAGTACACATTTTAGTTTAGCCCGAAACCAACATATTAAAGACTTCTAGTAAATAAAGAAAACCAGCAGAACTGTAAAGTACTGACATAGCAAAATAAGCCTTTATATGAATATCCATACGATATGTGTGCCAGAACCCAGTGTCACTAGCTACAGGCGATCAATAAATTATATACAAAAATATACAAAATACTGCCCTGTTGTCTGAATCAGAATAGACAGAAAATTATAAATACAAGAAAGGACTTTGTCAGATGCGGATCGACATGAGAAAGAAGCAGCTCACTGTGAAAGTCCCTAAGCTAACTCACTATTGCGCGCCCGAGTATTGTCCAGATCCACCTGCCTCAAAACATGAATATTTAAGTACAGAAGTGCAGTATGAGTACATAAACTACATGTACTCAGTAAGTATCCTGTCTAATCTCGAATAAGTAGAGATGAGAGGTCCACTTGATACTTACTAAGGTCTAAATAATATGATATAGTATAGGGGAATATACAACACGATGAATAATCAATAATACAGGCTCAATAGAAGGGTTTTACTCCTATTCTTGCCTTAATCCAGTTACAGTCTTCCTTTAAATTGCAATTAGTACTAATATCATAATCAACTGCAAACACATAAATCAAACACAAACATGCCGAGGTCGACGACCTGCTCTAACAAAAAACAAATTTGCACTGTCGAGGGTCGAGCGACACAAACTATAGATGCATCTATTATCACCGAAGCAATTGGCCCGGCCCAAAGTCATCAAGACAATATCAAGGAAAGCTCATAAGGCTCAGTTACATACAAGGAAAAACTATACCAAGGCTCAATAATTTTATATGTTCACTTTCATGTTCTCAAGTCTCTAACAGTTTATAACAATCATATTGGCAATTTTAAAGTAAGAAATATTCCCCAAATAGGCATGCGTGGATCCTAAACTACCCGAACAATTTTCATGTAGTAGCTACATACGGAATCTCGTCACCTCGTACGTATGTAGCCCCCGCATTTAGCAACAAGTACTTATTTAAAATCCTATGGGGATAATTTCCCTCTTACAAGGTTAGAAAGGAGACTCACCTCGCTCCAAAGCGCACTCCCAATCTCCAAGAAAGAGCTCAAGTCCTTAATTTGAAGCCGGACAATCCCGAACTAATCAAACGAAGCAAGAACTAGTAAATAAAGGCTAACAAGATTGAGTTCTAGCTATTTAATGAGTTTCCTAGAATTTAACATTAATTTTCTAAATTTCGACCCCTGGCCCACACACCCAGATTCCAATATTTTTCGACGGGAGTTGTTCTCTATCACCCAAGGATCACAAATATATGATTTCTAGTTCATTTTATAGCAAATTATAGGGTTAAATCTTAGTTTTGGTTAAACCCTAGGTCTATCTTTAATCTCTTGAATTTTCCCAAATTCTTAGTGTCAATCCCATCTAATGTTTATGTATTTATGCTAAGAATGAGTGGGGATTACTTAACTTGTAATACTAGGAAGAAATGCTCTCTTTGGAATCTTCAAAATCGCCCAAATGATGTTAAAATGAGCTTAGGTTTGTATTTAATGAACCCTTACTGCCCCAGCGATTTTCGCATATGCAATCAAAATACCGCTTAAGCGACATCCGCTTCCGCGGAAAAATAATTGCTTTTGGGGTTTGGGGCACTGTGGACCGGACCGCTTCTGTGGTCTTTTCTCTCACACACGTGGGACTGCTTCTGCGGTCCCAGTGCCATTTATGCGGTCTCCCCCTTTCCTAACCCTTCCGCTTCTGCGACCAGGTGGCCGCTTACGCGGTCACCGCTTCTGCGGCCAGAGAGACGCATGAGCGGTTTTGACAAAAGCAACAGCCTTGCTTCCTTTCAAAATCCGACTTCGCTCAAACCTCGACCATTTGACGTTCGGTGATCCCGAACCCCGCCCGAACATACCGACAAGTCTGAAATCACGAGGCGGACCTAGACAAACACTCGGATCACCCAAAACATTATTAAATCAAGGAATCGGACCCCAAAACCAATTGATCCAATTTAATGAACTTCAAGTTCTTAACCTTTTACCAACGGGTCAAAATGCCCTTAAACTACTCGGATTGACACCAAATTTTGCAGGTAGGTCTTAACTGATATTTCGGACTTGTACCATGTTTCAGAGTCGCAATTCGAACCGGATACCTATGAAAACAATAATTTCTTAGTTTATTAAATCTTTGAAACTTGAACTTAACAATTTTTACATAAAATTTCATTACGCGGGCTAGGGACATCGGAATTCAATTCCGGGTATATGCCCAGGTCCCATATTTTTTCACGGATCCTCAGAATTTGCCGGAGCGCGATTTCGGGTCCGTTTTCCCTAAATATTGACCGAAGTCAAACTTGGCCTTTTTAAATAAACTTAAAGAAGCAACTAGGCTTATTCTTGCCCGAAATTTTTCTAACTTCCGAACCATGCACCCCCCGCAAGTCATAATTTACCTAAAGCAAATGCGGAAAGTATTATTTAAGGGGATGGGGTTTGAAAATGAAAAACGACCAGTCAGGTCGTTACATTCTTCACATCTTAAACAAACGTTCATCCTCAAACGGACATAGAAAAAGTGCCTGAACTGCTGAATAAGTGGGGATATCGGCTCCGCATATCCTCCTCGGACTCCTAGGTCGCCTTCTCGACCGGTTGGCCCTACCACTGGACTCTCACTATAGAAACCCTCTTGGATCTCAACTGGCGGTCTTACCTATCAACAATGACAACTGGCTCCTCCTCGTAGCCCAAACTCTCATCTATCCGAATGGTACTGAAATCCAACACATGTGAATAGTCGGCATGATATTTCCAGAGCATTGATACATGGAAGACTAGATGAACTCCTGATAAACTGGGAGGTAATGCGAGCTCATAGGCAACCTCTACAACTTGCCTCAACACCTCCAAGGGGCTAGTAAACCTTGGGCTAAACTTTCCCTTCTTCCCGAATCTCATAATGCACTTCATGGGCGAAACCTTCAGGAGGACTTTCTCACAAATCGCAAATGATACATCACGCGCTTTCTAATCCACGTAGCTCTTCTTTCTGGACTGAGCTGTGTGGAGCCTTTCCTGAATCAACTTAACTTTATTCAGGGCATCCTGGACCAAATCAGTACCAAGCAACTTAGCCTCACTAGGCTCAAACTATCCAATAGGAGAATGACAACGCCGACCATACAATGCCTCATACGGGGCCATCTTTATGCTGGACTGATAGTTGTTATTATAGGCAAACTCTATCAAGGGTAAGAACTGACCCCACTGCCCTTCAAAGTCGATCACACATACTCTAAGCATATCCTCTATAATCAGAATTGTCCGCTCCGACTATCCGTCGATCTGAGGATGAAATGTTGTGCTAAGCTCCACGCGGGTCCCCAACTCTTGCTGAACAGCTCTCCAAAAATGGGAAGTGAACTGATGGTCTCTTTCTGATATGATGGAGACCGGCACACCGTGCAATCTCACTATCTCCCGAATGTAAATCCGGGCATACCTCTTTGCCATATAAGTAGTCGCCACTGGAATGAAATGGGCAGACTTGGTCAGTCTATCCACAATAACCCACACCGAATCAAACTTCCGCTAAGTCTATGACAACCCAACTACGAAGTCCATATTGATGCGCTCCCACTTCCATTTTGGAATGGGAATCTGCTACAGTAGGCCACCTGCCTCTGGTGCTCATACTTGACTTACTAGAAATTCAAACACTTAGTTGCATACTCCGCAATGTCCTTTTTCATCCTCCGCTACCAGTAATGCTACATCAAGTCACGGTACATCTTTGTAGCACCTGGATGAATGGAGTACCTCAAACTATGGGCCTCATCTAGGATCCTCTCTCTTAAGCCATCAACATTAGGAACACATACACGGCCCTGGAGCCGTAATACACTATCCTTGCCAATAAAAACCTCCTTGGCACCTCCCTAAAGCACCTCTATCTCAGAACTACCAAATGTGGATCATCGAGCTGTCGGGCCTTAATCTTCCTCAATAACGAAGACTGAGCAACCACACATGCTAGGACCCGACTGGGCTCTAAAATGTCCAGTCTCACAAGTCTTTTAGCTAGGGACAGAATGTCCAAAGCTAGTGGTCTCATCTTATCAAGGATGGATGCCATGCTACCCAAGCTCTTCGCCTTCCTACTCAAGTCATCCGCGACCACATTTTCCTTGCTTGGGTGATAAAGAATGGTAATGTCATAATCCTTCAGCAACTCGAGCCACCTGCACTGTCTCATATTAAGGTCCCTCTGCTTGAACAAATGCTGCAAGATGCGATGGTCCGTATACACCTCACATGACACCCCATATAGATAATGCCTCCATATCATAAGAGCATGAATAATCTTCGCCAACTCTAGATCGTGCACACGGTAATTTTGCTAATGAACCTTCAGCTGTCTAGAGGCATATGCAATAACTCGCCCCTCCTGCATCAATACACATCCCAAGACAACGCGAGAAGTATCCCAATATACCATATACATCCCTGAATCGGAAGGCAATACAAGAACTGGTGTCGTGGTCAATGCCATCTTGAGCTTCTGGAAGCTCTCCTCGCAACCATCGGACCAATAGAATGGGACCCCCTTTTGGGTCAATCTGGTTAGAGGTGATGCAATGGATGAGAAGCCCTGCACAAATTGTCAATAATAGCCTGCTAACCCTAGGAAGCTCCTGATCTCGGTCACTGAAGTAGGACGTGGCCAACTCTGAACTGCCTCGATCTTCTTGGGATCCACCTTAATACCCTCTCCTTACACTATATGCCCCAAGAATGCCACTGACTTAAGCCAAATGTTACACTTGGAGAACTAAACATAAAGCTTCTGCTCTCGCAAGGACTAAAGCACTGCCCTCAAATGCTGCCCGTGCTCCCCCAGGATACGTGAATATATCAAGATGTCATCAAAGAAGACAATGACGAAAAAATCAATATAGGGCATGAACAATCTATTCATCAGATCCATGAACGCTGCTAGAGAATAGGTCAAGCTAAATGACATCACCAGGAACTCATAGTGGCCATATCTCGTCCTGAATGTGGTCTTTGGAACATCTGAATCTTGAATCTTCAGCTGATGATACCCTGATCTTAGATCAATCTTAGAGAACACCCTAGCACCCTGCAACTGGTCGAACAAATCATCAATACAGGGCAATGGATACTTGTTCTTGATGGCGACTTTGTTCAACTGGCGATAATCAATGCACATCCACATAGTCCCATAATTCTTCTTTACAAACAGCACTTGTGCACCCCAAGGTGATACGCTGGGCCTAAAAAAATCCCTTAGCTAGAAACTCATCTAACTGCTTCTTTAGCTCCTTCAGCTCCTTGGGAGCCACACAGTATGGTGGGATAGATATAGGCCAAGTTCCCGGAGCCAAGTCGATACAGCAATCAATATCACGATTCGGAGGCATGCCGGGAAGATCAGAAGGAAAAATATCAGCGAACTCTCAGACTACAAGCACTGAATAAATTGTTAGAGACTCTGCAGTGGTGTCTCGAACATAAGCTAAGTAGGCCAAACACCCCTTCTCAACCATGCGTTGAGCCTTCAGGAAGGAAACAACTCTTCTAGGTGTATCTACAAAGGAGCCCCTCTACTCGAGTCTCAGCAACCCTAGCATCACTAGAGAAACAATCTTGGAATGGCAATCTAGGACAGCGCGATAAGGGGATAGCCAATCCATGCCTAGGATAACCTCAAAGTCGATCATATCAAGCAACATGAGATCTGCTCTAGTCTCAAAACCACATAAAGTAACCACACAAGATCGGTAGACCCGGTTTATAACCACAGAATCGCCCACAGGAGTGGACACATGAATAGGAAACACCTAAGGGCTCAGGAGAAATGGCCAGGAAATGAGCAAACATAAATGAGACATATGAATAAGTGGACCCTGGATCAAATAATATCGATTCATATCTATCGCTGATGGAAATAATACCTGTAATCACGGAATCTGAGGCTAATGTATCTGGTCTGGTGGGGAGACCATAGAATCTAGCTAGAGCACCGACTGACTTGCCTCCAACTAACTAAGTAGTAGCTGGTTGACCTCTCCCTATTTGTCCCTTACCCCTGGAATGACCTCTACTAGTCTGCTCTCCACCTCTAGGCGACTGGACCGCTGGTGCTGGAGTCACGGGCGGCTGCCCCTACTGTACTGCCTTGCCCCTAAGACTAGGGCAGTATCTCTTCATGTGTCCTGCGTCCCTGCACTCAAAAAAACATGGTGCGGCGACATGCTGCCCAGATGGCTGACCCTGAATACTAGAGGGCCCACAAGAAGAAGTCTAAGTACCCGGCGAGCGGTAAGAACCCTCATGCATAACACTGAGATATGGATCGGAAGACTTTGAAGGACTCAAATACCCATTAGATGAACCCTGGATGGCTGGCGGGCGATGCGAACTCTCTAGCATGGCACTGAAATTGAAGCGCGCTGGAGCACTGTGAGCAGGTAGTGGTGCTGGAGTTGGGGGCCTACTGGACTGACCCCTCCCAAAGTGACCTCTGCCCCTAGCTGGGACGCCTCTGAACTCTCCTGAGAATCTGGCCCTCTTATCCTGCTGCATCTTCTCTCTACCCCTCAACCGATAACCCTCGATCTTACGGGCAATCTTAAGCACTAGCTGATATCCTGTGCGCATCTCTACCTCGCGAGCCATACCCGACCGGATAGTGGGATGTAATGCTGCAACAACCTCTGTACTCTCTCTACCTCTGTGGGGAGTATCATGAGTGCATGGCGAGACAACTCAGAGAACCTCACCTCATAGTCGGTCACTAACATATGACCTGCTCTAGATACTCAAACTGATGATGTAGCTCTTCCCTCTCCGAGGGTGGAATGTACCAATCAAGAAATAACTGGGTGAACTTACCCCAAGTGAGGGGAGGAGCGCCTGCTGGCCTGCTAAGCAAATAGGACTGCCACCATCTACGGGCCCTACCGTCCAACTGGAAAGTAGTAATGTCGACTCCATGTAACTCAAATATCCTCATATTGTGCAGCCTATCCCTGTACCTGTCAATGAAATCCTTGGCATCCTCATGTCGCTCAACCCCGAAGATCGGAGGGTGCAATCTGGTCCATCTGTCTAATAACTTCTACGAATCTCCATCCATAGCTGGCCTCGCCTGGGGTGCCGTTGTAACAACTAGCTGGACCCCCTCTGTGGGTAGTGCATCCAGAGTATGATAAACAACAGCTGCATGACCTGGATCCTATGCGGTAGGTGTCTGTGCACCCTTCTGCTTGTGAGGTAGCCGGATCTACCGGAAATAAATCAGCCTGAGTCATAGTGTCCATTAACCGAAGCATACGACCCATGACCTCCTAAAATCCCGGTGCAGTCATGAAATCCACCAGAGTAGGCACAACTGCGGGCGCCTTACCCTGCTCCTCAATGATGGGATCCCCTGCAGGGTCTGCTGGTGGCACAACTAGAATGGCTCTAGGATGCCCTCGTCCTCTACCCCAGGCCGATGCCCTCCCCCGGCTTCTACCTCGGCCTCTACCAATGGGGGGAGCAGCTCCTCCCGGGTCTGGTACGTCGACGGCGCGGGTAGGAGAGGAAACTTAGTACACTAACCATTGCACGATGGAAATGAATAAAAATTAGTCATTCCTAACACCCTATAACCTCTTGAATATAAATACAGACATCTTCGTACCAATCTACAAGACCCTATTAGGTTTGCCCGTAACTTGTGAGACCTATATGAACCTAGTGCTTTGATACCGTATTATCACGACCCATTTTTCATAAATAGGTCATGATGGCTCCTAGCAGCATTGTTAGGCCAGCCAAGTGCGGAATTATGATTTAAGTACCCATTTTAGTTTAGCCCGAAACCAACATATTAAAGACTTCCAGTAAATGAAGAAAACCAGCAGAACTATAAAGTATTAACATAGCAAAATAAGCCCCTATATGAATATCCATACAGTGTGTGTGCCAGAACCAGGTGTCACTAGCTACGGAGGACCAATAGAGTATACAAAAAAATATACAAAATAATATACTACTGTCTGAATAAGAGTAGACAGAAAATCATAAATATAAGAAAGGACTTCTTCAGCTGCGCATCGGCATGAGAAAGAAGGTCGCTCACTGTGGAAGTCCTTGAGCTAACTCACTATTGCGCGCCCGAGTACTGTCCAGATCCACCTGCCTCAAAACCTATACATTTAAGTACAAAAGTGCAATATGAGTACATAAACCATATGTACTCAGTAAGTATCCCGTCTAGTATCGGAGAAGTAGAGACGAGAGGTCGACTTGATACTTACTATGGTCCAAATAATATGATATAGTAGAGGGGAATATACAACATAATGAATAACCAATAATACAGGTTCAATAGAAAGGTTTTACTCCAATTCTCGCCTTAATCTAGTTACCAGTTTCTTCCTTTTAAATTACAATTAGTACTAATATCATAATTAACTGCAAACACATAAATCAAATACAAACATGCCGAGGTCGACGGCCCGCTCCAACAGAAAATAAATATGCACTGCCGGGGGTCGAGCGGCACGAACCATAGATGCATCTATTATCACCGAGGCAATCAGTCCGGTCCAAAGTCATCAAGACAATATCAATGAAAGCACATAAGGCTCAATTACATACAAGGAAAAACTCTACCAAGGCTCAATAATTTTATATGTTTAGTTTCATGTTCTCAAGTCTCTAACAATTTACAATGATCATATTGGCAATTTTAAAGTAAGAAAGTTTCCCCAAATAGGCATGCATGGGTCCTAAACTACCCAAAATATTTTCATGTAGTAGCTACGTACGGACTCTCGTCACCTCGTACGTACGTAGCCCCCGCATTTAGCAACAATTACTTATTTAAAATCCTATGGGGACAATTTTCCTCTTACAAGGTTAGAAAGGAGACTCATCTCGCTTCAAAGCGCACTCCCAATCTCAGAGAAAGAGCTCAAGTCCTTAATTCAAAGCCGGACAATCCCGTACTAATCAAACGAATCAAGAACTAGTAAATAAAGGCTTACAAGATCGAGTTCTAGCCATTTAATGA
Source organism: Nicotiana noctiflora (assembly GCA_032618575.1). NCBI lineage: Eukaryota > Viridiplantae > Streptophyta > Magnoliopsida > Solanales > Solanaceae > Nicotiana > Nicotiana noctiflora. The sequence continues at coordinate 62,869 of JASVEL010000955.1, forward strand.
GTTTCCTAGCCTTTAATATTAATTTCCTAAATTTTGACCCTGGGCCCACACGCCCGGATTCCAATATTTTTCGAAGGGATTTGTTCTCTATCACCTAAGGATCACAAATATATGAATTCTAGTTCATTTTATTGCAAATTATAGGTTAAATCTTAGTTTTGGTTAAACCCTAGGTCTAGCTTTAATCTCTTGAATTTTTTCAAATTCTTAGTGTTAATCCTACCTAATGTTTATGTATTTATACTAAGAGTGAGTGGGGATTACTTACATTGTGATACTAGGAAGAAATGCTCTCTTTGAAATCTTCAAAATCGCTCAAATGATGTGAAAATGAGAGTAAATGAGCTTAGGTTCGTATTTAATGAACACTTACTGCCCCAGCGATTTTCGCATACGCGGTCAAAATACCGCTTAAGCGGCATCCGCTTTCGCAGAAAAATAACCGTTTTCACGGTTTGTGGTACTGTGGACTGGACCGCTTCAGCGATCATTTCTTTCGCACACTCGGGACCACTTCTGCGGTCCCAGGACCGCTTATGCGGTCTCCCCCCTTTCCTGACCGATCCGCTTCTGCAACCAGGTGGCTGCTTATGCGGTCACCGCTTCTGCGGCTCTGCGGTCAAAAAGCCGCATAAGCGGTTTTGACAGAAGCAGCAGCCTTGCTTCCTTTCAAAATCCGACCCCGCTCAAACCTCGACCTTTTGACGCTCGAGGATCCCGAGCCTCGCCCGAACATACTGACAAGTCAAAATCATGAGAGGGACCTAGCCGAACCTTCGGAACACCCAAAATATTATTAAATCAAGGAATTAGACCCCAAAACCAATTGATCCAATTTAATGAACTTCAAGTTCTTAACTTCCTACCAACGTGTCAAAATGCCATTAAACTACTCGGATTGACACCAAATTTTGCAGGTAGGTCTTAACTGATATTTCGGACTTGTACCAAGTTTCAGAATTGAAATCCGAACCCGATACCTATGAAAAAAATAATTTCTTAGTTTATTAAATCTTTGAAACTTGAACGTAACACATTTTACAAAAAATTCCATTACACGGGCTAGAGACCTCGAAATTCGATTGCGGGTATACGCTCAGGTCCCATATTTTTCAACGGACCCTCAGAAATTGCCGGAGCGCAATTCTGGGTCCGTTTTCCTAAAATATTGACCGAAGTCAAAGTTGGCCTTTTTAAAGAAACTTAAAGAAGCAACTAGGCTTATTCTTGCCCGAAATTCTTTTAACTTCCGAACCACCCACCCCCACAAGTCATAAGTTAGCTAAAGCAAATGCGGAAAGTATTATTTAAGGGGACGGGCTTCGAAAATGCAAAATGACCAGTCGGGTCGTTACAAACATAACAACATCTTACGAACTTAACCGTGCGATCAAATCATCAAAATAACATAAAAAACGAGGAATCAAGCCCCAAAATCATCACTTTTTTTTTTTATCAAACTTCATAAACTTTTATTTTTAGATATTTAGGTCTGAAACACGTCAAATGACATCCGATTTCAACCAAATTTCACATAAAGCGCTTAAACCCCATATAATACCTGTACCGGGCCCCAGAACCAAAATACGGGCCCAATATTAACACGTTATAATTCATTTTCACTTTCAAATTTCTTTAAAAAATTTAGAAAATAATTTCTTTTAAAAATTCATTTCTCGAGCTCGGGACCTCGAATTTCAATTTTGGGCATACGCCCGAGTCCCAGATATTTCTATGGACCCTCCGGGACCGTCAAATCATGGTTCCGGATTCGTTTATTCAAAATATTGACCAAAGTCAACTTTAATCATATTAGTATCAAAATTTATCAATTTTTACACCGAATTCATATTTAAGCTTTCCGGCTAAGTGCCCGGACTATGCACGCAAATCGAGACGACTAAAAAGTGAGATTTTAAAGTCCTCGAAAACGTGAAAAAAAAAATATGCGATGACCCTTTCGGTCGTTACATATATATACATTAAGATGTTATGAGGAAAATTACAGTTTGGAATAAATAAACGTCGTATTTGATCAATGTGGTAAATAATATAGTTTGAAAATATCCTATTTGTAAGCTTTCTTTTTCTTCAATTTTTCTTGCCTTTCCAGATCTTGTAAGCAAAATCGATGATAGATTTTATAATAAAATTAGATCATTAAATCCCCTTATCCCGACTCAGATCCCGACACCGGCTACAATAATTCTCCCACGAAGATCCCGACTCAGATCCCCGTCAGTTCTCTCCGGTTAATCCCTCAGATACCGGCGAATCCCAGATTTCGGAGAAGAGAGGCAGAAAAGTTTAGGGTTCTTCTCTGCATTTTGGTCTATTTTCAGATTTCTTGGTTGATCTAAATTTCTCTTTTAGCTCTCACTTAATTTCTCTTTAGCTCTCACTTAAGTGTTTTTCCACCTGATTAAGTTTTTCCTCTTTAGCTCTCACTTAATTTCTGATTTCTCATTTTTATTCTTATTGTTTTTGTTATACTTTACGTGCTGTAGATGCGCATTGTTATTATTGATAGTATATACTATATAAACATTGTGTCTGTTGCAGCCTAGCTTCATTTCTATTATTACTGTCTGGGCTACACTAGTGGTAGCGGTGACAGCCCTTTTTGTTTTTGGATCGGGATATTTGCTGTGTTTTTCAGGGAAATTTTCGAAGTTGTCGGAGACAAGTGGGCCGACGAGCACCGGCAAAGAAGAGCAACCGAGACGAGCAGTGGGTAGCGCCGGTTAAGCGTACAACTACATCGAGTGCAACAATTCAGCACAGGTTTGGTACTCGGGACTTGGTACCTCCCGTTCTACTATTTCCACTTCGGTGTTAGCTAATTGTTGTTACTTTAGCTCCCAATTGTTCTATCATTCAGCTAGTGTACTTGTAGCTACGTTTTCCCTATAGTTTTACTCGTTGTCCGTTGAGCACTAGCGAGTATTCTTTGGATTTGCCGTAGGAGTAGTGGCTGCAATCTGGAATGGTAGATTAAGGGCATGTCCGCGTGTGGGGCAGTGTGTGGGGACGGTCTCAGGGAGTGGGACGGGAGGCAGGGGAGGTAGAGGGGGCAAAGGAGCATATAGGTTGAGAATCGGGACATGGAACATAGGTTCGTTAACGAGTAAGTCTATTGAGTTGGCGAAGATCCTTCAAAAGAGGAAGATTAATATAGCGTGTGTCCAGGAGACTAGGTGGGTCGGAACGAGGGCGATAAACGCGAATGGGTATAAGTTGTGGTACTCTGGAGTCATGAGGGGTAAAAATGGAGTGGGGATCTTGGTAGATAGCCATCTTAGAGAGTCAGTGGTAGAGGTCAGGCGGGTGAACGATAGACTAATGACTATTAAATTGGTGGTGGGCGAGTGTACCTTAAATGTTGTTAGTGCATACGCGCCGCAAGTAGGCTTGGATGAGGATATTAAAAGGCGCTTTTGGGAGGGGTTGGACAACATTGTTCGTAGTATCCCGCCTTCCGAGAGGCTATTCATAGGAGGAGATTTTAATGGTCATATTGGGTCGTCTACAGGTAGTTATTCGGAGGTTCATGGCGGCTTTGGTTTCGGGGAGCGAAATGGAGGGGGCACTTCGTTGTTGGACTTTGCCAAGGCATTCGATTTAGCAATTGCGAACTCAAGTTTTCCGAAACGGGAGGAGCATTTGGTTACTTACCAAAGTTCGGTGGCGAAGACTCAGATTGACTATCTACTCCTCAGAAGAGGCGATAGAAGGTGGTGCGTGGACTGCAAAGTTATCCCAGGTGAGACCCTTGCAACACAACATAGGCTTTTGGTGATGGACTTTGACGTTATGATAAGGAGGAAGAAAAGATCAATACGAGGCCGCTAGAGGATTAAGTGGGGCGCCTTGACTGCGGATAAAGCTCAGGAGTTGGAAAGAAAGTTATCAGAAATGGGAGCCTGGGGAAGTAGTAGTGGGGAAGAAAACACTATGTGGTCGACGACAGCTGATTGTATAAGGAAGGCGGCGGGAGATGTGTTGGGGTTATCTTCTGGCCACACCGGTGGCCATAAAGGAGACTGGTGGTGGAATATTGATGTCCAAGGTAAAGTGGAAGCGAAGAAGGCAGCTTACATGAGATTAGTAGGGAGCATAGGCGAGGAGGAGAAGAGGGCGAACATGGAGAGATATAAGGTAGCTAGAAAGGAGGCGAAAATGGCAGTAACGGAGGCTAAGACGACAGCTTTTGCCCGTTTGTATGAGGAACTAGGTAGCAAAGGCGGGGATAAGAAGTTATTCCGCCTCGCTAAGCTAAGAGAGAGGGCGGCTCGGGATCTGGACCAGGTGAGGTGCATAAAAGATGAGGACGGCAAAGTTCTGATGGGGGATGAACAGATTAAGAGGAGATGGCAGACCTACTTTCATAAACTCCTAAATGAAGAAAGGGATCAGGGTATTGTACTAGGTGGATTGAGGAACACCGACATTCCCCATGAATTAAGTTATTGCAGGGACATTGATGTCGATGAGTTCACCGAGGCAATGCGTAAGATGAGGGGGGGTAGAGCTACCGGGCCAGACGAAATTCCGGTTGAACTTTGGAGGTGTGTGGGTAGAGCAGGATTGGAATGGCTTACTGGGTTGTTTAATGTGATATTCAAGACTAATAGGATGCCTGAAGAGTGGAGGCGGAGTACGATGGTTCCGTTGTATAAGAACAAAGGCGATATCCAGAGCTGTAACAACTATAGAGGCATCAAATTACTAAGTCATACCATGAAAATCTGGGAGAGAGTTGTAGAGATGAGAGTGCGAAGGATGGTGTCTATCTCGGACAACCAGTTCGGATTTATGCCGGGCGATCTACCACATAAGCTATCCATCTTATTAGGAGGATGGCAGAACAGTACAGGGATAAGAAGAAGGATCTTCACATAGTGTTTATTGATCTAGAGAAAGCGTATGACAGGGTTCCTAGGGAGGTCTTATGGAGCTGCTTAGAGGTTAAAGGGGTTCCGGCAGCCTACATTAGGGTGATTAGAGACATGTATGAAGGAGCTAAGACTCGGGTTAAGACAATAGGAGGCGACTCCGAGCATTTTCCAGTTGTTACGGGGTTGCATCAAGGGTCGGCGCTCAGCCCTTTCCTATTTGCCCTGGTGATGGATGCCATAACGCAACATATCCAAGGGGAGGTGCCATGGTGCATGCTATTTGCTGATGATATAGTCCTAATTGACGAAACACGACGCGGGGTAAACGAAAGGCTAGAGGTTTGGAGGCATGCCCTTGAGTCTAAAGGATTCAGGTTGAGCAGGACAAAGACGGAATACCTCGAGTGCAAGTTTGGGGTGGGGCCGACGGAAATGGGAGTGGAAGTGAGACTTGACTCTCAAATCATCCCTAAGAAGAGTAGTTTCAAGTACCTAGGGTCAGTTATTCAGGGGATCGGAGAGATCGACGAGGATGTCACACACCGTATAGGGGTGGGTTGGATGAAGTGGAGGTTAGCGACGGGAGTCCTGTGTGACAAGAAAGTTCCACCTTTACTAAAAGGTAAGTTTTATAAAGCAATGGTTAGGCCTGCAATGCTGTATGGGACCGAGTGTTGGCCGGTTAAGAACTCACACACCCAGAAGATGAAAGTAGCAGAAATGAGGATGTTGAGGTGGATGTGCGGGCATACAAGGATGGATAAGATTAGAAATGAATATATTAGAGAGAAGGTGGGTGTGGCCCCCATAGAGGACAAGATGCGAGAAGCAAGACTCAGATGGTTCGGGCACATTCGGAGGAGGAGCACTGATGCACCGGTGAGAAGGTGTGAGCGGCTGGCTGTGGTAGGCATGAGAAGAGGTAGAGGAAGACCTAAGAAGTATTGGGGAGAGGTGATAAGGCAGGACTTAGTGCGTCTTAGGATTACTGAGGACATGACCCTTGATAGGGGATTGTGGAAGTCGAACATTAAAGTTGTAGGTTAGGGGAAGTTGTGGATAATTCCACAGCGCACTAGAGTGATATTAGCTAGTTAGGAGGTAATCGTAGGAGGTTACGGATCAGTACATGGAGTTATTTATTGGATATTAGTATACCTTTCATCTATTTCCTATTTCGTATTTCTTATATTTCTTATACTGCTGCTACTTTATTATTTTGTGTTATGTTGTTAATTTATGTTATTTTTAGTATGAGTCTATTGATAGTACTAATGCATCGTTTTTTGTTGATGTCTTGAGCCGAGGGTCTCCTGGAAATAGCCTCTCTGCCCCCCGGGTAGGGGTAAGGCCTGCGTACATATTACCCTCCCCATACCCCACTTCTGGGATTATACTGCGTTATTGTTGTTGTTGTTGTTGTTTCTTGCCTTTCCACATGTCTAAACGATAGTATATTTACGATCATTTCAACATCAGCGTCTAAGTGGGGACGAGGCTACCAAATTGTTAAGTTCAAAATAGTAATTAATTAGTTAACGTAAAGTTCAGGTGTGAACTCAATAAAAATTGTCAAGTTTAGGGCCCCGATCTATTTTGTTGTAGGAATATAAATCTAATATTATTCATTCATTCAAAAGTTTCAAGACTTGGTTAGCTTTCTTTATTTGCAAAGGGGAGTTAGAATTTGAATATTATGTACGAGATTCTAACCGTTTTAAGTTGTCGGGTTCTAAATTAATAATTTATATATATTTAATAAATTTTTAAGATAAATATAGAATTTAAATCAAAGTTACTTAGTTCGACCGAACCCGCTGACGGTACTGATCTAGCTCCGCCCCTGTTTATTTGTAATGTATATTACAAATACTTAATGTCATCTTCTTTGTAATAAGTTATCATATTAATTATTATTAAATTGTAATAAGTAGGCGACGTTTATAAATGTAACAATACTTATATATAAATATTTTTCTTATAATTATAATAAACACATAAAAAGAAGGTGTGTGTCTTGTGTTGGTAAACAATCTTTTGAATTTGTTCTTAACCGTTGGCTGCCGTTGAAATAAACCTACACATCTATATAAAGGCTATTATTCTTTAAGCCAACAGTGAGAAAAGCCATTCTTCTGAACTAATATTCTGCCAAAATATTCTTCTTCTTTCCTAGCTACGTTGCACATATATTAACGTTTCTTTTTCTTTAATCTCTTATTCTAATATCTATTTTTCTTAGTTGTGTTGAGGTTTTGTTAAGAAATTAAAGGCATACTTTGAATTTTAGAGTAGGCAGTGTAATGGAAATACTATTCCTAAAAATATCTTTTTGGTAATGCCTAGCCTGCACTCTTTTACATTTTCATAAAAATCTCTTTCATTTGTTTTTTCTTTTTTGATTTAATCTTCATTTTGTTTTTGAAGGTTAAAACGTATTATTTAAAAATAGTAATAGTAATACTAGTTCCATGCCATACCACCGGGGACATGTCCCGTAGAGGCTGCATAGTTACATAATTGTTTAATGCCTAGTATGATATTATCATTCCCAAACGAAGACAACATATTACATGCTGTTAAAGTACTAATCCTACTACAGTAACTACCCTTCTTGTCATTTAGGAAAGCTATTTCCACAAAATTTGGAGGGGTTCCGAAAATACTAATATTATTGGAGATATTACGTTGTAGAGCTTCTTTAGCCAAAAGATGTGCCACTTTGTTGCCTTCGTGGAAATTATGCTTCATTTTTGTCACGACCTCAAAACTCGATCGTGATGGCGCCTAACATATTACTAGGCCAGCCTGATCAACCTTTTAAAATACAGAGCTACCAACTCTCACTTTAACTTTAAAAATATTACAAAGATAAGAAAAGTACAAAAGTCTAGCATAAATTGTGAAAATATCCCAAAATAACACAATACTCCCCACAGAATCCGGGGTCACGAGTCAGGAGCCTCTATCAAGAGTGTCATAATAGTACTGAATACATAAGTGTTTGACAAAATGCGGAAAATCAAGAAAAGATAACATGGAAGGTCGGGTCATGCGGACGCCAAGCAGCTACCTCGACAATCCGTAAATGCTCTGGAACAGCTAGGAAGTCAACCCTGCTGTGAAGTACCTGGATCTGCACACAAGGTGCAGGGAGTAGTGTGAGTACTTCCAACTCAGTGGTAATAAGCACGGATAAAGACATTGAAGGTAAAAATACCCAATAAACCACTAAGCAAAGCTATATAATAACTTTCTTTTATCCTTTTCAGCAGTGTAGATAATAGATAAAGCAATAACAGTTAAAACAATACAAAGATATGTCTAAATGCAACGCAAATGCATGAACATGACTGCTACGGTGCGTAGCCCGATCCATTTGGGTACACACGCTCACTGTGGGGGTTCAGACTCCGGAGGGGCTCCTACAGCCCAAGCGCAATATCAGTGATATGCTGCGGCGCGCAGTCCGATCCACTACCAGTTTAGCTACATGCAATGCAAGCCTCACAAGCACAGTAAATTATCATTTTGAAAACCTTTTTAATAGTAATAGTAAAGCCAGTGTTCAGAAATACCAGAGTTTGGAAAATCATTTTAGACAGTATTTAGCTCAGGATTGATATCATGATAACATGCTATAATAATATAAGAAATGATAAAGATCCTCACGAGATCTAGATAACTGGCTCACAGCCCAAATATATCCACAACCATCCAAGTAGGAGGTTTACCGACTCATTTATAGACAACAACACAGTACAATGCTATACAGTCGGACTAAGCCATAGTCCCAAATTACAGTCGACCCTGCACTCACAGTATGGTACGTGTCTTGCCTCAATACAACGTCATATAGTTATATACCGATGTTTCAAACCCTCAGGTCATCATCCATACCCATTACTCACCTCGAACCGGCTCAAACACTAGTCCGCAATGCCCTTGCCACGAGAATCAACCTCCACAAGTGCCGAATCTAATCAAAACCAATATAAATACATCACAATAGGCTAAATGAACATAACCTAATCAAATTAACTCGAATTACACCCAAAAACACGAAGTTGCCAAAACTCGAGGCCTGGGCCCGCTTCTCGAAAAATTATGAAATCCATATTTTCAGATCCTCATCTCGCCACGAGTCCATACATATAAAATTTATCAAAATTGGAGTCCATTTGCTCATTCAAATCATTAATATTTATTTTCTTAGGCTCACAGCAAAATCCTCCATTGTTACACTTTAATTCCTCCATTTTACAAGATTAAATTCATGATTTATCAATATAATAACATAATTTGGGTTCAAGAGTTCTTACCTGATGATACTCCTCAATTTCCTCTTCAAAATCGCCTAATATTTCTCTTAGTTTGAAGCCCCAATTAATTTACTCTACTGAAATTTCGATCAAGCTGAAGCATTAAACCCTAAAGTGGTTTTTGCTTCTGCGACTCAGGAGTCGCTTCCGCGCTCCCTCTTCTGCGGCTTTCATTTAAACCTTCAACTTCCGCTTCTGCGGATAATCACTCGCTTCCGCAACGTCGTATATGCGGACAAAGGTCCGCTTCTACTGTAATCCCCAAGCCTAACCTTTCGCTTCTGCATGCGAGTTCCCGCTTCTGCAGGCTCGCTTAAGCGAACTCCTGTCCTTTTCTACGGACCTTGATGAGCCTCCCAATCTGGCACCTGTGCTTCCAAAGCCGCTTCTGCGGTCCTTTTTCCGCAGAAGCAGAAACACCAGGTGACAGAACCACAGACCTGATGCAATGAATAAAAATTTATGTTTGACCTTTCGAAACCATCCCGACGCCCCCGGGACCTCAACAAAAAATACAAACTCATTCTAAAATATCATACAAACTTGTTCCAATTATAAAATCATGCCCTTAAACACAAAAATCACCAAATTACCTCGAATTCAAGCCTAATTTTCCTTAGAACTTTCGAAACTTTCATCCAATCAAAAACCCTACCAAATTGATGTCCGAATGACCTGAAAATTTGCAGAATTATCCAAAATCACCTAACGAAGCTACTACAACTGTCGGAATTCCATTTTGACCCCCGGATCAAAATCTCATCTAACAACCGGATTCCGCCAAAATTCCAACTTAACCAATTCAAGCCTATTTCTACACCGGACCTCCAAATTCAATTCCGATCGCTCCCCTAAGTCAAAAATCACCTCCCAAAGATAACCGAATCATCAGAATTCATATCCAAGCCCTATAACCATCTAGTCAACTTTAGGTTGACTTTTCTAAAATAAGCTTCACTCTAAAAGGCTATATGCCTTATTTTCAACCAGAACCAATCCAAATTCACCCGATAGACTCTAATACAATCATAGAAACATGAAACAACATAATTAGGGAAAAATGGGGTGGTAACTCTTGTGACGACGGGCCGGGTCATCACGATTTTGATCTCCTCCTTCTCCGCTAGCTTGTCCATTAAGAACCTGCATTCATCAAGCAAATATTTGTAAGCGGGATAATCTTCTTCCTGTAAACGGATTACATCTATTGCATCCGTTTCTAATTCACAAGGCATAAGGTTCCTTTGCATTATTATTTTTAAAGCTTGCCAAAATGCGAGCAATTCCGAATGAATTGGAGAGGTACTCTCCATTGGTGCATGGAATCCTTCTATCCACTCTCCATTATGATTTCTGACCAAGTGTTCTTGCATCCCTTGTATCCTAGGTCTATAAGGTGACAATAATCAAAGCAGTTCACAAGCGTATTGACCCCTTTTTGGTTTATAGGTCTGCCTCCAAATTTATCAATGGAGCTAGTTAATTCATTAAAATCCCCCGTTACTAGCCAAGGTCCCTTATATCTATCAAAGATGCATTGAAAGTTTTCCCATAACAACAATCTATTATCTGTATTGTTACTAGCATAGATAGTAGAGAATATCCAAGTTAGGTGTATTGGTTTTATCTCTTTCATTTCATGGATGGATTGGCCATCCCTTGTGAAATTGCGTTCACTATGGCTAGGTTCCATTGCAAAACCATCCCACCAGAGTTGCCTTCAGTCGAAATTTCCACCATTTCATTGAAGTTATACCCTTCCAAGATGGAGATATGACTATCTATTTTAGTTTCTAGCAAAGTCACTAAACTAGGTTTGTGGGTATCCATAATTTCACAAAAGTGCCTAGTGAAAATTTCTTTGTTGGAACCCCTTCCATTCCAAACAATAATGTGGCTAGGCTGTATCATTGGGTTCATGGGTGGGTTGATGTTTGGATTCTCATCAAAGAAGGGACTAATATTACCATATTTTTGCCCATTGTGGGATCATGAGGGGGGGGGGGATGTATAATGAGCATTTGTAGAGAGTCGTTGGGCAGCTGAAGATACACTTCATGTCTAGCCTCTCCTTGAAGATTAGTAAAGTTTTTTCTTTGACAAATTGTACGAGGCCTATGCTTTTTTGAATCCAATTGATATTATGCTAGTGATATTTTTAACTCGTTTAGGTTTGAAAAAACACTGATGGCTCCAAAATAATTTCCAGATCCTCGTCCTCATCCTCGTCCTCGTCCTCTTCCTCTTCTAGGGCTTCTTGTTGTCCTTGCATGTTTGGTTCTGGCACTGGAGAGTTCACCTCTATTGGCTCTGGTTGTGGACCTAGTGGTTGGCCTTACATGTGTTGTTGTTGTTGGTGGGGAGTCCATGGCATGAAGATGGGATTCAATATCATAATATCCTCCGGGGTAAAGAATGGAAGATCGATTGGTGGGTTTTGTGGGTTTTGTGGGAGTTGTTGGTTGGCATTGTAGGAATGTGCCACATCTCTTACATGTTTTGGACTAGGTGTTGATTCATTGATGGTGCAAGGGGTTGGAGGATATTTCTCATCCACATTTGGTTGACATAGTTGTTCATTGCCCATGTCATTCCCATTGAGATTAGTTGGGCTAGGAAGTGAGTATTTTGGATTATTAGGATGGTGTCCTGGCCATTGATCTCCATGTTGAAGGACATTTGGTTGACATAGTTGTTCATTGCCCATGTCATTCCCATTGAGATTAGTTGGGCTAGGAAGTGAGTATTTTGGATTATTAGGATGGTGTCCTGGCCATTGATCTCCATGTTGAAGGAGATGGCTTGGCCTTGCAATTGGTTGTTGTTGTATTTGTGGTAGGTTGTTCATTGTGGGATGCCTTGTTAGATGAAAGAGTTGAAGCAGCCTATATCTCCTCCTTACTGTGAGAGGTGTTCTTGCCATTGTACACCTTTAGGGAAAGATATAGACGGGTGAGGGAGTGTTTGGGTAGTAGGGTTGGTAGTGGTGTAGTATAGATTTGAGGGAGAGTGAATGTCTTGCGTTGATGCAAGATCTGGCATAGATTTTGTCACCTCCATTTGGCATTGTTTCTCCGCCAAGTGTAGCATTGGAGATTGGTCATTTGTGTAGGTGAATTGCATGTTGTTGGTGAGCTCTTGATCATGTGTGTTCTTAGGTTGGGGGTGGGGTTTGCCAGCTAGATTAGGTATAGTATTATGAGTACCCATTAATAATTGATTTAGTCCATTAGTTAAGGTCCTAGTATTAATATTAGTTAAAAGATTTTTATCATTATTGGGAAGATTTTGAAATGACACGTTTATGCCACTTGTAACATTTGTGCCATGCAAATTATTTTCATTTTTGTTTAATTTACCCTTTTGGATTTACCAAAATCATAGACTCAAGTGGTATTGTTCCTAAACTACTCTTCCCAATATTGAGAGGTTTTTCGGTTGGTTGTTTGGTCTCTAAGGCCGTTTTCCTCCCTAGGTCTAATTGTGTATCAATCTTGGAGTAAGAGTTAGAAGACTTTGGAATAGTAATGGCAGTAGAGGAAGTCATACCTGGGGACATGGGCCCCTATGCTTCAACGGGGAAGTAATATTACCTTAGCCATTTGGGGGATTGGCAGAGCTACTTTTGGATTGGCTACTTTGCCTTTCCCTTTTCGTGGAAAATGAACTATTTTCCATTCATTTGTGACTGCCTTTGTAGCCTCTTCTTGTTCCTCATTAGTTTGGTCTTGATGTTGTCCATTCTATCGAGTTGTGTATTGACACTCAATCGAAGTGTGTCCCAATCGACCGTATCCTTTGCATAGGAAATCTTCCCCTTCGTATAGGATAGTTTGTGGGTGTTGGCCAATAAGGATGGAATTTTGTGACAAGTTTGTCTAGTGGCAATTTGTCACAAAGTCTAGCATAACTCCCTCTAAGTGTTGCCGATGTACATACATCCACATTTAGGAGTTTTCCAATACAATTCCCAATTTTAGTGACAATTATCCCGTCATAGAACTCCATGGGAAGCTGGGGTAATCTAATCCATACCGTCGTGTAGCTTTGACTTGCCTTATTTGCAACAAAGTTTGGAGTCAATTTTTGTATGGATAGGAAGTGGACATTTATAAACCATGGACCATTATGTAGGATTTTCATCATACTTTCTTCCTTCATTAATTTAACAGTATAGTAGTCCTCCTCTAGGTCGATTAGGGGTAGTTTTCATCAATTCCCCATAGGTTTTGTATTTTCCTTTTGAGATATTGATGCATTATTCTTTTTCCCATTAGCTTAATTATCAGGGAGTATTTTCATAGATTATACATACGTAGTTTGTCTTCTTCACTTAGTGTGACTTGCTTCAATCTCTTGCATATTGCCTCCAATGATGTCCATGCTTTCTCAAACATTTGTGTATCCATTGGAGAATATTGTTCTTCAACAATTGAATTGTTTCCCATAAAGAGCAGTTTATTTTTTTTTATTTTTTATTTTTTAAATTTCCTTGTAGGAAACACCTTTGGTGGTTGCTGTTAAACCTCCGACATTGGAGCTCGACTTGACAACAAGAGTGTTGTCATGAGGCAGCAAGAGTGTTGCAAAATGAGGGTGCGCGAGTAGCACCGAAGTCAAAAAAGGGAAAACGGGCAAGTGATGGCTAAGGCTTTGAACGGAACCGAGGTAGCTTAGCAAGGTCTTGGCAATGAGTTGCGGGCTAAGGGTGATACTTGTGTACATCAAAGGCATCAAGGCAGGAGGCAGTGATGCCAATGCAAGGCAAAAACGGATAGGCAAAAGCAAGCAAATGTGCAAACGGAAAGGCAGTGGCGGACAGATTTGGCATGGGGCTAAGTTGCGGCAAACGGGCCAAGTCGTGGGTGATGGAAAAGGCAAATTGGGGCACAATGCAGCTGGAGGTAATGGTATTGGTGCCTGGTCCAAGCCAAGGCACGAAATTGGGCAGCAACAACAGAATGGACCAAGTCAAAGGCGGTTACCGGCACATGCTGTGCACATGGGCAACAGTTGAGCTTTAACCTATCATGCTGGCAGGAGTTAGCACGTTTTTGGGGGCCATGATCCCATTTACTTTAGCATGATTTACATGATCCTAGTAGTTGGGGGTGTCAACTACACTAAAGTAAAGTAGTGGGTTAGTGGGCAAGTGTTGTGGCCTAAAAATGAGGCAACCGTTGTAATCATGGGGCTGTTTCATGTCTTATAATTGGGCAGCACCCTTTCCTTTTGTGACTAAGAGGGGAAAAACGTGTGAGAGTGCATGTTTTCTGATTTAGGAAGAGTCCTAAGTCTTGTTTTCAAGAGTGGAAAAAACCTAAGGCTAAGAGTAGTGTTGTGAGGGTCAAGAGTGATCCTATTTTGTACACGGATGTACTTTGAGAAGAGTTTCTTTGTATGCTCGAGTTAAATACAAAGTTGGGAAAAGAGTTTCCTGTAAATTGCCTCTTGTGTTCACTTTTTCATTCTGTCCCTTCACTTATATTTTCGTTGCCTAAGTTCATATAAGCTTACTACGTTGCAACGCTGCATAAACAATCAAAGTCCAAAGTTGCTGTAATTTTGGCCGAGTGTTGTAGAAGGCTGAAGTGAAGGCGAGTCTTGGCTGCCGCGCGGGTTGTTTATTGTGAGTCAAAAAACCAGCCCGTGACAACTGGTATCAGAGCCAGGTTGGCCAAAGAGTTGGTCGGACGAGGTGAAGTTCATGGTGGAGTCACGACGTGCAGTGGCAGATTTCATAGTCTTGTTCGAGAACATGGCTGGTGGTAACAATGAACTGCGAGACATGCTTACGAAATTGGAATCATTGGTGGGAAATGTTTCGGAAGGCGAAGAACTTCAGTCTGTTATGACTAGAATTTCATTTCTTGAGGGCGAAATGTCAAGGCTTAGTCGGGAGAACGCAAATCTGAAGGCTGAGACGGTGATTCTACGACGTGCTGTGGGCGAGGATGCTCTTCAACGTGGTGCTGAACGTCTAAAAATGAGAATACCTGAACCCAAGGCATTCGGAGGTGCAAGGAGTGAACGCGAATTGGAGAATTTTCATTGGGATATGGAGCAGTACTTTTATGCTATTCGTGTGCAAGACGAAGAGGAGAGTAACCTTGACTAGCATGTATTTGAGTGATGATGCTAAGTTATGGTGGCGCACTCGGGTTGCTGAAGATGAAAGTATGGGTAAACCAAAGATTCAGTCGTGGGAGCGGCTTAAAAAGGAATTGAAGAGTCAATTTCTTCCTAGTAATACATCTTGGATTTTTAGGGACAAACTGAAAAAGTTGAAACAAACTGGATCAGTTCGAGCTTATGTGAAGGAGTTCACATCGTTGATGCTTAGCATCAGCAACATGTCGGAAGAAGACAAGTTGCACAACTTCATGAGCGGGCTGCAACAGTGGGCACAACTGGAGTTGCGAAGGCAGAATATTCAAAACCTCGCAAGTGCCATGGCTGCTGCAGATGCATTGGGCGATTTTCATGTTACTGAGGAAGGTTCTGCTTCTAAGTCCAACGACGAAAAGAAGGACAAGGCAAAGGAGTGGAAGAAATGTGAAAATGGCAATGCACATGAAGACCGAGGGAAGGGAAAGCAAGAGGCTGGAACTTGAAAGAGCAAGCAGAAGGGCAGCAAATTCAGTGGTTGTTTCCTATGTGATGGACCACATCGAGCGAGGGACTGTCCGAACAAGGCAGTGCTAAATGCTTTGACTGCCGCAGAGAAGGGGGCTGCGTTGGAGATACCAAACAGTGACAATCAAGCTATTGGAGTCAATGCAATGGTAGCCGAGGAGAAGAGAGGTCAAGGGGCAGTGCTTGTCAACCCCTTAGGACTCATACATTGAGTTGACCTCGACGAGGATGTCGAGTTTCAAAGAGTGTGGGTGGTTTGTTAGACCTCCGACATTGGAGCTTGACTTGACAACAAGAGTGTTGTCGTGAGGCAGTAAGAGTGTTGCAAAATGAGGGTGCGCGAGTAGCACCAAAGTCAAAAAAGGGAAAACGGGCAAGTGATGGCTAAGGCTTTGAATGGAACCGAGGCAGCTTAGCAAGGGCTTGACAATGAGTTGCGGGCTAAGGGTGACACTTGATTGCGGCAAAGGCATCAAGGCAGGAGGCAGTGATGCCAATGCAAGGCAAAAACGGATAGGCAAAGGCAAGCAAATGTGCAAACGGAAAGGCAGTGTCGAACAGATTTGGCATGGGGCTAAGTTGCGGCAAATGGACCAAGTCGTGGGCGATGGCAAAGGCAAATTGGGGCACAATGCAGCTGGAGGCAATGGCATTGGTGCCTGGTCCAAGCCAAGGCATGAAATTGGGCAGCAACAACAGAATGGACCAAGTCAAAGGCGGTTACCGGCACATGCTGTGCACATGAGCAGCAGTTGAGCTTTAACCTATCATGCTGGCAGGAGTTAGCACGTTTTTGGGGGCCATGATCCCATTTACTTTAGCATGATTTACATGATCCTAGTAGTTAGGGATATCAACTAAACTAAAGTAAAGAAGTAGGTTAGTGGGCAAGTATTGTGGCCTAAAAATGAGGCAACGGTTGTAATCATGGGGTTGTTTCATGTCTTATAAATCGGCAGCACCCTTTCCTTTTGTGACTAAGAGGGGAAAACGTGTGGGAGCGCATGTTTTCTGATTTAGGAAGAGTCCTTAGTCTTGTTTTCAAGAGTGGAAACAACCTAAGGCTAAGAGTAGTCTTGTGAGGGTCAAGAGTAATCCTATTTTGTACACAGATGTACTTTGAGAAGAGTTTCTTTGTATGCTCGAGTTAAATACAATGTTGGGAAAAGAGTTTCCTGTAAATTGCCTCTTGTGTTCACTTTTTCATTATGTCCATTCACTTATATTTTCGTTGCCTAAGTTCATATAAGCTTACTACGTTGCAACGCTGCATAAACAATCAAAGTCCAAAGTTGTTGTAGTTTTGGCCGAGTGTTTTAGAAGGCTGAAGTCAAGGCGAGTCTTGGCTGCCGCGCGGGTTGTTTTTTGTGAGTCAGAAAACCAGCCCGTGACAACTAGTATCAGAGCCAGGTTGGCCAAAGAGTTGGTCGGACTAGGTGAAGTTTGTGGTGGAGTCACGACGTGCAGTGGCTAATTTCATAGTCTTGTTCGAGAACATGGCTGGTGGTAACAATGAATTGCGAGACAGGCTTACGAAATTGGAAGCATTGGTGGGAAATGTTTCGGAAGGCGAAGAACTTTAGTCTGTTATGACTAGAATTGCATTTCTTGAGGGCAAATTTCCAAGGCTTAGTCGGGAGAACGCAGATCTGAAGGCCGAGACGGTGATTCTACGACGTGCTGTGGGCGAGGATGGTCCTCAACGTGGTACTGAATGTCTCAAAGTGAGATTACCTGAATCAAAGGCATTCGGAGGTGCAAGGAGTGCACGCGAATTGGAGAATTTTCTTTGGGATATGGAGCAGTACTTTCATGCTATTCGTGTGCAAGACGAAGAGGAGAAAGTAACCTTGACTAGCATGTATTTGAGTGATGATGCTAAGTTATGGTGGCGCACTCGGGTTGCTGAAGATGAAAGTATGGGTAAACCAAATATTCAGTCGTGGGAGCGGCTTAAAAAGGAATTGAAGAGTCAATTTCTTCCTAGTAATACATCTTGGATTGCTAGGGACAAATTGAAAAAGTTGAAACAAACTGGATCAGTTCGAGCTTATGTGAAGGAGTTCACATCGTTGATGCTTAGCATCAGCAACATGTCGGAAGAAGACAAGTTGCACAACTTCATGAGCGGGCTGCAACAGTGGGCACAACTGGAGTTGCGAAGGCAGAATATTCAAAACCTCGCAAGTGCCATGGCTGCTGCAGATGCATTGGGCGATTTTCATGTTACTGAGGAAGGTTCTACTTCTAAGTCCAATGACGGAAAAAAGGACAAGGCAAAGGAGTGGAAGAAATGTGAAAATGGCAATGCACATGAAGACCGAGGGAAGGGAAAGCAAGAGGTTGGAACTTCAAAGAGCAAGGAGAAGGGCATCAAATTCGGTGGTTGTTTCCTATGTGATGGACCACATCGAGCGAGGGACTGTCCGAACAAGCAGTGCTAAATGCTTTGACTGTCACAGAGAAGAGGGCTGCATTGGAGATACCGAACAGTGACAAGTAAGCTATTGGAGTCAATGCAATGGTAGCAGAGGAGAAAAGAGGTCAAGGGGCAGTGCTTGGCAACCCCTTAGGACTCATACATTGAGTTGACCTCGACAAGGACACCGAGTTTCAAAGAGTATGGGTGGTTTGTTAGACCTCCGACATTGGAGCTTGACTTGACAACAAGAGTGTTGTCATGAGGCAGCAAGAGTGTTGCAAAATGAGGGTGCGAGTAGCACCAAAGTCAAAAAAGGGAAAACGGGCAAGTGATGGCTAAGGCTTTGAACGGAACCGAGGCAGCTTAGCAAGGGCTTGGCAATGAGTTGCGGGCTAAGGGTGACACTTGATTACGGCAAAGGCATCAAGGGAGGAGGCAGTGATGCCAATGCAAGGCAAAAACGGATAGGCAAAGACAAGCAAATGTGCAAACGGAAAGGCAGTGACAGACAGATTTGGCATGGGGCTAAGTTGCGGCAAATGGGCCAAGTCGTGGGCGATGGCAAAGGAAAATTGGGGCACAATGCAACTGGAGGCAATGGCGTTGGTGCCTGGTCCAAGCCAAGGCACGAAATTGGGCAGCAACAACAGAATGGACCAAGTCAAAGGCGGTTACCGGCACATGCTGTGCACATGGGCAGCAGTTGAGCTTTAACCTATCATGCTGGCAGGAGTTAGCACGTTTTTGGGGGCCATGATCCCATTTACTTTAGCATGATTTACATGATCCTAGTAGTTGGGGGTGTCAACTACACTAAAGTAAAGTAGTGGGTTAGTGGGCAAGTGTTGTGGCCTAAAAATGAGGCGACCGTTGTAATCATGGGGCTGTTTCATGTCTTATAAATGGGCAGCACCCTTTCCTTTTGTGACTAAGAGGGAAAAAACGTGTGAGAGTGCATGTTTTCTGATTTAGGAAGAGTCCTAAGTCTTGTTTTCAAGAGTGGAAATAACCTAAGGCTAAGAGTAGTCTTGTGAGGGTCAAGAGTGATCCTATTTTGTACACGGATGTACTTTGAGAAGAGTTTCTTTGTATGCTCGAGTTAAATACAAAGTTGGGAAAAGAGTTTCCTGTAAATTGCCTCTTGTGTTCACTTTTTCATTCTGTCCCTTCACTTATATTTTCGTTGCCTAAGTTCATATAAGCTTACTACGTTGCAACGCTGCATAAACAATCAAAGTCCAAAGTTGCTGTAATTTTGGCCGAGTATTCTAGAAGGCTGAAGTCAAGACGAGTGTTGACTCCCGCGCGGGTTATTTTTTGTGAGTCAGAAAACCAGCCCGTGACAGTAGCCTTGATGAACTAGGCTGTGAGGATGTGTAGGGTGTATAAAATTCGGTGGTTTTGGTGATATTTTTGAGTTAGCTATTTCCGGTTGAGGGTGTATTGAGAAGATAGACATTCTCTCTCTATACTTAGGAATCAACTTGGAAAAATCTTTCATTTGTTACATACACGTCCAATTATCTCAATCCGAGCAAATAAGTCATTATATGAAGATTCCCATAAAATTATACTTTATTCTTTCGCGGACAATTCTTTATTCAAAATTTTGCCTTAGTAATAGTGATGAGTATTGTTTTACAAAATCATATACTATATGATTTGATATACATGTGCAACACATATATCGAAAAACTATCTATCTATATTAATATAAAAGTACGAATGTTTTATGTTAAATACTGAACGATAAAAATATTCCTTGTTATACCCCATTTAAACACGGGTCAAATTAAAGTATAACATATTGATAATTCTGAAGGTTTAATTAATTAAAGAGCCACCACCTAATTATTTTAATAGTGAATTATGACACCAATTTTAACTAAATAATACTTAAAGTTAACTCTATTTTATGGTCTGCTTGACCTTAAAAATTCTAGGTAAGGAATCTAGTTAATCCTATAGGGAAGGTTATGACGACACCTTATAAGATCAACTAATTATGGTTAACCGGCCAAACTTAAGTTAGTTAGGTTAATACTTATTAAAAGTAGTGCTTGAGGTGTTTTAACAAAAATATATTTTCTTTAGTGAATAAAGGCATATAACTAATTAATATATATATAATATATATAGGCATAGCTTTCAAAATATTATCGTAGTCAAGAACTCAAGATCATTGAAACTCTTTATTAAAAGAAAAGCCTGTTTTCGTATTCCTATGTCACGTTCTTGAAAGAAAATTAGTAGTCCAAGTTTAAAGGAAAAATACTACCCCCAAAATGTTAGTAAGTGTTTTGTATCCTTTTAAGTGTTTACTCAACAAGATTCTTTGCCAAAATTATAGTAGTAATTCTATATGATAAAATTAATTATCAATCATAGATTCAAATAAAATAAATCGCTTAGTAACAAATATGCAAAGTAAGTAAAAATAAAAGCCACTATAGGCAACCCCAAACAATTAGCTTGTCTTCTTGCTATCCGGTGCCTTCTAAGAATAAGGGATGTGATGACTCAATGCTTGACATGGTGATAAGATGTGCATTAAGACTCAGTACATTTTGTTCCAAAGTACATGAAAACAAAGAAAGAAGAGAAAAAAAACATTAGGAAAGAAAATGCCCTAACTTTAATGACACAAAGCTATAGAAAAGATGAAGTTAACAATCAACAATACTGTAAGTTCAAACTAAACAACTAAGTATTTCTTTTCATGTCACGGTAATAACTGGTGAATTTGTACGGACTCATGCTACCCAACATCTAACCAGAGAAGTCCTGAATATATTATACCACGTCAGTTTTTAAGAAAAGCCACTTAATCCAATGAAAGAGGATCCAGACTCACAGTCCCCGTATCTCTTAAAAAAATAAGAATGAGAAATGTGTTTATACTGCAATAGAGGTACGATTTTGTTCAATGTATGAGCAATATATTATTTTCTAAGTGTTATTTTGTTAAATTAAGAAATAAATCACCTATAGTCATTTACAAACACTAACGGACATGTCAAAGAAAATACTAAGGTCTTAAACTATATTAGTAAACTTTTGTCCGATATAGCAAGTTCATAAAATTGTGGATCCTAACAGAGAAGTATACACAGAAAAATAAAATATATTCATGCAAGTGTTTTATTAAATATAAGTCGAGCATTCTTCTAACAATACACACCACAACATAATCTTCTTAAAGGAGTATTGCTAACAAACTTTACTCGTAGAATCATCTCCCTTAAACAAACATAAATTAGAGTCTGTCTTTATAGCACCAAACATAAAAACTTAATAGAAACTAACAGTCCTCGAAGCAAACATACACCATGTTAACATATTAGATATATACATATCATCCCATATTACTACCATCATTCATGCTATCATGAAATTAATATTACCTATGTATAACAGATAATATAATCCATGGGCAACTATAACTAGATTATAGTAAATAAAATATGCTCTTAATTTCAAGTGCTACACTAAATTTGATCAAGTAGATACCTTTTTGAGGTTCTTATTAGCTTAATTCTACAGGGAGAAAAAACTAAATGTTTAGACAAACACCAACACATATAATAAATAGAAACAAGAAAGGCCTGAAAAATTGGTTTCCAATAAAGTTTGAACAAAACATATATGTTAACAATTTTAGACACGCTTTAACATTATACTATCACAATACTAGAGACACGGTCTCTAGATGATGGAAAGTCTAATACTTAGTATTTAATCCTTTAAATAAGATTTCAGCTCACTTTACGCCATTGCGGTTTTAACACCTCATTTATGACAGATAAATTTTGTTAACCTAAGGTGAAATTCTTAAACATGTCTTTTATACAGAAATGGATACAAACATATAATCGCTTAAACAATAGATACCGGTATTTATTGTTCAAGACACTAAACATACTGTTACGACGAACTAATCCACGAGACCCAAAGCATTATTACACAAGTGAGATGCTCACGAGACTTTAGTTTAATATTGATCAATTGTTTTTGTGAAATGTCCAAAATATGTATTTTCTTAAAGATATGGCTTGAGATAAAAAAAAACAAATTAACGGAAATTAACAAACAAAACTTATTTAGAATATGCGAAACACAAAAACAAAATGAGAAGCTAAAATTATTTCACAACACGCATAGAGTATTAACACATTTTAACTTCTCAATTGAAGACACTGATGGCGAGGATCTCGGGTTTGTCTCGAGACCTTAAGTTCTATGAACAAGCAATGAAAGAGATTTCTCTACTATGACTCAAAGCCAAATAGAGACAAAGAAAGAACTCGAAGAAAAATCAAATTTTTAAGGAAAAGAAAAACAATAGAAACTAATTGGTTTAGTGAGGAGAGGCGGCTTTGATGGAGGCGCGCGGTGGCTCCCAGCTTGTCCCTAATGGCTGCAACGGATTGGTATTTATAGGTAGTATCTGATAAAAATCAATAGAATCACATCAAATTAGGCCAATTGGGCATAACCCAATCAAAATAACTCAAAATACACCAAAACCCACAAGTTGCCAAAACCCGACTTTCGGTACGCTTATCGAAAAATCACAAAAATTATATTTTCGGGTTCCTTATCTCAATACGAGTCCGTGCATATAAAATTTATCGAAATCGAACTCCGTTTGCCCATTCAAATCAAAGATTTTCTAACATTTAGGCCTAGGGCTCAAACCCACCTTTAATCTTCCAATTTCAGTGAAATAATCACGGATTTCATGATAAACCAACGAATTAAGGTCAAGAAACTTACCCCCGATGATTTCCCGATGATATCCCGGCGTTTCCCCTTCAAAATCCTCTCTTGGAGCTCAACAATGGCGGTTTTGGTGTGTTAGGCCGCGACTGAAATGTTCTGGACTTAAAGTCTCTGCCAGGCCATTTTACTCTACGCGATCGCAGCACTGGGCTTGCGATCGCAATGCACAAAAATATGGGCGGCCTAATTTTCCTCTACGCGATCGCGTGATCCTAGACGCGATCGCAGTGAACAACTCAGCGACCCTACGCGATCGCAATGACACGAACGCGATCGCGAAGAACAAACTCAGCCGGCTCCCAGATTAACCTACGCGATCGCGACACTCGCCACGCGATCGCACTGCTTCCGACCAAATACCCTACGCGATCGCATAACACCTCACGCGATCGCAATGCTTCAACCTTCAGGCTTACGCGATCGCAGGCTTTACTTCGTGATCGCAGAGCTCAGGATTTCTCCCTTACGCGATCGCATGGCCATCTCCGCGATCGCGGAGAGCAAAATTTCTCTGCAATTATTGCAGCAGAACAGCAATGCCTTTTGGCACAAATTGGTCCGTTTGGACCCCGGAATTCATTCCGAGGCTCCCGGGACCCCAACGAAAACCACCAACATACTCCAAAACACGATACGAACTCATTCCAATCATAAAAACATGTCTAACAACATCAAAACCCATAATTCACATCGAATTCAAGCCTAAATTTCTTAAAACTTTCCGAATTGCACATTCGATCAAAAACCCGACCAAACGACGTCCGAATGACCTGAAAATTTGCGGACATATCCAAAATCACATAACGAAGCTACAGAAATTGTCGGAATTCCATTCCGACCCCCGGATCAAAATCTCACCTATCGTTCGGATTCGCCAAAATTTCAAACTTCGGCATTTCAAGCCTAATTGAGCTACGAACCTCCAAAATACTTTCCGAACGCGCTCTCAACCCCGAAATCACCTAACGGAGCTAATGAAACCATCGGATTTCCGTTCCGAGGTCGTCTTAACACTGTTCCGGCTACGGGCCATTTTCTAACTTTAAAGCTCTCATTTAGGGACTAAGTGTCCCAAAATACTCCAAATTTCAGAACCGACTCTCCCGGCAAACCACAATAGCAGAAATGAACTTAGGGGAATAATTAAATTGGGGATTGGGGCATAATTTTCTAAAACGGCCGGCCGGGTCGTTACAATATATCTTGTGTTTCACGAGAATCAGGCTATATGTAGTTTAGGATTTATGTTATTATGGAGTAGGATTTAGCGAATGATGCAAATCCTGAAAATGATGCCAGTGTCGAATCATAGAGAGAGTGGGTATTGTGATTGAAAGAAAATAAAAATTTGGATTATGAATTTTGAGATTTGAGCCGAGCGAAGTTCGAGGTAGATCCTCGACCTTTGTTGGAGAGTTTGGTATCCCTCCCTAACAAACTGTCCCAGTTCACTGCTAAGAAATAGTTTGACATCGCGCCATATTTCCTGTAAAGCTTAATAATGCTAAAAATATTCATTAGGAAATAAGATGCAATATGTCATAAAAGTAATTTTATGAAAATAATATTTAGGCGTCAATTCATAAGGAATGCGAACTTATTGTTCAAACATATGATATATTTCATGATCGCAATGCCATATAGAAAATTTGGCTTATGAAAACAAATGTGTTTGGCAATGATTTATGAAAGATATGTTTCGCAAATGCTTATGCAAGCGGGGCCACTCGGGTCAAAATAATTTAAATATCCTCTTCAAGAAGGATTAACTTCAATATCCTATTTGAGGGCGGATTGACCCGATATATCCTATTTGAGGGCGGATAGATCCGATATATCCTATTTGAGTGCGGATAGACCCAATATATCCTATTTGAGGGCGGATAGACCCGAGGGCGGATAGACCCGATATATCCCTTTTGAGGGAGGATGAACCTGGTATATCGTATTTGAGGGCGGATGGACCTGATATATCCTATTTGAGGGCGAATAGACCTGATATATCCTATTTGAGGGTGGATAGACCCGATATATCCTATTTGAGGGTGGATGGACCCGATATATCCTATTTGAGGGTGGATGGATCCAATATATCCTACTTGAGGGCGGATGGACCTGATATGTCCTATTTGAGGGCAAATAGACCTGATATATCCTATTTGAGGGCGGATAGACCCGATATGTCCTACTTGAGGGCGGATGAACGCGATATATCCTATTTGAGGATGGACCCGATATATCCTATTTGAGGGCGAATGGACTCGATATATCATGTTTGAGGGAGGATGGACCTGATATATCATATTTGAGGGTCGATGGACCCAATATATCCTTTCGAGGGAGGATAGACCCGATATATCCTATTTGATGGTGGATGGACCCGATATATCCTATTTGAGGGTATATGAACCCGATATATCCTATTTGAGGGCGGATGAACCCGATATATCCCGCTTGAGGGCGGATAAACCTATTAAATTGTGACGATCTGACCCGTCGTCATGAGATTTACCGCCCCGTTATCCCCTCATTATGTTAGTTCATGTTTCAATATCTGTGTTAGAGTCTATCAGGTGAATTCAGATTAATTCTGGTTGAAAATAAGGCATATAGCCTTTTAGAGTGAAGCTTGGTTCTAAAAAGTCAACCTGGAGTTGACTATGTGGTTAGATGGCTCAAAATTGAATTCTGATGATTCGGTTGGCTTCGGGAGGTGATTTGTGACTTAGGGGAGCGATCGGAATTAAATTAGGGGTCCAGTGTAGAAATAGGCTTTAATTGGCTAAGTTGGAATTTTGGCAAAATCCGATTGATAGGTGAGATTTTGATCTGGGAGTGGAAATAGAATTCTGACAATTGCAGTAGCTCCGTTAGGTAATTTTGGATATGTCTGCATATTTTCAGGCCATTCGGAAATCGTTTTGTCGGGTTTTTGATAGAATGTAGGTTTCGAAAGTTTTGGTTGAATCTTAGGTTTGAACCGGCCTTAATTTGATGATTCGTGTGTTTGAGGGTATGTTTTTATGATTGGAACAAGTTTGTGTTATCATTTATAGTGGATTTATATTTTTGGTTGAGGTCCCGGGGGCCTCGGGATATTTTCAAAGGGGGAAACGGATGAATTTTGGTGTTGTAATTGCTGGTATTTGTTGCAGCAGTGGTTTTCGCTTCTGCGGATGGGGGACTGCAGAAGCGGAATGGTGATCGCACGATCAGGCTTAGGGTTGGGCAGTGAAGATATCCGTATATGTGGACGACTGGTCGCAGACGCAGAACCGCAGATGCGGGAAATGTTCCGCAAAAGCGGAAAATTGCTTGTTGGGAAAACTTGCAGAAGCGGGAGGAAGTCCGCTTAAGCGAACTTGAAGGGGCGTGATTTATTCCACAGAAGCGGTCTTGGACTAAAGCATGGGACGCAGAAGCGACCAATAAACTGTAGAAGCGGTCTCGCTGAAGCGAGCCTAGGGTCGCATAAGCGAAAAACAACCTAGGATTAATAAGCAGTTATGGTTTGAAATTTTAGAACATTTAACACATTTTGGGCTTTGAACTAACAGGCGATTTTGGCAATTTTGAAGAGGAAATCGAGGGAATTCATCAGGTAAGCACTCATGGACTCAATTTAGGTTAATATATTGATAAATTATGCAGTTAACCTCTGAAATTGGAGGATTTAACATGTATCAATGAGATTTTTGTTCTAAGCCTGGAATATAAAAAATCAATGATTTGAATGGGCAAACAGAGTCTGATTTTGATAAACTTTATATGTATGGACTCATGGCGAGATAAGAATTCTGATAATGTGACTTTTGTAATTTTTCGAGAAGCGGGATCGGGGGTCGGGTTTTGGCAACTTCATGATTTTTGGTGTAATTCGAGTTATTTCAATTGGGTTATGTTCCTTTAGCCTATTTTGATGTATTCCTATTGGTTTTGATCAGATTCTGCACTCGTGGAGGCCAGTTCTCGTGGCAAGGGCATTGCGGCCCAGTTTTCGAGCCGAGTCGAGGTGAGTAATGGGTTGTGAGTGACGACCTGAGGGTTCGAAACCCCGGTATATCACTATGTTACGCTGTATTGAGGCGAGACACGTACTCTACTATAAGTACGGGGTCGATTGTGATCGGGGACTATGGCTTAGTTCGACTGTGTAATATTATACTGTGTTATTGGCTTTCATTGAGCTGTTAAACCTCATACTTGGATGTTTATGGATATCTTTGGGCTGTGAGCCAGTTATTTGGATCCCATCATTGTTTCTGTGATTATAGCATGTTATTCTAATATCAGTCCTGAGCTGAACACTGTCTAAAATAGTTTTCCAAACTCTGGTATTTCTGAAACATTGTTTTCTACTGTTATTGATAAAAGAGATTTCAAATGATATTTCTGTGCCTGTGAGGCTTGCATTGCATGTAGCTAGTTTGATAGTGGATCGGGCTGCGCGCCGCAGCATATCAATGGTATTACTCTTGGGCTGTAGGAGCCCCTCCGGAGTCTGAACCCCCACAGTGAGCGCGGGTTCCCAAATGGTTCGTGCTATGCGCCGTATCAGTCATGTTCATGCATCTGCATTGCATATAGACATACATGTTGTACTGTTTAGCTGTTATTGTTGATTCTAAGATTGTTAATGTTAAAAATGATAAAAGAGATTATTATATAACCTTGCTTAGTGCATTATTGAGTGTTCTTATCTTTTCTGTCTTACCCGTATTTATTACCACTAAGATGGAAGTACTCTCACTACTCCTTGCACCTTGTGTGCAGATCTAGGTACATCGAAGCAGGGCTGATTCCCTAGCTGGTCAGTGATTATTCCAGATTGTTGAGGTAGCTGCTAGCGTCCACAGGAGCTGACATCTTCAGTTGTATTAGACTTTTTCGTATTTTGCCAGATACAGTTATTCTCAATATTACTATTATATTTTTGGTAGAGGCTCATGGCTTATGACTCTAGATCTATGGGAGATATTATACTTTGTTGGAGTTTAATTTTTTGCAATTTATGCCAAATGTATGTACTTCTTTACTGTGAAATATTGCTTTTAATGTAAATTAAGAGCTGATAGCTCGGTGTGGTGTGAGATTGGTCAGACTGGCCTAGCAATGTGTTGGGCGCCATCATGACCGGGTTTGGGGGTTGTGACAAGTTGGTATCATAGCCTAGGTAACTAGGCCTTATGAGTCTTGAGCCGGTTAGTAGTGTCTCACGGATCTGTACAGAGACGTCTATATTTATCCTCGGGAGGCTGCAGATCTCTTAGGAAGTAATTCACATTTCTTGAACTCTGTCATGCGGTTTTGTTGTTCCGAGAACTTAACTTCTGTATTCTATTCTCTCGTAGATGGCGAGGACTCATGCTACCTGACGAGGTGGATGACCACCATTGCAACCAGCTAGAAGTCGTGGTCGAGGCCATGGTCGTGGTCGTGGTAGAGTGGCAGGGGCAGTGCCAGTGCCAGTAGACCTACCTGTTGCCCCTATCCAGGATCAGCCCCCAGTGGTTGAGGCTCCAACAGTACCCGTTCAGGTACTGGCAGTGCCTATTGTTATTCCTGGCCTACAGGAGGCATTGGCCCAGATATTATCTGTTTGTGCTGGGTTGGCTCAGGTAGTTTCAGCTACTACTACAGTAGCGACATCTCGGACCGGGGGTGGTCATCAAACTCCCGCAGCTCGCACACCAGAGCAGGTTGTGCAAGGACTTCAGACGCCAAATGCAGTCCCAGCTCAGGTAGTTGCACCGGCTGTTCCAGTTGCGCCAGTTGCGCCAGGCCCATAGTATGTGGTACCGGTGATGCCTGACGAAGATCAGCATTGATTGGAGAGATTTGGTAGACTTTAGCCACCTTCATTTAGTGGTACTGAGGGTGAGGATGCCCGGGGATTCTTGGACAAGCGTTAAAGGATGTTGCGTACAACGGGGATTCTTGAGTCCAGTGGTGTTTCATTTACTACATTCCAGTTTTCTGGTCCAGCAATCATTTGGTGGGAGGAATTTGAGAGGCGTTGGCCTGCAGGGGCAGCACCCCTTACTTGGCAGCAGTTTTCCATTCTCTTTTTAGAGAAGTATGTGCCTCAGTCTCGCCGAGAAGAGCTACATCGCCAGTTCCAGTGGCTACTGCAGGGTGATATGACAGTGACTTAGTATGAGTTGAGGTATACTCAATTGGCTAGGCATGCTATTTGGATGATCCCGACAGATCGGGAGAGGATTAGGAGGTTCATTGATGGCCTTAACTATTTTATTTGTATCTTGATGACCAGGGAGAGAGTATTGGCAGCATCGTTTGAGCAGGTTGTTGATATGACACACTCTATTAAGGTGGTTATCACCATGAGCGAGAGGAGAGGGAGGCCAAGAGGTCTAGAGATTCTGGAAGTTTTAGTGGTGCTCCATCCAGGGTGGCAATTTCATCATGGAAGAGGTCGTTCATCTAGACCTTCTCAGTTAGGCCACCCAGAGCATAGTGGAGCTTCTTTTAGCCGTGGCCGTCAGGGTTTTAAGTAGGGCCCATCTTTATTTAGCACCCTCCTAGCTCAGAGTTCAGCACCTACTTCTTTGGCCCAGGTTAATCTGTGGTGAGGGGTTCCCTTTAGTCCCCTTCTCCAACGCTAGACAGTTGTTTTGAGTGTGGCGAGTTTGGCCACATTAGGAAGCAGTGCCCTCGACTTCACCGGGATAGGTCTCTCTTCAGCACCATCTCAGGCTAGTATAGGTGGAGGTCAGTCTTCTAGAGGTCGCCCAGGGGTAAGGAACGATCGAGTGGAGGTCAGGCACATTTTTATGCACTTCCTGATAGACGTGATGCTGTTGCCTTAGATGCAGTGATTACAGGTATCATTTCAGTTTGTCATAGAGATGCTTCTATTTTGTTTGATCTCGATTCCACATATTCGTACGTGTCTTCTTATTTTGCACATTATTAGGGTGTGACCCGTGGTAGTCTTGATTTGCCTGTTCATGTATCCACCCAGGTGGGTGATACAATTATTGTGGATCAAGTCTATCGATCATGTGTTGTTTCTATTTGGGGTCTGGAGACCCGAGTGGATCTGTTATTGTTAGGTATGGTGGATTTCGATGTGATTTTAGGCATGGATTGGCTGTCCCCATGCCATACTATTATGGACTATCGTGCCAAGACAGTTACATTGGCTATTCTTGGTATTCCTCAGATTGAATGGCGGGGTTCGACTGATTATGTCTCTAGTCGTGTTATTTCATACTTAAAGGCTTAGAGAATGGTTGAAAAAGGGTGTTTGTCATACCTAGCATTTGTGAGAAATGTGGGAGCTGAGACTCCTAGTATTGATTTTGTGCCTGTTGTGAGGGACTTTCAAGATGTGTTCCCACTAGACCTGTCGGGCATGCCGCCGGACAGGGATATCGATTTTGGTATTGACTTGGTGCCGGCCACTCAGCCCATTTCTATTCCTCGTTACCGTATGGCACCACCTGAGCTGAAGGAATTAAAAGAACAGCTTTAGGAGCTTTTAGATAAGGGGTTCATTCACCCTAGTGTGTCACTGTGGGGTGCACCAGTGTTATTTGTTAAGAATAAAGATGGTTCTATGCGGATGTGCATTGATTATAGATAGCTGAACAAGGTAACAGTGAAGAACAAGTATCCTCTACCGTGCATCGATGATTTATTTGATCAGCTCCAGGGAGCGAGGGTGTTCTCGAAGATTGATCTTCTTTCAAGCTATCATCAACTGAAGATTAGAGAATTTGATATTATGAAGACTGCATTCAGGACAAGCTATGGGGACTATGAGTTTCTTGTGATGCCTTTTGGGCTGACCAATGCCCCAGTTGCGTTCATACATCAAATGAATAGTGTGTTCTGGCAATATTTGGATTTTTTCGTGATCGTGTTCATTGATGACATTCTGGTGTACTCTCATAGCTAGGAGGAACATGCTCAACATTTGATCATGGTGTTGCAGAGGTTGAGGGAGGAGAAATTGTATGCTAAGTTCTCCAAGTGCGAGTTTTGGCTTGAGCCAGTAGCTTTTCTGGGTCATGTGGTGTCTCGTGATGGTATTCAGGTGATCCGAAGAAGATAGAGGCAGTGCAGAGTTGGCCTAGACCGTCCTTAGCTACAGAGATCAGGGGTTCCTTGGTTTGGTAGGGTATTATTGCCGCTTTGTTCAGGGATTTTCATCCATTGCTTCTTCTTTGACCAGGTTGATGCAGAAGGGTGCACCATTCATGTGATTGGATGAGTGCGAGGAGATATTTCAGAAGCTCAAGACAGCTTTGACCACACCTCCAATGTTAGTCTTGCCATCAGCTTCAGGCTCATCTACCGTATATTGTGATGCCACGAGAGTGGGGATATGCTGTGTATTAATGCAGGAGGGTAGAGTTATTGCTTATGCTTCTCTTCAGTTGAAGCCTCATGAGAAGAACTACCCTGTTCGTGATTTAGAGTTAGCTGCCATAGTTCATGCCTTGAAGATTTGGAGGCACTATTTGTACGGCGTGTCCTGTGAGGTATATACCGATCATCGTAGTCTCCAGTATTTGTTCAAGCAAAGGGATCTTAATTTGAGATAGCTGAGATGGCTTGAGTTGCTCAAGAATTATGACATTACTATTCTATATCATCCGGAAAAGGCAAAATTGTGACTGTTGCTTTGAGCTGAAAGGCGGTCAGTATGGGCAGCTTGGCGTATATTCCAGTTAAGGAGAGACCATTTGCATATGATGTTCAGGCGTTGGCCAATCGGCTAGTGAGGTTGTATATTTCAGAGCCCAACAAAGTGTTGGCTTGGGTTGTTTCTTGGTCTTCCTTATATAATTGCATTCGTGAGCGCCAGTATGATGATCCACACTTGCTTGTCCTTAAGGATAGAGTTCACATGATGATGCCAGAGATGTCACTATTGATAGTGATGGTGTATTAAGGATGTAGGTCCGGATATGCGTGCCCAATGTTGATGGCCTTCGTGAGTTGATACTCGAGGAGGCTCACAGCTCGCGGTATTCTATCCATCCATGTGCCGCGAAGATGTGCCAGGACTTGAAACAGAATTATTGGTGGAGAAAGATGATGATGGATATTGTGAGTCATGTAGCATGGTGCCTCAACTATCAGCAGGTCAAGTACGAGCATCAGAGGCCCGATAACGTGTTTTAGCGCATTGTTATTCCCGAGTGGAAGTAGGAAAGGATCACTTTGGATTTTCTTAGTGGACTCCCTCGGACAGCAAGGAAGTTTGATTCAGTTTGGGTGATTGTGGATAGGCTGACCAAGTCAGATCACTTCATTCCTGTGTGTACTACATACTCCTCGGAGCGGTTAGCTGAGATAATCATTCGTGAGATTGCATGGAGTTCCAGTTTCTATCATATCAGACAGAGGTACTCAGTTTACTTTGCAGTTCTGGAGGACATTTCAGCATGAGTTGGGCTCACAGGTTGAGTTGAGTAGTGCATTTCATCCTCAGACGGACGGACAGTCCGAGTGCACTATTCAAATCTTGGAGGATATGTTGCACGCTTGTGTTATTAATTTAGGTGGTTCGTGGGCTGATTATTTGCCCCTCACAGAGTTTGCCTATAACAGCAGCTACCAATCTAGTTTTCAGATGGTGCCGTATGAGGCGTTGTATGGGAGACGGTGTAGATCTCCAGTTAGATGGTTTAAGCCAGGTGAGGCTAGGTTGTTGGGGACAGAGTTGGTCCAGGATGCTTTGGACAAGGTGAAGGTGATTCAGGAGAGATTTCACACAGCCCAGTCGCGCCAGAAGAGTTATATGGACCAGAAGGTTCGGGATGTGTCTTATTCCGGGGTGAGAAGGTCTTACTGAAGGTTTCTCCTATGAAAGGCGTCATGAGGTTTGGGAAGAAAGGAAAGATCGGTCCGAGATTCATTGGCCCTTTTGAGATTCTCAGGAGGATTGGAGCGGTGGCCTGTATGCTTGGTTTGCCACCTAGTCTATCGGGAGTTCATCCAGTGTTTCACGTATCTATGCTCCAGAAATATGTTGGCGACCCATCACATGTGTGAGATTTCAGTACAGTGCAGCTTGATGATGACTTGACCTATAATGTGGAGCCTATAGCTATATTGGGTCATCAGGTGAGGAGATTGAGGACCAAGGACATTGCAATAGTGAAATTTCAGAGGAGAGGTCGGCCCGTGTAGAAGGTCACTTGGGAGATCGAGCAGGAGTTGCGGAGCAGTTATCCTCACTTATTTAAGGACGAGCGTTTGCTTAAGTTGGGGAGAATGTGACGACCCAACCCATCGTCACGAGAGTTACCACCCCGTTATCCCCTTATTATGTTGTTTCATGTTTCTATATCTGTGTTAGAGTCTATCGGGTGAATTCGAATTAATTCAGGTTGAAAATAAGGCATATAGCCTTTTAGAGTGAAGCTTGTTTCTAAAAAGTCAAATTGGAGTTGACTATGCGGTTAGGGGGCTTGGAATCAAATTATGATAATTCGGTTAGCTTCCGGAGGTGATTTGTGACTTAGGGGAGCGATCAGAATTGAATTGGAGGTCCGGTGTAGAAATAGGCTTGAATTGGCTAAGTTGAAATTTTGGCGAAATCCGATCGATAGGTGAGATTTTGATCTAGGAGTCGGAATGGAATTCTGACAGTTTCAGTAGCTCCGTTCGGTGATTTTGGATATGTCTGCAAATTTTCAGGTCATTCGGACATTGTTTGGTCGGGTTTTTGATAGAATGTAGGTTTCGGAAGTTTTGGTTGAATCTTAGGCTTGAACCAGCCTTAATTTGATGATTCGTGTGTTTGAGGGTATGTTTTTATGATTGGAACAAGTTCGTATGATGATTTAGAGTGGATTTGTATTTTTTCTTGAGGTTCTGGGGGCCTCGGGATGTTTTCAAAGGGGGAAACAAATGAATTTTGGTGTTGTAACTGCTGGTATTTGTTGCAGTAGAGGTTTTCTCTTCTGCGGATGGGGGACTGCAGGAGCGGCTCTGCAGGAGCGGAATGGCGATCGCAGGAGCGGGCTCAAGGTTGGCCAGTGAAGATATCCGCAGAAGCGGACGACTGGTCGTAGACGCGGAATCGCAGACACGGGAAATGTTTCGCAGAAGCGGAAAGTGGCTTGTTGGGGAAACTCGCAGAAGCGGGAGGAAGTCCGCTTAAGCAAACTTGCAGGGGCGTGATTTATACCGCAGAAGTGGTCTTGGACTAAAGCAAGGGTCGCAGAAGTGACCAATAAATTGCAGAAGCAGTCTCGCTGAAATGAGCCTAGGGTCACAGAAGCGAAAAACAACCTAGGACTAATGAGCAGTTATGCTTCGAAATTTCAGAACATTTAACACATTTTGGGCTTCGAACTAAGAGGCGATTTTGGCGACTTTGAGAAGGAAATCAAGGAAATTCATCAGGTAAGCACTCATTGACCCAATTTATGTTAATATATTGAT
Organism: Nicotiana noctiflora; assembly: GCA_032618575.1. NCBI lineage: Eukaryota > Viridiplantae > Streptophyta > Magnoliopsida > Solanales > Solanaceae > Nicotiana > Nicotiana noctiflora. The sequence goes on from JASVEL010000955.1 coordinate 97,356, forward strand.
AAATTATTTAGTTAACCTCTGAAATTGGAGGATTTAAGGTGTATCAATGAGGGATTTTTGCTCTAAGCCTGGGTTATAGAAAATCAATAATTTGAATGGGCAAACATAGTCCAATTTTGATAAACTTTATATGTATGGACTCATGGCTAGATAAGAATTCTGAAAATGTGACTTTTTTAATTTTTCGAGAAGCAAGACCGGGGGTCGAGTTTTGGCAACTTCGTGATTTTTGGTGTAATTCGAGTTATTTCGATTGGGTTATGTTCCTTGAGACTATTTAGATATATTCCTAATGGTTTTGATCAGATTCTGCACCCGTGGAAGGTGATTCTCGTGGAAAGGGCATTACAGGCTAGTTTTCGAGCCGAGTCAAGGTGAGTAATGGGTGTGAGTGATGACCTGAGGGTTCGAAACCTCGGTATATCACTATGTGATGCTGTATTGAGGTGAGACACGTACTCTACTATGAGTGGAGGGTTGATTGTGATCGGGGACTATGTCTTAGTCCGACTGTATAATATTATACTATGTTGTTGGCTATCATTGAGCCGGTAAACCTCCTACTTTGATGGTTGTGGATATCTTTGGGCTGCGAGCTAGTTATTTGGATCCCGTGAGAATCGTTATCATTGTTTCTGTGATTATAGCATGTTATTTTGATATCAGTGCTGAGCTAAACACTGTCTAAAATGGTTTTCCAAACTTTGGTATTTCTGAAATACTATTTTCTACTGCTATTGATCAAAAGAGATTTCAAATGATATTTCTATGCCTGTGAGGCTTGCATTGCATGTAGCTGGACTGATAGTGGATCAGGTTGAGCCCCTTCAGAGTCTGAACCCCCATAGTGAGCGCAGGTACCCAAATGGATTGGGCTACGCACTGTAGTGGTCATGTTCATGCATCTGCATTGCATTTAGACATACCTGTTGTACTGTTTAGCTGTTCTTACTGATCCTGAGACTGTTGATGTTAAAAATGATAAAAAAGATTATTATATAGTCTTGATTAGTGCATTATTGGGTGTTCTTATCTTCGTTATCTTACCCGTACTTATTACCAATGAGTTGGAAGTACTCACACTACTCGTTACACCTTGTGTGCAGATCCAGGTACATTGGAGCAGGACTGATTCCCTTGCTGGTTCAGTGATCATTCCGGATTGTTGAGGTTGCTGCTAGCATCCGCAGAACCTGACATTTCCTTCTATCTTCAGTTGTATTAGACTTTTTCGTATTTTGCCAGATACAGTTATTCTCATTATTACTGTTATATTTTCGGTAGAGGCTCATGGATTATGACTCCAGATCTGTGGGACATATTATACAATGTTGGGTTTATTTTTTTGCAATTTATGCGAAAGTACCGTACTTCTTTACTGTGAAATATTGCTTATAAAGTAAATTAAGAGCTGATAGCTTGGTGTGGTGTAAGATTGGTCTGGCTGGCCTAGCAATGTGATGGGCGCCATCACGATCGAGTTTGGGGGTCGTGACATATATCCTATTTGTGGGTGAATAGACCCGATATGTGGTGCTTGATTTGTAATTATAATAATTGATGTAGTGCGAAGAGCTTGGTACGTTACAGAGATCTTGATATTGTGCCCATTTTGTAGTGGTAATTCATGGCGCGATACAAAAATCGTGATGGAGTAACTTTATAGTAGAGAATAATCCATGGTGCAGAGAGCTTGATGCAGTGCCTTTATAGAAGAAAATATTTAGCGAACGGTGCCAATAATTTGTAATCTGCATGCTTAAGTTTATTATTGATAAATTCCTGCACTCAAAGAAAACTATGAGTATCATAATATAATTTGCGATAGCTTGGCTTGATCCTTTTCTTCCTCTTGCAACTTCTAACGTGATGCCGAGATTTTACGGTAGCGTGCAATATTACTCACGAATAGTTAAAGATTGCCCCTACATTACTCAAAGAGAGTTGTTAGTATAAAAGAAAATGGTTGCCTTGCATGGAACATCGTAGTTTTGGCATTGAATCTGCAATTGTATTGCTATGGAATTTCAAACTTGCCGATGCGAAGATGACTAGAATTTAGCTCAAAAATATGACTTTTGTTTTGCCGAATAATGAGAATCCTTCTACGAAATATGTCCCTATTTTGGCTCTTGCGGTAAATAAAATTTTCTTTATATTGAGACCGAACCCATATGACTACCTCTTAAATGGGAATCACGTCAAAATGTAGTTCATTACAAAAGTATCAGAAGAATTACAAATGATTAGTACTAAGGATGGAGAATGGTGCGATATGACATCATTCTCAGTCTTCTTGATCAGCTATGCATTTTCTTTTCAAACATCTTGGTGCCAATTTTGATGGATCTCCTTTGACAATAATTATACCCACCTTTAAAATTTCGCAATTATTGCTTGGTAACTCATATTGTTTCTTTATCTTGCCTTACTAAATCATGCTTTGTATCTTATATTTGAGTTCTGGACATTCTTCGATGACATGTCCCTGAATATCTTAATGAACTGCACAATTTTTGGATGGATCAAAGTTTTGAGGTGGATGCTTAGAGAGAAATACTTTCCTTGGTTGTAGAAGATCTTCGGCTTTCAATCTTTCAAATATGTCAACCAATGGCTCATATAAAAGAGTGAATGAGCAAGGCCTCATCTTCTTTTGTTGTCGAATATTGGGTTGTGCTCGGGGAAACTGGTTTTGGAAGTTTTGCTGAAAATTTAGCTGGCAATTAGGCTGGAGGTGATTGAAGTGTAAGTTGAAAGTGCCATAATATTGCAAAAATTGGTGATTCTCATGGCATTGTGGCTGGTGAATAGCAGTCATGCAACAGAGCTATCGTATTTCCTTTTGCTTTGCAGGTTTTCAGATATCTCTTGATGAAAGATTTGATTAATGGTTGGAGTTGTTGAATTTCCCACAATTCTTACTTCCTGAATGCCACATTCTAGCTCGTTTCCAATTTGGATCAGATCGGAGAAATTGCGTGCACAAGTTGTGAGCAACTTATCAAAATATATACCTTCTTGAATTTGAATGAAGGTTGAGATCAAGTCTCCCTCAAGCAATGGAGGATGTATTTTTGAACCTTCGAATCTCCATTGTATGGCATACTCTTGAAAAGGTTCATGCGGCATTTTCTTACTTTGAGAAAATCATCCATGTGTAGATCACGTCCAATGTTGAACTCATATTGCTTCATAAAATTGCGGGCCATATCTTTCCATGTATGACATTTGCTAAAGTCTTGTTTGGTGTACCAAGTGAGTGCTAATTCGGACAAACTTTGCATGAATAATCTCATTGAATGGCCTCATTCCAATACCAATCAATCCGCTGCTTTAAATGACCAATGGCATCTTCAATCCCATTAAAAGTGTTGAACTTTGGAAGCTTGTACCCTAGTGGAAGCTCAACATGTGGATGCAAACACAAATCTTCATACCTCAAACTTTGACAACTTCTTGATTGCAGCTCATTTTTAATGGCTTTCCTTAGATTATATAGCTCATTGTCATAATTCTTATGGCCACTTAACTGAATTTCTTTTCCATGTCTTACATATTGGCACAATGCTAATTGGTCTTGCTTGTCTTCCCTAAAAGTAATCGCGACCGCGGAAGGATGGATATTGGGCATAACTTGATTAGGAGTGTAGGTTAACGGTATTATTGGAGAGATTGTATAAGTAGGATTTGGGCAAGAAGATATGGTTAAGAAAATATTTTGATTGAGCTAGAAGTAGAAGCTATATTTGGAAGTAGGTCGAAAGTGTTTTCGAGATTAACCAACACATTTCTTCGCACCATATTCACCTTGGTACCATCAGTCTGTGCTTGCAATAGTTCTTTACTAGTGCTAAATTCTTCAAATCATTCTGCCATTATAGCCTCGTTCTTTATGCAGATTCATAGCCAAAATAGTGTTCAATATTAGGCAACCTTTAAAGGAAAAACAAAACTCTACAAAAATGTAGTGTTAGCATATTCGTCATAATGAAAGAAATACATAAAAAATAATGAAGTAGATGATTATATAGATTAATCCATGCCATTGTTAAGTAGGAGCCTTAAACTAGAAATGATGGCTTATGATGCAAAATGGATGAGAGAGAATGACTTTTTATCTAGAGGGATCTAAAGCTCGAGAGTTGTTGACATGGAAGCGAATTGATTTAAAATTTTGTTTAAGGTTGACTCATGTCTAACATAAAAGCTTTTTAGCTCTAGTACATGTTTTTATCATTTCATGACTCTGACATACTTTAAAACATTGCCCCAGTCTTTAGGAAGTCTCTGATGATTATTCGATGGCATAATTTCATGTTTAGCATGCTCAACCTGCATGCCAGAAATCTGCCCCAGTTTCTTTCATGAATTAAAATGGAAATTTTACTATAATGAGACTAAGTCTTACATAGACTGCCTTTGCATCCCACCATGGGAATCAAGTCAAATGTAGTTCCAAAATACATAAAGGATAATTTTACTAAAATATAACCGAACCCAATGCAAATCGCTGATATATCCCACTAAGGGAATCAGGTCCGACATAGTTTAGTTACATAAAAATATAGACCAATTTTTTTAAATAAAACGGTCGAACCCGATATCATATTGTATCAACAAGAATCAAGCGGATCATAGTTTATTACAAAAGATGGATACAAAAAATGATCAATTACGCGTACAAAATAACATAATTTCAAATGATATTGCTACTTCAAAAACTAAATCTTAGTTCACGATTCCCAACTATTCTTCTTCTGGGAGGTGCTTCCACATGCTTAATTCTTCTGCATTGCTTGGTTGTAGGAAAGAGCTGAATTAGCATATTGCGGATAAGTTACTTGGGTTAAATTATGTATAGGGATGACATTTGGAGGTTGGTACCACATAGATTGCGGGGAAAGCACCAGTCTCTAAATGACCCTACCATTATCCAACAACTTTTGGATTTCCTCTTTTAGACAATGATACTCATATGTTGTATGGCCTAGCATGCCCTAGTGGGATTTCCTCTTTTAGAAAATGACACTCATTTGTTGTATGGCCTAGCATGCCCGAGTAAAATATGCAACATTTGGTTGGATTGAAATGAGGTGGAGGGATTTTGTCAGGTTTTAGTTGTATGATACCGGATGATCTCAGCCTCTCAAAAATGATAGAAGTTGGTTCACCCAAAAGGTAAAGTTTCGTGATTTTCTTATCTTGGGTGCTAATGGCGGAGGATTTAATGCTTCAGTAATCACTTATTTCCCTTTATCCTTGAGGTGTGTTTTAATCGTCTTGCCAAGCATGAAAGTTGATTCTACCGCATTTCCTTGAGGTTCGTTTGCTTTCAAACTCTGAGGAGACTCTACAAAGTTTCTCTTCAACGAGCTGCGTATACTAGTAAGTATTGTTGGATGACCTATATTTCTTGATGAAGTCATTTACTATGTTATTCTAACTGAACCATTTTTATGTGTCTTGCTTTTCATACCACATTAATGCTGGCCATGTAAGTGTCCTAACAAAGAGCCTCAACATAAATTTATTTCCTTGCCCTATGCATACTAGCCAATCATGTTATGCCTTCAAATGGTTTTGAGGATAACCAATCCCGTTGTACGTTGGAACATAAACGAGATTAGTAATATCCCCATTTTCATTTTCTGCCGTATTATTTTAAATAACTTGAATACCCTACTTTTAATTATATAAATATTGTGATGACCCGACCTGTCGTCTCAGGTATTACTACCTCGTTTCCCCCTTATGATATTGCTTTATGTTTCATTATCGGTATTGAGTGCATTAAAATATAATTGGAGTAATTTTAGTAAGAAGTGAGACACTTAGTCTCTTTTAAGAAGGCTTAAGTTGGAAAATTCAACCGGATGTTGACTTATGAGTTAGAGAGCTCGGAATAGAATTTTGCTGATTCGGTTGGCTCCGGGGCGATCATTTAAGGCTTAGGAGCGCAATCGGAAGTACTTTCAGAGGTCCGATGAAGAAGTTAGCCTATTTTGGCGAAGCTAGTATTTTGGCGGATTCCGGTTGATAGGTGACATTTTGATCCGGGAGTCAGAATGGAATTTTGAGAGTTACAGTAGCTTTGTTAGATGATTTTGGATTTGTCCGCAAAATTTCAGGTCATTCGGACGTCGTTTGGTTGGGTTTCCAATTGAATGTGTATTTTGGAAGAACTTGATAAATTTAGGCTCGAATCCGATGTGTTAAAATGCTTTTTGCATTGTGTAACAGGTTTTGATGATTGATACAAGTTCGTATAATATTTTGAATCATGTTGGTGCGTTTGGTTGAGGTCCCAGGGGCCTCAGGTGTGTTTCGGATGCCCAACGGGTCATTTTTGAACATTTTTGAACTGTTGTTGCTGGTATCTGGTGTTGTCCTTCGCATCCGCGAGGTCCTATCGCGTTCGCGAAGAAGAAATTGGCTTCTGAGACTTTTGGCCTTCGCGTTCGCGACAGTACTTCGCGTTCGCGACAGTACTTCGCGTTCGCGAAGAAGGATTTGTTATCTGGGACTTTTGTTCTTCGCGTTCGCGATGAAGGAATTTTTGTCGGGCAGGTCCTACTTCGGAAGCTCATATCTTTTGATCTACAAGGAGTTTGGAGGTGATTCAAAAATAAAAGTTGTATCTCTTTGGATCAAGTTTCCAGAAACATATTATAATAGTCATTTTGAGTTGTGTGTAAAACGTTATGACCATTGCAATAGAGGCTGTCCGAGCAGAGTTGGGAAAATGATTTTTTAGAACTTTGTTCTTCACAAACGCGAGTGAAGGACTGCGAACGAGAAGAACAAAACTCTGGGCAGCAGAATAAATTCCAAACTTAGTTCCATTTGCCATTTTTGATGATTTGTACTACGGATAAGGCAATTTTTCGGGAGATTTTTGGAGAGAACAACGGGCTAAGTACTCTTAAGTCAATTTTGGTTGTATAACTCGAATCTCTTGCAAGTTTTGGTGTTTAATTTTAGAATTTTTGTTGAAAAGGGTAGAAAACCCTCCTGGATTAAAATAAGGATTTGAAGGGCCATTTGTGGTCCGAATTGAGAGTTCTTGGTATGTACGGACTCGAGGCGAGACAAGGAATCCGGGAATTAAATTTTAGAATTTTTCGAGATGTGGGCCCAGGCTCAGGTTTTGCCAATTTCGCGTTTTGAGTATTTTTTGAGTTCTTTCGATTGGGTTATGTCACATTAGCATATTATGATGTATTACTTATCATTTTGGATAGATTGGATGCGCGTTAAGGCCAATTTGAGGAGCAAAGGCGTCGCGGGCTAGAATTCTTGCCGGTTCGAGGTAGGTAATACTTGGGAATGATGTCCTGAGGGCTTGAAACCCCAGACTTGCACATTATAGTGCTATATTGAGGTGACTTGCACGCCGGATAATGGGCGTGGGGTAGAGCACCATTGGGGATTATGACTTGGTCCGTCCCGCTTAATAAAATCATTATTAAATTGTTTGAGTAAAATTGATATCCTATTAAAGGTGTTAGTTATCATGATTTGGACTGAATGTCATGTTTTGGGCTCATGCCAAATATTTGAATCCTTCAGGGGTTAAAATTACTGTTTTTGCATTACTGAGTATGCTTTTGTCTCGAACCAAGGTTTAAAAATGGTATTTTTGCAACTCAGCATTCTTTAAAAGATTTGAAAACTTAACTGATATTTTAGCTGAGAACTGCTATATGACTAGTGCCCAGGAGGCTTATGTGCATTCATAACTATGCATGGATTGGGCTGCACGCTGCAGCGGATGTGATATTATAGATATCGTGCTCGGGCTGAAGGAGCCCCTCCGAAGTCTGAACCCCCCACAGTGAGCGCCGGGCGCCCAGATGGATTGGGCTACGCGCCGTAGTGGTCATGTGCATTGCATTGCATTCATGAATTGGTTGTTGTTTGTACTACGTGGCATGATATTTAGAACTCATATATATTATTGGCATGCATGTATTACTTGCCTTGTTGACCAGACACTCTGGTGTAAATTGTTAAGTTAGTGCTGAGTCCGAGGGGCTGATTTGTGTGCAGACTTGCACTACTTGCTGTTCTTGTCACATGTTTAACTGTTAAAAAGGAAAGAAAGAGATGTTTTAAAAACTGGTTTTCAAACTGAGCTAGATGTTTTATAAAGGAATTTCATGGAAAATACTGCTGTCTAATATGTGTTGTACAATATTATATAGCATGAGGTAGTGCTTTTACGTGGTTCTTTCTTCTCAGCATTATTTACTTTTATTACCGCTGAGTTGGAAGTACTCACTTTACTCCCTACACCATGTGTGCAGATGTAGGTATTTTGGGAGTTTAGCTGAGCTCGTCGCTGATCTATAGTTTTATTGGAGTTGTCAAGGTAGCTGCGTGATGTCCGCAGGACCCGACTCCTTCCCTATTTCTTTATCATTTTTCGTAGTTTTGATTATTTGCGTTATTGGAGTTTTATTACTCTGTATTGTTAGAGGCTCTAGACTCATCACACTATTTTCCGCAGTTTTGATTATTTGTATTATTGGGCGATGAAGAAGAGGCTCTAGACTCAAATAATATTCAAATAGTTGATTTTGAGCTTCACACTTGGGTTGAGTGAGGAAATGGCCGGGCTTGCCTAGCAATTGTGTTAGGCACCATCACTATCGGGTTTGGGGTTGTGACAAGTTGGTATAACAGCCTAGGTGACTAGGCCTCATGAGTCTTGAGCCGGTTAGTAAACTCTCACGGATCGGTACAGAGATGTATGTATTTATCCTCGAGAGGCTGCAGAACCTTTAGGAAACACTTCACTTTCTTGGAATTCGTATCGTGCGCACTTGATTCAGCTTGAGATGTAATTCTTGAAATTCCTTCCACACATCTGTATGCGCACTCGAGCACTTAGTAATAAATTTTCCTTGATGGCTTGCGATTCCCCGATAGAGGGGCGAGATATAATCTCTGTGAGTTCATGTTGGGCCAGTCATGAGGACTTGAGACTGAATCTTTATCTATGGCTTGAGCAGTGAAGTGCTGATTTTACGAGCTGGTATTATAAACTTATATGTTTAGTATTGTCCCCAATTGTGGGAATGGCGGCTGGATAGCTATGTAATGAGTATGTTAGTACTGTGAGATATATCTACATGATCTTGGTAGTGACGAATGGGTCTGCTGAATAATAGACGAGTTGTTAAGTATTTGTTTCCTATTGCGATTTGTTGTGTAAACCCAAGATGCGGGTGCGTGAAGAATATTTTTGTATCTCTTAGTTGGAAGGTTAAGTGCAATACGTGTGGTGGTATGAGTTCAGACTTAGGAGGACTAAATTGGCTGTGCTATGGGTATTATGGGGGAAGGTGTGCTAAAATATCGAATCAAGGCGAAACAAGTGGGTTATCTACTGTGGGGTGTACTTAAGTGGTATGATACTTATGTGTATTTTGGAAGTTCTCATGTGTAATTGAAAGGTATTTTCTATATGTTATGTTTCAAATAGGTGCAACGCATGTCCCTGTATCAATTTTGATAATATAATTTGTGTAGTATTGAGATTAATATTGTTGATATACATTGTGATGTCTTGTCGAGTTGTGGACGTGTTATTAGGATGGTTTTGGTGATTCTCTGGCAGGTGGATAGGCCCAATTACAAAGGAAACTCTGTTGAAATTTTTGAAAAATTTGAGACTTAGTGAAAAAAAAAATCGTCACCTAAAGAGTGGGCTTAATTGTTGTGTGAATGAATGTAAGGATTGCAGAAGAGTTAAAATCTCTGATGATTCATGTCTGCACGAGCTTGTGAAAGAGCGAGTTTAACCTCACTATAATATTGTGGCATCATTAGAGTAAAAATATTTTTGTGTTATTGAATGTGTCACAATAGATGGCTTCGAGCCAAGTTGGTAAGGATTGCCTTCTTAATCGGGCCTTAAGGCGGATTTTAGTGCATAAGTTTTCTACCTTTGATTCAGTTTCGGTATTGAGAGACTATTCGGATGCGTTCCTTATGGACGGGCATATTGCCGAATGAAATTGTGGTTTTTGGTATTATTTGGTTCCGGATACCGCATAGTACAACTCTACCATGAGTTATAGTAGTGGAAGGAGCAACTTCAGGCTTCTTGATAATGAGTTTGTTGATAAGCTGATTGACTACGTATTTAACTTGAGTTAGCTTGGTTAGTCCCGAGTCGTATTGTTGAGGGATAGGTTTATTTGATTGCTTTTAGACTTGATAATGATTTGGGGAGAGCTGTGAACTGCTTTTTTGTGCTGTGAGATGTCATGAATTGTTGGATACAGGTACATGTGGTATGCTTCTATTGAGTACCCATAGAGAAAATTTAGCGGGAAGAGTAATTGAGTGTTGATCCGTAAATGGAGAATTGATTATGACCTTTCAGGATATATTTATGTGTCCTATTTCTATAATGTGAGATGGGCTCTTAGCCTTGTGTTGTAATGGTATTGATGATCTTGAGGTACAACTATTCCGTTTGAGTCATTTGTTCCGATTTGAGTATGTTCAGACTATTCCTTGCTGGTGCGTGGATTAGGAAAATTGTGGCTTAGTCTTGTGATAAGGTGCCATATCACCCGAGTGGTGCGTTGAATTCGAGATAATTGTTGGAGTAATTAATGAATGGGAAAATTTGAGATTTCGACTGATTAAAGAGTTCATATCGAGGTTTGACTCAAAAATATGTTGTGGTATTATTCAAGTAGAGAATGGCTTCATGTATGGGTGACCTAAGGAATGGATATGGTTTAACGCGTGTTTTATTTACCATGGGCAATATATGAAAGTGTTAGAATAAGTCTCTACCTAATAAAATGGTTTTATGTTGATGTTTGGTTGTCGTGGGCAGCTGTTGTGGATGGAAGTTATTACTGCATGTGTTTGAGTTATGTGGTATATCATATGATTGCAGTTGAGGTTGTGAGTATGGGTTAATACGACTAGTTCGGGTATATTCTAAGTAAAAATGTCAGGTTCTTATCTTGTGTAAGATTTTAGAAGGTGAAATGTAGTTCTATGGTTTATGGACTAGATGGATTATGAAATTTCAACTATATTGTGTTGTCGGACCTATATGAGATAGGGTGACGTGGGATCACCTCGGGTTATATGCACGGTAAAGTTATTCAGCTATTTATGAAATTTTAGGACAACTCTGGATTCGCTCGAGGATGAGAATTTGTTTAAGTTGGGGAGAATGTGATGAACCGACCCGTCGTCTCAGGAATTACCTCTCTGTTTCCCCCTTATGGTATTGCTTTATGTTTCATTATCGGTGTTGGGTGCGTTAAAATATAATTGGAGTAATTTTATTAAGAAATGAGAGACTTAGTCTCTTTTAAGAAGGCTTAAGTTGGAAAAGTCAACCCAATGTTGACTTATGAATTAGAGAGCTCGGAATTGATTTTGATGATTCGGTTAGCTCTGGGCGATGATTTAAGTCTTAGGAGCGCAATCAGAAGTAATTTCGGAGGTCCGGTGAAGAAGTTAGCCTATTTTGGCAAAGCTAGTATTTTGGCGGATTCCGGTTGATAGGTAATATTTTGATCCGGGAGTCGGAATGGAATTCCGAGAGTTACAATAGCTTCATTAGTTGATTTTGGACTTGTCCACAAAATTTCAGGTCATTCGGACGTCGTTTGGTTGGGTTTCCGATTGAATGTGAATTTTTGAAGAACTTGATAAATTTAGGCTTGGATCCAATGTGTTTTAATGGTTTTAGCGTTGTTTCACATGTTTTGATGATTGATAAAAGTTCGTATAATATTTTAAGTCATGTTTGTGCTTTTGGTTGAGGTCCCGGGGGCCTCGGGTGTGTTTAAGATGGCCAACGGGTCATTTTTCGAAGTTTTAGAACTGCTATTGCTAGTATCTGGTGTTGTCCTTCGCATCCACGTGGTCCTATCGCGTTCGCGAAGAAGAAATTGGCTTCTGAGACTTTTGGCCTCTGCGTTCGCGACAATGCTTCGTGTTCGCGAAGAAGGATTTGTCATCTAGTACTTTTGTTTTTCACGTTCGCGACAGTGATTCGCGTTCGCGAAGAAGGAATTGTTGTCGTGCAGGTCCTACTTCGGAAGCTCATATCTTTAATCTACAAGGAATTTGGAGGTTATTTCAAAAATGAAAGTTGTAGCTCTTTCAATCAAGTTTCTAGAAACATATTATTGTAGTCATTTAGAGTTGTGTGCGTAACGTTATGAGCATTGCAATAGAGGCTGTCCGAGCAGATTTTGGAAAACGAATTTTTAGAACTTTGTTCTTCGCGAACGCGAGAGAAGGACCGCGAACGCGAAGAACAAATCTCTGGGCAGCAGAATAAAGTCAAAACTTCATTCCATTTGTAATTTTTGACGATTTGGAGTACGGATAAGGCGATTATTTGGGAGATTTTTGGAGAGAACAACGGGGCAACTACTCTTAACTCAATTTTGGTTGTATAACTCAAATCTATTGCATGTTTTGGTGTTTAATTTGAGAATTTTTGTTGAATATGGTAGAAAACTCTCTTGGATAAAAAAGAGGATTTGAAGGGCCATTTGTGGTCCGAATTCAGATTTCTTGGTATGTATGGACTCGTGGCGAGACGAGGAGTCCGGAAATATAAATTTCAGAATTTTTCGAGACGTGGGCCCCAGGCTCGGATTTTGCCAATTTTGTGTTTTGAGTATTTTTTGAGTTCTTTCGATTGGGTTATATCCCATTAGCATATTATGATGTATTACTTATGATTTTGGATAGAGTGGACACGCGTTGAGGCCAGTTTAAGGAGTAAAGGCATCGCGGGCTAGAATTCTAGCCGGTTCAAGGTAGGTAATACTTGTAAATGATGTCCTGAGGGTTTGAAACCCTAGACTTGCACATTAGAGTGCTATATTGAGGTGGCTTGCACGCCGCATAATGGGCGTGGGGTAGATCACCATTGGGGATTATGACTTGGTCCATCCCGCTTAATAAAATCATTATTAAAGTGTTTGAGTTAAATTGATATCCTGTTAAAGGTGTTAGTTATCATGATTTGGACTGAATGTCATGTTTTGGGATTCGTGCCGAATATTTGAATCCTTTGGGGTTTAAAATCACTATTTTTGCATTATTGAGTATGCTTTTGTCTCGAACCTAGGTTTAAAAATGGTATTTTTGCAACAGAGCATTCTTTAAGAGATTTGAAAACTTTACTAATATTTTAGCTGAGAACTGCTATGTGACTAGTGCCCAAGAGGCTTTTGTGCATTCATGACTATGCACGGAACGCGCTGCACGCCACAGCGGATGTGATATTATATATATTGCGCTCAGGCTGGAGGAGCCCCTCCGGAGTCTGAACCCCCCACAGTGAGCGCCGGGCGCCCAGATGGATCTGGCTACACGGTGTAGTGGTCATGTGCATTGCATTGAATTAATGCATTGGCTGCTATTTGTACTATGTGACATGATATTTAGGACTCATATATATTATTGTCATGCATGTATTACTTGCCTTGTTGACCAGACACTCTGGTGTAATTTGTTAAATGAGTGCTGAGTCCCAGGGGCTGATTTGTGTGCAGACTTGCACTACTTGCTGTTATTGTCACATGTTTAACTGTTAAAAAGGAAAGAAAGAGTTGTTTTAAAAAGGGGTTTCTAAACTGTGCTAGATGTTTTATAAAGGAATTTTATGGAAAATACTACTATCTAATATGTGTTGTACGATATTTTATAGCACGAGGTAGTGCTCTTATGTGGTTCTTTCTTCTCAGCATTATTTACTTTTATTACCGTTGAGTTGGAAGTACTCACTTTACTCTCTGCAACATGTGTGCAGATGCAGGTATTTTGGGAGCTTAGCTGAGCTCGTCGTTGATCTATAGTTTTATTGGAGTTGTCGAGGTAGCTGCCTGACGTCCGCAGGACTCGACTCTTTCCCTATTTCTTTTTCATTTTCCACAGTTTTGATCATTTGTATTATTGGAGTTTTATTACTCTGTATTGTTAGAGGCTCTAGACTCATGACACCCAGATCTTTGGATAGCTATTCATTATGATTCTATTTAAATAATATATAAATAGTTGATTTTGAGCTTCACGCTCGGGTTGAGTGAGAAAATGGTCGGGCTTGCCTTGTAATTGTGTTGGGCGCCATCACGACCGGGTTTGGGATCGTAAAAAATATTTTCTAATAATTAATATTTATTAAATAGATGGGGACTAGTAGAAAACTATGTGATGTGTCTTTTCCAAAAAATAGTGTTCATTCAAAATCGTAACTAACTTCTTCTTCAAACACAAATGCCACAAGTATAAATGCGTAATAATATGCATGTGGTATGAAACAATACAAGAGGAACAATAGTACTGCAGAGAAAGAGAAAAGTAGAGAGAGTACTCTTATTGATTTTGGGATGATTTATAATGAAATAGAATCCCTCTATTTATAAGAAAAAGTGACTTAGCCACCAATTAATAATTCCTAAAATATTTCTAAATTTAGACATTCACCATAAATATAATTCTATTTATAACACTCCTTCTTGAATGTGTATCTACTATATAATGTGCCTCCTTAAAACCTTAGCTAAATAAAACCCAAAGAAAAAAAATTTTGAGAAGGAAAAAAAGTACACATATCTACAATACGCCTTTTGGTTGACTTGTTAAAAACCTTACAAGAAAAATCTAGTGGGACAAAACCTTGTAAGGGAAAAAGTGTAGAACGCATATTAACTCCCCCAAATGAGAGCATCAATTCACATCTTTAAGCCTTCGCATCCCAATCTTGTGCACTAGATTCTTGAAGGTTGATATTGGTAGAGATTTTGTGAACAAATCAACCATATTATCACTTGAATGAATATGTTGTACCTTGAAATCACCATTCTTGCGTATATGTAATCTCATCATATAATGTCGTTGGATAACCTTTTCAATATCTCTGTCACATTTCCTTTTGGCGCTACCGCACCCCGCGAAGGGCGTGGTAAATGGAGTTTTTCCAATTAAAGGACAATCGAAACGAGATTCGTTTATTAAGAGATTTAGAGTCGCCACTTGGGATATTTATGGTGTCCCAAGTCACCGGTTGAATCCCAAATCGAGGAAAAGAATGACTCTGTATTACAGTCCGCGAACCAGAAATCCGGATAAGGAATTTTGTTAACCCGGGAGAAGGTGTTAGGCAATCCCGAATTCCGTGGTTCTAGCACAGTCGCTCAACTCTTGTATTTAATTTTTATCTGATTTCAATACATGTTCTATTTTTATGTGCCTTTTGTTAATAACCCGCTTGATTTATATTTATTATTTATTTATTTATAAGAATTACAACATAGTGAAAATGTATCTCGAACCACGTCGCACCAGTGCTCCCGCAATTTTTAACACATTTTGACTTTGTTGAGATTTGGATTTGGGTCACATGAATGTGCACAGTTTAAGAAGGTAATATTATTAAAAGATGTGCCTAAAGCAACTATGCGTTTGCACTTTGCGAGGGCCATAGAATTTGCTAAATGGCACACCTCAGAATCCAAGGATCAATTCAAGATTAAATAATGTGAGGGAGATGCAATTATCATTTTGTTTGGCATGGCACACCTCAAATTATTCCAAAAGGGTTGTACTAAACTAAACCAAACTAAGAATGTTCAAAATTATTCTTCTAAAGCTAATTTAAGATTATTGAGGTCATGAGTTATGAAAATTGATATGTGGGATAAGCATAAAAGATTTTATTTTATTGTTATGGATTTAAACAAAATAAGAGTACCTAAACCCAAATCCTAATAGCTTGTTAAATCCCCTACTGCCTGCTATACTTGAAAATGTTCACCTTAGCTTAATATTCCAATGAGAAAACCAACGAGATAAGGAAAAGTAAAAAAAAAACTTAAACAAATGAATTGGAATATCGGCTAACTTGGTAAACAAAACGGATGGCCCATACTTGCAAATAAATAACCACTCAAAGAGTTCCATATGAATTTGACTCAAATACATGCGCCTCTTTTATTATTTTGATGAGATTAATCCGTTTTCAAAGTTACATATGCTAACCGAATTAACAAGCTTAGGAAGCAGTTTGAGGTGACTGAAGCCCCTTGACACAATTGTACCTTAACTATTTTTTGATTCCTGATTTTTGAATTAGCTAAAATGCTTACCCTTCTTAGGCTTAACACAGACATGGCCTACTTAATGATTTGCAACTTAATTTCTAGTTATTAATACAAATAAGAATCATGGATCTAAAAATCATTTTTTCTGTTCAAGCTAGCTTCTGATTTCAAAATTACACTACACGAATAGGCTAATGAATAGTTGCTACTCTAATAGTTCAAACGATCATTTACAAATTGATACTCCTGCCAGTCCACTACAAATCGGCTAAAGTGATGAATTCATCAAAACAAATCCTAGAACTAACTGCAGTTTAATACATTAATAAAGCAGTAAAAAGCTTCGACAAGTATCAGGCAGCAGTTGCATTTCCATTGTTTACTGGAGAAATTACACCAAATCAGTCTAAAGTGTATACCCGGAATGTGAAGCAAAACAAAGAAGAAATGGGCAGTCAGCTAAACAGAGGCAGCAACATGAGCTCAAATGACAGCGGCAAAATCCAATTTCAAACCAAAAAACACACTAAAACAACCTAGAATGAATGCAGCAACATGCTAAAACCGATATCCAGCAACCTCAGAGGAAAGGATTCACTTGAACAGACTCCAACATAATTGGAATTAAGATTTTAAGACCAAGTTTTGAAAGAAACTGAGCACTTTCAAACTCCAATGAATCACAGATAACTGAAGCTTTTAGAAATGAGCTCAGGACAACAAATGAAACAGTAGAAAAATGTTTGTCTCTTTAACTTTTGTATTCTCTTAAATGTTTCAAACTCTCTCCCTTTCTCAGACTGCTCTCTCTATGTTTAAAACTCTCCCAGTATCTGTCTGTCCGAAAATCAATCCCTTCTCCCCCTATTTAAAGAATAAAATCAACTTATTTTTTTATTCAAAACCTTCACTTTTCAGACTGTATACTCTTTCACATGCGCACCCATTTATCCTTATATCATCCCCCCATGTTAATTCTGATTTCCAGCTCTTAAGAGCATTCAGGCATAATTAAGAAAGTATTTCCTGACCAAGATATTCCTTGACAACCCCTTTTCTTTATAAAATTATTTTTATTTTATTAAACTAGATCAACACAAGCAGGCTCAATCAGGCATGCATGATTATCACATGGCTTCCATTTAGTTGAAGTGGTTCAATTCAAATTCATTAACCCCCCATGCCAATCTAAAAGATACTGATTTCCAATCAAGCAGTGATTCCGGATGGAACCAATATTGAGCATTACTGCTATATTGTTCTAACCACATCCCCATACGACTAATCGATGATATTTAAAACAATCGATAAACAATTTATAACATACACAATTAACAGCAAACCAACAGGATCAAACAGACACACACGTGATTCAAGTTGTACTAATAGAAGCAGGGAATTATCATGAAACTAACTATTCGACCAAACACATTCTAATCCATTACATGGCTTAAACATATGATCAACTATGAATAGTAGAATATTGCGACCAAATACAAGGTCAATTTAGAAGATGGACAGAATAGATTGAAAACAACAAATCAGAATTTAAATATGCTAATCAAAACAAATAACCAAGCATCAATATGAACAGACCAAAATAAAGGAAAGAGATTACCTCCAGAATTTAAAACTGGATGGACCTAGGCTTCAAATCAGACTGTGATCATTTTGAGGTCAAACTGAACTCAATCGAAGTATTTACAACCGAAAATACTCCGATTAAAGTCTATTAGACCCCAAATCTCTAATTAATTGGACAAATTTTACCATTTGGATTTTAATGGTTCTTGAGAGCTTGATTTGAAATTCGAACAGTTTGTGTTAGATTTGAAGGGAAACAATGGCGTCTTAGTGGCGAGTGATATCCAAAGATGCCATGGTGTGAGTTTGGCGGCGATTGGACAAACAAGGTTTTTGGTCGAATTCTTCGATCTAAAATTCGAAACAGGCGGTGATGATTCGAGGACAATGGAGTGTGGATTTGGAAAGAGGATGGCATGGTGGTTCAGGGGTGTAAATATTGGGTGGTTTGGACCACCGAAACCGTCGTGAGGTGATTTTCGGTGGGCGGAGCATGGTGGCAGGCGGCGGAATTCATCTCTGATGGGAGATGAGGGGTCTGGCAAAAAGAAAAATGAAATTGGGAATAAGGGTTTGGGTATCTGAAATTAGATTAACTAATTTCGGCCGTTGGGTGATGAGAATCCAACGACCATGATTAACAAATGGGGCGATTAGTGTGGTCCATTGGATCAATGATGATCGACGGCCTGGATAGTTTCATTTAAATGGAACGACGCCATTTGGTCTTGTTAAGAGACTGGGTCAACCCATGTGAGATGGGGTGAGTTTGGGCTAGTTTCGTTTGGGTAAGGGGTGTTGGATTGGATTTGGCCCAATCTAATTTCCATCTCCCTTTATTTCCTAAAACTAAACTCTAAATTATATTATATAAAAAAAATCAGATTAACTTATAAAACATCTAATTAACTTTTACTAACAATTAACATACATAATTAAACACCAAATAAAATAAAAATCACATAATTGGACATTAAATGGTAAAACTACAAAAATACATTATTTTTTGATTTTTTCATTTTCATAAAATAAACTTAATTACTCTTAATTGCAAACTTGAATTTTATATACCGATGCAATATTTTTTTTTGTATTTTTATTATTTAAATAAATAAACATGGACACACAAATGTAAACAATAAGAGAAAAATAACATAAAATCCACAAATAATTCAATCAACACAAAACGTTTTTTTTTTAATTTTGAATTTTTGGGAGTAAATCTCATGCGGGACAACAATTACGTGCTCACAGCTGCCCCTCTTTGCCCGTAAACACGAAGAGTTTCCGCGCAAAGATAAGTGATCAAATACGAGTGATTTTTGCCCGTTCGAGCACTCCGTGTGAAGCATTTTTGGAAAAAGTTTGACTGAACCTTCGCTCCGAAAGGCCTCCTACATATCCTGGGTTAAACAGGAACCAGGTCAATATAGTTCGGGAAGTTTTGGTAGCTGGGACTACCGTGGAACTGTGGTTTTACTGTCACTGTTGTTGCTGCTGCTACCACTGCTTACCGATCTCCTTATTACACCATGCTAAAAGAGAAAAAAGAAGTTAGACTAAAAAAATCTTATCTATATCTTCAACTTGTTCTTCATGTGTTTCTTGTTGCCTTGCTTACTCTTGTGTTTCTTTTGACGTATCTTCTTAAACTATCGGCTTCTCTTGATTGCCGAACTTTAATTGCTTACTTCTTTCTTATGAGCTTCGAATTATTTTCCTTCGAAGCTTGAACTAACTTTTTCTGACCATGGTTGCCTTTTTTATGATTTCTGAACTTGGACTTATGCTGGCGATTTCTATTACACTCTGCCACTTTCCGATGGGTCCTTATGCTTATCAAATCTTAGGAACTAAGACGCCGTTCTGTTCTTCCGGCGGGTGCCTGACTTTATCGACAAACTCTAATCATAAATCACCATTCCATTGTTCAGGCGGGCACCTGACTCCAATCACAAACTTTTGAAAATAAATCGCCACTCCGTTCTTCAGGCTGGCACCTGACTTCAAACTTCAAAAGTAAATCGCCACTCCATTCTTCAGGATAGCACCTGCCTTCAACAATAATTTGAACACTTCCACTTGAAAACAATGCCTTTCTGTTCTTCAGGCGGGCCCCTGACTCCAGCAATGAAAAAGACTTCTACTTAAAAGATAACGCCTCTCCATTCTTCAGGCGGGCACCTGACTTCATCAACAAACATCGAAAATAAATCGCCACTCCATTCTTTAGGTGGGCACCTGACTTCATCGACAAGCTCTAATAATAAATCGCTATTCCATTCTTCAGACGGGCACCTGACTTCAACCACAGACTTCGAAAATATATTGCCACTCCATTCTTCAGGCGGGCACCTGACTTCATCGACAATCTCTAAAAATAAATCTCCATTCCATTCTTCAGGAGGGCCCCTGACTCCAACAATTACGTCACTCCATTCTTCAGGCGGGCACCTAACTTTATCGATAATTGTTTTTTGAAAATAAATCGCCACTCCATTCTTCAGGCGGGCACCTGACTTCAATAATGAACTTTGAAAATAAATCGCCACTCCATTCTTCAGGCGGGCACCTGACTTCGATCACAAACTTTGAAAACAAATCGTCACTCCATTCTTCAGGCGGGCACTTGACTTCAATAACAGGCTCTAAAATAGATCGCCATTCAATTCTTCAGGCGGCACCTAACTTCAAAAACAACTTAAAGTAAAACGTCATTCCGTTCTTCAGGCGGACACCTGACTTCAACAATGATTTAAAACTTTAATTCAAAGTTAAAGTAAAATGACATTCCATTCTTCAGGCGGGCACCTGACCATCAAAACAACTCAAAGTAAAATGACATTCCGTTCTTCAGGTGGGCACTTGACTTCAACAATGATTCGATAACTTCATCCCATCCCTGTTGCCTTCCTTAGCTTCCTACACCACTTTCTTCTTCCTGCCTCGCCTCTTAAAACATCCCTTTTTCTGAATTACATTGTTTCGGAATTGCTTTCCTCCTGGGTCGTGTTGTTTTCCCTCTTGACTGCTGGGGACATCTTTAGAATTGTTCACTTACCTGCTGAGGGTAATGCGGCTGGGAAGATTTTCTTTCCTCCCTTTTCATTTTCTTCAAAACTTTTGTTTTCTCTTGAGATTGCTGGGGATCTGAAATGTTGTCCGCTGGTGACTATACTGTCGGGGAACCCCCTTTCTTCTTTCCCAACTTCCTTCAAGACTCGAACTTTGCTCTCTTGAGAATTGTAGGATATATTGTCGCCGGTGGAACTTTTCGGTGTTTCATTCTCCCGAATTGATGGGGATGATACCTGCCTCTTACTTTCTGAACACAAGTTCTTTCACTTTGTTCTGTCTGCTGGGGGTATAACTTCCTTTGTTGCAGCTTGTTATTTTCTTTCTTTCAAAGCTGGTGGAGATGAATCTGGTTCTAGCATCATTATCTCGTGTTAACTGGCTTCTTTCAAAACTGCTGGGATAACCTGGATTCAAAGATCACTTTCTCGTATTGTGTGGCCTCTTTCAAGACTATTCCACTCAAAGTTGGTATTTTCCTTCCTCCCAGAATCTTGTGTTACCTTCTATCTTTAACAACTAGGTAGAAAATTTTTGCAACGAGAGAAAATTTTTTGCCCCAGTTTGATAATCTTCTTTGTGGCATGCTCTTCTGCCGACGAACCCTCTTTTTCCTGCTTCAAATCAAAGAAAAATTATTTGTTTCAAAAACGCGGTGAGTGGCCGTGCCGCTCTTGGTAGGGCGATTTTCCTTTTATCCTTTAGTTGCTTTGCCTTCCTCGAACTTTGGGGTGACATTGTTACTTGCTGGGGTTGGTTCTCATCCTCTTTCCTTGCTCTGTGTTTTATTGTCAAAACTTGCTAGGGATATCATTATTTGTTGGGTACGATATTCCTGCTGGGGTTAGTTTTTCCTTTTCTTGCTTCCTCGTCCCACTCCGTAATTCTTTTGAACCTTCAAACCAAACTGCCGTTCCAGCCCTAACATCAGAACGTCTTTTTGAATTACTACCTTATTTTGCGTCTACTCGTCTTCCTTTGCCCCGCTTTGGGCGACTTGGTAGTATGCTTTGAAAATCAATTCTTGACATAAACAGAAACAAGACTTTAAAGAAAGAGAAAAAATGAGAAATAAAAAGAATGATGACCGCAAAAGATAAGAGGAAAACTTTTCTGAGCCCAAGACTGGGAAAAACGTTTCTGAACGTATAAACAATCCAATGGTTATGTCGTGCCTTTGAGATTAATCTACCCAGTCTATTTATGACAATCGCTTTTCCGACGGCTTCGTTTTGCTAGAAGTAAACGAATGTCCCAACCCTGTCCCATGCGGATACCTTACAACCATCTCACCTTGTCACCTCGTAGTGCCCTTCGAGGGTTTTCACCTTAAGACTCTCTCGTTTTATTTCTCTCGGCTTTCTTCACCTTAAGGTGCCCGCAAGGTTTTTCATGTTAAGGCTCTCTCATTTTTCTTTCTTTCTCTGCCGGGGGCTGGAGTATTATAAGCAAGATTCCCTCTAATGGGGTTTCCTTGGCTATCCATTCTTTCAGCTTGTGATCCTTACTCAGTCGAGGATCGGGGTCTTATTCTCGGCTTTCCTTTGCATGACTCGGCATTTCTCAAATACTGATCGAGAGGTCTTTTTGGTCATCAATAAGGTTTTTGTATATGAGGCTAGAGAAAATAGATGCAACCTCAACGGGTAGATCATTACAACTTTTCGAATCAAAGCATTCTTTTCAAACGAAACATGACTTCTGCCCCAGTTTTGTCGCTTGGGGAATCTTTGATTTTTGTTACACTATGACCGAGCCGTGTGGCGCCTACGTATCCTCTTTGAGTAATCAAGTCGAACGTAGTTCACTCTTTCTTGTGACTTTTCTTTGTTTCTTTTCTATTTTGTTATATATGTTCATTAAGGATTCCAAAAGAGGGATATGAAAGAATAATTAAGTCTCAAAGGGGAAAACAAGGGTTAAAGCGTTTGGGTAGTAGAAAAATTGCCTCTGTCATTTCATTCTCGACAAATGCCAAATACAAACAAACGAAACCAAATGTCGACCACTACATTAAGGAGTTACACATAATATCTCTTGACTGCGTCTGAATTGATAGCCATATCGGTGCATATTCCTTCAATATCGGTTAGACATAGAGCGCCGTTGGATAATACTCTAGTCACAACAAATGGTCCTTGCCAATTCGGAGCGAACTTGCTTTTTGCTTTGGCCTGATGTGGTAGAATTCTCTTCAGCACTTGCTGTCCCACTTCAAATTTCCTGGGACGTACTTTCTTGTTTTATGATCTCGCCATTCTCTTTTGATACAATTGTCCAAGACATACTGCTGCCAATCTCTTTTCATCAATTAAGCTCAACTGCTCCAATCGAGCTTTGACCCACTCATCGTCGTCAATTTCAGCTTCAATGACAATTCGGAGGGATGGAATCTCAACTTCCGCTGGTATCACTGCTTCAGTTCCGTATACCAACAAGTAAGGAGTTGCACCTACCGAGGTTCGGACAGTAGTGCGATAACCCAATAATGCAAATGGTAACCTTTCATGCCATTGCCTAGACCCTTCTACCATCTTTCTCAATATCTTCTTTATATTCTTGTTCGGTGCCTCAACCGCGCCATTCGCTTTGGGACGATATGGGGTGGAATTACGGCGTGTAATCTTGAACTGCTGACATACTTCTTTCATCAAACCACTGTTAAGATTAGTGCCGTTGTCTGTGATGATCACTTTCGGAATCCCAAATCTACAGATGATATGGGAATGCACGAAGTCCACCATCGCCTTCTTGGTCACTGATTTAAATGTTTTAGCCTCCACCCACTTGGTAAAATAATCAATGGTTACTAGAATGAACCTATGAGCATTGGAAGCTGCAGGTTCTATAGGCCCGATAACATCCATACCTAAGCAAGAAATGGCCATGGCGCTGACATTGTATGCAGTTCTGTCGGCGGAGAATGAATCAGATCTCCATGTATCTGACACTGATTGCATTTTCATACGAAACTTATATAATCACGTTCCATAGTGAGCTAATAATATCCTGCTCGAATAATCTTCTTTGCCAATACATATCCGCTCATATGTGGCCCACAAACTCTAGCATGTACCTCTGCCATTACTGTTGTGGTTTGACCTGCGTCTATACATCTCAGAAATCCCAAATCCGGGGTTCTTTTGTAAATTACTCCTCCACTAAGGAATAATCCGTTTGCCAATCACCGAATAGCTCTCTTTTGATCTCCAATGGCATGCTTCGGGTATGTACCTGTCACACCTCCTTTTGGCGCGCCCACCTACCCTAGGGGTAGAAGAACGTGTGGGGGAGTTTTTTCCAATTTAAGTGACAATATTCGAAAATGGAATTATTTTAATTATTTCAGAGTCGCCACTTGGAATAAGTTAAAGGTGTCCCAAGTCACCAATTCATTTAAATCCCGAATCGAGGAAGTTTTGACTTTCCAAATGAAGTCTGCGAACCAGAAATTCTAAGGAATTTTGTTGACCCGAGGAAAGGTGTTAGGCACCCCCGGGTCCCGTGGTTCTAGCACGGTCGCTTCAATTATTATAAATGGCTGAGAATATTTGATTTTTTAAAATATGTGGTGACCTATGTGCCTTTTATTGATAAATCGCTTTTTATTTGTTTTATATATTTTTTTATTTTTAATAAGAATTGCGACATAGTGTACATGCGCCTCAAACCACGTCGCACCAGTGCACCATGATTGTCAACTGATTTTGACTAATTAATTAAAGGATTCAAAACCTTACGGTCTAACGATTCAAAAAAAAGAAAATTCTGAACTTAACCACCTTAAAGGGCACGGTCCAAGTTTATTCACAATGTTACATATATTCAAATGCAAACCCACTCTAACTTCAAGCCCAAATGATCCGAACCAAATCAGTAGCAAAGGGTTATTATTTGTTGGTGGCTATGGGCCTCAACCCAAACCCAATCGATAAAAGATCACTGCTAAAAATCGAACATGACATTCCTGGTGCCCAAACATAAACTCATGTGCAGTAATGAAAAGGAAAATTCAATCCGCTTAATCTAAAGGCTAATCACTTAATTTTACCTCTATTTTATGTTAACCAGATACCAGCATAAATTTCATAACAATTAGATTAAAATACAAATGTTATTCTTTTGGAAGCTTGTTCGGTTCATATACTAATGATAATGCAGCGTTTTATAACTAACAATGAGTTCAGACTTCAGAAACAAATCAATTCAATGCATTCCACTGGATATGTCATATTACTTTAATGTGAAATCCTATCATACTTAATTGAAATTGAGGTTGTTTTAGAACTATACTATCGGACTGTATTAATCACAAACTATAGCTATAAACACTTTAGCATTTGCTATAAACACTTCAATAATATAGCTATAAACACTTCAATACTAACAGCTATGAACGATACTATATTACACCAAACCATAGCTATAATCACAAACCAAAATACAATCAAAATATGATCCAACCGTCAAGTTATACATTGAGAATTCTATAGCCTATCACACATGACTTAACATGAATTCATTTAGAATAACAACATTATTTTGATCTTAGGAAATAAATTGCAAGCAAAACACTTCAGCAGATCTCAAATTGCCACTGATTTTCCGTTTCAACAATATTACATCTACATGAGTTCGATTGTGTACCTCGAATTCAAAAGCAAAAGAGGAGGTCAGTGATTTGTTCGATAATGAACAAATAACATACAACAGCAGCAGCAAATTCCAGCAAAGATCCGAAAGAGCCAACAATCAAAGACGGCTACAAATCCCAGGAATAATTTGAAACAAAGTAGGGAATTCAAAATAAACAAACAACAAACGGAATAGGGCTTAAGTGAACCAAAGAAACCTTATGAACTGAAGAAACAGGGCAGAATCAAACTAGGCTAAAGGAAAAAAAAAGATTGAAATTGATTCTCAAGAGGACTAAAACATGGGCTAAAATCTGTTCTTTTCCAAATCAGTGTTGAAAATTAGTGTGCCTTATCAAAATCGGTGCAAGAATCTGTAAGTCTGGTCTTATCTCTCAAATCGATCTGTTTTCTCAAAAGTCTAAGAATGTGTAAAAATCTCTCTCGAAAATCTGCCTAGAAATCTGTTTTTAATATGTGAAAATCTGCTTTTCTCAAAGTCTAAGAGTGTATATGAAAATCTATTCTTTCGAGGGTGTGAGTGTGTCCTAGTCTCTCAAGGTCCTTCCCCTCTTATAGCCTTAGTTTGATTCCCTTCCAGCTTTTAAAAGCACTAAACCAATTAAGAAACTAATTCCCCCCCATGTTCAGATTTTTTTTTTCAGCCTATAAAGACTAACAGTTCCACTTAGGACCATCCAGGCAAGGCTTTTCTATTTTTAAAACCATCTGAAATTCAAATGTAATGTCTATTCTGCTGTAAAGTAGGTTCCACTGACTTTAAACCATGTGCATTGCATTTCGATCCCTAGCTGTTGGCTTTTAATTTCCAAACTAAAATAAAAAACAGCTACATCCAATTCCATTCCTATTTGAAATCACAACAGCTAAAGGCTATAATCCAACAGTGAATTTGGATCAAATTAACAATGCTAATTTCTGTCCTAATGTTCTAACAAACAGACCTACGAAACTAAACGACGATATTCGATTAGTCGATTACAAAATGTATAATTGATAACACATAGTCGACAAATAAGCTCACGATTCACAGTACTTAGGCCAAAGACGAAAGAAATACGAAACTAATTGTTCGACGACGCTAATCGAAGCGAGTGCGTATCCTATAACGACACATTTACAATCAAATAATTAAAAAACAAACTGACCAAATAAAGGTCTTTGATAGAAGAACAGAAAAGAAATTAATCAACAAAAAAAATGAAAACAACAATCAAAACTATACTGATCAATGAGTACAAAAACAAATAAAAAGCCGAAAAAGAAAAGGAAATACCTTAAGTAGAGAAATTTGGAAACAAGAGGCTTGGGATCGAACATACTCGAACTTTTGTGGCCAAACGGGCTGAGATCGAGTGTTCTCCAGTGAGAACAACTCGACTAAAACCCATTGGAGACTCAAAATCCTCCAAACAGCCTCCAAAATTTCCTAGGTTTCTTGATGTTCGAATTTGGGGGTTGAGGAGTTAGGGCTTGATTCGAATAAAATGGGGCATGGATTCATGGAGAGGGGAGTTAGGAGGTTCAGGGGTGTTGGTTTGGTGGCGAAATGAACCAGCGCCGCCGGATTTTTAGGCTGCGGCTAGGGTTCATCGACTTTGAATCGAAATTCGAAGCTTTTGAGGTTGATTCAATGAAAAAGAAGGGTAGATATAAAATGAGGAGACAAAAGCGAGGTTGCGGTGTAACTTTGGGGTAGTTTGGACCACTGCCGCCGGCGGAGGCGATTTCCGGCCGGCGGAGTGCGGTGGCAGACGGCGAAAATTTTGGAGAATCCCTTCTTTAGGGTTAGAGATGACTGAGAGGGTATTTTTGAAATGAGGCGGGTGATACGGGGGTTTGGGGAGTCTTGATACCTTAAAATGCCACAATTAATTTGGGCCGTTGGATCATTGGAGTCCAACGGCTCCGATCAATCCCTTTCTTTTAAAACAACGTCGTTTATGGCGTAACAGGCAAAAGGAGACGGATCCGGGTTAATGGGCTATTTGGGCTGGGTTAACATTTTTGGGGCTGGACTTATCCGGATTTAAACCAAATTTTCAATTCTTTCCCTTTCTCCTTTAATTCTTAAAAAACAAAATTCTAAATTACACTAAAAAATCAAATTAATTAAATAAAATACTAATTAAGTCCTAATAACATATAAAATTAAATATCAATTAAAATTATAATTTACACAACTTTGACTAAATATTAAAATGCGAAAACACACCTTTTGATTTTTTTTGTAAAACAAATTACTTATTTAAATTCTAAATTCAAATGCAACATATATATATATATATATATATATATATATATATATATATATATATATATATATATATATATATATATACATTTGTATTTTATTTTTAAAAATAAACATGTACAAAAAAATGCAAATAATAATTAAGAAAATCGCATAAAATTCACAGAAAATAACACACAACAACAAAACTATTATATTTTTGAATTTAGGGAGTAATTCTCATGCAGGGCAAAAATCACGTGCTCACAGCTGACTCTCTTTGCCTGGAAACACGAAGGGTTTTCGTGCAAAGATAAATGAGCGAATACGAGCGATTTTTGCCCGTTCGAGCACTCCGTGTGAAGAATTTTTTTGAAAACCTTGACCGAGCCTTTGCTTCGGGAGGCCTTCTACATATCCTGTGCTAAACATGAATCAGGTCAATGTAGTTCAGGAAGTTTTGGTAGCTGGGACTACCGTGGACTGTCACTTCGCTGTTACTGTTGCTATCGTTGATGCTGTTGCTGCTTACTGCTTACTGACCTCCTTATTACACCAAAAGAGAAATTAAAGCTAAGCTAGTTATGCTATCAACTATGAGTTACAAGATTCCTATCTATGTTTCTCTTGAAAACTTGATCTTGAGTCTTAGCTGATTTTGCTGTAGACCTCGATCTGAATCTCGATGCTTGCAAGCTGTACGTGCTTGTTTATTTCTGTAACATTGAGTGAAATGGAATTGGCGGAACTCGTGACTTCAATCAAATTTTGAGCAATCCGCGCCTCTGTTTACTCCAATATTTGAACTCGTTTTCTTTTGGTTCTTTTCTTCTTTTCTTCATTCTGGATTGAGACTCAATTCGTAGGTTATCTCGATCATTGTGTCCCGAGGTCAGACCTATTTAGACTACAAAACGAACAAACGAACGAAATTTTTCTGCCCCAGTTTCACTAGGAAAATTTCGTGAGTTAGTTGTGACACAGAAAATGATTAAAAAGACTCTTTGGTATTGGCCAAGAGAATCTTGATTGATTTTTTTTTAAAACCTTAGTTTCAAAAATAAACGCTCCATAGTTTTCTGGTCGGGAGATCCTCGGTCTTCTAGCCGGAATTTTGAAAGAAAAGTTTCACGGCTTTCTGGCTGGAAGACCCTCGGTTTTCTTGCCGGGGTTTTGAAAGAAACGTCTACACGGTTTTCTGGCCGGGAATTTGAAAGAAAAGTTTCACAGCTTTCTGCCCGGAAGACCCTCGGTTTTTTGGCCGGGGTTTTTAAAGAAACGGCTCCACGGTTTTCTGGCCGGGAGATCCTCGGTTTTCTTGTTGGGGTTTTGAAAGAAACGGCTCTGCATTTTTCTGGCCGGGAGATCCTCGGTTTTCTGGCCGAGACTTTGAAAGAAATGGCTTCACAGTTTTCTCACTGGGAGATCCTCAGTTTTTTGGCCATGATTTAAAAGAAATGTTCCATGGCTTTCCGGCCAAAGAGATCCTCGGTTTCCTGGCCTGGATTTTGAAGAAAAGTTTCATAGCTTTTTGGTCGGATGACCGTCGGTTTTCTGGCCGGGGTTTAAAAGAAATGGCTCCACAATTTTCTGATTGGGAGATCCTCAGTTTTCTGGCCGGGATTTTAAAAGAAAAGTTTCACGACTTTTCGGCCGGAAGACCCTTGGTTTTTTGGCCGGGGTTTAAAAGAAATGGCTCCACAGTTTTCTGACTGGGGGATCCTCAGTTTTCTGGTCGGGATTTAAAAGCAACGGCTCCACGGTTTTTTGGTCGGGAGATCCTCGGTTTTCTGGCCGGGATTTAAAGAAATGGCTCTACAGTTTTCTGACTGGAGATCCTCGGTTTTTTGGCTGGGATTTAAAAGCAACGGCTCCACGATTTTTTGGCTGGGAGATCCTTGGGTTTCTGGCCGGTATTTAAAGAAATGGCTCCACAATTTTCCGACTGGGAGATCCTCGGTTTTCTGGCCGGGATTTAAAAGCAACGACTCCACGGTTTTCTGGCCGGAAGATCCTCGGTTTTCTGGTCGGCATTTAAAGAAATGTTAGACTAACATGACTTGATTCTCTTTTGGAATTTTCGTTTTCCTTTCCTTCTCCTTCCGTTTTGGGTTTTCTTTTAGGTGTTTTCCTTTTACTCATGAACAATGCATAAAAATAATGTTTTTGAAAAGAAAATTCCCTTTTGGGCGTTTTCCTTGTTACAGAGCCATTTCATTGCTCGCGCATTTCATTTCTTTAGACTACACCTTCTTCTTGCACAGCTAATTTGAAATAAACCTGTTTTTAACAAAGAACAATTTGTTAGCTGAAACGGTGGTTGATTTTGTGGCCTTGATTGTTTGATCACTGGATCTTGGCCCATCTTTGTTGATAAAGATCTCAACTACATCTGCTTGTTCCCTGAGGACTGATTTCATTTCAGGCCTTCGAGACCTTCTGGTTTTTCCAGTCTTTGCCATGACGGTTGGTCACATGGGACTTCAGCTTTCAACTTCATTTCTCCTTCATAGGCCTTTCCTCTCTGATTCTTTTTTTTTCTTTTCATCAGAACATTGGGGAACTTTTGGCTCTTCGAGCTTTGCTGCAACGGCTAGTCGCATGGGACTTAACCTTTTCCAACTTTATTTTGCCTTCGTATGCTTCTATTTTTTGGCTTCTTCCTTCTAACTTCAATTTCAGAGCATTTGAGGCTCTTTCACTTTTCAAATCTTTGCCAGGACTGTTAGCCATGTGGGACTCAACCTTTTAACTTCATTTTACCTTTATAGGCACTTCAACTGATTTTCTCCTTCCAAGAGTTTTCAATTTCAAAACATCGACTACCATGGCCGGTCGAGGTCTATTTGATGCCCTGACGAGGCTGGGTGCCTCTTGCAAACGCCTTGTAAGTCAATCTTTCCATCCCTTCTTTGTCTCAGTTCAAGAATAGAGTTAGACTGAAAGGGGTTCAAAGAAAAATAAATAATGGACAGTACAATGAATTTAAACGAAAGGTATCCCTTCCGGGGAGAGTAAAGAAAGACTTATCTGGAGTACATACGGACTTCAATAAACATGACATGCCTTTTGGACTAGATGCTTGATTTGTATAAGCCGCCCGACTTTCAGAAATTCATCACAACTTTCGCTTCAAAATTCGAGAAACCTTGTCAGGACTTTGTCGGCGCCAATGGCTGTGAGGGTCCTCTTTTCAATCAGGGGCGCCCTTTGTGTGTTTTTACTAGTTGACCTATGTCAATTCACTTCTCACCATCGCCTAATAGTACCAGTGTGGGTTTTCACTAACAAGACCCTCTCATTTTGATTTTCTCGGCTTACCATCGCCTTACGGTGCCCTTGTGAGTTTTCACCAATAAGACTCTCCCATTTTCATTTCTCTGCTTACTATCGCCTTATAGTGCCCGTATGGATTTTCACCAATAAGACTCTCTCAATTTATTCCTCTCATTTTGTTGTATCAGATCCAAATAACTCTATCCACCCATTTTTAACCTCTATGTCGATTGATCATAAGGACTTGAACAAGGTTTGGGGTAAAATGAATTTGGATTGAATTACAACTTTGGAACCTTTTTGGCGGTCTCACGGCTGAACCATTATATCATATGCCCCAATTTCAATTTTTGGGGGGAATTGGATTTTTATTTTGGTGTGACTGAACCCTAGAGAGAGGTTGCCTACGTATCCTTTCGGAATCAAGTCGAACGTAGTTCAGGTAAACTTTATTTATGATTTTTTCTTTTGTTTTTGTATTTTGTTTTGTTTTCTCTTTCTGTTTCCTTTTCCTTTTCTTCTCTTTTTTATTTCATTTTCTTTGTCTTTTCTTCCTTCTCTTTCTCTTTTTTTTTCTTTTCTTCTATTTCATTTTTCAATTCCTTCTTTTTTTTTATAATGACACTTTCAGGTTCCAAAGAGGGTAGTCAAAAAATGATAAACTGGCTCAAAGGGTTTGCAAAGGGTTGATGGTATTTGGGTAGCGAGAAAGAAATCCTTCGTCATCCCAACCAGAGAATATTAGAACTATATGGAGAATCCAACATAATACATTTTCATTGCATTTGTATTGACATTTATTTTTGGGACATTTCCTTCGATGTGTCCCAAGTACAATACTCTTTTGGTAGTACTCTTGTTGCAATGTATGGACCTTTTCTATTTTGAAAACCAATTTTCCTTCAGCTATTCAAACTCTTTGTATTATTTCTTCAAACTTATCTAACTTTCATTTCGACTCATGATTCATTATTTCGAAGTCGGACAGTGTTTTGGGATCTGTGCATGAAGTCCGCAAGCATGTCATGTTATTGAAATCTACATTTAATAGAATTGAAAATAGAATAAGAAATGACAAGATTAAGAAAAGAGACATTCCTAGACGAAGAAATGTTAATTTTATTTGATTTTTTTTCCCTTTTTTTTCTTTTTTTTTTATTTTTTTTTATTTTGAAGAAAAAGGGTTTACGTTGGAAAATAAGGCAATAAAGTAAAATATCTGCATCACACCCTGATATAACCCGGAAGCAGAAAGGATAGCAAGATTGGCTACCAAGACTCCCATTTGAAGGGGAACTTTTAGGCTTGGCAACTGTTTCAGCTTTTCTTCTGTCTCGACAATGGGTACAATAGCCTTCAGTGCCGGATCAAATTCCTCAACTTCACAGATCATTCCGATTGTTGGCCTGATGTTGTGGGTAGACAACAGATTGTTCATCACATCAAGAGTTTCTTCCTCCTAGAAAATAATTCTTTCAGCTTTAATCATATTTTCAACCGCCCCTTTTAAGGGTCTAACAGTCCTCTGTATTGTGTCCCACTGCTCCAGAGTGGTATTCACATATAACATCAGCTCGGTGCGAGGGGCACTCACGGTCCAGCCGGATTTAGGCAATTGGCTCTAGGAAAACTCGCCTGACTAGCTTTTAAAACAAACCCGAGTATGATTCACCAATAGGGGTGAACTGATTCCTTTTGAAAGGCTCTCTTGGGCGAGGATTGTATTGGGGATTATTGGGTTGATGATTATATGGAGCTTGGTAAGGATGGGCATTTCTAGGAGGTGGAGCTCGGCTTTGTGCATAATATTGTGGTCGCTAGCACGGTTGCGCATCCATCACCACATACCAACAAAACCAAACACGTGAATAGAACCTGGCTAATTTGTTCGCACATACAACCTTGTTAGTTCTGAGGCATTTAACTTATAAGAAATCACACGTTGGGATGCAATGCATCTAAATAGTTAAACGCTTCTACCATGAGTTTGAACGGATTGCATGTTTCATCCCTGCATTAACTAGCCCCTTTTATTTTGTACCTCTTTTCTTCATTTCTGCCTCTTTGATCAGTCTTGATTTTTCATCTTATTTTTTTTGCCACTCATTTATTCTTTGGCACTCTCTTTTTTCTCTTTTTTTTGTTTGTTTTTTGTTGCTTTTATTTTTGTCGCTCTCTCCCCTTTTTTCACTCTTTTTTTTCACATTATTTTTCTCTGAGTTTATTTATGATTATGATCAAATCCGATGGGGATTGCCTACGTATCATGACCCCGCATGAATAAGATCTTGCGTAGTTCAGGAAGATCGGCAATGGAGTAAATAAACCAACTTTTTTTTTCTTAATTCTTGAAAGAAACGCTTTAAAAGAAGAAAGATGTATATATATATATATATATATATATATGTTTTTTTTTTTGCTTTTTGTTTTGCTTTTTTGAAAGAAAGACTTCTAAAAAAAAATTCATTTGCTTTTGATTTGAACTTTGGGAATTTTAGAAGTAAAAGAAAAAACTATTTTTGTTTGAATTTTTACTTATTGTTTCTTTTTCTAAATAAGAAAGAAAATATTTTTTTGGATTTTGGATGTTGCCTCTTTATTTTCGAAAGAGGGACTTTAACGAAAATATTTTGAACTTTTGATTTTTTGTTTATTTATAAAATAACTTATAAAGAAAAGCAAAAATAATTTTCGACTTCAAATGTTTTTTTAAAAAATATTTATGGATATTTACAAAAGAAAGACATCTAAAGAGTATTTTTTTAATTTTTTTTTTGACTTTTTGTTTTTCTTTGGGATTTTCTCAAAAATGCTTTAAAAGAAGAAAGGAAAATTTTGTTTTTGGTTTTTATTTTATTTTTTTTTGAAAGAAAGACTTCTATAAAATTCCTTTTCTTTTGATTGGAACTTTTGGAATGTCAAAAGTAAAAAGAAGATACTTTTTTTGGTTTGAATTTTCATTTATTTTATCTTTTTCTAAGGAAGAAAGAAAATATTTTTGCATTTGGATGTAACATCTTAATTTTCGAAAGAAGAACTTTTTTTTTTAAATTTGTTTTTCAATTTCTGAGCTTTTATTTATTTACAAAAGTACTTCTAAAGAGAAGCAAAATATTTTTCGGACTCTATTTTTTCAAAATTTGTATTTATTTATTTTTAATTGACATTTATGAAAGAAAGACATCTAAGGAGTATTATTTCGATTTTTGTTTCTGATTTTTTTTTTATTGTAGAAAAATACTTCAAAAATGAAGGAAACCCATATTTTTAATTTTGATTTTTATTGGTTTTTCTTTTTATTTTATGAAAAGCAGTAGAAAGAATTAAACCATTTTTTTTAGTTTTTAAACTACTTTTACGTTTTTTTTTTAATTTTCTAAGGAAAGATTTTAAAGAAGAAACTAAAGGAAAATATTTTTTTTGGATTTTTTGAAAATTGGGGTCGGAACCGATCAGGTTTTCCTACGTATCTCACATCCGGTGAGAATCAGACCCGCGTAGTTCGGTACAAATGAACTAAATCATTTAAAAAAGAAAACAAACTATTTTTAACAAAATTTATTTGGAAATTTTTTGCAGCGTTTTCAAAAATTATTTTCAAAGAAAACAAACTATTTTTCATAAAATTATTTTGACTCTATACCCTGACATTTTCCACTTCTTCCCTTTTTTTTAATAATAAACCGGTTAGCATGTAAGATCGAAACAAATAAATGCATGGACAAAAATGCATCAAGTTGGTCTTTTGTTTCAGGTACACTTGTCCTAGACAGGCCCAACCCCTATGTTGAGCCTCCTAAGTCAAATAGGCACATGATCCAAATAGATGTTCCTATTGGGGATCCGGCGTGAGGTTTAAGTCATCATCCTGTTGGAAAAAGATGTCTAGACTGGATTTACTCGAGCGAACAACTCGAGCCGAGGAGTGTCAGTGCACCGGTAGCATGGCTTTCCGGCTTAATTGACAGTACTCCCCGCCTAAATATGTGTGACTAAAAATCCTTCACCAGGTGCCAAGCACTACAACTATCTTGAAAAAAACGGGCTATGTCCAGCAAATGCCCGATATTATATTTTAAAAGAGACTCAGAGGAGAAAGTGGGTATCAGCACAATTTATATACAATTCACAAAATATCAAAGCGGTAAAAATAACATTTAGCACATTAATACAAACATATAATAAAATCAGATAATAAATAAGCCAAATACAACAATTATTCAAATCTCGAATTCTTAAACCATGAACTAGTGGTTCTGGGTTTGTCTCCCCAGCAGAGTCGCCAGAGCTGTCACACCTCCTTTTGGCGCGCCCACCTACCCCGGGGGTAGAAGAACGGGCGAGGGAGTTTTTTCCAATTTAAGTGATAATATTCGAAAACGAGATTATTTTAATTATTTCAGAGTCACCACTTGGAATAAGTTAAAAGTGTCCCAAGTCACCAATTCATTTAAATCCCGAATCGAGAAAGTTTTGACTTTCCAAATGAAGTATGCGAACCAGAAATTCGAAGGAATTCTGTTGACCCGAGGGATGGTGCTAGGCACCCCCGGGTCCCGTGGTTCTAGCACGGTCGCTTCAATTATTATAAATGGCTGAGATTATCTGATTTTTTAAAATATGTGGTGACCTATGTGCCTTTTATTGATAAACCGCTTTTTATTTTTTTTTTATATTTTTTTATTTTTAATAAGAATTGCGACATAGTGAATATGCGTCTCAAAGCACGTCGCACCAGTGCACCTATGGCTGTCAACAGATTTTGACTAATTAATTAAAGGATTCAAAACCTTACGGTCTAAAGATTTAAAAAAAAAAAAGAAAAAAAATTCTGAACTTAACCACCTTAAAGAGTACGGTCCAAGTTTATTCACAATGTTACATATATTCAAATGCAAACCCAATATAACTTCAAGCCCTAATGATCCGAACCAAATCAGTAGCAAAGGGTTATTATTTGTTGGTGGCTATGGGCCTCAACCCAAACCCAATCGATAAAAGATCACTGCTAATAATCCAACATGACATTCCTGGTGCCCAAACATAAACTCATGTGCAATAATGAAAAGGAAAATTCAATCCGCTAAATCTAAAGGCTAATCACTTTAATTTTTAAATTTTACCTCTATTTTATGTTAACCAGATTATAGCATATATTTCTTAACAATTAGCTTAAACTAAAAATGTTATTCTTTTGGAAGCTTGTTTGGTTCATATATGTCACGACCCAAACCCCGGTCGAGATGGCGCCCAATACAATGCTAAGCAAGCCCGACCGTATTATCTCTTAAACCAGCCAACTATTAATCAAATTAAACTTAAACAACAAGTGACCATATCAAATGATAAGCGTGATAGTAACATCATACGAAGTACGGTCCCAACATATCGTGGTGTCACAAGTCTAAGCCTCTACAAATGAGATCTACTACACAATCAAGTCTAACCAGAATGGAGACAACAGAATGATAAAAAGAAAGAGGTCAAGTACTGCGGACGTTGGCAGCTACCTCGAAGTCTCCACAGAATGGGGATAATAAAGCAGTTGCGATAGCTCAACTGCCCTCATGAACCTGTATATCTGCACAAAAAGTGCAAGGGAGTGGGGTGAGTATATTTCAACTCAGTGAGTAATAATAATAAACAATAACTGAAAATAAGAACTCTTGTACTATCACTAAATAGTTCTAAGGCAACCCCCACAGGTTGGTCATCACTATAATGAGTACTTTGATCACTAGTCCACATCTATCTCATCTAGGTCCCACACTGACCACATCCTCGCTCGTACCACTACGGTATACAGCCATCTCAATATATGGAGACATATACATCTGTCTAAAACATATAAATATTTCAGTATATATATGAATATGAATCAGTATAATGCTGCGGCGTGCAGCCCGCTCCAATACATATACCGCTGCGGCATGCAGCCCGCTCCATTTAACGTCGACGTCGCTCACTGGGGGTGTGTACAGACTTCGGAGGGGCTCCCTAGGCCCAAGCGCTATGATGCTGCGGCGTGCGGTCCGATTCACACATATATTACTGCGGCGCATAGTCCGATCCAATATATATATATATATACATACAATTATACTGCTGCGGCGTGCAACCCGATCCCATAGTATACTCCAGGGGCTCCTACAGCCCCAGCGCAATAATACTGCGGCGTGCAGTCCGACCCAATATGTATACTACTGCGGCGTGCAGCCCGATCCAATATATATACTGCTGCGGCGTGCAGCCCGATCCAATATATATATATATATATATATATATATATATATATAATACCTCCTAACGGGTCCTCGACTCTGTCTTAATTAGTATAGGATTGGCCTTTCAGGCCCACTCAGTTAAATCAGGGAACTTCCACCCTAAGTAATCTATCTCTCACAGTACACATCTAGTACTGGCTCTTAATAGGCTATCAAGCTAGTTTTACGGCTGAGTGCAAGTTTCAAACAAGGTATAAGGGTCACCTAGCTCTACAGGTCCCCCAATGCTCTACAGATCGGCACAAGGCCCCAAACATGGCTATTAGCCTAATTGCACAGTTATAATCTCATCAACAGTCCTAATACACAGTATTCTATAAGCCGGGAAGGACCAAGTCCAAGTCCAATTCCCCAATTACAATGACACCACGCCCGTCACAAGACGCACATCTCAACTCAACATAGCACTGTAAAGTGCTAGTACGGGGTTTCAAACCCTCAGTACATTATTTACTACTACCACTCACCTCGAACCGGTAGAAGCTTCAATCCACCTTGCGCTTGCCTCGCAATTCAATCTCCTCGGATGCCACATCTGCTCAAAATCATAGAGAATGCATCAATATATTCTAATTTCACGCAATTCATTCGAAACAACCCAAATGGTATCCAAACCCACAAAGTTGTCAAAACCCGACTTTTGGTGCGCTTCTCGAAAAATTATAAAAGTTACATATTCGGAACCCTCATCTCAATACGAGTCTAGGCATATCAAATTTACCAATTTCGGACTCTATTTGCCCGCTCAAATCGGTATTTTTCTACAATTTTAGGCCTAGGGCTTAAACCCACATTTAATCCTCCATTTTCATAGAAATAATTCATGATTTCATGATAAAAGTGTGTAATTAAACCACAAAACTTACCTCCGACAATATCCCGATGATCTCCCAGCTATTTCCCATCACTTTCTCACTCTAGAGCTCAACAATGGAGGGTTTTGCAAATGAACCCGTATGTGAAATGTTTCTGGCTTTAATTCACTGCCTGGGTCGTTTGCTCTACGCGTTCGCGTTCCCTGCCACGCGTTCGCGATGCCCAGCCCGGAGTAACCTTCGCGAACGCGACCTTCCCCAACGCGTTCGCGATGCACTAGCTCCCAGCTGCCTATTTTTCCTTCTACGCGTTCGCGATATCCCTCACGCAGACGCGATGCACACCCTAACAAACCTACGCGAACGCGTTCCAGCTCCACGCGAACGCGAAGCCTCCGATCCTGACCCTACGCGTTCGCATCCAGACCATCGCGAATACGTTGCATACCTTTGCTGACCTTCGCGGACGCGTTCCCTTTATCGCGAACGCGATGAAGGATTTCCTTCTGCAGACACAGCAGCAATTTAGCTGCTGTCTTAGGCCAAAAATGGTCCGTTTGGACCCCCGAATTCATCCCGAGGCCCCCGGGACCCCAACGAAAACTACCAACATACTCCATAACACGATTCAAACTTTTTCCAATCATAAAAACACCATCCTAAACATCAAAATCACCAATTACGCACGGATTCAAGCCTAAGTTTCTTCAAAACTTCCGAAACTAACACTCGATTAAAAACCCGACCAAACGACGTCCGAATGACCTGAAATTTTACAGGCATATCTAAAATCACACAACGGAACTACTGCAACTGTCGGAATTCCATTCCGACTCCCGGATCAAAATTTCACCTATCAATCGGATATCGCCGAAATTCAACTTTGGCCAATTCAAGCCTAAAACTACACCGGACCTCCAAATTCACTTCCGGTCGCTCTCCTAGCTCGCAAATGACCTCCCGGAGCTGACCGAATCATCAGAATTCGATTCCGAGCTCTCTAACTCACAAGTCAACGTCAAGTTGACTTTTCACAACTATCCCTTCTTCTAAGAGACATTTTGTCTCATTTCCAACTAAACTCAACCCGAATTGACTCAAACTCGCCAAACATGCATATTGATACATTAACAAGCATTTAACAGGGATAACGTGGCGATAACTCACATGATGATGGGCCGGGTGATCACATTCTCCCCAACTTAAGCAAACGCTTGTCCTCAAGCGGACCCAGAGTTGTACTAGATTCAACACAATAGCTGAATGATCTCACCAAGCATATACTCGGGGTGATACCACTTCACCCTATCTTTCATAAGTACGATAACATAGTATAGCAGAATTTCCACAGTCTATCTGAACCATAAACCACATTGCACTTTCCGAAATCATATACCAAATCTAAATCCCACATCTATACTCAGAGTACACACGATCCAACTGTAATAGCCAAACTCACCACTCCGGGTGAGATCACATGATGTATCAAACAACCCAATCACTCGAGTCGATAGTCTCTAATCGCAACAACTGGCCACAATAACCAAATACTAGCAGAAAGAACCTTTCTGATTAGATAGAGTCTTATTCCAACACCTTCATATCCTGCCCACGGCAACCGCACATGCGATATATTGAACCCATCTCTCAGGTCAACCATTCATGAATCCATTTCCCTTTTAATTGATACTACAACAGAATTCGAAGCCAAATCTCGATATTACCCTTCTAACCAACTGAAATCATACATGCTCGCACTCATTAATGACTCAAATGATCATTTAGGTCATAACACACCTCACTGGTGATATGATGCCTCAACACCGCCTTAAGCCGCGACAAGTATAGCACAAGCTCTAATAGGAAACGTCTGAACATACTCAAATAATGACAACTGACTTCCAACAACAGAGCTGTAATTCAATTCCTGTGTACCATCATATCATAAAACTGAGATCCCGTCTCACATCATAGGAATAGAGTATATGACTCCTTCTCGAAAGGTCATAACATCACGTGGCCTTGCCACGACTCATGATTCTATCCAAACACTATTACTCACGAAGCACCTCAAGTCACCATGCTCAGAGCGATCATCCACGCACAGATCTAGGTCTGAAACAAGCAATCAATCACACCTGCGGTGATACAATTAATGTACGCTATCAAATCTTAAAAGGACACAACCAATGTGCTATTCCCCGAGCGATACCCAATACGGACTATTCCTTAGAATCTAGGAAGTATTGTATACAAGGTAACATATAGGAAGCTATATTTTCCACGTCACACTATTTTGGCGCGCAACCCGTTAGAATAACATACCCGTGGCGGCGTGCCACCCGATCCTGATACCATACATGTGGCTGCGTGCCACCCGATCCAAATACTATACCTGTGGCGGCGTGCCACCCGATCCACGAATACATCTAGCAAGGAAAATGCACATCGAGTCAAGTTGCTTATTACAACAAACATATACATATAGCCTCAAGCTCGGCCACATGAAACGCATCCGACAAAGTTCCTCAATACTGGAGTTGAATCAATGGTAGGTACCTCTACACTGACATCCGCCACGAAGGCCCAACTGACAAGGCAATACCTACCAGCCGTCCGCTGGCCCTAGGGTACATCCACCCTGCTGGAGCATGATCCGATGCGCTCTGCCACGCAGTTGTGACATTTTTCTGATATAGTCCATATCATATTAGTCTAGACAACCTGACTTATGACAACTAGCCTGCAATCATATATCATTATTCAAATTTGTCAT
This sequence comes from Nicotiana noctiflora, assembly GCA_032618575.1. NCBI lineage: Eukaryota > Viridiplantae > Streptophyta > Magnoliopsida > Solanales > Solanaceae > Nicotiana > Nicotiana noctiflora. The sequence goes on from JASVEL010000955.1 coordinate 138,160, forward strand.
ATCAAGTAACAAAATAGCCACTAGGGCTTCCAATTTCCAATAACCGCTAAACAGTGCCGATACACACGATATACCACCACTGTGTAGGCGGATTACGAGAACTTCTAGTCTCCAACACATATGTAACACATGGATCACTATGCCTGATCCCACTTTCCACCGTACGAACACGTAACACACATCAAACATCCATTCATACCACGTATGCCATTCAGAAATTTCCCTATGCCAACAACAACTCAATCATTACAGTCGATCCAACAAGAGAATACCACCATGCCATTAGATATTATCAGTTTACATTACCTTGTCCCTTTTGGACCATATTCCCTGCCAAGTTAATAGAATAGCAGTACCATTTTCTTAAATCATCAGAAAGATCGATTCTTAATTCACCTGCAGCTGTCCGCGCTGCTCAATAATTTTATTGACTTCCCATATATTATGAACTGATCTCAAAACCTAGAATATACCATTATCAACTTTCCATAACACATCGTATATACCATATCACACTAAGACAACATGGAAATTCATATCCCTTTCCTCCGCCTCAACATCGGCGCACTCAACTAGTCAAGGACATTCGTGATCCCATATAGAAGAAAAGTCATTACACATTCCACGCTTCACATACTGACAGGAATATACTCATCTTCAAACCATGATAAAACACAAGCCTTGAAACCGCCATCTTTAGCCACATACACAAATCTTAAGGCACATGACTGTTACAAGAAAAATCTTGAACACTGCAAAACCATTCTCGGGCATCATCCACCCTTATTCAGCCGTAATTCAACTGTCCTATTGAGTAGAACCACTCATGTTTTGTTAGAACTCTGACATCGCAGAACGTGACTATTTACAGATACAATCAGCTATCTTTCTTTTCTATACGGTGAATATTCTTTACCAACAACAGTTCAAAGCACCCTAGTACTTCATCATATCAACGATGCACCATAACCTTTACCAGAATTTCCCAACATACTTAGAGACAGAATCAACATAGCACACAATAGTGCAATCAGTTAATCATTAGCAACCTCCCCAACTTAGCTCGAAGCCATTCATCAAAGCACTTTCAACCACTCATATCATTATTACTCAAGTGATGCCGAAATGTTAATATGAGATTAAACTCAAGTCATTTACAAGCCTTGACAGAGGCTCGAATCATCAGAGACCTTAGCTCTTCTGCAATTCTTGCAGATATACACGCACCACCAATAAGCCCACTCTCTTTAGGTGACAGAAATCTTTCTAAGTCCCAAATTTTCCAAAATTTTCGGCAGAGTTTCCTTTGTAATTTGGCCTATCCACCTGCGAGAGAATCACCAAACCATTCTAACAATACATCCATAACTCAACAAGACATCACAATGTATATCAACAACATTAATCTCAACACTATACAAGTTATATTATCAAAATTGATACATGGCCATGAGCTGCACCTGCTCGAATCATAACATATGTCAAATACCTTTTCACCGCAATACTCATAGCACAACCCATTCAATTTTCTTGAGTCTAAACTCATACTACCACACATAGTGTACTTTACATTTCCGCTAAGAGGCAACGAACATATTTCTCACGTCCATAACTAGGGCTACATATCAAATCACAACAAGAACTGAATACCTTACAGCTCTCCCATTATCAAACTGCCATTTGCACAATAAAGATCAATACCGATCGTATGAACTTCATAATATCGACTCGCGAAATTATTACCTTGGTGCTCAAGCCATAGACAAAGATATGGCCTCAAGTCCTCCCGACTGGCCCAACATGAATTCACAGAGATTATATCTCGCCCCTCGATCGGGGAATCACAAGCCTCAAGGCAATTATATTACTGAGCGCTCGAAGCGTACACGGACGTGTGGAAGGAATTTCAAAAATTATATCTCAAGCTGAATCAAGTGCGCACGATAAGAATTCCAAGAAATGTGAAGTGTTTCCTAAAGGTTCGCGGCCTCCCGAGGATAAGTACAGGCGTCCCCGTACCGATCCACAAGACTCTACTAACCAGCTCAAGACTCATGAGGCCTAGTAAACCTAGGCTCTGATACCAACTTGTCACGACATAACCCCGGTCGTGATGGCATCCAACACAATGCTAGGCAAGCCCGACCTTATTATCTCTTAAACCAGCCAATTATTAATCAAATTAAACTTAACAACAAGTGACCATATCAAATGATAAGCGTGATAGTAACAGCATACGAAGTGCGGTCCCAACATATCGTGGTGTCACAAGTCTGAGCCTCTACAAATGAGATCTACTACACAATCAAGTCTAACCAGAATGGAGACAACAGAATGATAAAAAGAAAGAGGTCAGGTACTGCGGACGTTGGCAGCTACCTCGAAGTCTCCACAGAATGGGGATAATAAAGCCGTTGCGATAGCTCAACTGCCCTCCTGAACCTGTATATCTGCACAAAAAGTGCAAGGGAGTGGGGTGAGTATATTTCAACTCAGTGAGTAACAATAATAAATAATAACTGAAAATAAGAACTCCTGTACTATCACTAAACAGTTCTAAGGCAACCCCCACAGGTTAGTCATCACTATAATGAGTACTCTAATCACTAGTCCACATCTATCTCATCAAGGTCCCACACTAACCACATCCTCGCTCGTACCACTACGGTATACAGCCATCTCAATATATGGAGACATATACATCTGTCTATAACATATAAATATTTCAGTAAATATATGAATATGAATCAGTATAATGCTGCAGCGTGCAGCCCGCTCCAATACATATACCGCTGTGGCGTGCAGCCCACTCCATTTAACGTCGACGATGCTCACTGGGGGTGTGTACAGACTTCGGAAGAGCTCCCTAGGCCCAAGCGCTATGATACGGCGGCGTGCAGTCCGATCCACACATATATTACTGCGGCGTGTAGTCCGATCCAATATATGTATATACATATATAGCTATACTGCTGCGGCGTGCAGCCCGATCCCATAATATGCACCAGCGCTCACTGAGAATGTGTGCAGACTCAGACTCCGAAGGGGCTCCTACAGCCCAAGTGCAATAATACTACGGCGTGCAGTCCGATCCACCTGTATATTACTGCAGCGTGCGTGCAGCCCGATCCAATATATATATATATATATATATATATATATATATATATATATATATATATATATATATATATATATATATATATATATATATATATATATATATACACTACCTCCTAACGGGTCCTCGACTCTGTCTTAATTAGTATTGGATTGGCCTTTCAGGCCCACTCAGTTAAATCAGGGAACTTCCACCCTAAGTAATCTATCTCTCACAGTACACATCTAGTACTGGCTCTTAATAGACTATCAAGCTAGTTTTACGGCTGAGTGCAAGTTTCCAACACGGTATAAGGGTCACCTAGCTCTACAGGTCCCCTAATGCTCTACAGATCGGAACAAGGCCCCAAACATGGCTATTAGCCCAATTGCACAGTTATAATCTCATCAACAGTCCTAATACACAGTATTCTATAAGCCGGGAAGGACCAAGTCCAAGTCCCCAATCACAATGACACCACGCCCGTCACAAGACGCACATCTCAACTCAACATAGCACTGTAAAGTGCTAGTACGGGGTTTCAAACCCTCAATACATTATTTACTACTACCACTCACCTCGAACCGGTAGAAGCTTCAATCCACCTTGCGCTTGCCTCGCAATTCAATCTCCTCGGATGCCAAATCAGCTCAAAATCATAGAGAATGCATCAATATATGCTAATTTTACGCAATTCATTCGAAACAACCCAAATTGTATCAAAACCCACAAAGTTGTCAAAACCCGACTTTTGGTGCGCTTCTCGAAAAATTATAAAAGTTACATATTCAGAACCCTCGTCTCAATACGAGTCTAGGCATATCAAATTTACCAAATTCGGACTCTATTTGCCCGCTCAAATCGGTATTTTTCTACAATTTTAGGCATAGGGCTTAAACCCACATTTAATCCTCCATTTTCATAGAAATAATTCATGATTTCATGATAAAAGTGTGTTATTAAACCACAAAACTTACCTCCGACAATATCCCGATGATCTCCTAGCTATTTCCCGTCACTTTCTCACTCTAGAGCTCAACAATGGAGGGTTTTGCAAATGAACCCGTATGTGAAATGTTTCTGGTTTTAATTCACTGCTTGGTCGTTTGCTCTACGCGTTCGCGTTCCCTGCCACGCGTTCGCGATGCCCAGCCCGGATTAACCTTCGCGAACGTAACTTTCCCCAACGCGTTCGCGATGCACTAGCTCCCAGCCGCCTATTTTTCCTTCTACGCATTCGCGATATCCCTCACGCGGACGCGATGCACACCCTGACAAACCTACGCGAACGCGTTCCAGCTCCACGCGAACGCGAAGCCTCCGATCCTGACCCTACGCGTTCGCATCCAGACCATCGCGAACGCGATGCATACCCTTGCTAACCTTCGCGGACGCGTGCCCTTCATCGCAAACGCGATGAAGGATTTCCTTCTGCAGACACAGCAGCAATTTAGCTGCTGTCTTAGGCCAAAAATGGTCCGTTTGGACCCCCGAATTCATCCCGAGGCCCTCGGGACCCCTACGAAAACTACCAACATACTCCATAACACGATTCAAACTTGTTCCAATCATAAAAACACCATCCTAAGCATCAAAATCACCAATTACGCACGGATTCAACCCTTAGTCTCTTCAAAACTTCCGAAACTAACACTCGATCAAAAACCCGACCAAACGACGTCCGAATGACCTGAAATTTTGCTGGCACATCCAAAATCACACAACGGAACTACTGCTACTGTCGGAATTCCGTTCCAACTCCCGGATAAAAATTTCACCTATCGATCGGATATCGCCGAAATTCAACTTTGGCCAATTCAAGCCTAAAACTACACCGGACCTCTAAATTCACTTCCGATCGCTCTCCTAGCTCGCAAATGACCTCCCGGAGCTGACCGAATCATCAGAATTCGATTCCGAGCTCTCTAACTCACAAGTCAACGTCCAGTTGACTTTTCACAACTATCCCTTCTTCTAAGAGACTTTTTGTCTCATTTCCAACTAAACTCAACCCGAATTGACTCAAACTCGCCAAACATGCATATTGAAACATTAACAAGCATTTAACGGGGATAACAAGGTGATAACTCACATAATGACGGGCCGGGTCATCACAATATACTAATGATAATGCAGTGTTTTATAACTAACAATGAGTTCATACTTCGGAAACAAATCAATTCAATGTATTCCACTAGACATGTCATATTACTTTAATGTGAAAGCCTATCATACTTAACTGAAATTGAGGTTGTTTTAGAACTATACTAACTGACTGTATTTAATCACAAACTATAGCTATAAACACTTTAGCATTAGCTATAAACACTTCAATAATATAGCTATAAACACTTCAATACTAACAGCTATGAACGATACTACATTACACCAAACCATAGCTATAATCACAAACCAAAATACAATCAAAACATGATCCAACCGTCAAGTTATACATTGATAATTCTATAGCCTACCACACATGACTTAACATGAATTCATATAGATTAACAACATTATTTTGATCTTAGGAAATAAATTGCAAGCAAAACACTTCAGCAGATCTCAAATTGCCATTGATTTTCCGTTTCAACAATATTACATCTATATGAGTTCGATTCTGTACATGGAATTCAAAAGCAAAAGAGGAGGTCAGTGATTTATTCAATAATGAACAAATAACATACAACAGCAGCAGCAAATTCCAACAAAGATCCGAAAGAGCCAACATCCAAAGATGGCCAGAAATCCCAGGAATGTTTTAAAACAAAGTAGGGTATTCAAAATAAACAAACAGCAAACAGAATAGAGCTTAAGTGAACCAAAGAAACCTTATGAACTGAAGAAACGGGGCAGACTCAAACTAGGCTAAAGAAAAAAAAAGATTGAAACTGATTCTCAAGAGGACTGAAACATGGGCTAAAATCTGTTCTTTTCCAAATCGGTGTTGAAAATCAGTGTGCCTTATCAAAATTAGTGCAAGAATCTATAAGTATGCTCTTATCTCTCAAATCAATCTGTTTTCTCAAAAGTCTAAGAATGTGTAAAAATCTCTCCAAAAAATCTACCTACAAATCTATTTTTAATGTGTGAAAAATCTGCTTTTCTCAAAGTCTAAGAGTGTATATAAAAATTTGTTCTTTCGTGGGTGTGAGTGTGTCCTAGTCTCAAGGTTTGTCCCCTCTTATAGCCTTAATTTGATTCCCTTCCAGCTCTTAAAAGCAATAAACCAATTAAGAAACTAATTCCCCCCATGTTCAGAATTTTTTTACAAGCTTATAAAGATTGCCAGTTCTACATAGGACCATCCAGGCAAGGCTTTTTTATTTTAAAAACCATCTGAAATTCAAATGTAATGCCCATCTTGCTGTAAAACAGGTTCCACTGACTTTAAACCATGTGCATTGCATTTTGATCTCCAGCTGTTGGCTTTTAATTTCCAAACTAAAATAAAAAACGGCTATATCCAATTCCATTCCTATTTGAAGTCACAACAATAAAAGGCTATAATCCAACAGTGATTTTGGATCAAATTAATAATGCTAATTTCGGTCCTAATGTTCTAACAAACAGACCTACGAAACTAAACGACGACATTCGATTAGTCGATTAAAAAATGTATAATAGATAACACATAGTCGACAAACAAGCTCACGATTCACAGTACTTAGGCCAACGACGAAAAAAATACGAAACTAATTGTTCGACGACGCTAATCGAAGTGAGTGCGTATCCTATAACGACACATTTACAATCAAATAATCAGAAAACAAACTGACCAAGTAAATGTCTTTGATAGAAGAACAGAAAAGAAATTAATCAACAAAAAAAAATGAAAACAACAATCAAAACTATACTGATCAACGAGTACAAAAACACATAAAAAGCTGAAAAAATAAAAGGAAATACCTTAAGCAGAGAAATTTGGAAACAAGAGGCTTGAGATCGAATCGACTCGAACTTTTGAGGCCAAACAGGCTGTAATCGAGTGTTCTCGAGTGAGTACAACTCGACTAAAACCCATTGGAGACTCAAAATCCTCTAAACATCCTCCAAAATTTCCTAGGTTTCTTGATGTTCGAATTTGGGGGTTGAGAAGTTAGGGCTTCATTCGAATAAAACGGGGCATGGATTCAAGGAGAGGGGAGTTAGGAGGTTCAGTGGTGTTGGTTTGGTGGCGAAATGAACCGGCGCCGCCGGATTTTCAGGCGGCGGCTAGGGTTCATCGACTTTGAATCGAAATTCGAAGCTTTTGAGGTTGATTCAACGGACAAGAAGGTTAGATATGAAATGAGGAGACAGGCGAGGTTGGGGTGTAACTTTGGGGTAGTTTGGACCACTGCCGCTGGCGGAGGGGATTTCCGGCCGGCGGAGTGCGGTGGCAGACGGTGGAAATTTTGGAGAATCCCTTCTCTAGGGTTAGAGATGACTGAGAGGGTCTTGCTGAAACGAGGCGGGTGATACGGGGGTTTGGGGGGGTCTTGATACCTTAAAATGCCACAATTAATTTGGGTGGTTGGATCATTGGAGTCCAACGGCTCAAATCAATCCCTTTCTTTTAAAACGGCGTCGTTTATGGTGTAACGGGCAAAGGGAGACATATCCGGGTTAATGGGCTGTTTGGGTTGGGTTAACGTTTTTGGGGCTGGACTTATCCGGATTTAAACCATATTTTCAATTCTTTCCCTTTCTCCTTTAATTCCTAAAAAAAAAATTCTAAATTACCCTAAAAAATCAAATTAATTCTATAAAAATACTAATTAAGTCCTAATAACATATAAAATTAAATATCAATTAAAATTATAATTTACACAACTTTGACTAAAATATTAAAATGCGATAACACACATTTTGATTTTTTTATAAAACAAATTACTTATTTGAATTCTAAATTCAAATGCAACGTGTATATATATATATATATATATATATATATATATATATATATATATATATATATATATATATATATTTGTATTTTATTTTTAACAAATAAACATGTACAAAAATGCAAATAATAATTAAGAAAATCGCTACAAAATTCACAGGAAATCACACACAACAACAAAACTATTATATTATTGAATTTTGGGAGTAATTCTCATGCATGGCAAAAATCACGTGCTCACAGTACCCATTTTGAGATACTCTTTGACATCGTAGAACCACGGCTCGCCATCCATCTCTTCCTCTATCATGTTGGAATAAGCATGTTGATCACGAACCTGAATATGTAACGGATCCGCATGAATCTTGTCCGGGTGATGCAACATCGATGCCAGAGTAGCAAAAGCGTCGGCAACCTCATTATGCATTCTTGGGATATGTCTGAATTCTATTCACCGGAAATGCTTAGTCAGATCGTGCAATCATTGACGATATGGGATAAGCTTCAAATCTCTTGTTTCCCATTCACCTTGAACTTGATGTATCAGAAGGTCCGAGTCTCACAAGACCAAGATGTCCTGGACATCCACGTCCACATCTAATCGTAACCCCCAAAATGCATGCTTCATACTCAGCCATGTTGTTTGTACAATAGAAGCGTAGTTGAGCCATAACAGGATAATGATGTCCTGTTTCAGAAATAAGTACTGCTCCTATTCCAACTCCCTTTGCATTTGCAGCTCCGTCAAAGATAAGCTTCCACCCTGGCTCCATGGCTTGTTCTAACCCATCAATTTGCAACACTTCTTCGTCTGAAAAATACGTCCTTAAAGGTTCGTAGTCATTATCGACATCATTCTCTGCTAAGTGATCAGCTAGTGCTTGGGCTTTTATAGCCGTCCTCGTCACATAGATGATGTCAAATTCTGTAAGTAATATTTGCCATTTTGCTAACCTCCCTGTAGGCATAGGTTTCTGCAAAATATACTTCAATGGATCCAAATGTGAAATGAGATATGTAGTGTAGGAAGACAAATAATGCTTCCGCTTCTGTGCCACCCAAGTTAGGGCGCAACATGTCTTCTCAAGGTGAGTGTACTTAACTTCATATGCCGTGAACTTCTTACTAAGATAATAGATGGCCTGTTCCTTTCTGCCAGTGATGTCATGTTGCCCCAATAAGCAGCCGAAAAAATTATCCAAAACTGTTAGATAAAGAATCAGAGGCCTCCCGGGTTCAGGTGGAACCAACACAGGTGGGTTTGACAAATACTCCTTTATCATATCAAAAGCCTCTTGGCATTCTTTACTCCATTTTACTGCAGCATCCTTTTTAGCAGCCTAAAAATAGGTTCACATGTCGATGTGAACTGAGCAATGAATCAGCTGATGTAGTTCAATCTGCCCAAAAGACTCATTACTTCAGTTTTGTTCTTTGGTGCAGGCAATTCTTGGATGGATTTGATCTTTGATGGATCCAACTCGATGCCTCGCCTACTGACAATGAATCCTAACATTTTCCCCGAGGGAACCCCAAATGCACATTTGGCTGGGTTGAGCTTAATGTCATGCCTCCAAAGTCTTTGAAAAAACTTCCTCAGATTTGCTACATGGTCCTCCTGACGCCAGGATTTTATGATCACATCGTCTACATACACCTCAATCTCTTTGTGTATCATGTCATGAAACATAGTGGTCATTGCTCTCATGTATGTTGCCCCACCGTTCTTCAAACCGAACGGCATTACCCTGTAGCAATAAGTTCCCCATGGAGTGATAAAAGTTGTCTCTTTCGCATCTTCTTCATCCATCAAGATCTGAAGATACCTAGAAAAACAATCCACAAAAGACCCAATCTCACGCCCGGCATAATTGTCGATCAGAATATGAATTTTGGGCAATGGAAAGTTATCTATTGGACTTGCCTTACTAAGATTGCGGTAGTCGACACATACCCGAATCTTCCCATCCTTCTTTGTTGCTGGTACCACATTAGCTAACCACTCGGGATATCTAGTGACACGAATAACCTTTGCTTGTAGCTGTTTGGTTATTTCTTCTTTAATCTTCACACTCATATCTGTTTTGAATTTCCTCAATTTCTGCTTGACGAGAGGACATGCCGGGCCAGTGGGCAATTTGTGGACCACTAAATCGGTACTTAAACCTGGCATGTCATCATACGACCATGCAAAAACGTCTTTGAATTCTATGAGTGTTTTATTTAGCTCATCCATTATGTGTGATTCAATGTGAATGCTAATCTTGGTTTATATAACATTGTCAGCATCGCCTAAATTGACGGCTTCAGTGTCGCTTAAATTGGGCTTGGGTTTTTCTTCGAACTGGCTTAACTCTTTACTTATCTATTCAAAGGCCCCATCTTCATCGTATTCTGATTCATCATTATAATCAATTTCTTGCGTAATTAATTCGGAATTAGATTGATCTTTTAGACTAGGTTGAAGATCCGTTGTGCATGCCATGTCATTGGAACTGGCAAAAGAGAACTGTTCAGAAATAAAAAGAAACGAAATTAAACAAAAATAAGAAAAAGAAGGGAAACTTTCATTTTATTAAAATATGGAAATAACAGAGTTTCACACTACAAACAAAGCTAAAACTGGATTACAACTCTGGAATAATCCAGGAAACAAAAGAAAATCCAGAGCCTACTACCAAGACTCATTCCGGATGGGAAGAGGATTAACCGTCTAATTGTTGGTTTTGGCCTTAGGCTCCACGTATTGTATGTCCGCTTTACTAGAACCTTCTCCAGCTTCGATCATGTTGATATTAGCAAATAACCTTTCAAAACTCAGATCCAGATCTCCATCTGGTCCAATCGATGGTCTAAGAATCTTTGGGTTCGGCAACCTCTTGATACCTGCTTTAACAAAAGACCGGGAGAGGCATGGAACTGGCTTGAAAAGGACCCAGACTTTCTTCTTCATTTTTCAAGTTCTCTTCACATCTGCTACTGTTGGCTTGAACCCTAAACCGATTGTCTCCAAATTCTCAAGCAAAGAAACGGGCTGAATGATACCTTGGAGTTTGGCCCCAAGACCTTTTCCTTGTATAAACCCACAGTTCATCATTTCCGAGGCGATCATGAAAGTTAAAGCTGAGATCCTGGGAAATGCGAGGTCTTCGCCTTCAGAAACCTTGTCAACTGAAACCCCTTCGAAGACTTGGTATACCCATGGTCCCTTGTCATTATCTGTTTCTATGAATGGCACCACGTCATCACTCGTAATGCTTGTGGCGTCATCCCCGTGCATCACTATTTCCTGCCTATCCCACTCAAACTTCACCATCTGGTGCAATGAAGAAGGTACTGCTTTGGCAGCATGAATCCAGGGTCGTCCCAATAGTAGAGTGTATGATACGGCCACGTCCACCACTTGGAACTCCATGGTAAAATCTACTGGACCAATGGTTAGTTCCAGTATGATATCACCCACTGAGCTAGTACTCCCTCCATCAAAACCTCTGATACAGACGCCATTCTTATGGACTCTGTCATGATCAATCTTCAGTTTGTTCAGAGTAGCCAAAGTACAAATGTTGGCACTTGAACCATTATCCACCAATACTCAGGTGACCACCGAGTCTTCACACTTTACAATCAACTATAAGGCTTTGTTATGTTCCGTACCTTTTTTTGGCAATTCATCATCAGAAAATGTCACTCGGTTCACCTCAAAGATTTTATGTACTATCTTCTTCAAGTGATTTACAGAAATTTTATCTGGAACATGGGCTTCATTCAAGATCCTCATCAAGGCCTAGCAATGATCACTAGAATAGATTAACAAGGATAGCAACGAAATTTGAGCTGGGGTTTTTCTTAACTGCTCCACAATAGAGTAGTCCTGGGCTTTCATATTTTTCAAGAACTCCTCAGCTTCCTCCTCTATTACTGGTTTCTTCATTAATGCGGGGTTAACTCTTCTCAACTCTACGGGAGCAAAACATCGTCCCGATCGAGTCAACCCCTGAGCCTCGCAAAGCTCCTCCTCTATTGTCTTTCATTTGTACAACACCACTGCCTTTTCGTACTTCCAAGGTACGACCTTGCTACCAGTCACAAGCAATTGGACTACCGGCTTTACGATGACCGATTCCCTACAAAATCCTTTCACAACCACCATAGGTGCAGATGACACTCCAGACACTACCAATTTTGTTGACTTTGTAGCGACATATGGATTCTTCCCGAATATTACTTCTAGCTTTACATCCTCCCTCTTAATTGGTACCTCCACTTCCCCACTGGTTGACTTCTCTTTTGCACTGGCCCGGATCATCATCACTGTCTGTGATGGCTTCTTGGGTTCTCCCTCTCCACGCATAATCTCAATCATTTGGGTTTCGTGGTGGCAGGTAGGGGTTTTTGGTTAATATTGGGTGCCTCGGGTGCATGAACCTCAATCTTATTAGTATCGATAAGTTCTTTCATGCTTCAACTTCTAACATTTCTCGGTGTCATGTCCAGGAGATCCCGAACAATATTCACAGTGTACCAAATGGTCCAAATTTTGAGGCAAGGGATTTGGCAATCTGGGTTCAATAGGATTCAACAAACCTATCTATTTTAATTTATGGAACAAAGAGTATAGGTTTCTCCTAATTCAGTGAATGTTCTCTGCCTCTGAATCCTTTCATTCCTGAACGCCTGATTCCCCCGAAAACCTGGCCCCGCAGGATTTTTGTATGCCCTTAGTGATGGGTAGGTATTTTGTGGAGCTGGGTAAGTATTATATGGAGCTGGGTGTGAATTACGTGGAGCTGGGTATGTATTATGTGGAGCTGGCGCGCGCCATTACTGGTGTGCCTGAGGCTGGGTGTATGCTTGTGCCTGATGGACTGAAAAGGGTTGTTCTTGTGGTAGGTAATATGATTACGGAGGATAATTTAGAATGTCGGGGTAATTTGGGTGAGGAGGTCTGGATTGGTAATGGGGTGAAGAACCTCTGGATCTGGACCAATTGGCCGCCTCTATTGCTGTGATATCCCCTCTTTTCTTTTTCCCGAGCGCACCTCATGTACCGCTCTGAATGGCTTGAGTAGTGGCCTTTATTGCCGAATAGCTCATTATTTTGTTTGTCTTCAATCCTTCTTCTACCATGCTTCCCATCTTGACAACTTCATTGAAATATTTTCCTACTGAGGTCACCAAGTGACCGAAGTAGGTTGGCTCGAGCGTTTGTAGAAAGTAATCTACCATCTCCCCCTCTCTCATTGGAGGATCAACTCTAGCAGCCTATTCTCTCCAACGAAACCCAAATTCCCTGAAGCTCTCTCCTGGTTTCTTCTCAAGTTTCAATAACGTGAGACGGTCTGGCACTATCTCCAAATTATATTGAAAGTGCCCGGCGAAAGCCTGCGCCAGATCATCCCAAGTATACCATCTGCTTGGGTCCTGGCTTATGTACCACTCTAAGGTAGATCCGCTCAAACTCTGTCCGAAATAAGCTATAAGCAGCTTATCTTTTCCACCTACTCCCCTCATTTTGCTGAAAAATCCTTGCAGATGAGACATGGGATCACCATGCCCTTCGTATAGATCAAACTTGGGCATCTTGAATCCCTCTTGTAGTTGTACATCGGGGAAATGGCAAAAATCTTTACACGCCATGCTGACCTAATTTCCTATCCCGTGTATGTTTCTGAAAGACTGCTCCAAGCTCTTGACTTTCCGCATCATCTCTTCCTGTTCTGGGCTCTTGGCCAGCTTTTCTGCTGGGACCTTAGAGGGAGGAGTATAGGTGGGTGGTTCGGGTACCCTGAACGTGGGTTCAGGGGGTAATATTAAGCGTCGTGAACCTGACATAATGGCTCACTTGATTATTTGTGTAATGGAGCTGGGGGAGGTGCCACAAAGATAGGGACATTAGGTGGAGGAGGGTTTTGATTGGATGGTGGAGCTTGGGAGTCATAAGCGTCCCTTCCCTGGTAGTAATGATGTCCTAGGAATCTTGTTGACGGACCGGGAGGAAGGTATTCTGGGGTATATCCTGGTGGGAAGGTAGGAGTAGCGGGTGTCTCGAGACCCTTTTGCGTTTTGGCCAGCGCCAACTGCATTTCGTTCATTTCAGACTACATTTTTTCCATTTTATCTAAGGCCTCTTTGAACATTTGACTCATTGCCTTCTCTGACTCAATGTTGTGATTTGACCCAGTCATACTTTTAGGTATAGGTCCCTTTGATCTTGTCTGATATCTATGTGATGCCAGCACACTTCTAACAACTAACTGAATTCTACAAGAAAAACAACAAACTTGTTAGTGTTAGATTTTCAACAGATATATTATTGCATATTGGGATGCACATGCACCTAAGCATTTTAACCATTTCTACCATGCCATTTTCTTTGATTGCATGCGTCATTCCGGCTTATCATTTTCAAAGGTGATGATCGAATCTTATATAGATTGCCTTCGTATCATGTCCCCGCATGAATCAGACCGAGCGTAGTTCTGATGTGAAACAAAATAAACCACAAAATTTCAAGAACCTTTTTATTTATTGACAAAATTACAAACCAACCATTCAAAATGAAGACGACAAACTTGACAAGCAAAAGACTTGGACTAAGGGTACATTAGGGCTTTGAGTTTTGGTACCCGCGAGGCATCATTTGGCCTTACCGCGGGCTTCGACACAAGTTCCCTTTTGCTTTTTCTCAACAGTCATTCAGAAAGCTTCCTTCTTTTTCTATCGTTTCATTTTCTTTGTTTAAAATTTTTTGTCTAAGTTTATTTTGAGAAAGACTTTTCAGAGCTTACTATCAGTTGCCGAATTGGTATGAGGGTAGGACAGACCTAATTGGTCTGGAATGTTAGGAGATTGAGAAGACCTGAAAAAGATGCAGTCAAGAAAATCGCGGACCAAGAATCCCCAGCGGATTTTCAAGATGCACGAATAACTCTAACAGATTATTAACCAAGTCCCAAGATGGTCGGACAACACCAAGCAGGGAAGGAAAAGGGAAGATGCATCCCCAAGCAAAATAACCCCGTGCAGTTTTATCCTCAACAACGCTATCTCCAACAGTATTGAGGGAAAATGAAACCTTTTTGAATAAAGTGATTTTTGAGTTTCCCTGACAAGTTTCGAGAACTTAGAACAAGGAGAAAGAAAAAGCCATCCCTAGCAGAGTTGCCAGAGCTGTCACATATCCTTTTGGCGCTACCGCACCCCGCGAAGGGCATGGTAAAGGGAGTTTTTCCAATTAAAGGACAATCGAAACGAGATTCATTCATTAAGAGATTTAGAGTCGCCACTTGGGAGATTTATGGTGTCCCAAGTCCCCGGTTGAATCCCAAATCGAGGAAAAGAATGACTCTGTATTACAGTCCGCAAACCAGAAATCTGGATAAGGAATTCTGTTAACCTAGGAGAAGGTGTTAGGCATTCCCAGATTCCGTGGTTCTAGCACGGTCGCTTAACTGTTGTATTTAAATTTTATCTGATTTCAATACATGTTATTTTTTTATGTTCCTTTTGTTAATAACCCGCTTTCATTATATTTATTATTTATTTATTTATGACAATTACAACGTAGTAAAAATGTATCTCGAACCACGCCGCACCAGTGCGCTCGCAGTTTTTAACACATTTCGACTTTATTGAGATTTGGATTTGGGTCACATGAATGTGCACCCGAGTTTACGAAGGTAATATTATTAAAAGATGTGCCTAAAGTAACTATGCGTTTGCACTTTGTGAGGGCCATAGAATTAGCTAAATGGCACGCCTCAGAATCCAAGGATCAATTCAAGATTAAATAATGCGAGAGAGATGCAATTGTCATTTTTTTTGGCATGGCGCACCTCAAATTATTCCAAAGGGGATGTACTCAACTAAACCAAACTAAGAATGTTCAAAATTATTCTTCTAAAGCTAATTTAAGATTATTGAGGTCATGAGTTAAGAAAATTGATATGTGGGATAAGGATAGAAGATTTTATTTTATTGTTATGGATTTAAACAAAATAAGAGTACCTAAACCCAAATCCAAATAGCTTGTTAAATCCCCTACTGCCTGCTATACTTGAAAATGTTCATCTTAGCTTAATATTCCAATGAGAAAACCAACGAGATAAGGAAAAGTAAAAAAAAAAACTTAAACAAATGAATTGGAATATCGGCTAACTTGGTAAACAGAGCAGATGGCCCATATTGCAAAGAAATAACCACTCAAAGAGTTCCATATGAATTTGACCCAAATACATGCGCTTCTTTTATTATTTTGATGAGATTAATCCGTTTTCGAAGATACATATGCTAATCGAATTAACAAGCTTAAGAAGCAGTTTGAGGTGACTGGAGCCCCTTGAAACAATTGTACCTTAACTATTTTTTGATTCCAGATTTTTGAATTAGCTAAAATGCTTACCCTGCTTAGGCTTAACACAGACAAGGCCTACTTAATGATTTGCAACTCAATTTCTAGTTATTAATACAAATAAGGATCATGGATCTAAAAATTATTTTTTCTGTTCCAGCTAGCTTCTGATTTCAAAATTACACTACACGAATAGGTTAATATGGCTAATTAATAGTTGCTAGTCTAATAGTTCAAACGATCAATTACAAATTGATACTCCTGCCAGTCCACTACAAATAGGCTAAAGTAATGAATTCATCAAAACAAATTCTAGAACTAATTGCAATATAATACATTAATAAAGCAGTAAAAAGCTTCGACAAGTATCAGGCAACAGCTGCATTTCCATTGTTTATTGGAGAAATTACACCAAATCAGTCTAAAGTGTATACCTGGAATGTGAAGAAAAACAAAGAAGAAATAGGCAGTCAGCTAAATAGAGGCAGCAACTGGAGCTCAAATGACAGCGGCACAATCCAATTTCAAACCAAAAAACACACTCAAACAACCTAGAATGAATGCAGCAACATGCTAAAACCGATATCCAGCAACCTCAGAGGAAATGATTCACTTGAACAGACTCCAACTGAATTGGAATTAAGATTTTAAAACCAAGTTTTGAAAGAAACTGGGCACTTTCAAACTCCAATGAATCACAGATAACAGAAGATTTTAGAAATGGGCTCAGGACAACAAATGAAACAGTAGAAGAATATTTGTCTCTTTAGCTTTTCTATTCTCTTCAATGTTTCAAACTCTCTCCCTTTCTCAGACTGCTCTCTCTATGTTTAAAACTCTCTCAGTATCTATATGTCCGAAAATCAGTCCCTTCTCCCCCAATTTAAAGAATAAAATCAACTTATTTTTATTCAAAACCTTCACTTTTCAGACTGTATACTCTTTCACATGTGCACCCATTTATCCTCTTATCATCCCCCCATGTTAATTCTAATTTCCAGCTCTAAAGAGCATTCAGGCAGAATTAAGAAAGTATTTCCTGACCATGATATTTCCTGACAACCCCTTTTTCTTATAAAACTATTTTTATTTTATTAAACTAGATCAACACAAGCACGCTGAATCAAGCATGCTTAATTATCACATGGCTTCCATTTAGTTCAAGTGGTTCAATTCAAATTCATTAACCCCCCAAGCCAATCTGAAAAATACAGATTTCCAATCAAGCAGTGATTCCGGATGGAACCAATATTGAGAATTACTGCTATATTATTCTAACCACATCCCTATACGACTAATCGATGATATTTAAAACAATCGATTAACAGTTTATAACATACACAATTAACAGCAAACAAACAGGATCAAACAGACACACAAGTGATTCAAGTTGTACTAATAGAAGCAGGGAATTATCATGAAACTAACTATTCGACCAAACACATTCTAATCGATTACATGGCTTAAACATATGATCGACTACG
The DNA here is from genome assembly GCA_032618575.1 of Nicotiana noctiflora. Lineage (NCBI taxonomy): Eukaryota > Viridiplantae > Streptophyta > Magnoliopsida > Solanales > Solanaceae > Nicotiana > Nicotiana noctiflora. The sequence goes on from JASVEL010000955.1 coordinate 155,982, forward strand.
AATAGAAGAATATTGCGACCAAATAAAAGGCCAATTTAGAAGATGGACAGAATAGATTGAAAACAACAAATCAGAATTTAAATATGCTAATCAAACCAAATAACCAAGCATCAATATGAACAGACCAAAAGAAAGGAAAGAGTTTACCTCCAGAATTAAAATTGGACAGACCTAGTCTTCAAATCAGATTGTGATCATTTTGAGGTCGAACGGAACTCAATCGAAGTATTTTCAACCGAAAACACTCCGATTAAAGTCTATTACACCCCAAATCTCTAATTAATTGGACAAATTTTACCATTTGGATTTTTAGGGTTCTTGAGGGCATGATTTGAAATTCGAACAGTTTGTGTTAGATTTGAAGGGAAACAATGGTGTCTTAGTGGCGAGTGATATCCAGAGATGCCATGGTGTGAGTTTGGCGGCGATTGGGAAAACTAGGTTTTTGGTCGGATTCTTCGATCTAAAATTCGTAACAGACGGTGATGATTCGAGGAAAATGGAGTGTAAATTTGGAAAGAGGGTGGCATGGTGGTTCAGGGGTGTAAATATTTGGGTGGTTTGGACCACCGGAACCGCCGTGAGGCAATTTACGATGGGCGGAGCATGGTGGCAGGCGGCGGAGTTTGTCTCTGATGGGAGAGGAGGGGTCTGGCAAAAAGAAAAATGAAATTGGGAATAAGGGTTTGGGTATCTAAAATTAGATTAACTAATTTCGGCCGTTGGATGATGAGAATCCAATGGCCATGATTAAAAAGTGGGGTGATTAATGTGGTCCATTGGATCAATGATGATCAACGGCCTGGATCGTTTCATTTAAATGGAACAACGTCGTTTGGTCTTGTTAAGAGACTGGGTCGACCCGGGTGAGATGGGGTGAGTTTGGGCTGGTTTCGTTTGTGTAAGGGGTTTTGGATTGGATTTGGCCCAATCTAATTTCCCTCTCTCTTTATTTCCTAAAACTAAACTCTAAATTATATTATATAAAAAAAATAGATTAACTTATAAAACATCTAATTAACTTTGACTTACAATTAACATACATAATTAAATACCAAATAAAATAAAAATCACATAATTGGACATTAAATGGTAAAAATACAAAAATACATTATTTTGTGATTTTTTTATTTTCATAAAACAAACTTAATTATTCTTAATTGCAAACTTGAATTTTATATACAGATGCAATATATTTTTTTGTATTTTTATTTATTTAAACAAATAAACATGGACACACAAATACAAACAATAAGAGAAAAATAACATAAAATCCACAAATATTGCAATCAACACAAAACGCACTTTGTTTTTTTAATTTTTGGGAGTAAATCTCATGCGGGGCAAAAATCACGTGGTCACAATCTCCATAGAGGTAAAAATTTCCGCTATCACATTATCATGCTTATAGTTATAGCAAGATACATATATACACAAATTACACTTATCATATGGTAGTTCATGATGACAAAGAATTGTGTATGCTTCAAGCAATTTAAAATCGCTCATGGATTGCCATATAAGTATAGTCAATAAGCCCTATAAATAGAGTTTAGATTTACATCAAGTTTTAATGTCATGCCAAATATATAAGATACATAAATGTGATAATTTTATCTTCTTTCAGACTTATCACATACTGCTATTGCATTCTCTTAAGGGGATGAGAAAGTAGCAAATTCAATGGGACGAGTTTCAACTTTTTGTGCCCATAATCATACATAAATTTGATCATGACAAGATATAGAAATTTTACCACTTCATGCGGTTATAATTTCTTACAAACTCCATTAAAGTTATAATTAAAACTTTGTTATCTTTGCTTGTAAATAAAATCAAATTATAAAATTTCAAGAATTTAAAAGAGAAAAATAAAGTAAAATACTTATCTTAAATCCATAAAATAATATTGAAGGAAGTTTAGGGATAGAAACTACAATAACATGATTTCTAATTCGAGAATTTCACGTTTGCAGAAAAAATAAAAGTAATTTATCCTATACAAGATGTTCAGTGTTCAAACGTGATTGGTGATGATGAACTTAAATTGGTGAAACCACAAGGTAAGTTTTAATATTATATCAATCGGTATTATATCAAATAATAAATACAACGACAAGATGAACAGACATGATAATGTGGGTTTTTGTTCGCGCAAAAGCTTGACACAAACAAAAGATCCTAAAAAGGAAGTCAAAGAAATTACTTTATAATGTGGAATGTTCTTAGACTGATATGATAACTGTGTGAGATATATGTTAATACGATGAAGACCTTTGTAAACATGGGGAATCAACAATTGCTATAATGCAAAAGTTGATGCGGTTAGTAAAACCTAGGTTGAGCTTTCAAATTTTGAACTATATGCTTAATTGCAAAAAAAAAAAACGACACTAACATAGAGATAGAATGAAAAATGTTGGGTGACGTAAGAAAGAAATTGTGCAACACAAATAAGGAGGAGGTTTAGTATAACTAACGAAATATGCGAATGCACTAACTTTATCTATGCAGATAATTCAATCCATGGTGACTTTAATAATGTGAACAAATGTGACTATGACCAGGTTTAAGAAAGTTGATTATATAATTTAGGATTCACATTTGAGAGTTCACACTACTTAATCAAATTTTTCTTGTGAAAGAATTAGCATGTAATTTACAACTATCTTAAAGTCATATATATATATATATATATATATATATATATATATATATATATATATATATATATATATATATATATATATATATATATATATATATATATATATATATATATATATACTTTTAGATGTATGTCAAATACTCATTCTATATGATTTAGTGGGCTTAATTAGCCTTTTAAGGCCTCCAAAATCTCTTCAAGTTGCCGATGTGGGGAACCCATATACAAACTATGTCTAACAATCCTCCACTAATTTGTATATGTATCATAATATCGTGCATAATGGAAGTATCTTGTGTAGATTTGAACTTTCCACTAGTGTAAATACCTTTAAGTTAGACGAAGCTATTGGTGTCCTAAGATTTGAACCATTACGCCTTTTGTCAAACCGAAAGTATCACACACACAATATTATTAAGCATCAAAATAATCCAGTGTAGAGTTTTAGCACTTTTATGGCCATGTGCTACTCCTGATTTCATGAATATTTGTAAGACCAACCCTTTAAGTCTTATTTGAAGCGGCACCACTTCATATTCATATAGGCGAAATTTGGACTTTATATTCTTATTACTCAAACATTTGCTAATTCCATTAAAAATTAATTCAACATCTTCAAAGTAACAGTTTGCACTTTCGAGTTTGTCATTGTACCCCTATTATTACAGGTACTTAACAACTCTATAGCTTCTCATATAACAGTAAGCAGTACATTAGTATTAAGGCTCCTACGAGAAGATCAGTGCTTAAACAACACAAATGACTTTTTATTACCCTTTGAACTTATATTATTAATATACTAACTCAAAGTTGGGTTTCAATCACTTGTGTTTTAATTTAAGAGTTTCAGCCCCATTCCTTCACTAGTATGTTACACAGCTTCTTTTGGCAATGCTTTAGCAAGTGGATCAGCCAAATTTTTATTTGATCTCATATATATTATAGTTATAGTTCCATTGGTAATTAACACTCTGTGATGACCCGACCCATTTTCTCAGGTATTATTGCCCCGTTTTTTTTATATTATGTTGTTATATGTTTCAATGTCAACATTTGAGTGAATCGGGTAGAATTGGATTGATTTTAGTTGGAAATGAGACACTTAGTCTCTTTTAAGATGGCTTAAATTTGAAAAGTCAACCGGATGTTGACTTGTGAGTTAGAAGGCTCGTAATTGAATTCTGATGATTCGGTTAGCTCCGGGTGATGATTTAAGGCTTAGGAGCGCAATCGGAAGTAATTTTGGAGGTCCGGTGAAGAAGTTAGCCTATTTTGGCGAAGTTAGTATTTTGGCGCCTTCCGGTTGATAGGTGAAATTATGATCCAAGGGTCGGAATGGAATTCTGAGAGTTGCTGTAGCTTCGTTAGGTGATTTGGGATATGTGTACAAAATTTCAGGTCATTCGGACGTCGTTTGGTTGGGTTTTTGATCGAATAAGAATTTTGAAAGTTATAGTTAAACTTAAGCTTGAATTTGCTGAAAACAGACAATTTTGATGTTAACGATAGTTATTTTATGATTCGAGCAAGTTGGAATGAGGTAATAGATCATGTCTGTATATTTGGTTAAGGCCTTGGGGGTCTCGGGTGTGTTTCGGATGTCCAACGGGTCATTTTTGAAAGATTTTGCCGTTTTGAGCATAAATGTAATGATCCAAAGGTCTATTTTTAGTTTTTGAGATCTAAATTTGATTTCAAGACTTTGAAAATTTAAATCATGAATTATAGGACTAATCTGGAAATTTTGGTTTAATTTCATCAAGTCGCGATTGGGTTTTTTACGCGATATGTGAGTTAATTGTTTAACGAGCGAAATTGGTATTGAAATGAGCAAATCGGCTCCAAATTTAGTTTTGTTTAAACCACTAGATCCGTATCAAAATTACGGAGTCATAGGAAAAAAAATCGTCTAATTTTGAGTTTGTATGATGGAGTTAGAGCCATTTTAGTAAAAAATGGCTATGCTGCAATTTAGAGAAAAAGCTGCTGCAATGAACAGTACTGTGAATAGTACCTATGAATAGTGATCGTGAATAGTAACTGTGAACAATATCGTATACAGTACACGTGAACAGTACCGTGTGGGGTGAACAGTGAACAGTGAACGGTGACGTGAATAGTGCCGGACAGAATGTTAAGTTTTGGAAATGGGACTTTGAACCCATTTTCCATTTTTGCGATTTGGAGCTCGGATAAGGCAATTCTTGGTCCGATTTTTCATAGAGAACAACGGGGTATGTACTCTTAACTCAATTTTGGTTGTATAACTCGAATCTATTGTAAGTTTTGGTGTTTAATTTGAGAAGTTTTGTTGAAAATGGTAAAAAACCCTCTTGGATAGAAATTTTGAGTTAAGGGGTCAAATGAACTCCGATTTTTGTGAACTTGGTATGTACGGACTCATGGCGAGAAGAGGATTCTGAAAATGTGAATTTCAGAATTTTTTGTGACGTGGGCCCCGGGCTCGGGTTTTGCCAATTTCGTGATTTTGAGTATTTTTTGAGTTCTTTCGATTGGGTTATGTCCCATTAGCATATTATGATGTATTACTTATGATTTTGGATAGATTGGACGCGCCTGGAGGCCAGTTTGAGGAGCAAAGTCATCGCAGGCATGAGTTTTCGCCGGTTCGAGATGGGTAATATTTGTAAATGATGTCCTGAGGGTTAGTAAACCCCGGACTTGCACATCTTAGTGCTGTATTGAGGTAACTTGCACGCCGGATAACGGGCGTGGGGTAGAGCACCATTGGGGATTGTGACTTGGTCTGTCCCGCGTAATGAATAATAATAACACCTAATTGCTTGAAATTGAATTGACATCCTAATAAAAGATATTAATTATCATGAATTGGACTAATTATCATGCTTGGGCTTCGTGCCAATTATTTGAATCCGTCAGAGATTGGTATCACTGTCTTGATAACACTATGCATATTTTATCTTACTTTAAGGTTTTAAATGGTATTTTGCTACTCAGCATTTTTATAAGGTTATGAAAAACTTGAACAAGATCTTAATGACAATTCTAGTTGTGAGCTAATATGATATTGTTGCCGAGGGATTTTCTTGATTATTTGTTAGACTGATTGGGGCCGAGGGCCATAGGTTAGAGCATGACAATTTATGTGAGCATATGTATACACATTCATGGATCGGACTGCACGCCGCAGTGGTATTTGGATCGGGCTGCGCACCGCAGCAGGTGTGATATTGATATTGCGCTTGGGCTGTAGGAGCCCTTCCGGAGTCTGAACCCTCACAGTGAGCGCGGGTGCCTTTACATGGATCGGGTTGTACGCCATAGGGTAATATGCATTGCATGGCATATATACACTGGTTTACGTGTACTACGTGTCATAACATTTAGCACTCATACATTACTGGCACACATGCATTATTTACCTTATTGACCAGATCTCCTGGTGGAAATTATTAAGGAGTGTTGTGCCCAAGGGGCTGATTTGAGTGCAAACTTGCACTGTTTGAGATTGTACCCAGGTATTAGTACGTTATCATGGAAGAAAGAAAGCTAAAAATCGAGATTTCTAAATAATCTACTCACATATACTGAAAAGGAAAATAAAATGATAGTGTATTTTAGTTTAAAGACAATTCTGTATTATATTGCATGAGATAGTGCTTTGTGTGATTTTCTTTTACTCAGTATTATTTACTTTTATTACCGCTGAGTTGGAAGTACTCACACCCGACTCCCTGCACCTTGTGTGAGATCCAGGTACATCACAGCAGAGCTGAGACCATATCTGCTCGGAGAGCTTTACTTGGACAGTCGAGGTAGCTGCCAACGTCTGCAGGACATGACTCTCCAGTTTCTCTTTATTTTCTTAGTCTAATCTACACTTGCGCACAGTTGTATACACTATCACAACTTTATATTCTTGTAGAGGCTCATGACTTATGACTCCTGATTCGGTGGAGGTATATACTTGTTTTGGGATAGCTAATACCGATGCGTTGGATATTATTTTCATTATATTCTCATTATTTATGTTTTAAAAAGGGTAAAGTGTGAGCTGATAGCTTTGAGTTATAGTTGATTGGTCAGGCTAGCCTAGCAATGTGTTAGGTGCCATCACGACTGGGTTTTGGGGTCGTGACAAGTTGGTATCAGAGCCTAGGTTACTAGGCCTCAAGAGTCATGAGCCGGTTGGTAGAGTTTCGTGGATCGGTACGGGGAAGCCTGTACTTATCCTCGGGAGGCTGCAAACCTTTAGGAAACACTTTACATTTGTTAGAATTCTTATCGTGCGTACTTGATTCAGCTTGAGATATAATTCTTGGAAATTCCTTCCATATGCCGGTACGCACACTCGAACGCTCAGTAATATAATTGCCTTGATGGCTTGCGATTCCTTGATTGAGGGGCGAGATATGATCTCCGTGAGTTTATGTTGGGCCAGTCGGGAGGACTTAAGGCCGGATCTTTGTTTGTGACTTGAGCACCACAGTGCTGATTTTACGAACTGGTATTATGAAGATTGTATGGCCAGTATTGTTCCCAATTGTGGGAATGGCGGCTAGATAGCTATGTAATGAGTATGTTGGTACTGTGTAATGTGTATGGCAGTGGAAGGTGTATAGAAATATTAAGGAAAGAAAATGTTCTTACTTGGTGGAATAGCCCAGATAATGGAGGGTTGAAATGTATTTTCTATGTGTTATGATTCAAATAGGTGAAACGCATGTCCACGTATCAATTTTGATACTACAATACAGGTGGTATTGAGATTAATGTTGTTGATATACATTGTGATGCTTTGTCGTTTTATGGACATGTTGTTAGGATGATTTTGGTGGTTCTCTGGCAGGTGGATAGGCCCAATTACAAAGGAAACTCTGCCGAAAGGTTTGAACATTTTAGGACTTAGTAAAAAAATTTGTCACCTAAGGAGTGGCCTTAACTGTTGTGTGTGAATGAATACAAGAAGTGCAAAAGAATTAAGATTTTTGATGATTCGAGTCTCCGCCAAAGCTAGTAAATGACTTGAGTTCAATCTCACTATAAGAATGCTATGAGTGGTTAAAAGTGCTTTTATATATGGCTTCGAGCTAAGTTGGGGAGGTTGCTATTGATTAACTGATTGCACTATTGTGTGCTATGTTGGTTCTATCTTTAAGTATGTTGGGGAAAATTCTAACAAAGGTTATGGTGCTTCGTAGATGTGAAGAAATACTAGGATGCTTTGAACTGCTGTTGGTAAAGAATTTTCGGTGTATAGAAAAGAAAGATAGCTAATTGTACCTGTAGGTAATCATGTTCTGTGGTGTTAGAGTTCTAACCAAACACGGGTGGTTCTATTCAATAGGACAGTTGAATTACAACTCAATAAGGGTGAATGACGCCCGAGAATGGTTTGCAGTGTTCAAGATTTTGCTTGTAACAGTTAGGTGCCTTAAGAATTGTGTATGTGGCTAAAGGCGGTGGTTTCGCTAAAATAGATCAAGACTTGTGTTATATTATGTGAATCATGGGATTCTATGTATTCGTATTGAAAGGTAATGATAAGGAATTCAAAAATTGCAGAAAGTTCATCAAAATAAAGTATTGTAGAAGGTGGTACTCTGGGAAACATTTGAGAGAGTATTCAGCGACATGTGAGCCTTAGAGCGTGTGGTCTTGTGTATGACTCTCGTGTGGTAACCTGATTTGAGGTATTGTGATCCTTCAATAAAGGAGAATATTAAATTAAAGATGAATCAGAAAGGAATTGGGTAAATGGAACAACTTCATAATGAATTGAAATGGTATGATAAGGATACGATTAATTCCTGGTATGTGCTCAAAGTAATGAGTCTTGCAGGTATTATGCAACAAAGCTCTTGCGTGCTGGCAGTTTGCATAGCAATGTATATGGTCAAAAGGGACAAAGTAATGTAAACTGATAATATCTAGTGGTATGGTGGTATTCTCTTATTGAATCGACTGTAGTGATTGAGTTGTTTACGGCATAGGGAAAACTTTTGAATGACTTTCGTGGTATGAGTGGATGCTTGATGTGCGTTATGTATTCGTACGGTGGAGTGTGGAATCAGGCATAGCGATTCGTGTGCTATATATGTGCTGGAGACTAGAAGTTCTCGTAATCCGCCTACGCAGTGGTGGTATATCGTGTGTATCGGCACCGTTTAGCGGTTATTGGAAATTGGAAGCCCTAGTGGCTCTCTCGTTACTTGATATGATGAATTTGAATAATGATATATGATTGCAGACTGGTTGTCATAAGTCAGGTCATCTAGACTAATGTGATATGGACTATGTCAGAAAAATGTCACAAACTGCATGGCAGAGTGCATCAGATCATGCTCTAGCAGGGTAGATGTACCCTAGGGCCAGCGGACGGCTGGTAAATATTGCTTTTTCAGTTGGGCCTTCGTGGTGGATGTCAGTGTAGAGGTATCTACCAGTGATTCAGTTTCGGTATTGAGGAACTTTGTCGGATGCATTTCATGTGGCCGAGTTTGAGGCTATATATATGTTTGTAGCAATGAGCAACTTGACTCAATGTACATTCCCTTTTTCTAGATTTATGCGTGGATCGGGTGGCACGCCGCCACAGGTATAATATCTGGATCGGGTGGCACGCCGCCACATGTATGGTATCAGGATCGGGTGGCACACTGCCACAGGTATGGTATCTGGATCGGGTGGCACGCCGCCACGGGTATGTTATTGGAACGGGTTGCACGCTGCAACAGTGTGATGTGGAAAATATAGTTTCCTATATGTTACCTTGTATACAATACTTCCTAGCTTCCAAGGAATAGTCCGTATTAGGTACCGCTCGGGGAATAGCACATCGGTTGTGTCCTTTCAGGATTTGATAGCATATATTAAATGTATTACCGCCGGTGTGATTGATTGCTTGAGTTCAGACCTAAATATGTGTGTGGCTGACCGTTTTGAGCATGGTGAATTGAGGTGCTCCATGAGTAATAGTGCTTGGATAGAATCGTGAGTCGTGGCAAGGCCACGTGATGTTATGACATTTCGAGGAGGGTTCAGGTACTCTAATTCTATGATGTGAGACGAGATCCCCAGTTATGTGTTGTGATGGAATTGAGGAATTTGAATTACAGCTCTTTTGTTAGAGTCAGTTGTCATGGCTGGAGTATGTCCAGACCGTTTCTCACTGGTACGTGGATTATGCAAGTTGTGGCTTAGTCCTGTGATGAGGTGCCATATCACCAGAGTGGTGCATTGAATTTGAGATAATCGTGGAGTCATTAATGAATACGAACAGATGTCATTTTGGATGACTAGAGAGTTTATATCGAAGTTTGGCCCTGAAATCTATTGTGGTATTGTTCAAGAAGAAAGTGGATTCGTGTATGGGTGACCTAAGGAATAGATACGATTATCGCGTGTTTCTGTTGCCGTTGGCAGTATTTAAAGGTATTGAAATAAGACTATATCTATCAAGAGATTTTCTAACGATATTTGGTTGTCATGGGCAGCTGTTTTGAATGGAAGCTATCGCTGCATGTGTTCGAGTTATGTGGTATATTATATGATTGCAGCTGAGGTTGCAGATGTGGATTATTATAGCCGGTTCGGGCCTAATCTGCGTAAAACAATATGAGGTTCTGATCTTGTGTAAGATTTCAGTAGGTGAAATGTAGTTCTATGGTTTATGGATAAAATGGATTGTAAAATCTCAGCTATATAGTATTGTAGGATCCTTATGAGATAGGGTGACGTGGGATCACCCCGTGTATATGCTTGGTAAGGCTATTCAGCTATTGGGTTGCTTCTAGTACAACTCAGGGTCCGCTCGAGGACGAGCGTCTATTTAAGTTGGGGAGAATGTGATGACCCGATCCATTTTCTCAGGTATTATCGCCTCGTTTTCCCTATATTATGTTGATATTATGTCGAGTTTTTGATCGAATAAGAATTTTGAAAGTTATAGTTAAACTTAAGCTTGAATTTGCTGAAAACGGACGATTTTGATGTTAACAATAGTGATTTTATGGTTCGAGCAAGTTGGAATGAGGTAATAGATCATGTCTGTATATTTGGTTGAGGTCTTGGGGGTCTCGGGTGTGTTTCGGATGTCCAACGGGTCATTTGTGAAAGATTTTGCCGTTTTCAGCATAAATGTAATGATCCAAAGGTCTATTTTTAGTTCTAGAGATCCAAATTTAATTTTGAGACTTCGAGAATTTAAATCATGAATTATAGGACTGATCTGAAAATTTTGGTTTAATTTCATCAAGTTGCGATTAGGTTTTTGACGCGATATGTGAGTTAATTGTTTAACGAGTGAAATTGGTATTGAATTGAGCAAATGAGCTCCAAATTCAATTTTGTTTGAACCACTAGATCCGTATCAAAATTACGGAGCCATAGGAAAAAGAATCGTCTAATTTCGAGTTTGTATGATGGAGTTAAAGCCATTTTAGTAAAAAATGGCTGTGCTGCAATTTAGAGAAAAAGTTGCTGCAATAAACAGTACTGTGAATAGTACCCATGAATAGTGATCGTTAATAGTAACTGTGAACAGTATCGTATACAGTACACGTAAACAGTACCTCGTGAATAGTACCCAGAATGTTAAGTTTTGGAAATGGGACTTTGAACCCATTTTCCATTTTTGCGATTTGGAGCTCGGATAAGGCAATTTTTGGTCCGATCTTTCATAGAGAACAATGGGGTAAGTACTCTTAACTCAATTTTGGTTGTATAAGTCGAATCTGTTGCAAGTTTTGGTGTTTAATTTGAGAATTTTTGTTGAAAAGGGTAGAAAACCCTCTTGGATAGAAATTGTGAGTTAAGGGGTCAAATGAACTCTGATTTTTGTGAACTTGGTATGTACGGACTCATGGCGAGACGAGAATTCTGAAAATGTGAATTTCATAATTTTTTGTGACGTGGGCCCCGGTCTCGAGTTTTGTCAATTTCGTGATTTTGAGTATTTTTTGAGTTCTTTCGATTGGGTTATGTCCCATTAGCATATTATGATGTATTACTTATGATTTTGGATAGATTGGACGCGCCTGGAGGCCAGTTTGAGGAGCAAAGGCATCGCGGGCATGAGTTTTCGCCGGTTCGAGGTGGATAATATTTGTAAATGATGTCCTGAGGGTTAGTAAACCCCGGACTTAAACATCTTAGTGCTGTATTGAGGTGACTTGCACGTCGAATAACAGGCGTAGGGTAGAGCACCATTGGGGATTGTGACTTGGTATGTCCCGCGTAATGAATAATAATAATACCTAATTGCTTGAAATTGAATTGACATCCTAATACAAGATATTAATTATCATGAATTTGACTAATTATCATGCTTGGGCTTCGTGCCGATTATTTGAATCCTTCAGGGATTGGTATCACTATCTTGATAACATTGTGCATATTTTATCTTAATTTAAGGTTTTAAATGGTATTTTGCTACTCAGCATTTTTATAAGGTTATGAAAAACTTGAACAAGGTCTTAATGACATTTCTAGCTGTGAGCTAATATGATATTGTTGCCGAGGGGTTTTCTTGATTATTTGTTAGACTGATTGTGCCGAGGGCCATAGGTTAGAGCATGACGATTTATGTGAGCATATACATACACATTCATGGATCGGAATGCACGCTGCAGTGGTTTTTGGATGGGGCTGCGCGCCGCAGCAGGTGTGATATTGATATTGCGCTTGGGTTGTAGGAGCCCCTCCGGAGTCTGAACCCCCACAGTAAGCGCGGGTGCCTTTGCATGGATCGGGTTGTACGCCACAGCGTAATATGCATTGCATGGCATACATACACTAGTTTACGTGTACTACGTGTCATAATATTTAGCACTCATACATTACTGGCACACATGCATTATTTGCCTTATTGACCAGATCTCCTGGTGGAAATTGTTAAGGAGTGTTGTGCCCAAGGGGCTGATTTGAGTGCAGACTTGCAATGCTTGAGATTGTACCCAGGTATTGGTACATTATCATGGAAGAAAGAAAGCTAAAAATCAAGATTTATAAATAATCTACTCACATATGCTGAAAAGGAAAATAAAATGATAGTGTATTTTAGTTTAAAGACAATTCTGTATTATATTGCATGAGATAGTGCTTTGTGTGGTTTTCTTTTCTTCGGCATTATTTACTTTTATTACCGCTGAGTTGGAAGTACTCACACCCGACTCCATGTACCTTGTGTGCAGATCCAGGTACATCACAGCAGAGCTGAGACCATATCTGCTCGGAGAGCTTTACTTGGACAGTCGAGGTAGCTGCCAGCGTCTGCAGGACATGACTCTCTAGTTTCTCTTTATTTTCTTAGTCTAATCTACACTTGCGCATAGTTGTATATACTATCACAACTTTATATTCTTGTAGAGGCTCATGACTTATGACTCCTGATTCGGTGGAGATTTATACTGGTTTTGGGATGTCTAATACCGATGCGTTGGATATTATTTTCATTATATTCTCATTATTTATGTTTTAAAAAGGGTAAAGTGTGAGCTGATAGCTTTGAGTTATAGTTGATTGGTCAGGCTGGCCTTGCAATGTCTTGGGCGCCATCACGACTGGGTTTTGGGGTCGTGACACTCTCTTATATAAGCATGTCTTAAGCTTATATGTCTTGATTTCCCATTATACATTTTATTATGAGCTATGCACATTGTAGTCTCACTATCACAAAATATAAAAATGACTGGCATATGTTGTGGCCACAACTTAAAGTCTAGTAACATGTTCTTCAGCCATTCTGCTTCTTTCCAGCAGCTGCTAATGTAATAAATTCAGATTCCATTGTAGAATGACAAATGCAAGTTTGTTTCCTGGATGCCCAACTAATGGCACCACCTTCTAAAGTGAATATTCAACCTGAAGTAGCCTTGCTATCACTAACATTCGTAATCCAACTCGCATCAAAATATCCTTCCAATACGGTTGGAAAACCACTATAGTAAATACCCAAGTGCTTTGTTCTTTTTAAATACCCAAGTACTCGTATTATCACTTTCTATTGATCATTACTCGTATTACTAGTAAACTTCGAAAGTTTACAAACTGCAAATACTATACCAGGTCTAGTACAATGCATTGCATACGTCATACTGCCTGTTGCACTTGTATACTATAATTGAGCCACTGTTCTTCCCAAATTTTTAGTTAATTTGACACTTGAATCATACAGAGTGTTAGTTTCTTTTATGCCCAAATGACTAAACATGCAAAGTATTTTGTCAATGTAATGGGCCTGTGATAAAGTCACTTTATTATCTGCGGTTCTTTTAACCTTGATACCTAAGATAGTATCAACTTCATTTAAGTCTTTCATCTTAAAAAATAGAAGTTAAATACTTTTTAATTTCAGAAATTCCAAGCATATTCGTACCAAATATCAACATGTCATCAACATAGAGACAAATGATAACTTCATATTATTTTACAAATTTGGAGTAAATACATTTATTGGCATGATTATGTACAAATCCATTAGACAGTATTATACTATCAAATCTTCCATGCCACTGCTTTGGTGCTTGTTTCAATCAATATAGAGACTTTATCAACTTACAAACTTTCTGTTCATTTCCAGGAAGAACAAATCCTTTAGATTGTTTCATATAAATCTCTTCGCTCAAGTTTCCATTTAAGAATGCAGTTTTAACATCCATTTGATGCACATACAGACCATATGCAGATGCCAAAGATAAAATTACTCTAATAGAAGTTATTCTAGCTATGAGAGCATTTGTATCAAAGTAGTCAATGCCTTCTTTTTGCGTGAAGCCTTTTGCAACTAGTCTTGCTTTAAATGTTTGTATAGAACCAATCGTGTTATATTTTCTCCTAAATACCCATTTACAACCTATAGGTTTAGAACCAGGAGGCAAATCAACTAGGATCCACGTGTTATTAGATATTATTGAGTCCATTTCATCATTGCTAGCCTCTTTCTAAAAAGCAGCATCCCTCGAAGCCATAACTCCTTGGAATGTTGTTGGGTCATGTTAAATATTAAACAAGATGGGCATTTTGTAACTTACATAAGTTCTATCTCCTTCCAAAAGAAAATAAATATGGAACCTGAAGAAATAAAATCATAATGGAGGTGTTTTTCTTTTGTAGTTCTTAGGGTTCGTCTAGGTTCTAGTTGAGTATTGTCACTTTTCTCATTGTTAACAATTTCTGAATATGACCTCTTACTCACACCAATATTACTTTTAATTGGTGAAACTAAATGCTCATCCGTAGTATTTTTATAAATTCAACATGAATGGATTCAACAATAGTATTAGATTCCAAATCTAACAGTCTATATGCTTTTGAATGTTGTGCATATCCTACACAAATACTATTGATTCCTCTAGGCCCTAATATTATTCTATGATGATCAGGAACCTTATAATAAGATATACACCCCCACTTTTTTTAAATAATTTAAATTTGGTTTTCTACTATTCCAAATCTCATAAGGTGAAATATGCATACTTTTTGAAGGCACTCTAATTAAAATATAACATGCAGTTAATAAAGCTTCACCCCATAAAGTATGTGGTATGTGTGCATTTAAAATCATAGCATTAACCATATCCACTAAAGTTCTATTTTTTCTTTCATCCAATCCATTTTGTTGTGGCGTATAGGGATCACTTGTTTGATGTATTAATCCATGCTCTTCACAGAACTTATTAAATTCGTGAAAAAATATTCTCCGCCCCTATCACTCCGAATTATTTTAATTTTTCTACCTTTTTGATTTTCTATAAGTGACTTATATTCCTTACACTTCTGAAAAGCCTCATATTTTGTTTTAAGTAAATAAACACATTTAAATCTAGAGAATTCATCTATAAAAATAATAAAGTAACTTTTGCCTCCTCTAGTTAATTCACCATTTAATTCACATATGTCATAGTTCTAATAATTGTGAAAATCTTTCAACTTTACGAAATGGTTTCTTTGTTATTTTTGCTTGTATGCAAATTTCGCATTTCCCTACATGTTCAGTTTTACATGATATATAACCATTTCTAGACATATATTTTAAGGAACCAAAATTTAAATGACCTAACTTAGCATGCCATAAAATAGAATAAGATTTAATAATATAAGCAGAAACATAATTTATTTCATTGATACTCAATTTAAACATGCCATTACAATTTCATCCTTTTCCAACAAAGACACCATTCTTAGTTATTATTACATGGATTCTATGACTATACTGAAGCCTCTCTTAGACAGCAACCAGCGAACATCAAGTTCTTCTTCATGTCGGGAACTAATATATATTCAGCAATGTTTACTTCTGTTCAGAAGTAAAATTTGTCTCAACACTTCCCTTTCCTGCAACATAAGCGGTCACATGGTTGCCCATCAGAACCTTCTCGGGTTCCTTTATTTCTGCATAGGTCTTGAACATATTCTTTTCGTAACATACATGAACTGTGGCACCAGAATCTAACCACCAGTTTTGACTCTGACTAGCAGCAGCCATGTTTAATTATGTAAGTATACTACATGGTACTACCGAAACCATTGCAACCAAGCCTTGAGAATAACTCTCCACCATGTTTGCTTTCTCAGGCTTCCTTGAATTTTTTTAATTTCCAGAATTTCTATGGTTCAAGTTAATTCTTGCTTTCTTAAACCTGCAGTCAGGAATCTTGTGTCCTTTCTTTCCACAATGATGACACTTTAAATCATTTCGTTCTTAAAATGAGGCTTGTTAGAAAAGTTTTAATTTTTATTTCCATTTACTGAATCATTTTTGACTAACAAAATTAACAGTAGAACTCAAAGGTTGGACTATAGCGTCACGAGCACGAGTTTCACTTTCAATTTGAAGGTGAGTTTGAAATTGATCCACTCTTAATTTATCAAAAGAATGCAAAAATTTTTCTACAACTATTCCAGGAAGAAGACATTTTTTAGAGTATGGCACCTATCTGAAGTGCATCCAGAACTTTAACTTCAAGATCACATAGTTTTGTAACTAAGATTTATAGTTCATGAATCTGATCCATAATGGGCTTTGCCTCAATCATTTTAAATTCAAAGTATTGTAAAGGCCGAAATTTATCAATACCTCGATTTCGTTTTTATATGCGGTATGCAATGCTGTCCAAATTTCTCTTGTTTATTTCATATTGGAGTACAAATCATAGAGTCGATTTGTCAAAGTGTACAGAATGTGTCCTCTGCAGAGCAGTTCATCATCTTAGCGTTTTTTCCTCTATGCTTTGGTATCTTTGAATCTTCTTCAGTGGGCTATGACATTGCAGGCAACATTGGATCAAGGACATAAAAAATCTTTCGAGCGGTAAGCAAGAAAATCTTTTGTCCTTCCAGCGAGTGAAGTTCGATCCATCAAATCGATCTAGTTTGATGAACTCATTTGGGTTCTCCACAACAGGAATAAACTTCTACATAGTATAATATATATTAAAAATTGTTAGAAAATTACAAAAGATTAAAAGAGGAGAATAGCTTTGAGGCGTGAAAGATCACTATCTTTGAAGAGATATTGCTCGTATATTCCTTAGGGATTACAAGCAATTCTCCGTCAGGATACAACAAACCCAGAATTACACATGCAAATTGAAAGCCGCTGCTCTTGGAGTCTCCTTGTATTTATAGAATTCAAGAGAAGACTTTTATGAAAGTCACACTCCTATACGAACAGTTATGCCTGTTCCATTTAAATTCAAATTTAAATAATCAGAAACTGCTTCAAAAAATAAAACCTTTATTTAAAGGTCCGACCCGGCCCGCGCCCAAGATCCAAGTCCAAGTCCAAGTCATTTATATATATATATATATATATATATATATATATATATATATATATATATATATATATATATATAAAATAAAAATAATTATAATAATAATATATATTACACATACTTTTAGAAGTATGTCAAATACTCATTCTATATGATTTAGTGGGCTTAGCCTTTTAAGGCCTCCAAAATCTCTTCTAGTTGTCAATGTGGAAAACCCATATACAAACTATGTCTAACATTTACATGCCGGGGCAGAGCTAACCCTCCGGCTACGGGTTCAGCGAACACAGTAGGTTTGATCAAAACCTTATATTTATATTAAGAAATCAATTGAATATACGCCAATTATTAAGTTAGAACGAAATAACTTAAAAAAAAAAAAGTAGAATTCTGAACCCATAAATTTTAAATTCTGGCTCCGCCTATATGTGCCAACTTTACGTTACACTTTCGAAATAGATATTACTATCAACTAACAAGAATCTTAATTATGAAAAAAATTAATCGAAAACGGATGAAAGCAAATTACATTGAGAATATTATCTATAAGGAAATATCAGTTGAGATAGGCTTCGTTGCATATATGTACCATATAAAATCAAACTAAGTAAGAAAAACACACGTACTTAATTAAAACTTAATTGTTCATTTTCATAGATTTTGATCGATGATATCCAATCATTATACAACGATCCATATTAATCATTTACTGAAACTTGCACTTTATTCGTTTGTATAAGATAATTTATTGAAATTCGTTTTTTGATTATATCGATATTATTTTATAAAATCGTATACAATATGACTCGGCATACAAGTACAACGCATGTGCCTAGAAACTAAATAATCTATTTATTATAAAAGTGAGAAGCCCATAACTTGAAAGTTAAATTACTTGAATGTTCTTCTAATTTATCTAAATACCCTAATTAAGTAAATTGCATACCATATTTGTAAATTAAGAAAATCTACGAATAGACGCAAATTTATAGATTGTTTTGAAGAGAGACAAAACGTTGCTATTCTGCTCTTCAAGAGTTGCCATGTTTTTCTTCTCTTTAATCCGTCAACGAGTTTTTTACCACATTATCATCTTCTCTACACAGTTTTCTTATCTTATATTTGATCATTAGACTGTCGCCGCTGCTACTATTCCATTTTCCTGACTAAATTCATGGCGAAATCTATCACGCCGAGAAAATATTTGTAAGTTACATAGCAGAAAACCTTCATATCTGTAGAAATTTTCTATTATTCCTCCTTGGCTTTGTTTCTCCACTGGTTCTTTGATATGGTTATCTTGATCGGTGTCACGATCCAATTCCCAAACCCGATCGTGATGGCGTCTCTCGTGAAGACAAGACCAGCCAACTAAACCCACTTCGTCTCTTTCAAAATATTTAAACATAAATGATGAGATAAATACAACTTAATACGACCCAACACAGCCCGACCAGGGTGTCACAAGTCACGAGCATCTAAAGAAGTCTGAACACAACTACACGGCCGATAATATACAAAATCAATTTAGAGTCAAAAGATGAAGTCCGATGCCGCTAAAGCTGGCGGTCACTTTGCTCAGCTACGATAACAAAATCCTGAATCAGCTCAAACCCGCTATCGGGTAAAGAATACCTGCAACTGCATACGAGGTGAGGGAATTAAAGTGAGTACTCCAACTCAATGAGTAATAAAGTAAATAATAACTGAGCAGCAATAGATCATGTAAGGCACTCCATCATGCTATATAGAACAGTGCAACCCTCTGAGAAAACAGTAAAATCGTGAAATCCTTTAGAAAATATCTAGGCTCCGTTAAAACCTCCTTTGAAAATGTCTTTTTCAACAGTTTAGCAAATGAATGCAAAATAAATAGTGCACGTCAGCACATAAGTCGGCCCCTCGGGCACAACATTCTATTTACAAATAACACCAGGGTATATGGTAAACGGTGCAAAAAGTAGCATGGGTGCCAATGAAATGAGAGTGCTGAATGTCATGACACGTAATGCAAATAGGGACCAATATATGAGTGCAATGTAATGCATATGACCGATACGGCTTGCACCCCGAGCCATCCATATTTAACGCCGACGGCGCTCACTGGGGGTGTGTACATACTCCAGAGGATCTCCTACAGCCCAAGCGCAATAATCAAGCCATCTCGTGGCATCAACCAGGCCCTCGGCCTCAATATCAATACAGTACCGCTGTAACGCGCAGCCCGAGTCGATCATATATCTCGAAATCACTATAACACTGGTGTGGCGCGCAGCCCGATCCATGCTTAGTCCAGAAATGCACATAAGCCACTTGGGCAATATTAAAATAATAGTTCTTAGCTCAAAACGTCAATAAAATATTGTTTAAGTTTTCAAATCTTAGAAAAAGGATTGAGTTTGCAAATCGGTATTAAAAACCAGGACCAAGATCAAATGATATGCAAAGTAATGCGAAAACAGTGATATCAATCCCTGAAGGGTTCACATAGTTGGCACGAAGCCCAAACATGGCAATCAACCCATATTATAATGATAATAAGTAGTTTCAGTCAAATACGCAGTAAAATCAACAATCGGGACGAACCAAGTCACTATACCCAATGGTGCTCTACCCCACGCTCATATCCGGCACGCAAGTCACCTCAATACATCACTATAATGTGCAAATCCGGAGTTTCAAACCCTTATGATATCATTTACAAGTATTACTCACCTCGAACCAGCGAAATCACTAGCTCGCGATGCCTTTGCCCCTCAAATCAGCCTCTACGCACGTCGCATTGGATTCCTCGTCTCGCCACGAGTCCATACATACCAAAAATTCCCAAATCCGAGCTCAAACGACCTATCAAATTCAAATTTAAAATATTAAAAACTTAAGTCCTAGCTTTACCCCTTTTTTGTATATTTCAACCAATTTTCATGTTAAATCTATCATAATCTCGTGTATTTAGGCCAAGGAACATACCTTCAATCAATCCTCCTTGAATCCCTCTTCAATTTGTCCCAAAGAGCTCTCAAAACACACAACAATGGAGGAAAAATAAATTAAACTTGCGGAAGATATGTTTAAAACCCTTCTGTCCGCTACAGTATTTTCCTTCTATGCGATCGCGGCCAAAGCCTTGCGATCGCACTGAAAAAAATTGCACAACCTCAAAAATGCACTATGCAAACGCACCATAACCCATGCGAACGCAATGAACGTTTGGCCATAACTATGCGATCGCAGACCATATTATGCGATCGCATAGGGCAACTCAGCTGGATCCTCACTTTCTCTTTTGAGATCGCGTTCCTCTTAGTGTGAACGAAAAGAACAAAACTTCCTGCCTCACAAACTCCTTCTATGCGATCACGACAACACCCCCGCGATCGCAATGACGAAATTCTCTGCAACAAAATGGCTGAAAACCTGCAACTCCCAAGTGCCAAAATTGGTCCGATTGACCATTCGAAAATCACCCGAGGCCCCCGGGACCTCAACAAAAAATACAAACATGATCCAATACCTTATTCGAACGTGCTCCAATCGTAAAATCACCACATTTAACACTAAAATCATCAAATTTCGTCAAATTCAAGCCTAAGTTCTTTTAAAAACTTTCGAAACACGTATTTGATAAAAAAAACCCAACCAAACAACGTCCGAAAGACCTGAAATTTTGCACACACATAAAAAATCACATATAGAAGCTACAATAAATCTCACCTATCAAATACAATTCGCCGAAATACTAGCTTCGCCAATTCAAACTTAATTCTACACCAGACCTCCAAAATCAATTCTTATCGTACTCCTAAGTCACAAATCATCTCCTGAAGCTAACCAAATCACTGGAAATCACATCCGATCCCTATAATTCATATGTCAACGTCCGGTTGACTTCTCCAACTTAAGCTTTCCTTAAAGAGATTAGATGTCTCATTTCTTATCAAAACCAATCCAAATCAACTCTAACACACCACATACCGATAATGAAACATGAAGAAGCATAAAATGGGGGAAACGAAGCAGCAACACATGAGATGACGGGTTGGGTCGTCACATCCGCTCCAACTTAAACAAATACTCGTCCTCGAGCGTACCCAGAGTTGTACTAGAAGCAACCCAATAGCTTAATGACCTTACCAAGAATATACACGGGGTGATCCCTTGTCACCCTATCTCATATAGGTCCGATAACACAATATAGCTTAAATTTCATAGTCCATCTAAACCATAACCCGTAGGACCGCATTACACTTTCCCAAATAATACACAAGATCAAAACCTTACATCTATAATTACAATAAGCTTGAAACAGCTGTAATAACCTATACCTGCAACCTCAGGTGAAATTATTTGATATACCACATAATCCAATCACTCGAATGATAGCCTCTATTCACAACTGATTCCTACAATAACTAAATACCGATAGAAAACCTTTTATTAGCTAAAGTCTTATTCCAGTACTTTCATATACTGCCAATGATAAATGAAATATGCAGCAAACCGTAACCATCTCTCAGATCAACCATTCATGAAGACACTTCCCTTTCGACTAATACCACAGTAGATTTTCGAGCTGAACCTCGATATTATCCTTCCAACAAGATAAAATCAAATCTGTTCGTATTCATTAATGGCTACAACGATCTCCTCGAATCCAACACACCAATCTGGTGATACGACGCCTCAACATAGTCCTAAGCCACAACTTGCATATTACTCGCACCAATAAGAAATGGTCTGAACATACTCAAATCATGATAAATGACTCAAACGAAAGAGCTGTAACTCAAATTCCTCAGTAACATCACAACAGAAGGCTGGGACCCCATCTCACATCATAGAAATAGAATTCCTGAATCTACCCCGAAGGGTAGTAACTCAACGTAGCCTCGCTACATTACGCGATCCTATCCAAACGCCGTTACACATGAAGCACCTCAAGTCACTATGATCAAAAATGACAGCCACACATATTTGATGTTGGAAACCAAAGCAATCCATTACATCCACGGTGAAACAAATAACATATGACACACAACCCGATAGGTCATAACCAATACTTCATTTACCGAGCAACACCCAATTACTCTTCCCGCTTGACTTTCACTATGAATACAAAATTGAAATGCGCCACATGTGCCCATAACCAATAGATCATAACATCTCACAATAACAAAAAGCAACTGGTAGCTCTTCTCAGATCACTAACAAGCTCAATAACAATCGAATCAACCTATCCCTCAACAATACAATTCGGGGCCAATCAAGCCAACTAAAGCTAAACACGTACCCACATCGACCTACCAACAAACGCATTACGAAGAAAGCCTAAAGCTGCTCCTTCCACTACTATAACTCCTGCCGGAGCCGTACGTTACAGTGCCCGGCACCAAATAAAGATTGAAATCCACAACCTCGCCCGGTGACATGCCTAGCCACAAGAAACGCATCCAAAAAGTCCCTTAATATTGGAACGGAACCAATGGTAGAAACCTCTGCACTGACATTTATCACGAAGGCCTAATTTAGGTAAAACAATCCTTCCTAGCCATCCGCTGGTCGTTGAAATATAAGCCACTCTGCTAGAACATAATCTGATGCACCTCGCTATGCAACCTGTGGCATTTTCCGACATAGCCTATAGCCCTATAGTCTAGAATAGCCCAACACTGAGACAACCAGTCTATACCCCAATATCATATCCAAAATCTAATATACCTTGCAAAGAGCAATCCACTCGGGCCTCCAAATCCCAATAGCCACTAACGGTACAAATGCACACGATCCATATCTACTACATAGCCTAAATGTGAGAACTCCCTGTCTCCAACTCCATATAGCACACGAATCACCATACTTGATCCCAAATTCCGCCGTATGCATATATATCACACCTCAAGTACCCAATCATTCATGAAGGATATTCTTAAATTCTCCTGTGCCATCAAACAAACTCAGATATCAATAGCCGGTCTAACAATAATATGCCGCAATACTACCGAAGTATCATCAGTCTAATCACATTACCCTTTTTCCGAGACACATACTCTCATCAAATCACTTTTAATTAGCAGTACCGTTTCCTTGATTACTTGAGGCCACCCGTTCCATAGGAATTTTGTGAACTTCTTTTCAGAACTGAACTGTAACTCATCCAGCTAAGAACTTCCACTGATCTTATCTAGAAAAAAAATCATTGCACATTCCATGCTTCATATACCCATAGAAAATATATTCATCTCCAAACCACAGTAAAATCCAATAAGGACTCTCTTCTCGAATTCCATGTGCATAAGCTAAACTGCCAAGACTGAATCCTTCTACCCAAACCAAGCTAAGCAAGATGTTAAAACTCAAGAGCATTGCTGCCAAATGCCTGCAAAAGCTCATTACTTCGAACACATATGAAGACTTAATCATACCCTTACCATACCGATTTGGTCTACTATCAAGCTATTCCATTTATCTAATTTCCCTTCTAATTCATTATCAACTTGATATTTCTCCCTTGTTGTAGCATCAGAATGCCTCAATCCAAGCTTACCACATGAGACTCAAACAGGAGACCACACTGTCTAAGACCCATAGGCCACCGAATACTCTCTCAGTTGTTCCCAGAAATAACACACTCCAGAATACTTTACTAGAAGAACGTCCTACAAATCTGAATTTGTTACTAATACCTTCAGGATACGAATACATAGGATCCAATAATTGATATAAAAATATCACAAGCCTCGACACTTTTTGATGTAAACACAGTCTCTCACCACATACACAACCTTGAGACACCTGATTAGTACATGCAGAATCTAGAACAAAATAAAACTATTGTCGGGAGTCACTCACTCTTATTCAAACTGTAGATTACCTGACTTAATGAACAGAACCAATCGTGCCTTATTAGCACTCTAACACTGTCGGATATGATCAAATTCCAATACAAACAAACATCTTCCTTCTCTATACACTAAGCGTTCTTTATCAATAACAGCTCAAGGCATCCTATTATTTTCTCACATCTGCCAAGCACCATATAACCTTTGTCAAAATTTTGTTTCACTCGTGTCATCCTCGTCTCAATTTCTGCAACCAGGACTGATCCGCCAGCCTACCTCGAAACGGAACCAACATAGCACATAACCGTGCGATTAGCTAATCAACAGCAACCTCCCTAACTTGGCTCGAAGCCATATATTAGGACACGCTCAATAACCCATAATACTTTTGCCTTAATGATGCCACAATATCATAGTGATGTTAAACTCAATTCATGCACTAGTTTGTGAAAACACAAATCACCTAGTACTATAATCCCTACAAATCTCGCATTCATCCCCACATCAGTTGAGTCCACTCTCTTGAGTGGACCGAATTTATCAAATTTCAACACGTACCCTTCAATTACACATGAGATCTTCTAACATTCACATAAGGATCATACCACTTAAGAACACACCCGCAGGAGTTAAACCCACCTACTTCGCCACAATTTAGTACTTCAGCATACCTTCCACCATCATATACGTTACACAGTCAATTAGTCTTCTTGAGTCTAAACTCATAACGCCACATGTATTGCACTTTACTTTCCAACTAGGAGACACAAAATATTCTTCACATGCACATAATTCTAGATACAAATCAAATCACAATAGGAAATGAATAACTCAATGGTTCATCTATTATCCAGCCGACTCCTTCGTCACTACCAGGTCATATAGATACATCTCGCAGTACTAACATACTCATCACATGAATACCAAAATGCCATTCCAGCTAATAGGGGCAATACCAAACATACAAGTTCAAAACACTTGCTCACACAATCAGCACCTCGATGCTCAAGCCATAGGCAAAGATCTAGCCTCAAGTCCTCTCAACTGGCCCAACATGAACTCATGGAGATTACCTCCCACCCCTTGATAGGGAAAGCACAAACCATCAAGGCACATATAAAACTGAGCGCTCAAGTGTGCACACAAATGTGTGGAAGGAATTTCAAAAGTTATATCTCAAGTTGAATCAAGTACGCACGATAAGAATTCTAAGAAAGTGAAGTTTTCCTAAAGGTTTTGCAGCCTCTCGAGGATAAATACAGACGTCTCCGTATCGATCCGCGATATTCCACTAAACATGCTCATGACTCATGAGACCTAGTAACCTAGGATCTGATACTAACTTGTCATGATCCAATTCCCAAACTCGATCGTGATGGCGCCTCTCGTGAAGATAAGGCCAGCCAACTAACCCCAATTAGTATCTTTCAAAAAATTTAAACATAAATAATTAGATAAATACAACTTATCAAGAACAACAATCAATATATATACGACCCAACACAGCACGACCGGGGTGTCACAAGTCACGAACATCAAAAGAAGTCTGAACATAACTATAGGGCGGATAATATACAAAATAAATTTATAGTCAAAAGACGAAGTCTGGTGCCACGAACACCGACAGTCACCTTGCTCAGCTACGTGAACAAAATCCTATATTAGCTCAAACCCGCTACCGGGTAAAGAATACCCGCAATTGCACGCGAGGTGTAGGGAGTAAAGTGTGTGCTCTAACTCAATGAGTAATAAAAGAAAATAATAACTGAGCAGCAAGAAATCGGGTAAGGAACTTCATCATGCTATATAGAACAGTGCAACCCTTCGAGAAAATAGTAAAACCGTGAAATCCTTAAGAAAATATCTGGGCTCCGTTAAAACCACTTTTAAAAATATCTTTTCCAACATTTCATAAAATCAATGCGAAACAGATACTACAAGTCAGCATAAAAGTCATCCCCTCGGGCACAACACTCATTTTACAAATAACACCAGGGTATCTGGTAAACGGTGCAAGAAATAACATGGGCGCTCATGACACATAATGCAAACATGGACCATTATATGAGTGGAATGAAATGCATATGACCGTTGCGGCGTGCAGCCCGAGCCATCCATATTTAATGTCGACAGCACCCACTAGGAGTGTTTACAGACTCCATAGGGGCTCCTACAGCCCAAACGCAATAATAAAGCCATTTCATGGCAACAACCAGGACCTCGGCCTCAATATCAATACAGTATCATTGTGGCTCGCAGCCCAAGCCAAATATATATCCCAAAATCACTATAACACTGCTGTGGTATGCATCTCGATCCATGCCCAGTCCAGAAATACACATAAGCCACTTGGGCAATATTAAAATAACCGTTCTTATCTCAAAACGTCAATAAAATGTTGTTTAAGTTTTCAAATCTTAGAAAAGTGATTGATTTTGCAAATCAGTATTAAAAACCTCGACTGAGATCAAATGGTATGCAAAGTAATGCGAAAACAGTGATATCAATCCCTAAAGGATTCACATAGTTAGCACGAAGCCCAAACATGACAATCAGCCCAAATTCTGATGATAACAAGTAGTTTCAGTCAAATACGTGGTAAAATCAACAACCGGGATGGACGAAGTCACAATCCCCAATAGTGCTCTACCCCACACTCATATCCAGCGTGCAAGACACCTCAATAGAACACTATGATGTGCAAATTCAGGTTTCAAACACTCAGGATATCATTTACAAGTATTACTCACCTTAAACCGGTGAAATCTCTAGCTCACAATGCCTTTGCCCATCAAATCGCCATCCACGCGCATCGTATCGGATTCCTCATCTTGTCACGAGTCCATAGATACCAATAACTCCCAAATCCGCGCTCAAATGACCTATCAAATTCCAATTTGAAATATCAAAAACTCAAGCCCTAGATTTACCCATTTTTGGTGAATTTCAACCAATTTCCATGTTACAACTATCATAATATCGTGTATTTAGGCAAAAGAACTTACCTCCAATCAATCCTCCTTGAATCCCTCTTCAATTTGTCCCAAAGAGCTCTCAAAATATTCAACAATAGAGGAAAATGGTTTAAACTCGCGGAATATATGTTTAAAACCCTTATGTCTGCTACAGTATTTTCCTTCTATGCGATTGCAGCCAAAGCCTTATGATCGCAATGAACAAAATTGCACAACCTCAAAAATTCATTATGGGAACGCACCATAACCCATGCGAACACACTGAATTACTGACCATAACTATGCGATCGCGAACCACATTATACGATCGCATATGGCACCATAACCCTCAAGTCTCTAGCAAGTCAAATTACCATATTGGCAATTTAAAATAAGAGCTATTCCCCAATTAGACTTGAAGAAGGAAATGACCCTGCTAGGTTATACCCATTCTCAACAATGTGTTATACCTTGAAGAAGGAAATGACCCTGCTAGGTGTATCATAGTGGATCCCCTCCACTCCAATCTCAGCAACCCTTGCATCGCTAGATAAATAGTCATAGCATGGTAATCTAGAATGGCGTGTTATGGAGATAACTAATCTATGCCCATAATAAGCTTAAAATCAATCATATCGAGCAACTGTAGATTTGCTCTAGTCTCAAGACCACAAAAAATAACAACACAAGACCGATAGACCCAGTTCAAAGCTACATAATCACCCAAAGAAGTAGACACATGAATAGGAACACCCAAAGGCTCAGGAGAAATAGCTAGAAAATGAGTGAACAGAGATGACACATATGAATAAGTAGACCTTGGATCAAATAATACCGATGCATCTCTATCGCTGATGGAAATAATACATATGATGACAGCATCTGAGGCCAATTCATCGGGCCTGGCTGGGAGCGCATAGAACCTAGCTGGAACACTGGCTAACTGGCCTCCAACTGACTGAGTAGTAGCTGGTTGACCTCTCCTCGCCTGGCCTCTACCACCGAAATGACCTCTACCAGTCTGCTCTCCACTTTTAGGTGGCTGGACCACTGGTGCTGGAGTCATGGGTTGTTTCCCCTACTATACTGCCTTGCCCCTAAGCTTGGGGCAGTATCTCCTCATGTGGCCTGGGTCCAAACAACATTGTGCAGCATCCTGCTATGCAGATGGCTAACCTTGGATACCCGAAGACCCAATAGAATAAGCTTGAGTAGCCAGCAAGTGGTAAGAACTCTTCGGCATAGCACCAAAATAAGGACCGAAAGACTCTAGAGGACCTGGATACCCACGTAATGAACCCTGAATAGCTAGTGAGCAGTAAGAACTCTCTAGCATGGCGCTGAAATAGGAGCACGCTGGAGCACCCCAAGCAGGTGGTGATAGAGCTGGGGGCCTACTGTGCTGACCCCTCCCATAGTGACCTCTGCCCTGGCTGGGGCACCTCTGAACTCTCCTGAGAATCTGGCCCTCTTGTCCTGCTGCATCTAATCTTTACCCCTCAAACGGTAGCCCTCAATTCAGTAAGCAATCTCAAGTACTAGCTGATATCCAGCGCCCATCTTTACCTCACGAGCCAAATCCGACCGGATAGTGGGATGTAACCCTGCAACAAACCTCCGAACTCTGTCTGCCTTGTGGGAAGTATCATGAATGCATAGAGAGACAACTTAGAGAACCTCGCCTTATAATTGGTCACTGACATATGACCCTGCTCAAAATACTCAAACTGATGACGTAGTTCTTCCCTCTTAGAGGGTGAAATGTACCGATCAAGGAACGACTGAGTGAATTGACCGCAAGTGAGGGGTGGAGCGCCTGCTAGCCTGCTAAGCAAGTAAGACTGCTACCATCTACAGGCCCTTCCCAGCAGCTGAAAAAAGTAAAGTCGACTCCATTTGACTTCAATATCCGCATATTGTGCAGTCTATCCCTACACATGTCATTGAAATCATTGGCATCCTCATGACGCTCGTCCCCGAAGACTGGAGGGTGCAACCTGGTCCATCTATCTAATAACTTCTACGGATTGCTGTCCACAACTGGCCTGGCCTGGGGTGCTGCTGCAGTAACGGGCTAAGCCCCATCTGCATGTAGTGGACCCGGAGTATGATAAACTGTAACTGTATGACTTGGAGCCCGTGCAGTAGGGGTCTATGCTCCCTTTCCTACCTGTGAGGTAGCTGGATCTGCTGGAAATAAACTAGTTTGAGTCATAGTATCCATGAATCGAAGCATACGGCCCATGACCTCCTGAAATCCCAGTGCAGTCATGAAATCCACCGAAGTAGGCACAGTTGCGGGCTCCTCGCCCTACTCCTCAATAATGGGATCCCTTACAGGGCCTGGTGGTGGTGCATCTGGAATAGATTTGGGGCACCCCCATCCCCTACCATGGGCCGATGCCCTCCCCTGGCCTCTACCTCGGCCTTTAGCAACAGGTGGAGCGGCGCCTTTCGAGTCCGAAACATCGGCGGTACAAGTCCTCACCATCTGTGAGAGAATAGAAGAAGAATCTTAGTACACTAACAACTACACAATGAAGAATGAATATAGAGTAGTCTTTCCTAACACCCTATAGCCCCTCGAAGATAAATACAGACGTTTCTATACCGTTCTACAAGACTCTTTTAGGTTTCCCCGTGACTTGTGAGACCTACGTGAATATAGTGCTCTGATACCATATTGTCATGACCCATTTTATCATCATAGGTCATGATGTCGCCTAACACTATTGTCAGGCCAGCCGATGCGAAAATGTGATTAAGTTCTCATTTTACCTTAGGCAATAAACAATTATACTAGATATTCAAATATAAAATATAAATTCTGTAAAGATCATAAAGTGCTAAAATAGCAATACAACCCCAAAATGAATGCATACTACTTTGTGTGCCCGAACCTAGTGTCACAAGCTACAGGCGACTAGTAGAATATACACAAAAGAATAATACACTATCCTACTGTCTGAATCAGTATAGACAGAAACAAAAGTACAAGAAAGGACTTCTTCGACTGAGAATCAACATGAGAGAGAAGCAGCTCACCGTAGAAGTTGTGCTTACTGTTGCGCACCAGGATAAAGCCCAGATCCACCTGCCTCAAGGCCTGTACATTTAAGTACTGAATCATAGCATGAGTACATAAACCACATGTACTCAGTAAGTTTCCCATC
The DNA here is from genome assembly GCA_032618575.1 of Nicotiana noctiflora. Classification (NCBI taxonomy): domain Eukaryota; kingdom Viridiplantae; phylum Streptophyta; class Magnoliopsida; order Solanales; family Solanaceae; genus Nicotiana; species Nicotiana noctiflora. The sequence continues at coordinate 186,375 of JASVEL010000955.1, forward strand.
TACTCTCGAAGAAGTAGAGGCGAAAGGTCGACTTGATACTTACTAAGGTTAGGATAATATAATATAATGAAGTGATATATACAACATGAAGGATTTTTAATAACACAAGTTTAATAGAAGAGCCATTTCATGTTCTTGTCATAATTAAATTACCAGTTTTTCTTTTCATATCAAATGTTTGATCATGTCATAACTAAATGTAAGCATATAAATCATGCACAAACATGCCGAAGTCAACGGCCAGCTCCAACTGAGAATAAAGTGTGCACTGCCGAGGGTCGAGCAACACAAACCATAGATGCATCTATTATCATCAAGGCGATCAGCCCGATCCATAATCATCAAGAAAATATCAGAAGAAAGCACATAAGGCTAAATAATATACAAGGGAAATCCTACCAAGGCTCAACAAACTCATACTTTCACTTTTCATTCCCTCAAGTCTCTAACAAGTCAAATTACCATATTGGCAATTTAAAATAAGAGCTATTCCCCAATTAGACTTGAAAATGTTCTTGGGGCTGAAAAAATAGATATCTTCGTGCATATGGACCAGAAAAAAATATCAGTGAATATTTTGGTGGTAGACCAACAAAAATACAGCTTATAAAATAACTAGAATTCACCGGAAAAGAGGTCAATGAGCATGTGGAAGAAATTAAAAAGGAAGCTAAGGAACAAATTAAAGAAATCAAGAAAGATATGATCAACTAGCAGACAATTATATATATATATATATATATATATATATATATATATATATATATATATATATATGTATGTATGTATATAATTATGTATTTAATTTTATGCCTTACATGAGAATTACTCCAAAAAATTCAAAAAAAAAATAATATAGATTTGTAGGGTGTGTATTTTTGTGAATTTTCGTGTTTATTTTTGGCAATTGTTTGAATTCGTGTGAGCGTGATTATATGTGTTTAAATTAATAAAAATACAAAAATATGTCGTGTTTACATTTCTTATCTAGCTTTGAAATTAGTAGTAATTAATTTTATCTTACAAAATGAAAATCACAAAAGAATAATTCATCTTTTTACATTTTAGCATTTAAATGCCTAATTGTGTGTTTTATGTTTAATTGATATCTAATTGTATGTAACGATTGTTAGTATAATTAGTATTAGCTAATTTGATTTGATTTTTTTTAGTGTAGTTAGGATTTTATTTTTTATTTAGATTAGGAGTTAAATTAAAGGAGAGGAAATAAAGGAAAATCGGATTTGGGCCAAAGATCCAAGCCCAAACGTTTAACCTAGTCCAATCCCCAAATCAAAGCCCAATTCAGATAACTCCTCCAACCCGGATCCATCTCCCAGCCCAATTACCCCCTTTGATCTGAACCGTTGAATTCTTTTGATCCAACGGTTGAAATTAATTCTTGTATTTTAATTACCCAAAAACCCCCAAAGGCGCAAGACCACCCTCATTTCCCCAAAACATAATCCCTCTCTAAACCTTCATCGACTGAACGCCGCCGCCGCCGTGCTCCGCCACCGGAAATCACCTCACGGCGGTTCCGGTGGTCCAAACACCACCATTTTAACACCGTAGAACCTCCCGACCACCCTGAACACGAATCCATTAACCGTTCGTTTCGAATCACTTTCAAACTTCTCGAATCTTCAATTAAAGATTCGAATCGAACTTCAACCCATGCCAAACCACCCCAAATTAATACTACACCTTCACCTTACCTCCTTTACACGCTAACCGTTTCTATTTCAGCTCAAATCTAACCGGAAACCAAAGAACCCCAAAATCGAAGTCCAAGAACCCTAAAAATCGAAGGGAAATTTAATTCGCCGGATTTCATCAAATTGAGGTCTAATAGACCTTAATTGATGTGTTTTCACTTAGAAAACATTTCAATTAAGGTCCTTTCGACCTCGAATGACCAAAGCCTCAAGCCGCCGAGTTCTCCATTTTCTGTTTCAAGGTATTTCTTTTCTTTTCTGTTCTTATTTACTTGAACTCGTCAATTTAGTTTAATTGTTTTTGTAGTTTCATTTGTTTGTTGATTTTCCTCGGACATCTTCAATTTCTTTTTTTCCCTCTTCTTTTGGGACCTTTTATTTGGTCGACCTATATGTTTTCTGATTCATGGTTGTAAATGTGGCGTTATAAGATACGAATTTGATTCGTCTAAATTCGTCAAACAGCTAATTCTACATTCTGAACTATTCTGGCCGAGAAGGTCTTGGATAATTTGTTCGTCGACTATTGTTTATCGATTATGCGCGTTGTAATCGACTATACGAATGTCGTCGATTAGATTCGTAGGTTTTTTTGTTAGAACTTTGAAACAGAACTTAGAGTCGTTAATTTGATTCCAAATTCATTGTTTAAATTGAATTAGGTTGTTGATTGATTATGAGTTAGCTACAAAATTGGATATAACTGTCTTAATTTAGAGTTTGAAAGCCAACAGCTAGGTATCAAAGAGTGCACTGCACATGGAAAGACTGATGGAACCTGCTGGACAGCAGGATATTCCTTTCATTTTTGCCTTTTGGAATTTTAAAACAAAAGTCCCATACTTAGACAAACCAGGGTGGAATAATCAGAGAATATCAGGATAATAATGAGAATTGCTAACTTTGTTAAGTGTCTTAAGAGCTGGAAATGAGAGCTCACATGGGAAAAATGATTCAAAAGTTAAAGGTACCCATGTGTTTGCTGGGAAAGGCAGTAAATCTGAAGTGTAAAGTTCTGTTAAGTTTGGCTATAAAACTGGCAGGAGAGATAGAGAGCTAGACAGATTATTAGATACCTCTGGTGCACACACAGAATAAATTCCTAAGCTAATACACACTTTGAAAACCTTGCTGGAACTATTCAGTTTTGAAACCTCTTTTAGCTATCAATTTTCTGCCTAAGTTTTCTTCTTGCTATCATTGGGAGAAATCTTGAAAGGATTGTTTAGAGATTTCAAAGTCCGTTTTAAGCAATTTCCTCTTATATAAACCTGTTTCATTGCTTGAAATCAGAGTCAATTCGAGTCTGTCTCTTTTGCTTTCCCCATGCTTTAAGCAGTTCAAGTTAACTAAAGGTTCTGTTGGTTTGTCTGGATTTGGTCTATTGTTGCTGTCTGGTTTTTCTGAAAACTGCCGCTGGTTCACTTTAAACTCCCTGTTTGGCTTAAACCATTCCTGGAACCTCCTGTTATTCTTGGTCATTTGTTTCTTCGAGCTGTTGTTGGAATTTGGGTGTCACTGCTGTCGTTTGCTGCTGTTATTGTACTGTTGCTGGTTTACTGCTGCTGCTGATTTTTCTTTTGCTTCATTTTTGTTCCATTCCAGGTACACATTCCTTGGGTTTGTCTACTCTTGCACTAGAAATGAAATGAAAGACCACTTTGAATCCTGTCGTTGAAGCCATTACATAAATGACTTTGTTAGTTATCTGTTAATTTAAGGACTGTTAGGTGAAATAGAAATTGCATTGTTAATCATTAAAGGTTTAAGAGTGTACATAGTCTTATATGCCTGTTTAGTTCTTACTTTCAGCATGTATGAGTTGAAGGAAAACCTGTTAGGCTTGTATTATCCATCATTGTAAACTTGATTTATTTTTAGACTATCGTTTTAGTTTTTTTCGTCATGCTTAACTAGTTTCTATTTTTGTTATCATATATCTAGATCTGTGTAAGTAAAACTAGCCAATACAAATTGGGATTCTACTTGATATTTTAAATAGGTAATTTGTCAAAGTCAAGTAGTCTAAGCATGTTTAAGGTATTAATTTGATTGACGTTAACTATTAATGCAAGTTGTTTCGAATCATTTTCGAATTTCTTCATTTGATTTTCCCTTGAAATCTATTTGTATTTAAGCAAACAAGATAAGTTAGCTCGGGCTCTAGATGCCAATGTTAGTTCAATTTTAATCGCATAGTCTTGATTTCGCTAATTAACACCGGATTGAGGATAGTAAACAATCTTACTTTTAATAATTGGATCAAGGTGAATTATTTCTATTTCGCACATTTTGATCAATTTTCCGTTAGTTTAAATCTGTTCATTCAATCTCCGGCTATAAGTCAAAAGCAAATAATACATCACTTGGTACGATTCTTTAATTGGAAATAATTTTAAGAGATACGCTTTTTTTTAAAATAAATTGATCTGTTTTGGTTTAGTTTACAATGGCTTTAAATCGGCATAGTTTCAAATAAGTAATCCGGATACCTTTTTTTTATTCACCTATCTGTCAAAGTCTGAGCCTATGTTGTAATTAGTCTTTCTTTTGGTATGGTTTAAAATTAATAGAGCGATTTAAAGTTTAATCAGAGCATATAATCTATAAGCATGTAAAAATCAGATAATTTTTAGCCATTTATAATAATTGAAGCGACCGTGCTAGAACCACGGGATCCGGGGGTGCCTAACACCTTCCCTCGGGTCAACAGAATTCCTTACTTAGAATTTCCGGTTCGCAGACTTCATTGGAAAGTCGAAATTTCCTCGATTCGGGATTTAAATAAATTGGTGACTTGGGACACCTTAATTTATTCCAAGTGGCGACTCTGAAATAAATAGAATAATCCCGTTTCGAATATTGTCACTCAAATTGGAAAAACTCCCTTACGCTCCTACCCCCGGGTAGCAGGCGCGCCAAAAGGAGGTGGGACATGAACATGGGTGGAAAGTCAAAGTCTGAGCCTATGTTGTAATTAGTCTTTCTTTTGGTATGGTTTCAAATTAATAGAGCGGTTTAAAGTTTAATCAGAGCATATAATCTATAAGCATGTAAAAATCAGATAATTTTTAGCCATTTATAATAATTGAAGCGACCGTGCTAGAACCACGGGATCCGGGGGTGCCTAACACCTTCCCTCGGGTCAACCGAATTCCTTACTTAGAATTTCTGGTTCGCAGACTTCATTGGAAAGTCGAAATTTCCTCGATTCGGGATTTAAATAAATTGGTGACTTGGGACACCTTAATTTATTCCAAGTGGCGACTCTGAAATAAATAGAATAATCCCGTTTCGAATATTGTCACTTAAATTGGAAAAACTCCCTTACGCTCCTACCCCCGGGTAGCAGGCGCGCCAAAAGGAGGTGTGACATTAACATGGGTGGAAAGTCAAAGTCTGAGCCTATGTTGTAATTAGCCTTTCTTTTGGTATGGTTTCAAATTAATAGAGCGGTTTAAAGTTTAATCAGAGCATATAATCTATAAGCATGTAAAAATCAGATAATTTTTAGCCATTTATAATAATTGAAGCGACCGTGCTAGAACCACGGGATCCGGGGGTGCCTAACACCTTCCCTCGGGTCAACAGAATTCCTTACTTAGAATTTCTGGTTCGCAGACTTCATTGGAAAGTCGAAATTTCCTCGATTCGGGATTTAAATAAATTGGTGACTTGGGACACCTTAATTTATTTCAAGTGGCAACTCTGAAATAAATAGAATAATCCTGTTTCGAATATTGTCACTTAAATTGGAAAAACTCCCTTACGCTCATATCCCCTGGTAGTGGGCGCGCCAAAAGGAGGTGTGACAGCTTTGGCGACTCTGCTGGGGAAATCAAACCCAGAACCACTGGTTTAGGGTTTAAGAATTCGAGCTTTGAATAGTTATTTTATTTGGCTTATTTATTATCCGATTTTATTACATGTTTATATTTGATATGCTAAATGTTGCTTTACCGCTTTGATATTTTGTGAATTGTATATAAATTGTGACGATACCCGTTTTTTTTCTCTTCTGAGTCTTTTGAAATATAATACCGGGCGTTTGCTGGACATAGCCCATTTTTCTCAAGATAGCCGTGGTGCTTGGCACCCGGTGAAGGATTTTGTAGTCACACATGTTTAGGCGGAGAGTTTGTCAATTACGCCGGAAAGCCATACTACCGGTGCACTGACACTCTTCGGCTCGAGTTGTCCGTTCGAGTTAAAACCTGTCTAGACACCTTTTTCAACAGGATGATGACTTAGAATAACCAAACCTTATGCCGGATCCCCGATAGAAACGTTTATTTGCATCATGTGCATATTTGACTTAGGAGGCTCAACACAGGGGTTGGGCCTGTCTAGGACAGGTGTACCTGAAACAAAAGACCAACTTGTTGCATCTTTCTGTGTGCAGTTATTTGTTCCGATCTTACATGCCGACCGGTTTGTTAAAAAGAGGAGAAGAAATGGAAAACGTCAGAGTATAAAGTCAAAATAGTTAGTTCATTGAAAATAAATTTTGAAAAAAAAAATGCAAAAAAAAAAAATTTTCAAATAAATTTTCTTAATTTTACGAAAATAGTTAGTTCTTTGAAAATAAATTTTGAGAAAATGCAAAAAAAAAATTCCAAATAAATTTTCTTAATTTTTTACGAAAATAGTTTAGTTTCTTTGAAGATAATTTTGAAAAATGCAAAAATTCCAAATAAATTTTCTTAGTTCCGTTGAAAAATAATTTGTTTTAGAAATGCTGTTTAAAAATAGTTTGTTTTCTTTTCTTAAAATGATTTAGTTCCTTTATTTCCGAACTACGCCCGGTCTGATTCATGCGGGGACATGATACGTAGGCAATCCACATAAGATTCGACCATCACTAAAAAAAAAATAAAAAAATAAAAAAGGGGGGGGGGAGAATTTAAAAGAAAAAGAAGATTGATAAAGGATGAAAGCGAAGGAAAATACAAACCGGAATGACGCATCGCAAATGAATACATGTAGCAACATCATCACCTGTATAAGTGCATCACACCCAACGTGAGATTACTTATCTGTTATGTTGTTTCAGACTAACCGTTTGTTTGCCAAACTCCAGGTTTTAGTAAAAAGTGGTTGATTTTGTGGTAATCTCGCACCACATTCGTACTTCACAAGGTCCAAAGGAAAAGTTCGGCAGCCTGAAAGTACTCATCCCTATTTCACTAGGTCAAAAAAAGGTGCCGACATGTCTTCAGAAATGCCTTTAGCAACCATTCCCGTTTCAGAGGAAAGCTCATTGACAACCATCCCGGCTACTGAGTCGGCAGCTTTGGAGGAGAATAGAATTTTGCGTTGCCGCATGCTCGAGATGATGGACGATTGGAACAACGGGAAAGAGCCCCCGAGTCTGATCCCTGGGTTCCCTGAAATTCTTCTGAGATCAAGCGGAATTTCCAATACCCCCATCAATTACCCGCCTACTCTGTTTGGGTATTCTAATGCTACAACCCTCTCTGAATCACCCTCCACCTTCCATCCTCGGGTGACACCATATGATACATCCGCAAGAACGTCGGTTGAGTTGCCAGTTCCAATCACAATGCATCCCACCGCACATGCTCCTTTCTTCGACTCCGCATCCTTTACATTCCCAGCACCACCGCTTACACGGGACCATACCCAGGTTGCAGCCAATATATATCCTCAGCCACCTCGTTATGAGTTTCTACCAAGCCAAAATCCAAAGGCCCCCGAGCAGGATGAGATGGCAAAAAGAATGAGGAGTTTGGAACAAAGCCTGAAGAACATGCAAGGTCTAAGTGGACAGAAAAGTGTATCTTACGTTGATCTATGCATGTTCCCGCACGTCCACTTGCCATCAGGTTTTAAGACACCGAAGTTCGAAAAGTATGACGGGCATGGCGACCCCATTGCTCATCTGAAGAAATACTGCAATCAATTGCGAGGTGACGGCGGCAGGGAAGAATTGTTGATGGCGTACTTCGGAGAAAGTTTGGTCGGAATAACATCAGAATGGTATATGGATCAAGACATATCTCGATGGCACATCTGGGATGTTCTGGCCAGAGATTTTGTGAAACAGTTCCAATACAACATCGATATTGCGCCAGACAGGAATTCCTTATTGAACTTAAAGAAGAAGCCCTCAGAAAGCTTCGGAGAATATGCCATCAAATGGCGAGAGCAAGCATCCAGGGTGAAACCCCCTATGGACGAAATTGAAATGGTCACGACTTTTCTCCAAGCTCAAGAGCCAGACTACTTTCAAAATATGATGTTGGCAATGGGAAAACCTTTCGCCGAAGCAATCAAGATCGGAGAAATGGTAGAAAACGGCTTGAAAACAGGGCGAATTTTGAGTCAAGCGGCCATTCGGGCAACTTCCCAAGCCATCCAAGGCGGGTCTGGAGGGATGCCCGGAAGCAAGAAGAAAGAGGAAACTGCCATGGCGGCAGTAGAAGACAGGAGATATCGAACCTCAAGACAGGTATTCTCCGACAGAGCCCCCCAGCATTACTATCCACCTCACAGCATGGCCTATGCTCCTCCGCCTCCACCCTATGCAGTCATGAACATTCAACCTCTGGCACGGCCACAGCCACCAGCCAACAGGAATCCACCTCCATTCCAGAGAAGCCAACCTCCTTACCCAAACCAGTATAATCCACGGCCAAATAACACCCGCCACCATGAGCAACCCAAAATGAGCTTTACACCGATTGGGGAGCCGTATTCCACTCTTTTTCCAAAACACATGCAAGAGAACCTACTGCAGCCCGTTCCGCAGAACAGGCAGAATCCAGACTCTCCTGCCTACCAGAGGGGAATATATTGTGCATATCATTCGGGTGTTGAAGGACACAGTACCGACAATTGTTGGACGTTGAAGAAGGCAGTGCAAGAATTGATCAATCAAGGGAGGATTGTCTTCGCAGATGAAGACATCCCAAATGTGACAAACAACCCATTACCAGCCCACAACAACGGGCCAGTGATTGGGATGATTTGTGACGACAAGGAATTTGACCCAGCTTTAAAAGCAATAATCGCCATCGCCAACATAGAGAAGCGGCCTGAGGCTACCCCGAAACAAGAGAAAATGGGGAAAAGGTTTGAAGTTCTTGAGACTAGATCTGAAAAGACGATTGAATTGAAAGCATCGTCTCAGAAAAGTGGAGTCCTTTACCTCCCACGAGGTCGAGTAGAAAAACCATTGTCAATAGGTGCCCCCAAGAAGTTCCACTTAAAGAGGGAAACATCAATGTATGTACCAAAGGGAACTTATGTGGTCCAAAAACCAAATGAACCCGTGGTTATTGCACGCGTGCAACAAAAACCAATGACAGATCCGTCCGCAGTACCCTGGAGCTACCAACGAACACTTGTTACGCGCAAAGGGAAAGAGGTTGCGGAAAATTCATCTGAGAGCGTCCTGGGGCAGAAGTACTTAAACACGCAGGAGGTAAATAACGCCACACAAAGGCGTTTCCCATCAAAGAAACATGTAAGTGCTGAAGAGGCAGAGGTCTTTTTTCAAAAGATGCAAATGCCTGACTATGAGGTGATAGACCAACTGCGCAAATGCCCGGAACAGGTGTCGATGTTGTCCCTTCTAATGAAGTCTACTGAACATCAGAAGGTTTTGTTAAAAGCCTTGAATGAGGCATACGTGCCTATTGAGACTTCATCCGAACAACTTGAAAGAATGATAGAGAGATTCTTCGCGATCAATCAGATTTCTTTCAGTAAAGCTGATTTGCCTTTGGAGGGTGCTGCCCACAACAAAGCTTTGCATTTGACTGTCAAATGCGAAGGCTACTATATGAAGAGGGTCATGGTTGATGGGGGTTCGGGGGTAGACATATGCCCGCTTTCCACTCTAGGGCGCATAGGAATCGGAGCTGAAAGGATTCGGCCTAACAACATATGCGTGCGAGCCTTTGATGGTGTAAAAAGAGATACCGTCGGAGAGATTGATGTAATTATGACCATCGGCCCGGTGGACTTCGAAGTGACATTTCAAGTTTTAGATATGGACACTTCCTACAATTTTCTTCTAGGGAGACCATGGATTCATGCGGCCGGAGCTGTGCCCTCTACCCTCCATCAGATGTTAAAATTTGAGCACAAGGGACAAGAGACCGTGGTCCACGGGGAAGACGAGCAATCAATTTATCGAGATTCGTCTGTCCCCTGCTTAGAAGCGGAAGTGGGAAGCGAACACATTGTCTATCAAGCTTTCGAGATTGTGTTGGCAGATCAACACGAAGAAGGGAACCCTCTCCCCCAACCTTTTTTGTCTAATGCCTCCATCATGGTGGCAAAAGAAATGATTAAACATGGCTTCCAGCCAGGAAAAGGTTTGGGAAAGTCCCTACAAGGAGTGCCGAAGCTGATAACTTTACCCGTAGCTGAAAAGTTCTTCGGGGTAGGCTTTCGCCCAACCCCTGAAGATGAGAGATGGGCCAACAAGAGAAAGGAGAAAGGATGGGTTCTGCCGCAACCATTGCTACATCTGTACCAAACTTTTGTCCGACCAAGGTACAGTGAAGAAGAAGAAGACGAGGTCTTCACATCGGAGGAAATTGAAGAAATATGTGGGGCCATGAGGCAAATGCTCTATGATGTTAATATGGTGCAATCGGGAGAAGGAACAAGCACCGCTGAGGTGCTGTATGTGGGCCCTGAAGCTAAATTGCAAAATTGGAAAGCCACACCCTTCCCAGTCAGGCGGGAGTTCTGGTAGATTTGTCCTGTCATTTTTTCCTTCATCACAAGTTACTTCAGGACGTAGCTTGGATGTTTTTCTTTGTTTTCTTGTATTTTTGGTTTTCTCAATGTAATTTTGTTTGTCTTCATAAAATTCCAAGAAAATGAAATAAATATTTCATCATTTTGCACTCTTTCTAATTTTGTTATTTATTCTTCCTTTTCAGTCCTAATAATGCGGCTTTAAATAACATGACATGTTTGCGGAACTCATGCTCAAATCCGAACACGCCACCTAATCTGGAAATAATGAACCAAGAACCAGAATATGATGAAGACGAGGCTTTTAGGGAAATAAATCGAGAACTGGAACATTTCGAGAATAAACCTAAGCCACACTTGAATGACACCGAACTGGTTAATTTGGGAACTGATGAAAAGGTCCGAGAGACCAAGATAAGCATCCACACAGATGATAAAACATGAGATGCAATAATCCAACTCTTGTTTGAATTTAAAGACGTGTTTGCTTGGTCTTACGATGACATGCCAGGATTAGGAGCTAATCTAGTGGTGCACAAGTTACCAATCTACCCTGACTGTCGCCCAGTGCAACAGAAGCAAAGAAAGTTCAAGACTGACATCAGTGATAAAATCAAAGAATAAATCATTAAGCAGTTGAAAACAGGGGTAATTCGAGTGGTACAATACACCACGTGGTTGGCTAATGTTGTGCCCGTGCCAAAGAAGGACGGAATAACTCGAGTATGCGTTGACTACCGAGATCTGAATAAAGCAAGTCCTAAAGATAACTTTCCTTTACCAAACATCCACATCCTTGTTGATAACTGCACCAAACATGAGATACAATCGTTTGTGGATTGTTACGCGGGATATCATCAAGTGTTGATGCATGAAGAGGACGCCGAGAAGACTGCTTTTACCACACCTTGGGGGACTTACTGTTACCGAGTCATGCCATTCGGCTTGAAAAATGCGGGAGCAACATACATGAGAGCTATGACTGCCATTTTCCACGACATGATGCATCAGGAAATAGAGGTGTACGTGGACGATGTGATCATCAAATCCAAAACTCAGGGCGATCATGTGCGAGACTTGAGGAAATTCTTTGAGAGGTTGCGGAAGTACGATTTGAAGTTGAATCCAGCCAAATGCGCTTTTGGAGTCCCGTCAGGTAAACTTTTGGGTTTCATAGTCGGTAGAAGAGGTATTGAATTAGATCCCACAAAGATAAAATCCATCCGGGATTTACCTCCTCCCAGAACAAAGAAAGACGTAATGAGTCTTCTAGGCCGACTAAACTACATCAGTAGGTTCATCGCTCAGTTGACTTCCACATGTGAACCCATATTCAAGTTGTTGAAGAAAGACGCTGCAATCAAATGGACAACGGAATGTCAAGAAGCTTTTGACAAAATCAAAGAATATTTGTCAAACCCTCCGGTCTTGGTCCCGCCAGAGCCAGGTAGACCTCTTTTCTTGTATTTAACAGTCTTGGAAAGCTCTTTTGGTTGTGTCCTCGGACAACGTGATGCGACAGAGAAGAAAGAGCATGTGATTTACTACCTGAGCAAGAAGTTCACTAGTTTTGAGGTCAAGTACACTTTGCTGGAAAGAACGTGTTGTGCTTTAACTTGGGTCGCTCATAAATTGAGACACTACCTCCAAGCCCATACGACTCACCTCATTACTCGGTTGGATCCTTTGAAGTATATATTCCAGAAACCGATGCCTACCGGAAGATTGGCAAAATGGCAGATCCTGCTCACCGAGTTTGACATAGTCTATGTCACTCGCACGGCAATGAAAGCTCAAGCATTAGCAGACTATTTGGCTGAGAACCCGATCGACGAGGAGTATCAACCATTGAATACCTACTTTCCTGATGAAGAGGTAAATACGACAGAAGTTGTTGCAGAGGACAAGTCATGCTTGGAAAATGTTTTTCGATGGGGCGGTAAACGTTAAAGGTGTAGGGATTGGGGCAATCTTGATCTCTCCTGCTGGTCAGCATTACCTAGCTACGGCTAGGCTCCATTTCTTTTGCACGAACAATACGGATGAGTATGAAGCTTGTATCATAGGTATGAACATGGCAATTGATCAATGCGTCGAAGATTTGTTGATCATGGGAGATTCGGATCTAATTATCAAACAATCTCAAGGTGAATGGGAACCTCGGGACGTTAAACTCCTCCCTTACCGACAACATGTGAATATTCTTGGCAAGCGATTTGCATCGATAGAGTTCAGGTATATCCCACGATGCCACAATGAACTAGCTGACGCACTTGCCACTTTAGCTTCAATGCTACCTTATCCGGGCAACGCCCATGTCAATCCCCTGGAAATCCAAATCATGGAAAGCCACGGTTATTGCAATGCAATCGAAGAGGGACCAAGCGTCAAGCCATGGTACTACGATATCAGGAGATTTTTGAGAACACAAGAATACCCAGAACATGCTACTGGAGATCAAAAGAGGACCATTAGGCGACATGCAGGTGGCTTCTTTTTTAGCGGCAAGGTCATGTATAAAAGAACCCCGGATCTTAACCTCTTAAGGTGTGTTGATGCCGAAGAAGCAGGAAGAATCGTGCACGAAGTACATGCAGGAGTATGCGGACCTCATATGAATGGGTATGTCTTAGCCAAGAAAATCCTTCGAGCAGGTTATTATTGGATGACCATGGAGAAAGATTGTTTTGGTTTTGTCCGAAAATGCCATCAATGTCAGGTACATGGAGATCTGATTCATGCACCTCCAACTGAGTTGCATCCTATGTCAGCGCCGTGGCCATTTGTCGCTTGGGGAATGGATGTCATCGGCCCGATTGAGCCGAAAGCTTCGAATGGGCACCGATTCATACTGGTGGCTATCGATTACTTCAAAAAATGGGTCGAAGCCGTCACTCTCAAATCGGTCACTAAGAAAGCTGTGGTGGATTTTGTACACTCAAATCTTATCTGTCGTTTTGGTATACCTGCAACTATCATCACAGAGAATGCTGCGAATTTGAATAGTCGTTTGATGGAAGAAATATGCGAGCAATTCAAAATAATGCATAGGAACTCCACCCCTTATCGGTCCAAAGAAAATGGTGCCGTGGAAGCAGCGAACAAAAACATTAAGAAGATTTTGAGAAAGACAATCCAAAGCTCTAGACAATGGCATGAACAATTACCGTTCACCTTACTGGGATACCGTACTACAGTACGCACATCGGTAGGAGCAACTCCATACCTGCTAGTCTACGGAACTGAGGCTGTGATACCGGCAGAGGTAGAAATTCCTTCACTTCGTACGATCGTTGAAGCAGAGATTGAAGATAGCGAGTGGGTTAAGACTCGTTTGGAGCAATTAACTTTGATCGATGAAAAGCGAATGGTTGCAGTCTGTCACGGACAACTGTACCAACAAAGAATGGCTCGTGCTTACAACAAGAAAGTACGACCGAGAAATTTCGAAGTAGGTCAGTTGGTTTTAAGACGCATTCTTCCACATCACCAGGAAGCGAAAGGAAAATTCGCTCCTAATTGGAAGGGACCATACATCATCAGGAAGATACTGCCGAGAGGAGTGTTATACTTAGGAGACATGGAAGGAAAAGATCCTGAAATAGCTGTGAATGCAGATGCTGTGAAAAGGTATTATGTCTGAATTTGCTTCAATGATGTCCTCACAAGTCGAAATGATTGAAGGCTTTTATTCCCGCTACCCAAACACTACCAACCCTTTTGTAAACCCTTTGAGCCGTTTACCTTTCTTTGGCTACCCTCTTTGAAATCAAAAAAAAAAAAAAAAATAATAATAAAAAACAAAACAAAACAAAACAAAACAAAGTTCCTGAACTACGTTCTGACTTGATTCCGAAAGGATACGTAGGCAACCTCTCCCTGAGGTTCAGTCACACCAAACCAAAAATCCCAATTTCTCCAAAAAATGAAACTCGGGCAGATGATATTGTTGATTCGGTTTAAGATCCGTCAAGATGATTCCAAAGTTGTAATTTTGTCCACAATTCTTGTTACCCAAACCGAGTACAAGTCCTTCAAGATCGATTGGAAGTTGTGAAAACATCATTGTTGCGGTCCGAAGTTCCCTGGAATGAAAAGAAATAAAATGAGAGAGTCTTATTGGTGAAAACCTTCGGGCACCATAAGACGATGGAAGTAGAGAAATACAAAATGAGAGAGCATGTTGGTAAAAACTCGCAAAGAGTGCTATCTGTCGATGGTAAGAAGAGAAATGAGAGAGGTCGATTGGCGAAAACCCGCAAAAGGGCGCTATCAACCGAAAAGGTTGTTTCACCACAAGAAGTCCTGGCACGACTCCTTATCTCGGAAACATAGACCCGTTTTGGTTCATAATAAAATGGGAGTTTGTGATGATCAAGCATCTAGTCCGAGAAGCATGTCATGTTGGCTAAAGTCGGCATATACCTCAGATAAGTCTTTCTTTTCCCCCCGAAAGGGACTCCTCTATCTTTGATACATTTTTCCATTCTTTGTTCATTCTTTTTCTTTGAATCCCTTTCGGTTTAATTTTAATTCTGAAACTATTACAAAGGAAGGCGATAGGACCGGTTTTACAGGATCCGCCTGGTAAAGAAGAAAAGAAAAACAGCCTCGGTGGTGTATTGATACAATCCACGATTGGATCGTAATGATCGATTGTTTCCAAAGAAACGGAGTTTAGAAAGGAAATGGAAATCAAAGGCCAAGGTTTTAGAAGAGACGGAATAAGGCCGAAGGATAGAACCCACACGGAAAATCCTCATGGAATTCCGGGAATGAACGCGGTCACTTTGAAAGGAAGTCACCCCAAAGACAATTGGTAGCAAACTTTTCAATGGAAATGGGGAAACGATCAAGCAATGAAGATAATCAAGGCCACAAAGTCAACCACTTTTTCAACTGATAAAGTGTTTCTTTGTTGAAAGCAGGTCTGTTTAATTATGCAAGAAGACGGTACAACTCAAAGAAGTGAAGTACGCAAGCATTGAAATGGCCTTGGAACAAGGAAAACACATAAAAGGGGAAGTTTCTTTTTAGAGCTTTATCTTATGCATTTGTTGATTGTTAAAAAGAAAGCCTAAAAGAAAACCCAAAAGGAAGAATAAAAGAAAAGAAAATGAAAACTCCAAAAAAGAGAATCAAATCATATCAGTCCAATATCTGTTTGGACCCCGGTCAGAAAAACCGAGGGTCTTTCCGGCCAGAAAGCCGTGAAACTTTTATCCCGGTCAGAAAACCGAGGATCTCCCAGTCAGAAAATTGCGGAGCCATTTACTTTTACCCCGGCCAAAAAAACCGAGGATCCGACGGCCGAAAACCGTTAGACATTGTTTGAATTCCGGCCAGAAAGCCGTGAAACTTTTATCCCCGGTCAAAAAACCGAGGATCTCCCAGTTAGAAAACTGCGGAGCCATTTACTTTCACCCCGGCCAAGAAACCGAGGGTCTGACGGCCAAAAAACCGTTAGACATTGTTTGAATTCCGGACAGAAAGCCGTGAAACTCTTATCCCCGATCAAAAAACCGAGGATCTCCCAGTCAGAAAACTGCGGAGCCATGTACTTTAACCCCGGCCAAAAAACCGAGGGTTTGACGGCCAAAAAACCGTTAGACATTGTTTGAATTTCGGCCAGAAAGCCGTGAAACTTTTATCCCCGGTCAAGAAAACCGAGGATCTCCTAGTCAAAAAGCTGCGGAGCCATTTACTTTAACCCCGCCAAAAACCGAGGGTCTGGCATCCAAAAACCGTTAGACATTGTTTGAATTCCGGCCAGAAAGCTGTGAAACTTTTATCCCCGGTCAGAGAAAACCGAGGATCTCCCAGTCAAAAAACTGCGGAGCCATTTACTTTAACCCCGGCCAAAAAACCGAGGATCCGACGGCCAAAAAACCGTTAGATATTGTTTGAATTCCGCCGTAAAGCCGTGAAACTTTTATCCCCGGTCGAAAATCGAGGATCTCCCGAGTCAAAAACTCGCGGAGCTATTTACTTTTACCCCCGCCAAAAAACCGAGGGTCCGACGGCCAAAAACCGTTAGACATTGTTTGAATTCCGGCCATAAAGCCATGAAAACTTTTCTTCAAAATCCCGGCCAGAAAGTCGTGGAACGTTTATTTGTGAAACTGTGATTTCCTTACCCAAAGAGTCTTTTAATCACTTTCTGTGTCACAACTAACTCACGAAGTTTTCCTAGCAAAACTGGGGGCAGAAAAATTTCGTTCGTTTGTTTGTTTTGTTGTCTAAATAGGTTTGACCTCGGGACGCAAGGATCGAGATAACCTACAAATGGAACATCAATCCAGAATGAAGAAGAGAAGAAAAGAACCAAAAGAAAACGAGTCCAAATGATTGGAGTAAACAAAAGCACGGATTGCTCAGAATCTGATTGAAGTAACAAGCTCCGCCGACTCCGTTTCATTCAATGTTACATAAGTAAACAAGCACATACAGCTTGTCGAGCATCAAGATTCAGATCGAGGTCTACAACAAATCAGCTAAGATTCAAGATCAAGTTTTCCAGAGAATCATAGATAGGAATCTTGTAACTCATAGTTTGATAGCATAGCTAAGTCAGCTTTAATTTCTTTTAGTGTAATAAGGAGGTCAGTAAGCAGTAAGCAGCAACAACAGCAACGATAACAACAGTAACAGCAAAGTGTCAGTCCACGGTAGTCCCAGCTACCAAAACTTCCCGAACTACATTGACCTGATTCCCGTTTAGCCCAGGATATGTAGGAGGCCTCCGAAGCAAAGGCTCGGTCAAACTCTTTCAAAATGCTTCCCACGGAGTATTCAAGCGGGCAAAAATCGCTCGTATTTGCTCATTTATCTTTGCACGAAAACTCTTCGTGTTTGCGCGCAAAGAGGGGCAGCTGTGAGCACGTGATTTTTGCCTTACATGAGAATTACTCCCAAAAATTCAAAAAAAAAATATAGATTTGTACGGTGTGTATTTTTGTGAATTTTCGTGTTTATTTTTGGTAATTGTTTGAATTCGTATGAGCGTGATTATATGTGTTTAAATTAATAAAAATACAAAAATATATCGTGTTTACATTTCTTATCTAGCTTTGAAATTAGGAGTAATTAATTTTATCTTACAAAATGAAAATCACAAAAAAATAATTCATCTTTTTACATTTTAGCATTTAAATGCCTAATTGTGTGTTTTATGTTTAATTGATATCTAATTGTATGTAACGATTGTTAGTATAATTAGTATTAGCTAATTTGATTTGATTTTTTTTAGTGTAGTTAGGATTTTATTTTTTATTTAAATTAGGAGTTAAATTAAAGGAGAGGAAATAAAGGAAAATCGGATTTGGGCCAAAGATCCAAGCCCAAACGTTTAACCTAGTCCAATCCCCAAATCAAAGCCCAATTCAGATAACTCCTCCAACCCGGATCCATCTCCCAGCCCAATTACCCCCTTTGATCTGAACCGTTGAATTCTTTTGATCCAACGGTTGAAATTAATTCTTGTATATTAATTTCCCAAAAACCCCTAAAGGCCCAAGACCACCCTCATTTCCCCAAAACATAATCCCTCTCTAAACCTTCAGCGACTGAACGCCGCCGCCGCCGTGCTCCGCCACCGGAAATCACCTCACGGCGGTTCAGGTGGTCCAAACACCACCATTTTAACACCGTAGAACCTCCTGACCACCCTGAACACGAATCCATTAACCGTTCGTTTCGAAACACTTTCAAACTTCTCGAATCTTCAATTAAAGATTCGAATCGAACTTCAACCCATGCCAAACCACCCCAAATTAATAGCACACCTTCACCTCACCTCCCTCACACGCTAACCGTTGCTATTTCGGCTCAAATCTAACCGGAAACCAAAGAACCCCAAAATCGAAGTCCAAGAACCCTAAAAATCGAAGGGAAATTTAATTCGCCGGATTTCATCAAATTGAGGTCTAATAGACCTTAATTGATGTGTTTTCACTTAGAAAACATTTCAATTAAGGTCCTTTCGACCTCGAATGACCAAAGCCTCAAGCCGTCGAGTTCTCCATTTTCTGTTTCAAGGTATTTCTTTTCTTTTCTGTTCTTATTTACTTGTACTCATCAATTTAGTTTAATTGTTTTTGTAGTTTCATTTGTTTGTTGATTTTCCTCGGACATCTTCAATTTCTTTTTTTTCCTCTTCTTTTGGGACCTTTTATTTGGTCGACCTGTTTGTTTTCTGATTCATGGTTGTAAATGTGGCGTTATAAGATACGAATTCGATTCGTCTAAATTCGTCAAACAGCTAATTCAACATTCTGAACTATTCTGGCCGAGAAGGTCTTGGATAATTTGTTCGTCGACTATTGTTTATCGATTATGCGCGTTGTAATCGACTATACGAATGTCGTCGATTAGATTCGTAGGTTTGTTTTTTAGAACTTTGAAACAGAACTTAGAGTCGTTAATTTGATTCCAAATTCATTGTTTAAATTGAATTAGGTTGTTGATTGATTATGAGTTAGCTACAAAATTGGATATAACTGTCTTAATTTAGAGTTTGAAAGCCAACAGCTAGGTATCAAAGAGTGCACTGCACATGGAAAGACTGATGGAACCTGCTGGACAACAGGATATTCCTTTCATTTTTGCCTTTTGGAATTTTAAAACAAAAGTCCCATACTTAGACAAACCAGGGTGGAATAATCAGAGAATATCAGGATAATAATGAGCATTGCTAACTTTGTTAAGTGTCTTAAGAGCTGGAAATGAGAGCTCACATGGGAAAAATGATTCAAAAGTTAAAGGTACCCATGTGTTTGCTGGGAAAGGCAGTAAATCTAAAGTGTAAAGTTCTGTTAAGTTTGGCTATAAAACTGGCAGGTGAGAAAGAGAGCTAGACAGATTATTAGATACCTCTGTTGCACACACAGAATAAATTCCTAAGCTAATACACACTTTAAAAACCTTGGTGGAACTATTCAGTTTTGAAACCTCTTTTAGCTATCAATTTTCTGCCTAAGTTTTCTTCTTGCTATCATTGGGAGAACTCTTGAAAGGATTGTTTAGAGATTTCAAAGTCCGTTTTAAGCAATTTCCTCTCATATAAACCTGTTTCATTGCTTGAAATTAGAGTCAATTCGAGTCTGTCTCTTTTGCTTTCCCCATGCTTTAAGCAGTTCAAGTTAACTAAAGGTTCTGTTGGTTTGTCTGGATTTGGTCTATTGTTGCTGTCTGGTTTTTCTGAAAACTGCCGCTGGTTCACTTTAAACTCCCTGTTTGGCTTAAACCATTCCTGGAACCTCCTGTTATCCTTGGTCATTTGTTTCTTCGAGCTGTTGTTGGAATTTGGGTGTCACTGCTGTCGTTTGCTGCTGTTATTGTATTGTTGCTGGTTTACTGCTGCTGCTGATTTTTCTTCTGCTTCATTTTTGTTCCATTCCAGGTACACATTCCTTGGGTTTGTCTACTCTTGCACTAGAAATGAAATGAAAGACCACTTTGAATCCTGTCGTTGAAGCTATTACATAAATGACTTTGTTAGTTATCTGTTAATTTAAGGACTATTAGGTGAAATAGAAATTGCATTGTTAATCATTAAAGGTTTAAGAGTGTACATAGTCTTATATGGCTGTTTATTTCTTACTTTCAGCATGTATGAGTTGAAGGAAAACCTGTTAGGCTTGTATTATCCATCATTGTAAACTTGATTTATTTTTAGACTATCGTTTTAGTTTTTTTCGTCATGCTTAACTAGTTTCTATTTTTGTTATCATATATCTAGATCTGTGTAAGTAAAACTAGCCAATACAAATTGGGATTCTACTTGATATTTTAAATAGGTAATTTGTCAAAGTCAAGTAGTCTAAGCATGTTTAAGGTATTAATTTGATTGACGTTAACTATTAATGCAAGTTGTTTCGAATCATTTTCGAATTTCTTCATTTGATTTTCCCTTGAAATCTATTTGTATTTAAGCAAACAAGATAAGTTAGCTCGGGCTCTAGATGCCAATGTTAGTTCAATTTTAATCGCATAGTCTTGATTTCGCTAATTAACACCGGATTGAGGATAGTAAACAATCTTACTTTTAATAATTGGATCAAGGTGAATTATTTCTATTTCGCACATTTTGATCAATTTTCCGTTAGTTTAAATCTGTTCATTCAATCTCCGGCCATAAGTCAAAAGCAAATAATACATCACTTGGTACGATTCTTTAATTGGAAATAATTTTAAGAGATACGCTTTTTTTAAAATTAAATTGATCTGTTTTGGTTTAGTTTACAATGGCTTTAAATCGGCATAGTTTCAAATAAGTAATCCGGATACCTTTTTTTTATTCACCTATCTGTCAAAGTCTGAGCCTATGTTATAATTAGTCTTTCTTTTGGTATGGTTTAAAATTAATAGAGCGATTTAAAGTTTAATCAGAGCATATAATCTATAAGCATGTAAAAATCAGATAATTTTTAGCCATTTATAATAATTGAAACGACCGTGCTAGAACCACGGGATCCGGGGGTGCCTAACACCTTCCCTCGGGTCAACAGAATTCCTTACTTAGAATTTCCGGTTCGCAGACTTCATTGGAAAGTCGAAATTTCCTCGATTCGGGATTTAAATAAATTGGTGACTTGGGACACCTTAATTTATTCCAAGTGGCGACTCTGAAATAAATAGAATAATCCCGTTTCGAATATTGTCACTCAAATTGGAAAAACTCCCTTACGCTCCTACCCTCGGGTAGCAGGCGCGCCAAAAGGAGGTGTGACATGAACATGGGTGGAAAGTCAAAGTCTGAGCCTATGTTGTAATTAGTCTTTCTTTTGGTATGGTTTCAAATTAATAGAGCGGTTTAAAGTTTAATCAGAGCATATAATCTATAAGCATGTAAAAATCAGATAATTTTTAGCCATTTATAATAATTGAAGCGACCGTGCTAGAACCACGGGATCCGGGGGTGCCTAACACCTTCCCTCGGGTCAACAGAATTCCTTACTTAGAATTTCTGGTTCGCAGACTTCATTGGAAAGTCGAAATTTCCTCGATTCGGGATTTAAATAAATTGGTGACTTGGGACACCTTAATTTATTCCAAGTGGCGAATATGAAATAAATAGAATAATCCCGTTTCGAATATTGTCACTTAAATTGAAAAAACTCCCTTACGCTCCTACCCCCGGGTAGCAGGCGCGCCAAAAGGAGGTGTGACATGAACATGGGTGGAAAGTCAAAGTCTGAGCCTATGTTGTAATTAGTCTTTCTTTTGGTATGGTTTCAAATTAATAGAGCGGTTTAAAGTTTAATCAGAGCATATAATCTATAAGCATGTAAAAATCAGATAATTTTTAGCCATTTATAATAATTGAAGCGACCGTGCTAGAACCACGGGATCCGGGGGTGCCTAACACCTTCCCTCGGGTCAACAGAATTCCTTACTTAGAATTTCTGGTTCGCAGACTTCATTGGAAAGTCGAAATTTCCTCGATTCGGGATTTAATTAAATTGGTGACTTTGGACACCTTAATTTATTCCAAGTGGCGACTCTGAAATAAATAGAATAATCCCGTTTCGAATATTATCACTTAAATTGGAAAAACTCCCTTACGCTCCTACCCCGGGTAGCGGGCGCGCCAAAAGGAGGTGTGACAATAATGATGAAATTAAATGTATATTGACCAACACTTCTATAAGTCAACATTCTACTATATACATTTGTTTTATTGCATTCATGAAGTTATATTATTGGTACTATATTTCCTACAGATTGTGATAATATACTTTTATTTCATCTTGACTACTGTTCCAGAAAATTACAGGAACAAAGCAACAAAGTGTATCACTTTGATGAATGTACCAAATCTTTTTACACTTTCTCTTTTTTTTAAGCTATGTTTTAATTTATTTCCACATTTTATAAATATATTATTTTTATTAAAATTAAGTTGCTTTAATTTGAGTTGCATTTAGTTAAATCAAGAGTGAAAGAAGAGTTGTTTCTTATGATAACATTATGTAAAGGAAGGATCATGATCCAAGAAAAATAATAAGCGATATGATTTTACTGAAAAATAAGAGATTGAGTACTTTGAATTCTAGATGGACATATTTGGAGCTTTTCGTTAAATTTATATTGATTACCTAGTTTTCATTCAATAAATAAAAAAGACTTATTGTGCAATGTAACCTTTCATAATCATCGATAAGATTTGGGGTGTGTTTGGTATGAAGGAAAACATTTTCTGAAAAATGGTTTTCAATTTTCCTATGTTTGGTTGGCTTAAATGTTTTGGAAAATATTTTACTTATCAATTCATTTTCCTCCAATTGGAGGAAAATGTTTTGCTTATCAAAAGAAGGGAAAACATTTTCCAAAACTCTCTCAACCATTCTCACCCTCACCAACCCACCCCACCCCCTCTCCAAAAAACAGTTTTTTTAGAAAAATTTCAGTTTTTCCGTTACCATCCACCCTACTACCCCTCCACCCCACCCCGCAAAAAAAAAAATTTTTTACTTTAATTTTTTTTTCTATAATTTTAAATTTCTGTTTTCTTATTTTTTGCACCACCCACCCCCACCCCTACCCCTTCCCCCTCCCCCCACCCCCTCCCCCCACCCCCTCCCCCCACCCCCATACCCCCCCCCCCCCGCACAAAAAAAAAATTACTTTTTCTTTTGTAATTGAAATTTTTATTTTTTTTCGATTTTCCTCATACCAAACACACCCTTGAACTCTAATATTTATGAATGTATAAATATTATTTATAGGTGTATATAATAAAGCTAAAAATTTGTAAATAACATGCACATTAAAATAAAAAAGCGAGGCTTGAATATTTAAAAAAAAAAAAAAAAAAAAGAATCAACCTTGAGAAGACAATATAAAGAAGATAAAGTTGATCGAAGAATCCTGCTTCCAGCAACGTGGAGCCAGCGAAATCTAAAAGGGAGGTATATTAAAGTTTAGGTGATGGCTAGAAGAATGAAGATAGAGTATACTGGAGAGTATGCGTTCTAATTTTATTTAACAAAGGTCTTACAGTTAGGCGATAGTGCTAGTATTGGTATATTTAATGTGCAATTTATAATTTAATCTAATACCTTTGATGTATACATATTAAAAATTATTACACACACCATATATATATATATATATATATTAAATATTTACCGATTATATTATTGAATGTATGATTATACATGTTGATAATCTCAAAAATATATTTCTTTATATTTATTTGTCATGACCCCAATTCACCCTCCATGAACATGTCGTGATGGCACCTAGTTCCTATAACTAGGTAAGCATAACAATGCGGACATTAATATAACTTGCGGAAACATTTAATTAAATTAAGTAAAACTAGAAGAAAGTTGTATATAAGTGCCACCTGATATACACGACTCAAAATAAATCGTGGAAATCTAAAATCTCTTCCCAAAACCCGAAAACTCACTGGAACCACAGGTTAATAGAAATGTCATATGCTGCTCTAACTCCAGAATGTCTAAACAACTGAAAGAAATGGATAGATAACTAATAAAGCTGGAACAGAATAGAGACTCCTGGTCTGCAGACGCGTCATATATACCTCGAAGTTTCTGCTAGATCTCTCTGCCTCGAGAATGATACGCCTGAGTGGAGATACCTAGATCTACACATGAAAAAACATGCATGGAAGGGGCATAATTACACCACAACGGTACTCAGTAAGTTCCAAGCCTAACCTTGGTTGAGTAGTGAGAACGTTATGGCCTTACTGAGGTCAAACAACATAATATGAATTAACAATATGAAAACTGATAGTAATAATGAGTACAACAGTGAGAATAGACAGGTTAAACAAGGCAATAACAACTACAAAAAGACAGAATATATACGAAACGTGTACAAATGAATACCAATGGAAACAATGAGGATCTCGCAGGATATCATCCTGTAGTCTTTTTCTCAACTGTCCAGTGGATCTCCCGGGATACCGTCCCGTAGTCCATCATATTTATAAATCCAAAGGAGTCTCTTGGGATACCATCCCGTAATCCAACCATAAATGTACAGGTGGATCTATCTGGAATCTAATTCGCAGTCCCAAAATAAAAGTTCAGGGGATCCGCAGTCCCAAAGTAAAAGTTCAGGGGAATCTACCGAAAATCGAACACGTAGTCCCAAAGTAAACAAACAAGCGGGAGCTACAGGAATTCCACATCCGTAGTCCCAATATAAATGCGCAATCACAACCACAAGATACACAGAAATGAAGTACAAAAGATAAGCAACAAGTAGTACTGGCCTAACATGCTTTACATAGTACAGTGAATGCAACTTAATCAATTAGGCAAGTTAAATCAGCTAAACATGATTTTCTAATCTTGCACAAGTTATAATTGCAAGTAGAATGAAATTAATATGAAAGAAACTCAATCTCAATATCTGAAGAAAAAACAAGATTTTCAACAATTGGCTCAAGTATGTGCTCGTCACCTCGCGTACAAGGCACTCTAAATACCAAATAACAAATCCTAGGGGAAAAGGTTCCCCACACAAGGTTAGATAAGCCAGTTACCTCGAATCGGCTCCAATATCAACTCGAAATCACACTTTTTCCATGAGTATCCGACTCCAAATGGTTAAAATCTATTCTATTCAATTACATCTCGTAAATAACATCTCAAGCAACTGATTCTACTATTAAATTCAAAGACCAGACGCAAAATTAGGTAAAATAATCAAAAAGCCCCTCAAGCCAACGTCTCAGAATCAGATAATTTTCACATTTTTAGAACCTTGTAATCTCACGAGTCTAACCACATAAAAATCTCAAAAATCGAAGGGTAAACCCACGCTTAAAACTCAATAGTTTGGTCTTGGAAGTTTTACCAATTTTTTATTCAAAAATCCAGCATTTAAAGATGAATTCGTGATTAGATTAGTGGGCTTTAAGCATAAGGGAGTAGAGCATCGTTACCCTCGAAAATCCGTCAAAATTGCTCCCAAATTCGAGTTCTCAAGCTTGTATTTTGATAAAAATGGCTAACCCTTATTTTTGAAATGTTAAATGCTACCCAAGTGTTTAATGAATAGCGATCGCGAAAATAGGGCCGCGATCGCGTAAAGTAAAAATAAGGCTTCGGGAAAAAGGTCTACGCGATCGCGTGAATAGGCTTCCGATAGCAGAAAAGAGAGAGCTGACCTTACGCGATCACGTCTGAGGACACGCGGCGCGAAGAAGGGAAAGGTAGAGCAATGTGATCGCGAATCGCAATTGAGGAATTGCCCCCCCCCCCCCGTAGATTTCTCTATGCGATCGTGTGAATTGGGACACGATCGCGAAGAAGAAAATGACCTGCAACAGCTGAAGGATTTCTGCAATATTTTT
Organism: Nicotiana noctiflora; assembly: GCA_032618575.1. Lineage (NCBI taxonomy): Eukaryota > Viridiplantae > Streptophyta > Magnoliopsida > Solanales > Solanaceae > Nicotiana > Nicotiana noctiflora. The sequence goes on from JASVEL010000955.1 coordinate 212,166, forward strand.
AAACTCCAAAATGTTCCGTTGACCATTCAAAAAACACCCGAGGCCCCCGGGACCCCAACCAAATCTATAGAGATATTCCATAATACCATTCAAACTTGTACCTATCCTTAAACCACCAAAAACAATGCCATAAACTCGAATTAAACAAGTATTTGAGCCTAAGAACTTCAATTATAACTAAAACACGCATTCGTTCAAAAACCTAACCAAACCACGTCAGAATGACCTGAAATTTTGCACATACATCCCAAATGACATGATGGAGCTATTGCAACTTCCGAAATTCCAATACAACTATTGGATAAAAAAATTCAATATCAAACCAGAAACTTAAAAAATTCAAAACTTTGGCATTTCACGCTGATCATGTCAAACTCAACCCGAAGGTGTGAGTGGGCACTCAAACTTTTACCCGTATAGTGACGGGGTGAATTTCCACAGGGAGTTAGAATTTTGGAGTGATAATCATGTTGCACTAGAGTTGAGTCTTGACTTCTAGATTAGCTTCTAACATCTTTTGTGTTTTCAATGTATCAACTATATTTGTTTTCTACTATTGAATTGTCTAATTATACTAAATTTCTAAGTATGAGTTTTCTAATGGGATAAAAAGGACTAGGGAAGTAGCTCTCGCCTAGGTGGGATAACTAACGGGTATGGAATTTCAATGCGGGGATGATACATGGGATATTAGGATAGCCGTTGCTCTATACTCTCATTCTCACACCTCTCGGTAGAGAGAACGATTTTGCCCAATTGGCTCTCTCGAGACCAATTGGGTAGGCCAATTTGCCCAAGCAACTCTAGGCTCAAGTAGGGTAGTTACTCTCTCGAGATTATTACCCGTTACTTAGGACTACCATTCTCACAGGTCCATCCTAAGTTCTTGTTGGGATTGAATGAGATGTTTTAGCCTCTCTTTCTCAAGTAAAGACCAAATCCACTAATGTAGACTTCATGTTTGCAACCACAAAATCCAAATTAAATACATTCATTCAACCCAAAACCATTTACTCATAATCACCCATGCATTTAATCTCCTAACCCATCAATTACCCACACTAGGGTTGGGCTACAACCCTAGCTATGAGGTTTATCTAGACATGAAAAATGAAGAAGAAGAAGAAATTAACGCTAAAAATGCCATAATAATTAATATGAAAAGAGATTCAAGGTTAAACTTGTACAAAATTGCCTAAAATAGGCGTAAAATGGTTCCTCACGAGCACTGCCGCTACACTGTATCCTAAAATCTGACCTAAAAAGAAAAAGAAGCTATTTATACTACCCACAAATTTTCGGACAACAATGCCCCTGCGGGGCTCATGCGGACCACAAACTTTTGTCGTGCGGCCGCGTAGGGTAACTGGGCTACGGAAGATCTCTTCTGGAACAAGCATGCGGACCGTACTCTTTTATCATGCGGCCGCGTGGGAACAGTGGTGCAGACCGCATACTTTTGTCATGCGGCCGCGTGGAAACAGTGACGCGGATCGCATACTTTTGTCATGTGGCCGCACTGTACAAATTCTCTGCTTGCATGGTTTCTGATCCTTGATACACGCGGACCGCACTGATATGTCCTTCGGCCGCGTGAGCACAGTAACGCGGACCGCACTGTTTTGTCTCGCGGTCCGCGTGGGTTTGATCTGCACTTGAGGTCTCTCTGGAGTTCATCTACGCAGCCGCGCACCAAATTAGTGCGGTCCGCGCAGCTTTAGATTGATTCTTCTGGGTCTCTGAACTAGCATGTGCGGCCGCAGACCAAAACAGTGCAGTCCGCACAGGCTTCCTTGAAGTCCATTCTTCTTTTTGTTGGCACTTTGCCGATTTCACTCCTTTTTTGAGCTGTTTTGATGGTATTCATCCTCTATTCGCGCAAACCTGCAAATTAGCACACTTGTAAGTAATTCAGAGCTGCTTAAACACATTTATTGCACAAAGCTAAGGTAAAGCGGGGTTCAAAATCATGCAAAATTCCTAGTTATCAACTCCCCCGAACTTAAACCTTTGCTTGTCCTCAAGCAAATCAAAACTAAGACCTAACCTTAAGAGAAAAGACACCAATTAACCCCTACTTGCCCGGGGGTAACCTCACAAACATCAATTGGGACTAACAATTGCCCCTAATGCAAATGTATCATTGACACCTTTTTTTGAAAACTTTTAAGCATTCTTGGTTCAAGTGTGACACAAGAGCTTCGAGGGTTGACTCGATCCATCAAGGAGCCTTTCTCAAACACTTTGCTTATTGTGGACCCCAAACTCACACACCTTCGGCTCTCCCCAAGTGCATCTCACCTTTTAGGGTATTTTCACTCAATATCAATGTGGAGAATTTCGCACTCGCGCTCTCAAGGAAGAGACCCTAAGCCCGACACTAGATACCATAGGCTTGACCTTTATGTAAGTATACACTAATGTAGGCTCTTCTTGACTTGAGATCGTATAGGACTTTTTGAGAGTCATTGTGAAAGCTTTTTGGGTAGGGTAAGACTTTGGTTCTTAGTGGTTCAACCTTCCCTAAAGCATTTCTTTTGATTCATTCATAGAACGCCTTCTTGACTCTTTTTGGCATTTCCTCTTTTAAGGGGTGAAAGAGAGGCACCATGGCACTCTTCCATTTTGTAATTTGGCACTATCTATTTGATCCATTCATTCTCATTTGTCCTTCTTCCTTTTTCACTTATTAACACTTTTTGGTCTCCCATTTTGGGTATTTTTCAAATTCTCACTTGTTTTTCTCTTTGTTTCCTTTTTCTTCATTGCTTTTTCTTTTTCTTATTGCATTTATGCCTTTTTGCCATTTTGGTGCCTTCCTTGTTTGTATCTTGTCTTTCATCCCCCAAACTTATGCTTTTGCAATCACTTTAAGGGAAAGTCTTTGGGTGCCAAGAGAAGGTCTAAATTGGGTATAGGCTTGCACTTTGGTTTATGAAGAAATAAGGCTTTAGGCTCAAAATGGGTGACTAGGGATTCATTAATTGGTAGGCTGGAAGGAATGATTCATGCTATGTTCATTTGGATCAAAGGTGGCCTACATTCACTTCTCAAGTCAAGTTTCACCTAGGATTTCGCCTAAACAAACATTCGGGGCAAGTTCTAGACCATCGGTACGGTGCTTGGGCTCACAATTCTACTTTCTCACTACATTTTACACTCAGAGATCACCAAGACATAGAGTCGAAGGCCCATAACAACCTCGGAATAGATTCGAGCACACTTTGGTCCATATGACAAATCGATGGTTGTTCGATCAACACAAGACTCTCAAGGCCACAACTTTCACCAATGTAGACACAACTTGATGTCTTTGACCATAAGATCGGAGACAAATGTGCTAGGCCCAAGTGAAGTTTGCCCGAAGTACCCTTAACTAACAAAAAAGGTTTGAAAAACAAGAAAAAAGAAAAGAAAACTGACTCAACCCTTAAGAAAGTTGTCACGCTATCTATCATAGGGAAGAGCCACCCGGTTCACACAACACTTTACCCTTGGAAAGAACCGTGGCATTAAGAAAACCAAGGGTTTATTGAAAGCTTTAAAACAAAGCTAATACTTCTACGAGAATGATCAAAAGATGAAAAAGAACAAATGAACTACGAACAAAGATGGATCCATATATACAATCAAAAGAGTGTTCAAAAATGAAACTAAAGTAGATGAAAGCATTAAAATATATACAAATACTACATCTAAGAATGTTCTAAAGGTAGTCAAATATATACAACCTAAAAATAAAAAAGTAGGGCATACCCCCACGAATAAAAGCTAGCATTGTCCCCAATGCTAACTATCAAGTAAAGAGCAAAGATAAAGGATATAGATGGCCCCTCAAGCCTGATCAACATGGTGGCTCTGACTGGCTCCCTCATCCGTTGTGGTGGTAGGGACCTCAGACTGGTCCCCAACCTGCTGTGGTGCAACTGGGACAGGTGCCTGCTCTGGAGGAGGCTCATCTGCTGCTACTGGTCCTGCTGTGGGTGCACTGGGAGATCCCTCAGGCTGCTTGGGCTGCTCAGGAGCTACTCTGATGACCACTCCTTCAATGTTGGGGAGCTTCCTCTTCTTGCGTGGCCTAAGCTCCTCCGGTGGCTGCTTTGTCTGTGGCTCTGTGGATGGCTCACCAAATAAGAGATCAAGGGGCAACTGGTTAGCTACCAGTTTGTCCACCTGCTCCTGAATCTCAGCCACTAACTCTATCGAGGCCTTGGTCTTCCTCAGCTTACGGTGCTCCTTAGCAAGGCTTTTGAGTGCCTTGCTATGTGAGTCAATCGCCTTCTCCAAAGAATCCTGCTTCTTCATCATCTTTTCCTGGTTGTCTAGGATTTTCTTCAGTGTTTCCTCAATAGAAGCTGGGACCTCCACCATCATAGGTGCACTGTGAGCTTGAAACAATGTCGTCAAGGTAGATAACTTGGATATCGCAGCTGATATCCAGTTGTTCAGACTGGTCAAAGTATACGATAGCTGGTTGGCCGTGAACCTGTGCGTCTTGGAGCCTGGAATCTCCGGATCAGCTGTGGAAGAGGAGGGTGCTGTAGATGGTCATGGAGGTAATGGAGTAGCCTGCTCAGTAGTGGTGATAGCTGGCTCCTCAGACTGGCCGCTGTGGTGGAGGTAGTGGCTTGGCCCTTTTTGGCCGTCTTAGGGTTGTCCGGACCCTTTTGATCATACCACGAGTATGCCCCCACCAGAGGCACCCAAACATCAAATTTCTTCTTTTTCACTTTCATCTCATTGAAGTACATGGTCAGTGTGTTGGGGAAGGGGTAGTTCGTCTTGGTCTCATTAGCCACCTTTGAGATGACTCGGTACATGATATTTCCCACATTTAGTGGGAAGCCAGCCATGATCGACGCTACCAACACTGCTCTATCAACTGGCACAGAATGGTCATGAGTAGTGGGATCCAACCGGTTGCAAACAAAAGTCAACCACCCTTTCGCCTAGAAGCTAAGGGTGTTCCTATAGATCTTCTCTTGTGCTTTAAGCCACACCGGAACAGTTCCGGGAGCCGCTAGCACCTCTACTAACCATGGTCGTGCCTCCTTCTTCTGGGCTAACTTCTCAAGATATTGAGACTCATCTTCCTCCGCAAACCCCAGAAACTCATTCAGTGACTTCCCATCGAACAACACAATCTGATCTCTAACTTTGGTGGCAGTGGAGTCCCAGACTAGATGGTGAATATTGGCATAGAACTCCTTCACCATGTGTTCATTAGCGTTCTCGACCCGTTTTCTGAAGAAACCCCAACCCTCTCTCGTATGAAATTGTGCTTGCACATGAGGGTTGTGCGGAAGCAAGTCCACATCTATAAACCTCCGCTCTGGGATCAACTTCCTCTTTGGCCACCACTCTCGGAACCTGTGCCATGCCTGCTGACTTACAAATCTATTTGCCCACACATTGGGGTCCCTTGTTCGCTCTATTCCTCCAACCTGTGGCTCACCTCCCTCACCCTGGCCTCCACTCTCCCCTAATAATGAAGTTGTGGGAGAAGTGGAGTATTCGTCATCACTTGTTGGCTTGTCAGCTCGAGACTCATCAGACGAGTCCGAGACAACATTGACTGGTTTGGAGGTGGCTTTGGAAGTGGCCTTGGAAGTAGCCTCTGTGGGTTGATCTCCTTCTGGTGATGAGGATGGCATGATAGGCACTGAAACTTCAATATGGGAGGGGGCAGACTCTGATGTGATACTTCTTGAAGGCACGTAGTCACTCCCCGTGGAGTGAGAGGCCGCTCTATCAGCTTCCCGAATGATCTTTCGGGTTTTCTTTATATTTTCCCGGGCCTCCGGGGTAAGTTTGACTATCCGTTTGCCTTTGCCCCCTCGGGAGGGTCCACCCCTCCCGGGTTGTTTACTCCTACGCTGTGCTAATATTTTCTTCTTGCCTGCAAAAATACAATCTAGATTGGTTAGTCGAAGCAATTGAGCAGTATACAATGATAGAATATCATAATTGAAACAAGCACAATGAAGATCAGGAACCATGCGGACCGCATACATTTGACACGCGGTTTGCACTGGCTTATTAATCACCCAGTGGTATCTCTGAAGATGACCCACGCCGACCGCACTATTTTGTCATGCGGCCGCGTGAGGTCGATGCGGACGCACACTTTTGCCACGCGGTCCGCACAGGTCAAACACCCCACAAACAGACTCTCTGAAGTTGACCCACGCGGACCGCACTGATTTGTAGTGCGGCCGCATGAGGTCAACGCGGACTGCACAAAAATGCATGCGGTCCGCACAGAGGACATTGACACTTGCAGCATTCTTTGAACCTCAGGCACGCGGTCCGCACTGATTTGGACCGCAGCCCCGAAGGAGTCAATTGTATTCAGATATTCACGCGGACCACACACCAAAAGTGTGCGACCGCATAGGGCAAAAACTCAGAACTGGTCGGGTACCTTTTTGTTCAATTGGGTCTAATGTGTTCACTATCCTATGTCCTAGGTTTCCCTACTCAGTTATTTTATCAATTAAGATTAGCCCTAGTTTTCTAATTGACCCTAAGATTATCAATTATAAGAAGAAAATAAGGAAATTATGAAGTTACGCTAACATAAATCATGAATTTAAAGTAAAGAAAATAATGAATTAAAGATGAAGTGTTACCAAAGATGGTTGATTGGTGTAATTGAAGCACAGATGGTAGAGATGAATAGTGAAATTGGGTCTCAAGATGAAAATTGGCCAAAAGGTTAAATGAAGGCCAGAGGTCCCTATTTATAGAAAAGTATGTGGGACCCAGAACTCACCTACCTGCGTGGCCGCATACTTTTGGCATGCGGACCACGTAGGATTTTACCTTGTGCATATTTTACCTGGTAGGTCACGCGGACCTCACTGTTTTTTCATGCGGCCGCGTGGGAACAGTGGTGCGGACCGCATACTTTTGTCATGCGGCCGCGTGGAAACAGTGACGCGGACCGCATACTTTTGTCATGCGGTCGCACTGTACAAATTCTCTGCTTACATGGTTTCTGATACTTGATACACGCAGACCTCACTGATATGTCCTTCAGTCGTGTGAGCACAATAACGCGGACCGCACTGTTTTGTCTCGCGGTCCGCGTGGGTTTGATCTGCACTTGAGGTCTCTCTGGAGTTCATCTGTGCGGCCGCACACCAAATCATTGTGGTCTGCGCTGCTCTAGCTTGATTCTTCTGGGTCTCTGAACTAGCCTGTGCGGCCGGACACCAAAACAGTGCAGTCCACACAGGCTTCCTTGAAGTCCATTTGTGACGACCCAAAGGGTCATCACTTATTTTATTAATCATTTCGAGCTTCTGAGGCCTTGAAAACCTCATTCCATGTTACCTCGATTTACGTGCACAATCCGAGCATGTAGCCGGAAAGATTTTGTGATAGAAAATATGAATTCTACGAGAAATTTGGATAAAAATGATATTAATATTGATATGGTTGACTTCGGTCAACATTTTTGGTAAACGGACCCGGACCCGAGATTGGATGGTCCCGAGAGGTCCGTAGGAAAATATGGGACTTGGACGTGCGTCCGGAGTCGAATTCTGAGGCCTAGAGCCCAAGTTATGAATTTTTATGTGAAATTGTTTTTGATGTAATTGTAAAAGGAAAATGAATTAATTGACCTTAGTATCGGGCTCGTATTTTGGTTCCGACGCTCGGTACAAGTCTTAAATATTATATATGTGATTTCTGTAAAGTTTGGTGACATTCGGATGTCGTTTGAGATGTTTTGGACCTTGAGTTCCAAGTTAAGAAGTTTTGAAAATCAAAAGTATGAAAATCATAAGTTTGAGGCTTGATTTGATTAAAACGAAGTGATATTGGCGATGTGATCGCACGAACAAGTTCATAATGTGTTTTTGAGGTTATGTACATGTTTGGTTTGGAGCCCGGGGGCTCGGGTAAAGATTTGATAGGCCGTTGGATGAAATTCTGAATTTTTGCACTGCTGGTTTTTCACCCAGCTGTTGGCTTCACAATTGCGAGGAATTTCTCGCAATTGCGAAGGGGACAGTGTAAGGCAAGGCTCACAAATGCGAACCTTTATCGCAAATGCGAAGCCCCCTTTGACCCAGCCTTGTTCGCAAATGCGAACAATTGTTCGCATTTGCGAAGGTCCCCAGTGCTTGCCTATGTTCGCAAATGCGAACAAAAGTTCGCAAATGCGAACATTCCCCATACTGCCTTGGTTCGCAAATGCGAACCATTGTTCGCAAATGCGAACACTGCCTTATATAGCATGTGTTCGCAAATGCGAACATTAGTTCGCAAAAGCGAACATCCCTTTGTCTGCCAGTGTTCGCAAATGCGAACTTCCCAGCCTTAGCTTATTTTCCAAACTCCAGAAATTGGTCGGGGTTCGCAATTGCGAACCCATGTTCGCAAATGCGAACACAGAGACTTGTAAAACACGATTTTCAGTCATTTCTTCACTTTTTACAAAACAAAAACACCCATTTGCGATTCTTCACGGATTTCTTCTTCATCAAAACGATTGTAAGTCACTTTTTACTTAATTCTTTCAATTCCTAACATCATTAAACATATTTTTCATTAAAACTCAATGATTTTCATGGTAGAATTCTTGTTTTTATTAGAAAATAGGGTTTTTCATAAATTGGGGAATTGGACCTCGAATTGAGGTCCGATTTTGAAACAAATCATATACATGAACTCGTGGGGGATGGGTAACCGGATTTTGGTCCTAACCCCGAATTCCGACCATGTGGGCCCGGGGTTGAAATTCACTATTCCGGGCAGAATGTTGTAAAAGTTGTATTTAGTCTTAAGAATTAGTTTGTTGAGTAGTATTGATGATATTAAATCAATTTTGTATAGATACGATTGGATTGGAGCCAAATTTGAAAGAAAAAGACATTTCCACGGATTGAATTGTTCATAAGCATTCGAGGTAAGTGTTTGTTCTATCCTAGCTTGAGGGAATAGGATTATGTGTTATGTGTTAGGTGATCGAGTGCGGTGTATGGGCTGTGGTGACGAGCATCCATACACTGGCGTCTAGTATGACCGTGAGTCGTTGGAAACTGATTATTTTGAGATATATTACAGATGAAATGTTGTTGTTCTCCCTTGTTGGGACTTGTTGTGAAGATAATTATTGATTGCCCTTAATGGGACGGTTTATGAATTACTGTTTCTTTCTTTGCCCTTAACCGTGATTGTTATTTGGGTGAGGAAGAGTGATAATGCACGAAGGGTGATGCCGTGCCATGTTTATTTATTTATGCACGAAGGTTAATGCCGTGCCATGTTTATTTATTGATTATGCACGAAGGATCATGCCGTGCCCTGTTATTGAACCATGTACGAAGGATCATGCCGTACTATGGATCTGAGGATGAGAGTAAAAGCACGAAGGGTGATGCCGTGTACTTTATTTGTTTATTTGGTGAGGATGAGAGTAAAAGCACGAAGGGTGATGCCGTGCAACTCCTTGCTATTTTTTGAAGTGATATTACTTGTGTTTACATTATACTTTGTTTTTCCTTGTGAAATTATTAACCGTGGTTAATTGTTGAATTCTTTAAGATATTCCTTATTGTGTTAATACTTGATTATTTCTTGTTATTTTGTGGTACACATATATATATTGAATTGCACAGGTTTATGTGGGTGTCTGGTCCTAGGCTTGTCACTACTTCGCGGGATAGGCCAGGCACTTACCAGCACATGGGGTCGGTTGTGCTGATGCTACACTTCTGTGCGTTTTTGCACAGGTCCAGGTTACGATCAGGAGCAGCAGCGGCAGTAAATAGATTGCGTGGGAGTTGATCATATTTGAGACCGAGGTAGCTTGCAGACGTCCGCAGGCCCGGCGTCTCTCTCTTTATTTATGTTATTAGCTGGAGTCTCTTTGTTCCGAGACAAACAGAATTGTGTTATATTTCTTTCGGACTTTTATGTGTAGTATTCCATAGTAGTTTGTGAGTTGGTGACTCCACGTCTTGGGTAGAGGATTTCGGTATGATTTTCACTTTGTAATTAGTTATTTCCATTTCGATAAAGTATTCCGCATTTGTTTAATTAAAATTGTGTTAAAAACAGGATAGTATGAATACAGTGGCTTGCCTAGCTACCACGAGTAGGCGCCATCACGATCCCGATATTGGGGGAAAAATCCGGGTCGTGACAAGTTGGTATCAGAGCTCTAGGTTACATAGGTCTCACCACTCATGAACAAGCTTAGTAGAGTTTGAGAGGTAGGTACGGAGATGTCTGTACTTGTCCTCCAGAGTCTATTGAGTTAGGAAATAGTCTCTCATTTGTTCTTTCTTGTCGTGCGACTTGTTCCTCAATTACTGATTGGATTTCTATTCTGTCATTTCGTAGATGGTGAGGACACGCGCTTCTTCGTCCGCTGACCAGCAGCCCGAGCCCCAGGCAGCTCCTGTGAGGGGCAGGGGCCAAGGCCGTATCAGAGGCCGTGGTAGGGGTAGAGCTCAGCCCCAGGCAGCTACCCCAGAGGTGGAGCCTCATATTGAGATTGACGAGGAGGTTCCGGTTCCGGCAGCTCTAGTGGGCCCAGCTCAGGGTCCTAGGAGAGGCTTTATTTACCCCGGATCTCCGGGATGCCTTGGTCAGAATAGCGGGATTCATGGACAGCATTGCCAGAGCGGGTCTATTATCAGTTGCCCCAGCCACTTCTCAGGCTGGAGGAGGGGCCCAGACTCCTATTGCTCATACTCCGGAGCCAGTAGCTCCTCAGCCTGAGGCACAGTAATTCAGCCAGCTGTGGCCACTCAGTCAGGTACCACAGCTCAAGCCGGTGATGGAGCGGCCATGACTTCTGATTCGTTATGGAGGCTTGATCGGTTCTCCAAGATATTTACCACTACATTCAGTGGAGCCGCATCAGAGGATCCTCAGGACTTCTTATTCAGTTGCCATGAGATTCTCAAGACTATGGGGATCGTGGAGACAAACGGAGTTGATTTCTGTACCTTCAGACTTGCAGGATCCGCCAAGACTTGGTGGAGAGATTATTGCTTGACTCGACCAGCAGGGTCCCCAGCTTTATCATGGGACCGGTTTGCGGAACTATTTATGGAGAAGTTTCTCCCTGCTACTCAGAGGGATGTACTTCGGAGGCAGTTTGAGCGCCTCCATCAGGGCACTATGACAGTTACACAGTATGAGACGAGATTTATCGACTTGGCTCGTCATGCAGTGGTGATACTTCCCACGGAGCGGGAGAGGGTCCGCAGATTTATAGATGGGCTTAATCAGCCGATTAGACTCCAGATGGCTATGGGCGTGGGGAGTGACATATCATTTCAGGAGGCAGCCAATGCAGCACGCAGAGTTGAGATGGCTCTTGCTAGGGGAGGCGGTTATTCTTCAGATAAGAGGCCTCGTCATTCGGGCAGGTTTGGTGGTTCTTCCTCTGGTAGCAGAGAATCCTTTGATAGAGGCCAGTCCTCCAGGCCTTTTCATTCCGCCCTTCAGGCTTCACAGGGTGGATCAGGTGATCGCGGTTTTCGGGGGCATTATTCAGACCAGTCTCCTATTAATGCTCAGCCTCTTCAGAGTGTTCGTGGAGGCCATTCAGGTCGTCAGGGCCAGCAGCCCTATCAGTCTAAGAGTTGCTACGGTTGTGGCGACCCAGGTCATTTTATTAGGAATTGCCCTATAGCAGCGGGCAACTCTCAGCAGCGAGGTCCTCGTCCTATGATTCAGGCCCCAGCTGACCCTCAACCTACCCAGCCAGCCAGAGGTGGGGGTAGAGATTATAGAGGTGGAGGTCGAGGCCGTAGAGATGGAGACCGTCCAACGAGAGGTAGAGGTCAGCCAGTTGATGGTCGTCCTAGAGACGCAGCTCAGAAGGGAGGTGCGGATCCCCGATTCTATGCTTTACTAGCCAGGCCAGAGGCAGAGGCATCAGATGCTGTGATTACAGGTACTATTCTTGTGTGTGGCAGAGGTGCTTCGGTATTATTTGACCCCTGGATCTACATATTCCTATGTGTCTTCCTACTACGCACCGTATTTGGCTGTGCCCAGCTATGCTCTGGATATTCCAGTTTATGTGGCTACGCCAATGGGTGACTCTATTGTAGTCGATCGGGTGCATCGTTCGTGCGTAGTTATATTTGGGGGTCTTGAGACCCGTGTTGATCCGTTGCTCTTGGATATGGTAGATTTTGATGTCATATTGGGGATGGACTGGTTGTCCCCATACCATGCTATTCTTGATTGCCATGCTAAGACGGTGACCTTAGCCTTGCCCGAATCACCCCGACTAGAGTGGAAAGGTACATCAAGCCACTCCGTTCGCACTGTTATTTCTTATGTTAAGGCTCGACGCATGGTCGAGGAGGGGTGTCTAGCTTATCTGGCTTATGTTCGTGATTCCAGCGCAGAAGTTCCTTCCATTGATTCGGTCCCTATTGCACGGGAGTTTCCTGAGGTTTTTCCTTCAGACCTGCCGGGCATGCCACCCGACAGGGATATTGATTTCTGTATTGATTTGGCACCGGGCACTCAGCCCATCTCTATTCCACCCTATCGTATGGCCCCGCCGGAACTAAAAGAGTTGAAAGATCGGTTGCAGGACCTTCTTGAGAAGGGCTTTATCAGGCCCAGTGTTTCCCCCTGGGGAGCACCCTGTATTATTTGTAAAGAAGAAGGATGGCTCGATGCGGATGTGTATTGATTACCGGCAGTTAAACAAAGTGACTATCAAAAATAAATATCCACTGCTGAGGATTGATGATTTGTTTGACCAGCTCCAGGGAGCGAGGGTATTCTCTAAGATAGACTTGAGGTCAGGCTACCATCAGTTGAAGATCAGGGCGGCTGACATTCCTAAGACGGCCTTTCGCTCTAGATATGGGCATTATGAGTTCTTGGTCATGTCCTTCGGGTTAACCAATGCCCCAGCAGCATTCATGGAGTTGATGAATCGGGTATTCAGGCCTTACTTAGATCTATTCGTGATAGTCTTCATAGATGACATTCTGGTGTACTCCCGCAGCCAGGAAGAGCACGAGCAGCACCTCAGAGTGGTTCTTCAGACTCTGAAAGATAACCGACTATATGCCAAATTTTCTAAATGTGAGTTCTGGCTGAGTTCGGTAGCATTTCTGGGTCACATTGTATCAGTGGAAGGTATTCAGGTAGACCCAAAGAAGATTGAGGCAGTCCAGAATTGGCCTCGACCAGCTTCAGTGACTGAGATCCGGAGTTTCTTGGGATTAGCAAGTTACTACCGTCGATTTGTAGAGGGGTTTTCTTCTATTGCAGCCCCGATGACCGAGGTTGACCCGGAAGGGTGTCCAGTTTCAGGTGGTCAGAGAGTGTGAGGCGAGCTTTCGAAAGCTCAAGACGGCCTCGACCACCGCACCGGTGTTGATACTACCTACAGGTACGGGGCCTTATACGGTTTATTGTGACGCATCTCGTACGGGGCTTGGAGCGGTATTGATGCGGGATGGTAAGGTTATCGCTTATGCTTCGAGGCGATTAAAGATACATGAGAAGAATTATCCAGTTCATGATCTTAGAGTTAGCAGCAGTGGTTCATGCCTTAAAAATCCGGAGGCATTATCTATATGGTGTGACATGTGAGGTGTACACCGATCACAAAAGCCTACGGTACTTGTTCAAACGAAGGAGTTGAATCTACGACGACGGAGATGGTTAGAGTTGCTAAAAGACTATGATATTACTATCTTATATCACCCGGTAAGGCCAATGTGGTGGCCGATGCTTTAAGTAGAAAGTATGCCAGCCATAGGTAGTCTTGCATACATTCCGGTCGATCGGAGACCATTAGCTCTAGATGTTCGGTGCCTTAGCCAACCGGTTCGTGAGATTAGACATTTCCGAGCCTAGCAGGGTGTTAGCCTACACGGTCGCTCGTTCTTTGTTATTAGAGCGTATCCGTGAGAGGCAATTTGATGATCCTTATTTACGTAAGTTGAGAGATACAGTACAGCGGGGAGGTGCCACACAGGTAAATCTAGATGATGATGGGGTATTGAAATTGCGGGGTCGAGTTTGTGTACCCAATGTCGAAGGGATTCGAGAGTTGATCTTAGCAGAGGCCCACAGTTCGCGGTATTCTATTCACCCAGGTGCCGCGAAGATGTACCAGGACTTACGGCAACACTATTGGTGGCGCAGAATGAAGAAAGATATCGTTGCGTATCTCGCTCGGTGTCTAAATTGTCAGCAGGTGAAATATGAGCACCAGAGACCTGGTGGTGTATTCCAGAGGATAGAAATTCCCGAGTGGAAATGGGAGCGGATCACTATGGACTTCGTTACTGGACTTCCTTTGACTCGGAGGAAATTTGATGCTATTTGGGTCATTGTTGATAGACTGACCAAATCAGCACACTTTATTCCAGAATCTGTCTCCTACTCGTCGGAGAGGTTAGCGGAGGTTTACATTAGAGAGATTGTTCGTCTGCATGGGGTGCCAGTATCTATTATCTCTGATCGGGGAATGCAATTTACCTCGCGGTTCTGGAGAGCGGTCCAGCAGGAGTTAGGCACCCAGGTTCAGTTGAGTACAACATTTCATCCTCAGACGGATGGCCAGTCCGAGAGGACTATTCAGATTCTCGAGGACATGCTTCGAGCCTGTGTTATTGATTTCGGAGGCTCGTGGGACCAGTTTCTACCATTAGCAGAGTTCGCCTACAATAACAGTTACCAATCTAGCATCCAGATGGCTCCGTATGAGGCGTTGTATGGTAGGCGATGTCGATCACCGGTCGGATGGTTTGAACCGGGAGAGGCTCGGTTGTTGGGTACAGACTTAGTTCAGGAGGCCTTGGATAAGGTCAAGACTATTCAGGAGAGATTGCGTTCAGCTCAGTCCAGGCCGAAGACTTATGCGGATCGTAAGGTTCGAGATGTAGATTTCATGGTTGGTGAACGAGTATTGCTCCGAGTGTCGCCTATGAAGGGCGTGATGAGGTTCGGAAAGAAGGGCAAGCTCGGCCCTAGGTATATTGGTCCATTTGAGATTCTAGACAGAGTGGGAGGGGTGGCTTACAGATTAGCTTTGCCGCCTAGCTTATCAGCCGTGCATCCGGTTTTTCATGTATCTATGCTTCGGAGATACCACGGCGATCCCACACATGTGTTAGACTTCAGTACTGTCCAATTGGACAATGATTTATCTTACGAGGAGGAGCCGGTCGCTATTCTAGACCGGCAGGTTCGACAGTTGAGGTCGAAGAGTTATCCTTCTGTGCGTGTTCAGTGGAGAGGTCAGCCTCCTGAGGCATCGACCTGGGAGTCCGAGTCTGATATGCGGAGCCGCTACCCACACTTGTTTCCTGACTCAGGTACTTCTTCTTTTGTCCGTTCGAGGACGAACGGTTGTTTTAGAGGTGGAGATTGTGACGACCCAAAGGGTCATCACTTATTTTATTAATCATTTCGAGCTTCCTGAGGCCTTGAAAACCTCATTCCATATTGCCTCGATTTACGTGCACAATCCGAGCATGTAGCTAGAAAGATTTTGTGATAGAAAATATGAATTCTATGAGAAATTTGGATAAAAATGATATTAATATTGATATGGTTGACTTCGGTCAACATTTTTGGTAAACGGACCCGGACCCGAGATTGGATGGTCCCGAGAGGTCCGTAGGAAAATATGGGACTTGGACGTGCGTCCGGAGTCGAATTCCGAGGCCTAGAGCCCAAGTTATGAATTTTTATGTGAAATTGTTTTTGATGTAATTGTTAAAGGAAAATGAATTAATTGACCTTAGTATCGGGCTCGTATTTTGGTTTCGACGCCCGGTACAAGTCTTAAATATTATATATGTGATTTCTGTAAAGTTTGGTGACATTCGGATGTCGTTTGAGATGTTTTGGACCTTGAGTTCCAAGTTAAGAAGTTTTGAAAATCAAAAGTATGAAAATCATAAGTTTGAGGCTTGATTTGATTAAAACGAAGTGATATTGGCGATGTGATCGCACGAACAAGTTCATAATGTGTTTTTGAGGTTATGGACATGTTTGGTTTGGAGCCCGGGGGGCTCGGGTAAAGATTTGATAGGCCGTTGGATGAAATTCTGAATTTTTGAACTGCTGGTTTTTCACCCAGCTGTTGGCTTCGCAATTGCGAAGAATTTCTCGCAATTGCGAAGGGGACGGTGTAAGGCAAGGCTCGCAAATGCGAACCTTTATCGCAAATGCGAAGCCCCCTTTGACCCAGCCTTGTTCGCAAATGCGAACAATTGTTCGCATTTGCGAAGGTCCCCAGTGCCTGCCTATGTTCGCAAATGCGAACAAAAGTTCGCAAATGCGAACATTCCCCATACTGCCTTGGTTCGCAAATGCGAACCATTGTTCGCAAATGTGAACACTGCCTTATACAGCATGTGTTCGCAAATGCGAATATTAGTTCGCAAAAGCGAACATCCCTTTGTCTGCCAGTGTTCGCAAATGCGAACAAATGTTCGCAAATGCGAACAAATGTTCGCAAATGCGAACAAATGTTCGCAAATGCGAACTTCCCAGCCTTAGCTTATTTTTCAAACTCCAGAAATTGGTCGGGGTTCGCAATTGCGAACCCATGTTCGCAAATGCGAACACAGAGAGCCCTGTAAAACACGATTTTCAGTCATTTCTTCACTTTTTACAAAACAAAAACACCCATTTGCGATTCTTCACGGATTTCTTCTTCATCAAAACGATTGTAAGTCACTTTTTACTTAATTCTTTCAATTCCTAACATCATTAAACATGTTTTTCATTAAAAATCAATGATTTTCATGGTAGAATTCTTGTTTTTATTAGAAAATAGGGTTTTTCATAAATTGGGGAATTGGACCTCGAATTGAGGTCCGATTTTGAAACAAATCATATACATGAACTCGTGGGGGATGGGTAACCGGATTTTGGTCCTAACCCCGAATTCCGACCATGTGGGCCCGGGGTTGAAATTCACTATTCCGGGCAGAATGTTGTAAAAGTTGTATTTAGTCTTAAGAATTAGTTTGTTGAGTAGTATTGATGATATTAAATCAATTGTGTATAGATACGATTGGATTGGAGCCAAATTTGAAAGAAAAAGACATTTCCACGGATTGAATTGTTCATAAGCATTCGAGGTAAGTGTTTGTTCTATCCTAGCTTTAGGGAATAGGATTATGTGTTATGTGTTAGGTGATCGAGTGCGGTGTATGGGCTGTGGTGACGAGCATCCATACATTGGCGTCTAGTATGACCGTGAGTCGTTGGAAACTGATTATTTGGAGATATATTACAGATGAAATGTTATTGTTCTCCCTTGTTGGGACTTGTTGTGAAGATAATTATTGATTGCCCTTGATGCGACGGTTTATGAATTACTGTTTCTTTCTTTGCCCTTAACCGTGATTGTTATTTGGGTGAGGAAGAGTGATAATGCACGAAGGGTGATGCCGTGCCATGTTTATTTATTTATGCACGAAGGTTAATGCCGTGCCATGTTTATTTATTGATTATGCACGAAGGATCATGCCGTGCCCTGTTATTGAACCATGTACGAAGGATCATGCCGTACTATAGATGTGAGGATGAGAGTAAAAGCACGAAGGGTGATGCCGTGTACTTTATTTGTTTATTTGGTGAGGATGAGAGTAAAAGCACGAAGGGTGATGCCGTGCAACTGCTTGCTATTTCTTGAAGTGATATTACTTGTGTTTACATTATACTTTGTTTTTCCTTGTGAAATTATTAACTGTGGTTAATTGTTGAATTCTTTAAGATATTCCTTATTGTGTTAATACTTGATTATTTCTTGTTATTTTGTGGTACACATATATATATTGAATTGCACAGATTTATGTGAGTGTCTGGTCCTAGGCTTGTCACTACTTCTCCGGGATAGGCCAGGCACTTACCAGCACATGGGGTCGGTTGTGCTGATGCTACACTTCTGTGCGTTTTTGCATAGGTCTAGGTTACGATCAGGAGCAACAGCAGCAGTAAATAGATTGCGTGGGAGTTGATCATATTTGAGACCGAGGTAGCTTGCAGACGTCCGCAGGCCCGGCGTCTCTCTCTTTATTTATGTTATTAGCTGGAGTCTCTTTGTTCCGAGACAAACAGAATTGTGTTATATTTCTTTCGGACTTTTATGTGTAGTATTCCATAGTAGTTTGTGAGTTGGTGACTCCACGTCTTGGGTAGAGGATTTCAGTATGATTTTCACTTTGTAATTAGTTATTTCCATTTCGATAAAGTATTCCGCATTTATTTAATTAAAATTGTGCTAAAAACAGGATAGTATGAATACAGTGGCTTGCCTAGCTACCACGAGTAGGCGCCATCACGATCCCGATATTGGGGGAAAAATCCGGGTCGTGACACCATTCTTCTTTTTGTTGGCACTTTGCCGGTTTCACTCCTTTTTTTGAGTTGTTTTGATGGTATTCGTCCTCTATTCTCGCAAACCTGCAAATTAGCACACTTGTAAGTAATTCAGAGCCGCTTAAACATATTTATTGCACAAAGCTAAGGTAAAGCGGGGTTCAAAATCATGCAAAAATCCTAGTTATCACACGCCTAAATGAGCTACGGACTTCCAAAGTACATTCCGAACACGCTCCCAACCCCGAAATCACCTAATGGAGCTAACGAAACCATCATATTTCCATTCTGAGATCGTCTTCACATTGTTCGGACAATGAATCATTTTTCAACACTTAAGCTCTCATTTAGGGACTAAGTGTCCCAAAACTCTCTAAAACCTAACACCGAACATCCCGACAAACAAAAATAGAAGAAATGAACTTAGGGGACAGTTAATAGGGTATCGGGGCGTTAATTCTTAAGACGACCGACCGGGTCTTCACATCCTCCTAAAGTTAAAAATTCATTCATCTTCGAACAAGCATAGAGAACATACCTAAAGTAGTGAAAAGATGAGGGTAAATATTGCGCATATCTTGCTCGGTTTATCAAGTCGCCTCATCGGCTGGCTAGCCCCGCCACTGAACCTTCTCTGAAGCTATGTTCTTCGACTTTAACTTTCTGATATGTCTGTCCAATATAGCCACTGGCTCCTTAACATAGAATAGATCCTCGTCTAACTGGACTAAACTGAAATCCAGCACGTACAACGGGTCACCGTGATACCTCCAGAGCATCGAAACATGAAATACTGAACTCCGACCAAATTGGGAGGTAAGGCAAACTCATAGGAAACCTCCACAACTCACTTCAAGATCTCAAAAGAGCCAATAAACCTCAGAATCAACTTTCCTTTCTTCCCAAACATCATGATGCCTTTCATAGGTGAGACCCGAAGTAGAACCCGCTGACCAACCATATATGAAATATCACGAACCTTCTTGTCCATATAACTCTTATGTCTGGACTGAGCTGTACGGAGTGTATCTTGAATCATCTTATCCTTCTCTAACGCATCCTGAACCAACTCTGTGCCCAATAGCCTGCCCTCACCCTGCTCAAACCAACCCACCAGAGATCTACACCTCCTACTATATAAAGCCTCATACTGCGCCATCTGAATGATGGACTGATAACTATTGTTGTAAGAAAACTCCACCAATGGCAAATCACACATGCACATAGCATATCCTCAAGAATCTGAATAATGCGCTAGGACTGTCCGTATGTTTGGGGTGAAATACTATACTCAATGAAACCTGAGTGCCTAACTGCCGCTACACGGGTCTCTAAAACCATGATGTAAACTGAGTACCTCTATCCGAAATGATAGAAACTGGAACCATGCATATAGACGATCTCCCGGATGTAAATTTCCGCCAACCGCTCCAATGAATAAGTGGTACATATATGAATGAAATGAGCGGACTTGGTCAGTCGATCTATAATAACCCAAATGGCATAAAACTTCTTCAAGGTCCGTGGGAGCCCAGAAACAATATCTATGGTGATGCACTCCCATTTCCACTCTGGAATATATATCTGCTGAAGCAACCCAGCCGAGCGTTGGTGTTCATACTTCATTTGCTGGCAGTTGAGGCATCTAGACACATAACCAACTATATTTTTCTTCATCTGCCTCCACCAATAGTATTGCCTCAAGTCTTTATACATCTTTGTGGCACCCAGATGGATGGAATAACGCGAACTATGGGCCTCAGCTAGAATCAACTCTCGAAGACCATCAACCTTGGGCACACAAATTCGGCCCTGTATCCTTAATACCCCGTCATCTACGATGGTCACATCTCTGGCATCTCCATGATGAACCTTGTCCTTATGTACAACCAAATGAGGGTCTTCATACTGCTGCTCCTTGATACAATCAAATAAGGAAGATCGGGAAACCACATAAGCTAGAACCTGACTGGGCTCCGAAAGATCCAATCTCACAAACCGGCTGGATAAGGCTTGAACATCCATTGCCATAGGCCTCTCCAAAGCTGGTAAATTTGCCAAACTACCCAAAATCTACGTCTGGCGACCCAAGCCATCCGCCAGAACATTGGCTTTGCCGGAGTGATATAGAATAGTAAAGTCATAATCCTTCAGCAACTCAAACAACCTCCTCTAATGCATATTAAGATCTTTTTGCTTTGAGTAAGTGTTGCAAGCTCCGATGGTCAGTATAGATCTCACAAGGCACACCATACAAATAATGATGCCAGATCGTCAAGGCATGAACAATGGCAACTAACTCAAGGTCATGGAGATGGTAATTCTTTTCATGTATCTTCAACTGTCTGGATGCATAGGCAATCACCATATCGTCATGCATCAACACCGCTCCAAGGCCAACTCTCGAGGCATCACAATAAACAGTATAAGACCCTGAACCGGTAGTCAACATCAAAATTGTGGCTATAGTCAAAACTATCTTGAGCTTATGAAAGCTCGCCTCACAATTTTCTGTCCACTAAAATGGGGCACCCCTCAGGGTCAATCAAGTCATAGGAGCCGCAATCGATAAAAATCCTTCCGCGAAGTGATGGTAATAGCTAGCCAAACTAAGGAAACTGCGGATCTCTATAGTTCAGGACAACCTGGGCCAACACTGTACGACCTCTATCTTTCTCGGATCCACCCAAATATCCTCACTCGAAATCACGTGGCCTATGAATGCAACATAACTCAGCCAAAACTCACATTTTGAGAACTTTGCATATAACTTCTTCTCTCTCAAGGTCTAAAGCACGACCCTCAGGTGTTGCTCATGATCTTTCCGACTCCGGGAATACACCAGATATCATTGACAAGAACAATAATGAACGAGTCAAGATATGGCATGAATACATTATGCATTAAGTGCATGAAAGCTGTTGAGGCATTGGTCAGCCCAAATGACATAACAAGGAAATGGTAATGACCATACCGAGTACTGAAGGAAGTCTTCGAGATATCTGGCTCCCGAATTTTTAACTTATGGTAACTTGAGCGCAAGTCAATCTTAGAAAATACCTATGCGCCCTGAAGCTGGTCAAACAGATCATCAATATGAGCCAAAGGATAATGATTCTTCATGGTAACTTTGTTCAACTGGCAATAATCAATACATCTATGTATAGAACCATCCTTCTTCTTCACAAACAAGACAGGAGCAACCCACGGTGAAACACGGGGTTGAATAAACCCTTACCAAGCAATTGATTCTACTATTAAATTCAAAGACAAGTTGCAAAATCTATTCAATTAAATTACATATCGTAAATAACATCTCAAGTAACTAATTCTATTATTAAATTCAATGATAAGATGCAAATTAGGTAAACTAACAAAAATGCCCCTCAAGTTAACGTCTTGAAATCCAATAATTTTTATATTTTCAGAACCCTCGTACTCTCATGAGTCTAACCATATAAAAATCTCCCAAATCGGAGGTCATACAGCCACTCAAAACTCAATAGTGTGGTCTATGAAGTTTTATCAATTTTTCATTCTAAAATCCGGAATTTAAAGATCAATTCGTGATTAGTGTCACACCTCCCTTTTTACTACCCCAACACATGCGTAAGGTGTATAAATGCACTTGTAGGGTATACCCCGACGCTCAATTACCCGAGACGGATAAAATAACGTAAGGGAAGGAGTTTTTCCAATTTAAGGACAATCGGTTCGGGATTTATTAGAGATTAATCAGAGTCGCCACTTGGGAATGACAATGGTGTCCCAAGTCACCGGTTAATCCCGAATCCGAGGAATTTTGACTCTTAAAATGTCCGCGAAGCAGAGGTCCGGATAAGGAACTCTGTTAACCCGGGAGAAGGTGTTAGGCACTCCCGGATTCCGTGGTTTTAGCACGGTCGCTCCACTATCGTTCTTGACTTTCGTTTGACTCAATTATAAGTTTTAAACAACATAATGTGCTTTTACGTTAAATGTCATTTTTAGGAATTTGCGACATTGCGGAAACACGCCTCGAGTCATACCGCAACCAGTACGCCTATGACTTTTGGTGTATTTCGGCTTTGCCGAGATTTGGATTTGAGTCGCACCAAGTGCACACTCGTTCATAGGGAGGTATATTAAAATCGTGCCTTAAAGTAACGTCTATCGGCTTTTAAATCTTTTGGGAGAAGCTATGGAATTGGCTATTAGCTTTCCCGTGTCTATTTGTATTATATCATTACTAAATGGGGGCCCCGGTGTTATTCGGGCGAGGCTCGTCCCAATTTTTATTAGAGGATTCGATACTTTGTATTTAACTACGTTTTCTACACTTGTTCTTTCCTTAATCGTATTACTAACACTAGAATAATCCCAAGCCCGTGTAGTTTGTTGTTTAATTGGGCCTAGTCTTCTTCATCTCGCTTAATCATGGATCAGCATCAGCCCAGGCTTTAAAGCCCAGGCAATCTTCGGGTTATCGATCATTGACCCAAACAATTTCGTAGGATAGTTCAGGCCCACGCTATACATTGGGCCCAAACCAGATTGTAATAACAGAAGATATGATACAGATTTCATAAGGAATAAATACTCAGAATTGGAAACCACATCATTTTATTCAATCAGTACAGGGAAGCTAATACATCAATTTATCAAACTACAAACTAGAACTAACAGATTGCTTCTTCTTTTTACAAATTGTTTAAGGTCATTCCTAAATCTGAGAAAGACAGTTCGGATGATAAAAGAAGATTGAGGAACAATTATACTAATTACCTATCGATTATTAAAGCAAGATTGTAAATTGAGTTAAGATTATATACAAGTTTTATGGTGAACTAGACCTATCACATATCCGACTCTAATGAAGCTATTCTACTACCCAGTTATTGATTTCCAAACAAGCTAATTATATGACCATATGACTATGTTTAAGCACTGATTTGAACACTGGTCCAAACCCATTTTAACAGCCAATTTCACTCCTCTTTTAAACTTACTCAAACACTAAGATTAGTTAACGAAACAGATTAGTTAAATGAGCTTATTATTACTAATGTATGCAAGTGAATTGATTAGCTCTGGTTTTAATAATATTCCTATTTGACTAAGTGATGGTGATCTACAACTGTACTACCATTACACTATGAATTTCTTTTCCAGATTGTTAGTCTTGCAGGTTTTGTTAATTAACTTATATTTTAGAGCCTTTACCTAATTAAACTAAGTGGTGAACTATCTACATTATACTACTACTACTATTACTAGCTATTACATCTCTTGTTTTTGTTTTCTACTACTACATGTTACATTGGTCTAAGCTATGAATGCTGAAACTAATTAAAAAGACAACATGAGATCATGACAACAGAATTTTAAAAAAAAGGACTTCAATTCATTGTTCCAGCAATTACATCTTCAGTGGAATAAGGAATGTACCTGAATCAAATGAAAGAACACCAATGAGTTCTAGGGGATGCAAGTAAGTAATCAGCAATGGTTCACACAAGGCAATGCAACAGTGAGATGAAGATCCAGATGCGTAAAACAACACAGCAACACAGCAACAAAGAGGCCCAGAGATTAACGAGCAAATGAACCCAGCAGAACCACTAGAAACCAGCGAGTTCTACTCCAAAAATTCCAGAAAATCCTATTGTTCTATTGCTATTTTATCTCTCAAGCTTTTGTGTGAATTTCAGTTTAGGTGTCTTTCAGATTACTCTCCAATGGAACCCCCTTTTTCAGCCCCTTTTAAGAGATATTTATAGCTAACCTTTAGGGCTGAATACTTGGGGAGGAAGTATGGGATTAATCCCACTTCCCCCCTCCTAAAATTATCCATCCTACACTTTAGTCCATATTTCAGTTACCAGAAACCCTTCCAGCATGTGCTGGAAGGTTCTAAAGATTCTCTTTTATGGCCTTTTACTAGTATGACCTTAGGGGTTTGAGATTTTTACAGATTTCCCATTTTTAGGAGACCATTATACCCCTAAATCTCTGCAAAATTGCAGAAATCAGGACCATGAATGTCCCTATTACCCTCCTAAGTTCTTACTAGTTACTATTTTACCTTTTTAATTCCCAATTGTGCCCCTAAGGGCACTGCTGATTTACCAGCTTACCTAGGGCGGATTTTAGCTAGTTTTGAACCTATTTAACTAATAGCCAGCCCTGGCATTAGTATTTAAGGGTTGGCCAAATTTATTTTAAGAACTATTTCAATTTTAGCCACTTTTAAACTAATTCCAGTCAATTAAGACCAAATTTATTCTTAATTAAAGCTAATTGCAGGCATAGCCTGCTTTGTTATTATGTTTAAACTATTTAAAAGTTAGCCAGTCTCAAGTTGAGACTTAGCTTGGGCTATTAAAGCCATATACTGAACAGCTAGGCCCAAAACCTTTACAGGTTTGGCCACTTTGCTGTTCGGGGCTCAATATAGAGCCTGGGCTAGTCTGCATTTGCAGACATAGCCCTTTGCACAACCAGCCACTGTTTAACAGTGAACTGTGTGTTAGGGCTTATAGAATTGGTCAACCTTTTGCAAGGTTAACCAATCTTAGGCCAATTATTAAACTTATAACCTAATTATGCATTTTCAGTTCTAACCTATTTAAAAACTAGCCATTTTCATAGAACCTAGTGCTAACAGCTATAACCAATTCACCTAAGGTTCGAACAGTGTTAATCAAACACTTACACTCAACCAAAACCAGTAAAACTAAATCGGTTTCAACATGGATTGCATATTAGGACACATAAGATCAAACAAAATGTAATAATCAACCAAAACTCAGAGAAGGCAATTGATATGGTTGAATTTCAGTTGATTAATTCACATTATCTAATTTTATGAGGCAAAGTATGAATTCATGTTAATTAAGACCTAATAACTACCAGTTCAAGTCACATGAAAGTTTGAACAACTCAGAATCACCAAAGGTTCAGGGCACAAACACATATAAGCATAGATTCTTATGAAACAATCAACATGGTTCAACTAACCTAAGCAGGGTAATTAGAATTCATTTTTAAGTGCTACCCTAGCTTGATATATGCATGTTAAGAGTGGGGATGAAGAATAGGAAAGCCATGAAGAAGCAAAGAATAACATTCCTAAATCTAGCACAAGTGCATGACAAATGAGATGAAGATGATGACAAGAAGAACATGGAGAAACAGTGAAAAGAGAAACCTAAGTCTATCATATGAGGGTAACATGAAGAGAAACAGACCTCAAATTGGCATACTCATTCATCAAATAAAACATATGAGAGATGATATGACAAGAATACTAGACTTGCACTAAAATTGAACACAAATAAGACCACCAGAATGTGAGCAAAGAAGTGAACCCCAGATTAAACACAGGATAACTTGATATAAGATTGCCAAGCTTTACTAAGACTAGACATGTGAAGATACAGAAAGAGAAACAATTGAGATATTGCAAGCCAACAAAAAGTAATCTAATACAAATCTGAGTGACAATGAAAGACAAACCATTGAACATAGTATCAGGATCCAAACATGTAAGTTGACAGAAGAGCTATTGAAAACTAACAAGATAAAAACCCTAACAGAATAGAAGAGAGAACATGAATATCAAGATCTAATTTTGAACTCGAGAGACAAACCAAACACTTCATAACCCTAAAACATGTATTAGACTAAACATGACTAAACATGGAAGAAACAGAACATGAAAATAAACAAACAGGAGCATATGCATATGAAGATGAATAAGATGAAAGTCAACATTAGTGTTAAACTAAACCTAAAACAGTCAGAACAGAGTAATAACAAAGGATATGAGTAAGATGATTATAGAACCCTAATACTAAACAGGTCAAAAACATACGAAGTCAGAGAACATGAACAACGAAAGCATGAAATACAAAAAAAAAACAAATCTATGTCTAAGAAAGAAGCATGCAGAGCAAACAAAGTTAAGAGAACAAGGATAGGCACTTAGCTTGCGGGGCCGGTCCCCCGAGCTTCCTATCCTTTTCTTTTGCACACTCTCTCACGAGTTGTTTTCTTCTTTATTCTCTCTTCTCGTTTTCCTTTTCTTTCATTCTTTTCAGAACTCTCTTTTCTTCGATTTTTCTCCGATTTTTCTTTTAGGCTCAAAGGGGGAGCCTTTTTTGATTTTGACTTGAAGAGGGATGTTTGGGTGAGGGTAAAGAACAAGTCTTGATTGGGGTTTGAACTTGGGGTCGCCGGAGTTAGGGTTCCGACGACCCTTTTTGGGATATTCGAAACGTTCCGGTGAAATTCGAGGGTAGCCAGTGGTATGGTTGGGTAGATCTAGTGGAGAGGAATAGAACGGCATTGGTTTCATGTGGTTCTTCGTACTTTGGGTGGTCACCGGTGTAACTCCGGTGACCGGGACTTTGAAGAACGGTGGTATTTTTCTGGGGTTTTTGGGGTATTATGAAATGAAGAAGAAGGAGAAGAAGATAGGAGGGGATTAGAAGGGCCGGCGACCACCGTGGAGTGTGGTGGCCGCCATTGGCCGGCTAGGGTTTCTGAAGAAGATGAAGAAGTGAGGGAGACGAAGATATTAGGGCGGCGTCTCTAGGGTTTATGAGTGTGTAAAAATGAGCGGCCGCTTCAGACAAGGCCTATTTATAGGCAAGGCGTCTGAGGTAATCCTGGCCGTCCAATTGATGGAGATCAACGGCCAGGAATCAACGTTACTGAAACGACGCCGTTTGGGTTATTAAGGAGACCCAAAGCCTTGATCCTTGGATCAATCAAACGGACGGTTGTGATCAAACAACACCGTTAATTAATTAAATAACTCAGCCAATTATTTAAGGCCGTTGGATTAAAGCGATGGATGGCTGAGATTGAATCTCACATTAACGGATCCGGCCTAACCTTTGGGCTAATGGACTGGGCCACCAATTTGGACTTTCAGTTGGCCCAGTTTATTATACAACCTATTTTTTTGTATTTTTCAATTTTAATGATTTTTATGTATTTTCTTTTATACTTTTTTTTTCTTTTTCTTTTATGAAAAATTATAAATCCTAATTTACTACCTACTCTAATTTTCTAGTATTTTTTGGTAATTTTCTGCTATTTTTTCCTAATTTTTACTACTTAAGCTATTTAAATAATTTTCTAATTAACTAAACTAACAAATTAATTACTACTAATTTTGATTTTTTTTTTAATTTCTTACTTATTCAAACACACGAAAATATAACTAATTTCAAACAAAGCAAGTAATTGCACTCAAAAACATATTTATTTTAATTTTTGGAATTATTTGCCTGGTGCAAAAATCATGTGCTCACAGCTGCCCCTCTTTGCTCGGGAACACGAAGAGTTTCAGTGCAAAGATAAGTGAGCAGTAATGAGATTTTTGCACATCGGCATATTCCGTGAAAGCATTTTTGAAAGCCTTTTGACCGCACCCTGCTTTAGAGGTTGCCTACATATCCTGGGCTAAACAGGAATCAGGTCAGTGTAGTTCGGGAAGGTATGGCAGTTTAAAAACTACCAGACTCACTGTTGCATTGACACTGTTGAGACCTGCTAACTTACTCCTTATTACACCGGGGGAAAATGTAAAATGAAGAAGCTATTCTAAGCTAAGATCCTACAATTACAATTGTTCCTGATCTAGCTTTTGCTCTTCTTCCCTTTCCGGTGATGCAGAATCTTCCTTTTTGTTGATTTTCTTGTTTTTTTTCTTGATGACTCTCTTTTTTGTTGATTTTTCTTGTTTTTTCTTGTTGACTCTCTTTTTTGTTGATTTTCTCGATCTCGAAATGAACCTGCTTAAAACAAAACAAAACAAAAAACTACCTCTTTTTTTCTTTTTCTGCCCCAGTGTGGGCTTTTGACTGTATGAATCATGATGTGCAAAAAATATTCCCGTATTTGAAGGTGGGCGACTAACAGAATTTAAACATGCAATGCGAATGCAGAAAATATTCCCGTATTTGAAGGTGGGCGCCTAACAGAATTTAAACGTGCAATGCGATGCAGAAAATATTCCCGTATTTGAAGGTGGGCGCCTAACGGAATTTAAACGTGCAATGCGATGCAGAAAATATTCCCGTATTTGAAGGTGGGCGCCTAACAGAATTTAAACGTGCAATGCGAATGCAGAAAATATTCCCGTATTAGAAGGTGGGCGCCTAACAGAATTGAAACGTGCAATGCGAATGCAGAAAATATTCCCGTATTTGAAGGTGGGCGCCTAACAGAATTTAAACATGCAATGCGAATGCAGAAAATATTCCCGTATTTGAAGGTGGGCGCCTAACGGAATTTAAACGTGCAATGCGATGCAGAAAATATTCCCGTATTTGAAGGTGGGCGCCTAACAGAATTTAAACGTGCAATGTGATGCAGAAAATATTCCCGTATTTGAAGGTGGGCGCCTAACGAAATTTAAACGTGCAATGCGATGCAGAAAATATTCCCGTATTTGAAGGTGGGCGCCTAACGAAATTAAACGTGCAATGCAGAAATGTATTCCCGTATTAGAAGGTGGGCGCCTAACAGAAAGTAAACGTGCAATGCGAATGCAGAAAATATTCCCGTATTAGAAGGTGGGCGCCTAACAGAATTTAAACGTGCAATGCGAATGCAGAAAATATTCCCGTATTAGAAGGTGGGCACCTAACAGAAATTAAACGTGCAATGCAGAAATGTATTCCCGTATTAGAAGGTGGGCGCCTAACAGAAAGTAAACGTGCAATGCGAATGCAGAAAATATTCCCGTATTTGAAGGTGGGCGCCTAACAGAAAGTAAACGTGCAATGCGATGCAGAAAATATTCCCGCAGCCTGAGGACTGGGGAGTGGATTTTAAAAGATGTTACCTTCCTCTTTTTGGTATTTTCTTTTTACCAACTGGTCTTTTGCCTGTGAATTTCTCCACTTATTCGACGGACTTTCTCTTTTTGGTATTTTAAATTTTCCACATTGGTCACATTCACTTTAAAGTGATTAGTGACAATTTGTTCCTGCATGAAACAAAATTTATTAGATATAAGCTGCTGGCAACTGGCATCTGCTGTCCCCACTTCTTATTGCTTCCTTTGTTTTTGCTTTTTCATGTTGCATGGCCTTCGACTTCTTGTCCCTTGCAGACTCTTTTTGTATTTTCTCATTTTTTCCATTTTTGTTTTGTTTTCTTTTCTTTGGCCATGTTTGCCAAGCTTCTTTATTCCTTTCCCCAATCTTCCATTCTTTCTGATCCAGTGTTATTTCAACTTCCGTTATCAGGAGCTGGTAGTTAGCTCTCAAAAGGGTAAACAATGAAATGCAGAAAAAATGAAAGAAAGGTAAGGGTATTTTGGAGAGATGACAGAACTTATCTGGGTATTTGCTGGCTGATTCCGCTGACCATGCCATGTATTTAAACTCTGACCCAATTCGTTCCAATCATTATTCTGACTCTGAATTGCTTCTGACCCAAACCAATACTCTTTTTTTTTGTTGCCTTTTTCTCTTTTAATAGTCCTCACGATCGCCTTACGGTGCCTCGAAAGGTTTTCACCAATAAGACTCTCTCGTTTATTCTCTCAACCTCACAATCATCTCACAGTGCCGATTAAGGTTTTCACCGATGAGACTCTCTCATTTTATTTCTCTCAACCTCACAATCGTCTCACAGTGCCGGCTAAGGTTTTCACTGATGAGACTCTCTCATTTTTTTTATTTTATTTTTTTTTTCCATTTTTCCTTTTTGTATTTTGTTTTCTGTTCCACGGGTATTGTCTGATACTTCGATCCTCCTTCATTGCATTCGTTATTATTTCGGAATTGATCAGAAGGTCTTTCTTTGGACTGTAACGTGGCTTTTGGATGGGATAAGAAAGAAAGATATAAAGGCTCAAAATTTCAACGAGGGTTAAAAATATTTACAACTCTCGGAATTATTAAACATAACTTCTGCCCCAGTTTCAATATGTGGGGAATTTTTTGGATTTTTCCTTTATTGTGACTGAACCTCGGAGAGGCTGCCTACGTACCCTTTCGGGATCAAGTCAGACGTAGTTCATCCAACTTCAAAAGTTAGATGGATTTCTTTTTGACTTTTTCCCGATTTTTGTCTTTTTCTCTTCTTTTTCTTTTCATTTTTCATTTTTTTGTCATTTTTCCATCATTTCATTTTTCATTCTGGCAATTTTGATCTTATTGCACTAGAGCGATTCCGAGAGAGGGATATGAAAGAATTCATTCATTAAGGCTCAAAGGGGTTAACAATGGATAAAGTGTTTGGATAGAGAATAAAATGCCTTCGTCATTTCAATTCCAAAATCACAACAAAATACAAAACATACAATTGAAAAGGAAATCATACATAGTATCTTTTGACCGCATCTGAATTGATAGCAGTCTCTACGCACTTTCCTTCAACATCGGTTAAGTATAATGCTCCATTGGACAACACCCGTGATACCACGAACGGTCCCTGCCAATTCGGTGCAAACTTGCCTTTTGCCTCTGCCCAATGTGGTAAGATACGCCTCAATACCAGTTGTCCAACTTCAAACTTTCGAGGTCGTACCTTCTTATTATATGCTCTGGCCATTCTCCGCTGATACAACTGTCCATGGCAGACTGCGGCCAATCTCTTCTCATCAATCAAATTCAACTGTTCTAACCGGGCCTTTACCCATTCATCGTCATCTATCTCAGATTCGGCTATAATTCGCAATGACGGCATTTCTATTTCTGCGGGTATAACGGCCTCTGTTCCATACACCAAGGTATAAGGTGTGGTTCCGATAGAAGTACGTACCGTCGTGCGGTAACCCATGAGAGCAAAGGGTAACTTTTCATGCCACTGCCTGGATCCCTCCACCATTTTCCGGAGAATCTTCTTGATATTCTTATTCGCCGCTTCTACTGCACCATTCGCCTTTGGCCTGTAAGGTGTGGAATTGCGGTGCGTGATCTTAAACCTTTCACAAACTTCCGCCATGAGATGACTGTTTAAATTGGCTCCATTGTCTGTGATGATCACCTTGGGGATTCCAAATCGGCATATGATATTCTCGTGCACAAAATCCACCACCGCTTTCTTCGTCACTGCCTTGAATGTCTTAGCTTCGACCCACTTGGTGAAATAATCAATTGCAACTAGAATGAACCTGTGTCCATTAGAAGCGGCTGGATCTATTGGGCCGATGACATCCATGCCCCAAGCAACAAAGGGCCATGGTGCTGACATTGTGTGCAACTCATAAGGCGGGGAGTGGATCAGATCCCCATGTACCTGGCATTGATGGCATTTCTTTACATACCTGATACAATCACGCTCCATCGTGAGCCAGTAGTACCTCGCTCTCAAAATCTTCTTTGCTAAAACATATCCGCTCATGTGAGGCCCGCATACTCCAGCATGCACTTCAATCATAATTTCATCTGCTTGTTGTGCATCTACACACCGCAATAAACCCAAATCTGGTGTTCTTTTGTATACCACTCCTCCACTGAAGAAAAATCCATTGGCTAGACGCCTGATGGCTCTCTTCTGGTCTCCGGTGGCTTGCTCCGGGTATTTGCCAACTTTCAAGTATTCTCTAATATCATGATACCACGGCTCTCCATCCGACTCTTCTTCCACAACGAAGCAATAAGCATTATGATCTCGGACTTGGATCTGGAGTGGATCTATATATGTCTTGTCCGGATGATGTAACATAGAGGACAATGTGGCCAAAGCATCTGCAATCTCATTGTGCATTCTCGGGATATGCTTGAATTCTATAGACTGGAATCTTTGAGACAACTCGTGCAAACAATACCGATACGGTATCAATTTCAAATCTCGTGTCTCCCATTCCCCCTGAATTTGGTGCACCAAAAGATCCGAGTCACCCATGACCAAAATCTCTTGAATACCCATGTCAATCGCCATCCTTAATCCCAAGATGCATGCCTCATATTCGGCCATATTGTTGGTACAGAAAAATCGAAGCTGAGCTGTGACGGGGTAGTGTTGTCCCGTACTTGAAATGAGTACCGCTCCGATACCAACGCCCCTGCTGTTGACAGCTCCGTCAAAGTACATTTTCCATGCTGGTCTCTCCTCTTTCTCCATCTCCTCGACAAGCATTGCCTCTTCATCCGGAAAGTATGTTTTCAATGGCTCATACTCATCATCCACCGGATTCTCGGCTAAGTGGTCCGCAATAGCTTGTGCCTTCATTGCCGTACGAGTTACATAGACAATGTCGAATTATGTGAGCAGAATCTGCCATTTGGCCAGTCTTCCCGTAGGCATAGGCTTCTGAAATATATACTTGAGAGGATCCAATCGTGATATCAAGTACGTAGTGTATGCTGACAAATAATGCTTTAGCTTCTGAGCCACCCAAATCAATGCACAACAAGTTCTCTCCAGTTGGGTATACTTCACCTCGTAAGATGTAAACTTTTTGCTGAGGTAGTAGATGGCTTGTTCTTTCCTGCCTGTCTCATCATGTTGACCCAATACACAACCGAAAGAGTTATCTAGCACCGTCAAATACAAAATCAGAGGTCGCCCTGGTTCTGGAGGTACTAACACCGGAGGATTAGCCAAATATTCTTTGATCTTGTCAAAGGCTTCCTGACATTCGTCGGTCCATTTCACTGCTGCATCTTTCTTCAACAACTTGAAGATCGGCTCGCATGTTGACGTCAATTGAGCAATGAACCGACTAATGTAATTCAACCTTCCTAGTAAGCTCATGACCTCCTTCTTGTTTTTCGGCGGAGGTAGACTTTGAATAGCCTTGATCTTTGATGGATCCAGTTCAATACCTCGCCGACTCACAATAAACCCCAGTAGTTTCCCTGAAGGTACTCCAAAAGCACACTTCGCCGGATTGAGTTTTAGATTGTACCTCCGGAGCCTTTGGAAAAACTTCCTTAAATCTTTCACATGATCAGGTTGTTTTCTGTACTTTATGATGACATCGTCCACATATACTTCAATTTCTCGATGCATCATATCATGAAACATAGTGGTCATTGCCCTCATGTAAGTTGCCCCGGCATTCTTCAATCCAAACGACATTACTCTGTAACAGTACGTTCCCCAAGGTGTAATGAAGGCAGTTTTCTCAGCATCTTCTTCGTCCATAAGGATCTGGTGATAACCTGCGTAACAATCCACAAACGAACCGATTTCATGCTTGGCGCAATTGTCGATCAATATGTGAATGTTTGGCAATGGGAAGTCGTCCTTCGGACTGGCTTTGTTGAGGTCTCTATAGTCTACACACACTCTGGTTTTGCCATCTTTCTTTGGGACTGGCACAACATTTGCCAACCAGGTGGGGTATTTGGTAACTCTTATGACCTTTGCCTCAAACTGCTTATTCACCTCTTCTTTTATCTTCATGCTAATGTCCGTTTTGAATTTTCTCAGCTTTTGTTTTACTGGCCGGCATTCCGAGTAGATAGGCAACTTGTGTACCACTAAATCTGTGCTAAGGCCGGGCATGTCATCATAGGACCAGGCAAAGATGTCCTTAAATTCATGTAACAACCCTATCAATTCATCCCTGAGGGGTGCCTCCAAATGCACACTAATCTTTGTTTCTCGGACATCATCTTCGCTCCCCAAGTTTACAGATTCTGTATCACTCGGATTCGGCTTGGGTTTTTCCTCGTATTGTTTCATGTCCTTACTTATTTCCTCCAGGGCTTCCTCATCCTCACATTCTATTTCACTATCTTCCTCGATTTCTTGTATAGTAGCGTGATTGTCGGAACTGGGTCTAGAATCCTTCACGCATGACATGGCATTGGAATCAACACATGCAAAACTGTACAAAAGGAAAAATAAAGAAAAATAAGGCAAAAGTGAAGAAAAAGGAAAAACTGCATTTCATTAATAAAAGAAACGAACAATGTTCGGGATACATGGTGATTTTTTTCATGAGGGGAATGGGGAAACTATAAAATAACAACTTTCGGGGAAGCAATGATGAAATTTTGAGCTAACTACCAAGACTCCTTCCGGATAAGGAAAGGAGTAGCTTCCCAATTGTTCAATGTGACTCTAGGCCCCACAAATTGCACGTCCATGTTGCTCGTGCCTTCCCCTGCTTCAATCGTATTCACCTCCCAAAACATTTTCTGAAAACCAAGCATTTCTTCATCAAGTTGGGTCTCAATGCACTTTGCTGCAGCAGATGGTTGATATTTTGTACCAGGCCTGATAAAGATGTCGGATAATTTGGGTATGGGTTTGGGCAAGGTCCAGTTTCTCTTGGCTTTAGAGGCTCTTTGGATATCGGCAAAGGTGGGTTTGAACCCTAAGCCGAATGTGCCTTTATTCTCCGGAAGCTGAACTGGTTGAGTGACTCCCTGCAGTGTTTTACCTAATCCCCTCCCCGGTGCAAATCCGTTTCTCAGCATTTCTCTGGCCACCATTATAGCAGTTGGTGCCATCATCGGGGTTGATAACTTTTCACCTTCAGCAACCCTATTCACCTCAACAGCATCCGTCACTTGGTAGACCCAAGGACCCCGATCCCCATCGGTACCGTCAAAAGGTGCTACCACATTACAAGCATTTTCCTCTCCGTGTACAACAATCTCTTGCTGCTCCCATTCAAACTTGACCATCTGGTGTAGAGAAGATGGTACCGCTTTGGCCGCATGAATCCGGGGTCGACCTAACAGCAAGTTATATGATACGGCAATATCGAGCACCTGGAACTCCATCGTAAAATCAACGGGACCGATGGTCACTTCCAAAATGATATCTCCCAACGTGTTCTTACCTCCGCCGTCAAACCCTCTCACATTGATACTGTTTCTCCGGATTCTATCCGGGCTAATGTTCAGCTTCCCTAGAGTTGACAGCGGGTAGATGTTCGCGCTCGATCCATTGTCAATCAATACCCTAGTCACGACTGACTCTTCACTCTTTACCGTGAGGTACAATGCTTTATTGTGTTCAGTTCCTTCCACCGGCAACTCCCTATCAGAGAATGTGATTCTATTGGACTCGAAAATTTTGCTGGTAATCTTCTCCAAATGACACACTGAAATCTTCTCCGGAACATGAGCCTCATTTAGAATCTTCATGAGAGCCTTCCGGTGCTCCTCTGAATGTATCAACAAAGATAACAAAGAAATCTGGGCCGGGGTCTTTCTTAACTGTTCAACCACTGAGTACTCTTGCGACTTCATTTTCTTAAGAAATTCTTCTGCTTCCTCCTCCGACACTGGCTTCTTCAGTTGACTTTCTTTTACCGTTTTCATCTTTCTCAGTTCCTCTGGAGCAAAACACCTTCCGGATCGGGTAAGTCCATGCGTTTCGTTAATTTCACCAGAAATCTCTTTTCCCTTGTAAACTACTGTTACCTTGTTATAGTTCCAAGGCACAGTCTTTGTATTCACCACCGGCATTTGCACTACTGGTTTTATGATTACTGGCTCTGCACTTGCTCCTTTCACGATTACGATCGTCTTTGCACCTGGAACTACCACCTTTAAACCTCCCATCACTACTGGCTTTGGTTTCTCAACAATTATTTCCTCTTTCACAATTTCTTTCTCTAACTTGTCACTCGACTTTATCATCATGACGGCCTGAGATGGTTTTTGATTGCCATCACCCTGCACCAGTTCTATCATATTCGTTTCGTGGTGATTCGGCAATGGATTTTGGGTAATGTTTGGGGCCTCGGGAGCCTGCACTTCAATTCTCCTCTCATCGATAAGATCTTGAATGGCATTCTTTAATTGCCAACACTTCTCAGTATCGTGGTCCAATGTTCCCGAACAGTATTCACATCTGACAGAAGAATCAAGATTTTTCGGGGGTGGGTTTGGATTTTTGGTGCGATTGGTCTCAACATCCCCAATTCTTTCAACCTGTGGTAAAGACTGGTATATGATTCTCCGAGAGGAGTGAATGTCTTTTTTGCTTTGTTTCTCCAATCGGCGTCCGGCCTGGGTCTATTCTGGTTTCGGTAAGGTTTAGGGGTTGGGTATGTGTTTTGGGTATGGTACACATTGTGTGGAGCTTGAGCTCTCCACACGTGGGGTGGTGGTGGTGGATAAGCTTGGGTTTGAGGGTGATGGTAATGTGGTACGGTCGGTGGGTATGGTGGTGGTGGTGGGTTATATGGGCTTGGTGCATTGTAGGGATTTGGCGGGTAAGATGGTGGTGGTGGATTATATGTAGTTGCTGGGCTTGGTGGGTGTTGGCGATAGGGTCTTGGTGGGTTATAATGTGGGTTGCGACTCCAGGACCTACTTTCAATGGTTGCTACTTCTTCTTTCTTCTTCTTTCCCATCACTCCTCCGCTTCCACTCTGTATAGCTTGATTGGTGGCTTTGATAGCCGAAAAACTCATAATTTTGTTTGTCTTCAAACCCTCTTCTACAAAACTTCCCATTTTCACAACTTCGTTGAAACTTTTTCCAATTGCCGACACTAGATGGCCGTAGTATGTTGGATCTAAAGCTTGCAGAAAACAATCCACCATCTCTCCTTCTTTCATCGGTGGATCCACTCTAGCGGCTTGTTCCCTCCATCTAAAACCGTATTCTCTAAAGCTCTCTCCTGGCTTTTTCTCCAGCTTGGTAAGGGATAACCTGTCGGGTATGATCTCCAGATTGTACTGAAAATGACTAGCAAAAGCTTGTGCTAAATCATCCCAAACGAACCATCTTGTATGGTCCTGTCGGGTATACCATTCCAGCGCTGATCCACTCAAACTTTGGCTGAAATACGCCATCAACAATTCATCTCTACCTCCCGCGCCTCTCATCTTGCTACAATATCCTCTTAGATGAGCTACCGGATCCCCGTGTCCGTTGTACATGTCGAACTTGGGCAACTTAAATCCTGCGGAAAGCTGCACCTCAGGGAACAAACACAGGTCTTTGTAGGCTACACTTACTTGTCCTCCCAGCCCTTGCATATTGCGGAAAGCATTCTCGAGACTCTTCACTTTCCGAGCCATCTCCTCCTGCCCGGCACTTGCTTCTATCATGGGAGCGTGAGACTCGTGTTGTCTGAAAGTCGGCTTCGGAGGGTAGTAGTGAGAATCCTGGATATGAAACATTGGTTCGCTAGAGGATTTGTGGATAACAGCGGGCGGAGGTGCCACATATACAGGAGCAACTTGTGGAACCTGAGGTGGTGTTTGCTTGGCTGGAGGTGGTGGTATCTGGGAGGTGGAAGCATAGTAGTGAGGGTAATCGGGGTAGGTGGAGGATGAGTTCAATGTTGGTGGCTCGGGGTTAGGATTGGCTGGAGGGACATATGCAGGGTTAGCAGGGTAGGCTGGTAGTGGTTGACCTCTCGACCAAGCCTGGTACATTTCAGCCATCTGTTGTCTTAACTTGTACATTTCTTCTTTCATCCCTGCCACATCCACGATCTCTTCTTCGTGAGCAGGGTCTACAATGGTCGCCTCGATCTCCTGGGATACAGCCTTTGTCATCTTTTTGGATCTGGTGTTGTATGAGTGGGTAGCCAGTATGCCAGTTGCCTAGAAAATCTGGACTCACAAACATCAACACTCGTTAGTTGTTAGCGCATGAATAAGATGTAACGACTTTAAAAACAAATACATTTGCTCGAGTCGTTATGCATCATCCCGGCCGTTGCTCACTTCAATGATCTTTTTCTTTTTCCGCTCTTTAGTTTTCTTTCTTTCTTTTCTTCTTCTCTTTTTCTCTTTGGCTTTTTCTCTTTTCTTGCTCTTTTTTTTTCTTTTTTTTTTCTTTTCTTTTCTTGCTTTTTCTTTCCTCTTTTTTTTGTTATTGCCGTTTTCATAATTACGCTCCTATTTATTTGCCTAGCGGATACAAAAGAAATGACATAAAGTAAAAGAATTGGTAACAACACTTTGTTTTCTCATTGATAATTCAAAACCTTGATTACAAAGTGATGTTTTAAGAAAAAGAAAAATAAAATAAAAGATGATGCATGACCTAAGAGTACATTAATGCACCTAGTGCCCGCGAGGCATCGTTCGGCCTTGCCGCGGGCCTATATGCTAAACCCCTTTGAAGCCTATCAAGGTCGGCCATGACTTGTTGTACAAAAAACTTCACTGCCGAAACAAAAGTCCTTCGAGTCATATCTTCACAAAGCTGAGTCTTCCTGGTGATGTATTGGGCTATACGAACAATCTTTTCTCTGATGACCCCTTTTTCTTGCAATAGACGGCTTATTTGCTGAGTGCGAGCATCCAAGGTGTGTTGGTTGTCCTTTTGCACTTATTGCAGCTCCAATTCTAATCTAGCCATAGTCGTGTAGCAGTGCTCTCTTTCTCCTTCAAGATCTTTGATAATCTTGTTACTTTTGATTGTGGCTGAGATCATTTTCTTTCTAAGCTGAGCTATTTCAACATCATGCTTGCCTTGTAGCTGCCGGACCAACTTGGCTCTTTCCTCGGCATCTTTGTCCATTTGCTTCCGAGCCTTGGCTAACTCTTTTTCAGCTACGTCCAAATCGAAGCCATAGTCGTTTACTTTCCGCCGGAGAATCTCAATTAACTTTTCATCGCGGGCTGAACGAGCTGGGGTCTCGGATGCAATTTTCATTTGATCCATTTGAGCTTTCAACATATCATTTTCTTTTTTCAGCTGTTTCTTTTCCCCTTCATCGGATGTTGCTTGTAGGCCACTTTCGAAATGAAGATTTCTCAGCTTATCTTCCAACAAACTGATTTTGGCCTTATATTCTTTCTCCTTGGCCGCCCATTTCAGATTTTCCTCGGATTGCTCTATCAGGTCTTGCAAGTGAGGTCTCTTTGAAAGACGTTCGTGTTCAACCCCTCGTCGGTACCATGTGGAGTACCCGGCTGATACTTCTCCCCGGGCTCTCTTCTGCACACAAGTATCCATTTTCAGGTTTTGGTACTCGTTCCAGATTTGCCGGATTTTTGCTTCCGGGAATTGCCCGTCCGGACCAATCTCCACGGCTTGCACACTGAGATCCCCATCTCTTGGAATAATCTGACACCGACCCAACTGTCGCAGGGCTCTGTATGGGGCATAGGGTTGTATACTCTTCAAACCCATGATCAAAAATGGCGATCCCTCCGTTGGCATGTATATCACCTCGTCAAGAGGTAACCGGTCATACGTCCAATCGATTTGACCGTCAGTTAGTGATCGAAGATACACAATCCAACCTTGGACTCCCTCTGGCAATTTTACTTCCTTTGTCCTCGCATTGAACTCTTCCAAACATGTCCGATCGGCTGAACCATAGCTCGAGAATGAAGGGTGGGGGCACAAATGCTCAATTAGCCAGATTTGCAAGATCAAGTTACACCCTTCGAAGAAAGTAGCCCCCGCTTTGCACGCGGTCAGAGCACGATAGATATCCGCAACAATCATCGGGGCCAGAGTACAGTTTTCTTGTACTATCAGTGTGGAAGCTAACCCGGCGACTTTTATATTGATATGTCCATCTTTCCTCGGGAATACAACAACTCCAAGAAATGCCACCAAAAATGCGAACCTCCGGTGTTCTTCCCATTTCGCCCGGTTGGACTTGCAACATAGCTTGTTGGTAAGATCATTGAAACCCCCAACGTGTCCAAACCTATTGTAGATGAAGCTTAAAGAACAAAACCTGTTGGCCAGATCTTCATTATGAACATTCCGGGCAATTTTCAAAGAGTCGAGGAAGCGATGTACTGTCACCGTCCTCGGAGATACCGGGTATTTTCCTTTCAGCGGAACCTCGGTCTTCCCGATGTAAAAGGCAATCTCCTCCAAAGTTGGGGTAAGTTCAAAATCCGGGAAATGAAATACGTTGTGTGCCGAATCCCAAAACGTGACCAACGCTCTAACCACATCACCTCGAGGAACTATTTCGAGTAACCCCGTAAGGCCTTTCAAGTACCTTTTGACCCAGTCTTGACCATCGGATCCCATGTCCTGCCACCATAATCTCAGCTCCAAAGGGATTTTATTTAGGGAAAATTGTTCATTCATCATCGTGCTCGTCCTGCACATTTATTAAGGTGATTTTATTTAGAAAAGGAAAAATCTTTTTAATGCAAGTTTTCAATTTTGAATGAAAGAAAAGAAAAAATGATTTTCGAAGTGGCCATTTTTGCCAAAACAACCTTCCGTCGTCCTTTCGGAACATTCGGCAATTTCCAAAAATAGCAATCACCTCGATTATTTGAAAAGAAAATCTTTTTGGTCTTTTTCTAAAAGTGTGGTTGGACCCGTTTAAGGGTTGCCTACGTATCCCACCTAATGGCGAGAATCAAACCTGCGTAGTTCGGTCGGATTATTTGACTAATTATTTCAAAAAATGTTCCACCTATTTTTTCAAATTTTCAAATTTTCCATGTACCTATTTTCTATAAATCATTTTTTTCCTCTCTTTTTTTTTTTTTTTTCAACAATTTTTTCCAATCTCGGGATTTCCGCCGGTCCGCATAACGGTCAAGGACAATAAAATGCAACACATAGCATGCTCGGTCTTTTCAATACCGGGTCACCTGTCCTAGACGGACCCAACCCCTGTGTTGAGTCCCCTAAGTCAGATATGATGCAAATAATCGTCCTAGACCTATGTTCAAAATCTTATGGTTTCATGGATTGCTAGACCGTGTACCCGAGCGGACAACTCGAATCGAGGAGGGGGCTACGTACCGGTGACCCGCGGAGTCAATCGGCTTTGTAACTTATCCGGCCTCTGTTTTCTTAATTTAAGGTGACATTTAACAGAATGGGGAGTCTCAACCAGTAAGCACATCCCCGGGGGAGAAGAGATAAGGGTTTTCGGCACAATTTTATATACAGTCTACATAATATCAAAGCGATAAAACACATAGCATGTTGTTCAAATAATATAATGAAGTCAAACAAAAAACGCGAACGGCAGTTCTAAGGAGCTCGAGTTCTTAAACCCTGAAATCGAAATTCAGGGTTGGATCCCCAGCAGAGTCGCCAGAGCTGTCACACCTCCCTTTTTACTACCCCAACACATGCGTAAGGTGTATAAATGCACTTGTAGGGTATACCCCGACGCTCAATTACCCGAGACGGATAAAATAACGTAAGGGAAGGAGTTTTTCCAATTTAAGGACAATCGGTTCGGGATTTTATTAGAGATTAATCAGAGTCGCCACTTGGGAATGACAATGGTGTCCCAAGTCACCGGTTAATCCCGAATCCGAGGAATTTTGACTCTTAAAATGTCCGCGAAGCAGAGGTCCGGATAAGGAACTCTGTTAACCCGGGAGAAGGTGTTAGGCACTCCCGGATTCCGTGGTTTTAGCACGGTCGCTCCACTGTCGTTCTTGACTTTCGTTTGACTCAATTATAAGTTTTAAACAACATAATGTGCTTTTACGTTAAATGTCATTTTTAGGAATTTGCGACATTGCGGAAACACGCCTCGAGTCATACCGCAACCAGTACGCCTATGACTTTTGGTGTATTTCGGCTTTGCCGAGATTTGGATTTGAGTCGCACCAAGTGCACACTCGTTCATAGGGAGGTATATTAAAATCGTGCCTTAAAGTAACGTCTATCGGCTTTTAAATCTTTTGGGAGAAGCTATGGAATTGGCTATTAGCTTTCCCGTGTCTATTTGTATTATATCATTACTAAATGGGGGCCCCGGTGTTATTCGGGCGAGGCTCGTCCCAATTTTTATTAGAGGATTCGATACTTTGTATTTAACTACGTTTTCTACACTTGTTCTTTCCTTAATCGTATTACTAACACTAGAATAATCCCAAGCCCGTGTAGTTTGTTGTTTAATTGGGCCTAGTCTTCTTCATCTCGCTTAATCATGGATCAGCATCAGCCCAGGCTTTAAAGCCCAGGCAATCTTCGGGTTATCGATCATTGACCCAAACAATTTCGTAGGATAGTTCAGGCCCACGCTATACATTGGGCCCAAACCAGATTGTAATAACAGAAGATATGATACAGATTTCATAAGGAATAAATACTCAGAATTGGAAACCACATCATTTTATTCAATCAATACAGGGAAGCTAATACATCAATTTATCAAACTACAAACTAGAACTAACAGATTGCTTCTTCTTTTTACAAATTGTTTAAGGTCAGTCCTAAATCTGAGAAAGACAGTTCGGATGATAAAAGAAGATTGAGGAACAATTATACTAATTACCTATCGATTATTAAAGCAAGATTGTAAACTGAGTTAAGATTATATACAAGTTTTATGGTGAACTAGACCTATCACATATCCGACTCTAATGAAGCTATTCTACTACCCAGTTATTGATTTCCAAACAAGCTAATTATATGACCATATGACTATGTTTAAGCACTGATTTGAACACTGGTCCAAACCCATTTTAACAGCCAATTTCACTCCTCTTTTAAACTTACTCAAACACTAAGATTAGTTAACGAAACAGATTAGTTAAATGAGCTTATTATTACTAATGTATGCAAGTGAATTGATTAGCTCTGGTTTTAATAATATTCCTATTTGACTAAGTGATGGTGATCTACAACTGTACTACCATTACACTATGAATTTCGTTTCCAGATTGTTAGTCTTGCAGGTTTTGTTAATTAACTTATATTTTAGAGCCTTTACCTAATTAAACTAAGTGGTGAACTATCTACATTATACTACTACTACTATTACTAGCTATTACATCTCTTGTTTTTGTTTTCTACTACTACATGTTACATTGGTCTAAGCTATGAATGCTGAAACTAATTAAAAAGACAACATGAGATCATGACAACAGAATTTTAAAAAAAAGGACTTCAATTCATTGTTCCAGCAATTACATCTTCAGTGGAATAAGGAATGTACCTGAATCAAATGAAAGAACACCAATGAGTTCTAGGGGATGCAAGTAAGTAATCAGCAATGGTTCACACATGGCAATGCAACAGTGAGATGAAGATCCAGATGCGTAAAACAACACAGCAACACAGCAACACAGCAACAAAGAGGCCCAGAGATTAACGAGCAAATGAACCCAGCAGAACCACTAGAAACAGCGAGTTCTACTCCAAAAATTCTAGAAAATCCTATTGTTCTATTGTTATTTTATCTCTCAAGCTTTTGTGTG
Organism: Nicotiana noctiflora; assembly: GCA_032618575.1. NCBI lineage: Eukaryota > Viridiplantae > Streptophyta > Magnoliopsida > Solanales > Solanaceae > Nicotiana > Nicotiana noctiflora. The sequence goes on from JASVEL010000955.1 coordinate 255,550, forward strand.
AATTTCAGTTTAGGTGTCTTTCAGATTACTCTCCAATGGAACCCCCTTTTTCAGCCCCTTTTAAGAGATATTTATAGCTAACCTTTAGGGCTGAATACTTGGGGAGGAAGTATGGGATTAATCCCACTTCCCCCCTCCTAAAATTATCCATCCTACACTTTAGTCCATATTTCCGTTACCAGAAACCCTTCCAGCATGTGCTGGAAGGTTCTAAAGATTCTCTTTTATGGCCTTTTACTAGTATGACCTTAGGGGTTTGAGATTTTTACTGATTTCCCATTTTTAGGAGACCATTATACCCCTAAATCTCTGCAAAATTGCAGAAATCTGGAGCATGAATGTCCCTATTACCCTCCTAAGTTCTTACTAGTTACTATTTTACCTTTTCAATACCCAATTGTGCCCCTAAGAGCACTGCTGATTTACCAGCTTACCTAGGGCAGATTTTAGCTAGTTTTGAACCTATTTAACTAATAGCCAGCCCTGGCATTAGTATTTAAGGGCTGGCCAAATTTATTTTAAGAACTATTTCAATTTTAGCCACTTTTAAACTAATTCCAGTCAATTAAGACCAAATTTATTCTTAATTAAAGCTAATTGCAGGCATAGCCTGCTTTGTTATTATGTTTAAACTATTTAAAAGTTAGCCAGTCTCAAGTTGAGACTTAGCTTGGGCTATTAAAGCCATATACTGAACAGCTAGGCCCAAAACCTTTACAGGTTTGGCCACTTTGCTGTTCAGGGCTCAATATAGAGCCTGGGCTAGTCTGCATTTGCAGACATAGCCCCTTTGCACAACCAGCCACTGTTTAACAGTGAACTGTGTGTTAGGGCTTATAGAATTGGTCAACCTTTTGCAAGGTTAACCAATCTTAGGCCAATTATTAAACTTATAACCTAATTATGCATTTTCAGTTCTAACCTATTTAAAAACTAGCCATTTTCATAGAACCTAGTGCTAACAGCTATAACCAATTCACCTAGGGTTCAAACGGTGTTAATCAAACACTTACACTCAACCAGAACCAGTAAAACTAAATCAGTTTCAACATGGATTGCATATTAGGACACATAAGATCAAACAAAATGTAATAATCAACCAAAACTCAGAGAAGGCAATTGATATGGTTGAATTTCAGTTGATTAATTCACATTATCTAATTTTATGAGGCAAAGTATGAATTCATGTTAATTAAGACCTAATAACTACCAGTTCAAGTCACATGAAAGTTTGAACAACTCAGAATCACCAAAGGTTCAGGGCACAAACACATATAAGCATAGATTCTTATGAAACAATCAACATGGTTCAACTAACCTAAGCAGGGTAATTAGAATTCATTTTTAAGTGCTACCCTAGCTTGATATATGCATGTTAAGAGTGGGGATGAAGAATAGGAAAGCCATGAAGAAGCAAAGAATAACATTCCTAAATCTAGCACAAGTGCATGACAAATGAGATGAAGATGATGACAAGAAGAACATGGAGAAACAGCGAAAAGAGAAACCTAAGTCTATCATATGAGGGTAACATGAAGAGAAACAGACCTCAAATTGGCATACTCATTCATCAAATAAAACATATGAGAGATAATATGACAAGAATACTAGACTTGCACTAAAATTGAACACAAATAAGACCACCAGAATGTGAGCAAAGAAGTGAACCCCAGATTAAACACAGGATAACTTGATATAAGATTGCCAAGCTTTACTAAGACTAGACATGTGAAGATACAGAAAGAGAAACAATTGAGATATTGCAAGCCAACAAAAAGTAATCTAATACAAATCTGAGTGACAATGAAAGACAAACCATTGAACATAGTATCAGGATCCAAACATGTAAGTTGACAGAAGAGCTATTGAAAACTAACAAGATAAAAACCCTAACAGAATAGAAGAGAGAACATGAATATCAAGATCTAATTTTGAACTCGAGAGACAAACCAAACACTTCATAACCCTAAAACATGTATTAGACTAAACATGACTAAACATGGAAGAAACAGAACATGAAAATAAACAAACAGGAGCATATGCATATGAAGATGAATAAGATGAAAGTCAACATTAGTGTTAAACTAAACCTAAAACAGTCAGAACAGAGTAATAACAAAGGATGTGAGTAAGATGATTATAGAACCCTAATACTAAACAGGTCAAAAACATACGAAGTCAGAGAACATGAACAAAGAAAGCATGAAATACAAAAAAAACAAATCTATGTCTAAGAAAGAAGCATGCAGAGCAAACAAAGTTAAGAGAACAAGGATAGGCACTTAGCTTGCGGGGCCGGTCCCCCGAGCTTCCTATCCTTTTCTTTTGCACACTCTCTCACAAGTTGTTTTCTTCTTTATTCTCTCTTCTCGTTTTCCTTTTCTTTCATTCTTTTCAGAACTCTCTTTTCTTCGATTTTTCTCCGATTTTTCTTTTAGGCTCAAAGGGGGAGCCTTTTTTGATTTTGACTTGAAGAGGGATGTTTGGGTGAGGGTAAAGAACAAGTCTTGATTGGGGTTTGAACTTGGGGTCGCCGGAGTTAGGGTTCCGACGACCCTTTTTGGGATATTCGAAACGTTCCGGTGAAATTCGAGGGTAGCCAGTGGTATGGTTGGGTAGATCTAGTGGAGAGGAATAGAACGGCATTGGTTTCATGTGGTTCTTCGTACTTTGGGTGGTCACCGGTGTAACTCCGGTGACCGGGACTTTGAAGAACGGTGGTATTTTTCTGGGTTTTTGGGGTATTATGAAATGAAGAAGAAGGAGAAGAAGATAGGAGGGGATTAGAAGGGCCGGCGACCACCGTGGAGTGTGGTGGCCGCCATTGGCCGGCTAGGGTTTCTGAAGAAGATGAAGAAGTGAGGGAGACGAAGATATTAGGGCGGCGTCTCTAGGGTTGATGAGTGTGTAAAAATGAGCGGCCGCTTCAGACAAGGCCTATTTATAGGCAAGGCGTCTGAGGTAATCCTGGCCGTCCAATTGATGGAGATCAACGGCCAGGAATCAACGTTACTGAAACGACGCCGTTTGGGTTATTAAGGAGACCCAAAGCCTTGATCCTTGGATCAATCAAACGGACGGTTGTGATCAAACAACACCGTTAATTAATTAAATAACTCAGCCAATTATTTAAGGCCGTTGGATTAAAGCGATGGATGGCTGAGATTGAATCTCACATTAACGGATCCGGCCTGACCTTTGGGCTAATGGACTGGGCCACCAATTTGGACTTTCAGTTGGCCCAGTTTATTATACAACCTATTTTTTTGTATTTTTCAATTTTAATGATTTTTATGTATTTTCTTTTATACTTTTTTTTCTTTTTCTTTTATGAAAATTTATAAATCCTAATTTACTACCTACTCTAATTTTCTAGTATTTTTTGGTAATTTTCTGCTATTTTTTCCTAAATTTTTACTACTTAAGCTATTTAAATAATTTTCTAATTAACTAAACTAACAAATTATTTACTACTAATTTTGATTTTTTTTTTTAATTTCTTACTTATTCAAACACACGAAAATATAACTAATTTCAAACAAAGCAAGTAATTGCACTCAAAAACATATTTATTTTAATTTTTGGAATTATTTGCCTGGTGCAAAAATCATGTGCTCACAATTAGATTAGAGGGTTTTAAGCATAAGGGATTAGGGAATCGTTACCCAATCGTTGCCATCGAAAACCCCTCGAAATTGCTCCCAAATCCGAGCTCCCAAACTTGTATTTTGATAAAAATGGCTAACCCTCATTTTTGAAATGTTAAATACTGCCCAGATGATTAATGAATCACGATCACATAAATAAGGCCATGATATCGCAGAGTAAAAATAAGGCTCCGGGAAAAAGGCCTATGTGATCGCATGAATAGGCATGCGATCGCGAAAAATGGAAAGCTGACCGTACGTGATCGTGTCTGAGGACAAGCGAACGCAAAGAAGGGAAAGGTAGAGCTACGCGATCACGAATCAAACCATGCAATCGCGATTGAGGAATTGGGCCCCCCTCAAGATTTTTCTATGCGATAATGTGAATTGGGATGCGATCGTTAAGAAGAAAATGACGTGTAATAGCTGAAGGATTTCTGCAATATTTGTAAACTCTAAAAATGCTCTGTTGATCATCCAAAACACACCCGAGGCCCCGGAGACCTCAACCAAACCTACAGACATACCCCATAACACCATTCAAACTTGTACCAATCCCTAAACCACCTAAAACAATGCCGGTAACTCGAATTAAACAAGGATTTGAGCTTAAGAACTTTAATTTTTATCAAAACATGCTTTCGGTAAAAAACCTAACCATAACATGTCCAAATGACCGCATATTTTGCACACACATCCCAAATGACATTACGAATCTACTACAACTTACGAAATTCCAATCCGACCCTCGGATCAAAAACTCACTATCGGACCAGAAACTTCAAAGTTCAAACTTCGGCATTTCAAGCCTAAATGAGCTACGGACTTCCAAAATACATTCTAAACACGATCCCAACCGCGAAATCACCTGACGGATCTAACGGAACCATCAAATTTCCATTCCGAGGTCATCTTCATATTGTTCTAACTACAGACCATTTTCAAACACTTAAGCTCTCATTTAGGGACTAAGTCTCCCAAACTCTCCGAAACCCAACAACTGTCACGATCGCAAACCCTCTCGTGATGGCACCAACACTAATGCTAGGCAAGCCTGACCATTTACTCTCTCAACCCGAGCACAAAGCTCAAAACCAATTAATCAAATACTTAAATCAAATATTAATACTCATAGTTGAAATACTCAAATAAAACAATATGAAATACTGACATAAACCGTTGTGAGCACGTGATTTTTGCCCTACATGAGAATTATTCCCAAAATTCAAAATAAAATAATTTTATGTTGTTTGCAATTTTCATGGATTATGTATTTTTTTGGGGGTTTGTGTGTGCATATTTGCTTGTCTAAATTAATGAAAATACAAAAATATGTTGCATTTGCATTTTTAGGATTTATTAGGAGTAATTAAGTTTGTTTACAAAAATGAAAAATCACAAAAAAAAATAATAACAATGTACTTTGCATTTTTCAACATTTGAGGTCTAGTTGTGTGATTTTATTTTAATTGGTATTTAATTGTGTGTGATAATAGTTATTAGAAGCTAATTATTTTTTTTGGCAAGTTAATTTTGGTCTTACAATTTAAATTAGGATCTTTAGGCTTTAATTTTGAAGTTTAGAAAAGAAAACAAAATGAAAGAATAATGTATTAGCTTTGGGTAAGGACAATTCACGTGAGGAGCTTGACAAAAGTAGCTTTGGACAAAGTTATTGTGACTTCCAATTCACTCTTGTGTGGAATGTGGATCACTTTTGAAAAAGGAACAACGTGGAAGATAACATGGATACAAAAGCCAAGAAAGGTGGTCAACAATATGGGGTTGCACATGGGATTTCTTAAACAAATAATTTTAAATGTAGTTTTATATACAACTAAAGTTATTGGTTTGAGAAAATAGGAGGATACAGAGAAAATGCTCTCATTATAAAAGAGGTCAGGCAGTGAAAACGAAAAAGGGGGGCGGGCTTCATATTAAATAGAGAAGAGGGATAGAATACAGAAATACCCACGGCAGAACACTGGCAATATACACACTCACACAGAAACACTGGAAAACAGAGAGAAGCACACTGGAAAAAATAAACAGACTCACATAGAGAAGGCAATCACTGAAAAATAACAGAGAGAGTTCTTTCCAGTCTGTGAAACCAAAGATAGTTTGAAAGGAAAAACTGTTCCATTATCCTTTTCTTGAGTCTGCTTTCCATTTGAGAATCGAACTTCAGTTTTCTATAAGCCTCTTTAAAGATTAGTCATGTTAGCTTGTTTGGCCTTATAGTTTTCAAACTGGTTTCGAGTTTTGCTGGGTTCTAAGTTGCTTTCTCCGTGCTACTGCTGGGCCTGCTGTTGTTTTGCTATCTGTTTGGGCTGCTACTGATTTTTTCCTACTTCATTTCTGTTGTCAAAATCCAGGTATATTCTTGTAACCACATTGGCCGAGAACAATTGAAAATTGACAAAGGAAGTTGATATAAAGATGTTGAAGCAGAATAGTTTACTTTTCTTTCCTTTTTGTTTAGTTTTTGTTCTATGATTTAGTAATGTGGTTTTACTGTATCTTGTCATATAATCGGAATTGATCTGAGTTTAGTTTGTAGATACTTTTGTAATCTAGAACTTGAAGGAACTCATTATGTTAGGCCTCTAGCTTTATTTGATTTCTTTAAATGATGAAGTATTTAGGATTGTTAAATGATTTACGTCTTTGATATTTTAAGTCATAGTTGTTTGTATTTTAAGTCATAGTTATTTATAAGATAGACGCTAGAATTTCAACAAGGGGTTTTAAGATTACCATTAGGTATTCTGTTGCGTTAGCCAAGTAAAAAAGAATAAAATAAATAAATAAATTGGGACGCACCATATTATGGATAATCTTATGCCAAGTAATGAACCATGATGAAATACTCACATCCGGCATAGTTGATTAATTATTTTTTTTTACTAGTTTACACTTTATTTTAGGCAATCTTTGCTCCTAAGTCAACAAACCGCAAAAAAAATAAGATAAGATGTCATTTTGTATAGGGTTTAATTGGAAATAACTTTATCGGATATACTCTTAAATAAATTGTTTTTTTTTTTGCCTAGTCTAACAATTGTTTTAATTGGCATAGTTTGAAGTAAGTTATCCGGACACATTTTTTGATTTACTTATTTGTCAAAAGTCCGCATCTATATTGTAATTAGTTTTTCTTTTGGTACAGTCTCAAATTAATAGAGCGGTTTAAAGTTTAATTAAAGCATATAATTTATAAAAATGTATAAAATCAGAAATTTTTAGCCATTTATGATAATTGAAGCGACCGTGCCAGAACCACGGGATCCGGGGGTGCCTAACACCTTCCCTCGGGTCAACAGAATTCCTTACTTAGAATTTCTGGTTCGCAGACTTCATTGAAAAGTCGAAATTTCCTCGATTCGGGATTTAAATAAATCGGTGACTTGGGACACCTTAATTAATTCCAAGTGGCGACTCTGAAATAATAAAAAATAATCCCGTTTCGAATATTGTCACTTAAATTGGAAAAACTCCCTCGCGCATCTACCTCCGGGGTAGGGGGCGCGCCAAAAGGAGGTGTGACAGCTCTGGCGACTCTGCTGAGGACAGCAAACCCAGAACCACTGGTTCAGGGTTTTAAGAATTCGAGCTTTGAATAATTGTTGTATTTGGCTTATTTATTATCCGATTTTATTATATGTTTGTATTAATGTGCTAAATATTATTTTTACCTCTTTGATATTTTGTGATTGTACATAAATTGTGCCGATACCCAGTTTTCATTTTCTGAGTCTTTTGAAATATAATATCGGGCATTTGCTGGACATAGCCCGTTTTTCTCAAGATAGGTGTGGTGCTTGGCACCCGGTGAAGGATTTTGTAGTCACACATGTTTAGGCGGAGAGTTTTGTCAATTAAGCCAGAAAGCCATGCTACCGGTGCGCTGACACTCTTCGGCTCGAGTTGTCCGCTCGGGTAAAGCCAGTCTAGACACCTTTCCTAATAGGATGATGACTTAGAATAACAAACCCTTATGCCGGATCCCCAACAGGAACGTCTATTTTACATCGTGTGCATATTTGACTTAGGAGGCTCAACACAGGGGTTGGGCCTGTCTAGGACAGGTGTACCTGAAACAAAAGACCAACTTGTTGCATCTTTCTGTGTGCATTTATTTGTTTCGATCTTACATATCGACCGGTTTGTTAAAAAAAAGCGTAAGAAGTAAAAAATGTCAAATTAATGGAAAACGAGGTGCTTTTATTGTAAAATAATTTTGAAAAAAAAATGGAAAAAGAAAACAAAATGAAAAAAAAATCTCCGAATAAATGTTGTTAATTTTAAATAGTTAGTTTCTTTGAATATGTTTTTTTTTTTTGAAAGAAAAATTCCAGAAAAATTTCCTTAAATTTTACGAAAAATAGTTTAGCTTCTTTGAAAATAATTTTTGAAAATGCAAAAAAATTCCAAATAAATCTTCCTCGTTCCTTTGAAAATAATTTTTTTTGAAAAACAAAATGCAAAAACAATTTCCGATAAATTTTGTTAATTTTATTAAAGATAGGTTAGTTTCTCTTAAAATAATTTGTTTTAGAAATGCTGTTTAAAAACAATTTCTTTTCTTTTCTTAAAATAATTTAGTCCTTTTATTACCGAACTACGCTGGTTTGATTCTCACATGGTGTGAGATACGTAGGCAACATTCATCGGGTCCAACTTCCCCTTTTCCAAAAATAACCAAAAATATCGAAATTGATTTTTCCGTTGTAAATATGTTGAGTGATGCCGTTTTCAAAAACAGCCGAATGTACCCCGAAAGGGATGCCGGAAGGTTGACTTTGCATAAACGGCCACTTTTGGGTCATTTTGTAGATTTTTTGGTCGATTGACCCTCACAGCCTTATAATCTTCGTCCCCGAGGCGCTGAAAGGCCGTATTTGCAATACCAGATTTTTTTTGTTTTAATTTGAAAAATAAAAAGAAAAAAATATATATCTAAATTTTAATCTTTGTCATAAATAAGTCAGGTGATGCCGCTTTTGCCAAAAATAGTCGAATGTTCCCGAGAGGGACGCCGAAAGGCTGACTTTGCATAAACGGCCACTTTTGATCATTTTTAGGATTTCTGGTCAATTAGCTAAACACAACCTTAAAATCCTCGTCCCCGAGGTGCTAAAAGGTCGTGTCTGCAAAACAATGTCTTTATTTTAATTTGAAAAGAAAAAAGAAAAGAATCAGTGGCAAGTGAATGTTTGAATTTTTGGTCAAAATAAGCCAAGCTAGTTTCGGCGGTATTTTAAACCGTTCTTGCCGAGATAGCCTTATAGCATCTTTTAGTTGTCGAAAGGTTGTCTTCGTAAAAGAATGGACAAGTTTGTAAAGAAATCCTTCCCGGCCTCAAAATTCATATGGAGTTGAGAAGGGGCCACGTTTGCAGAAATAGCCATTTGGTTGAAATTGGCAAACAGGGAAGTAATCTGCTAGTTTTCTTTTTCTTAATTTATATTTCTTTTCGATTAGATCATATAGTGTTTGATTTTCAAGTCTGTAAGTATTTATTTTCATCAAAATCTGTTAGTATGGCTAGTTTTTAAAACTTTGTAATCAAGTTTGTTTTATTGTGAAAATTGAAAATTCCTTTAAAAAATGTTTTATTATTATTGTCCTCTCGTTTCCGAACTACGCGGGTCTGATTCTCACCGGATGTGAGATACGTAGGAAAACCTCATCGGTTCCGACCCCAATTATTTTTTTTAAAAAAAATCAAAAAAAAAAAAAAAAGAAAAAAAAAATACTCTCGTTTAGTTCCTTCATTAAAATCTTTCTTTATAAAATTCAAAAAAAAAGAGAGTTAAAAGTAGTTCAAAAAAAACAACAAAAAAAAAGCAAAAATATGAATATATTTTCCTTTTTCTCTTAAAGCATTTCTTTCAAGAATTAGTTGATTTACTCAATTCCCGATTTTCCGAACTACGCCCGGTCTGATTCATGCGGGGACATGATACGTAGGCAATCCACATAAGATTCGACCATCCCTAAAAAAACAATATAAAAAATAAAAAAATAAAAGGGGGGGGGAAGTTAAAAGAAAAGAAGATTGATAAAGGATGAAAATACAAACCGGAATGACGCATCGCAATCGAGTACATGTAGCAACACCATCATCTGTATAAGTGCATCACACCCAACGTGAGATTACTTATCTGTTATGTTGTTTCGGACTAACCGTTTGTTTGCCAAACTCCAGGTTTTAGTAAAGAGTGGTTGATTTTGTGGTAATCTGGCACCACATTCGTACTTCACAAGGTCCAAAGGAAAAGTTCGGCAGCCTGAAAGTACTCATCCCTATTTCACTAGGTCAAAAAGGGTGCCGACATGTCTTCAGAAATGCCTTTAGCAACCATTCCCGTTTCAGAGGAAAGCTCTTTGACAACCATCCCGGCTACTGAGTCGGCAACTTTGGAGGAGAATAGAATTTTGCGCTGCCGCATGCTCGAGATGTTGGACGATTGGAACAACGGGAAAGAGCCCCGGAGTCTGATCCCTGGGTTCCCTGAAATTCTTCTCAGATCAAGTGGGATTTTCAATACCCCCATCAACTACCCGCTTACTCTGTTTGGGTATTCTAATGTCACAACCCTCTCTGAATCACCCTCCACTTCCTATCCTCGGGTGACACCATTAGATACATCCGCAAGAACGTCGGTTGAGTTGCCAGTTCCAGTCATAACGCATCCCACCGCACATACTCCTTTCTTCGACTCCGCATCCTTTATATTCCCAGCGCCACCGCTTACATGGGACCATACCCAGGTTGCAGCCAATATATATCCTCAGCCACCTCGGTATGAGTTTCTACCAAGCCAAAATCCAAAGGCTCCCGAGCAGGATGAGATGGCAAAAAGAATGAGGAGTTTGGAACAAAGCCTGAAGAACATGCAAGGTCTAAGTGGACAGAAAAGTGTATCTTACGCCGATCTATGCATGTTCCCGCACGTCCATTTGCCATCAGGTTTCAAGACGCCGAAGTTCGAAAAGTATGACGGGCATGGCGACCCCATTGCTCATCTGAAGAAATACTGCAATCAATTGCGAGGTGCCGGCGGCAGGGAAGAATTGTTGATGGCGTACTTCGGGGAAAGTTTGGTCGGAATAGCATCGGAATGGTATATGGATCAAGACATATCTCGATGGCACATCTGGGATGATTTGGCCAGAGATTTTGTGAAACAGTTCCAATACAACATCGATATTGCGCCAGACAGGAATTCCTTATCGAACTTAAAGAAGAAGCCCTCCGAAAGCTTCAGAGAATATGCCATTAAATGGCGAGAGCAAGCATCCAGGGTGAAACCCCCTATGGACGAAATAGAAATGGTCACTACTTTCCTCCAGGCTCAGGAACCAGACTATTTCCAGAACATGCTGTCAGCAATGGGAAAGCCTTTCGCAGAGGCGATCAGGATTGGGGAAATGGTAGAAAATGGTTTAAAGATGGGAAGGATTTTGAGTCAGGCAGCCATTCGAGCGACCTCCCAAGCAATCCAAGGAGGGTCTGGAGGAATATCAAAGGGTAGGATGAAAGAGGAAACATCCATGTCAACTTCGGGTGATAGAAGACACCACGCTCCTAGACTCTTCTTTCCAGAAAGAACCCCCCAGCATTATTACTCTGCTCACAGGAAATGTCCTATATCCCTCAACCATACGCGGTCATGAATGCTCAACCTTTTGCGCAACCGCAACAGCGTGTCAGTAGAAACCAAGCTCTATTTCCAAGAAATTAGCCTCCCCACCAGAACCACTATAATCCTCGACCTCCGCAGAATAACTTCCGTCCTTGGCAACAGCCAAAGAAATCAAACTTTACCCCAATTGGTGAATCTCACTCTAATCTATTCCCGAAACTTGTCCAAATGGGTCTACTGCAGCCGATTCCTCAGAATAGACAAAACCCGGCATCGCCTTCCTACAAAGCTGGTGTCAGATGTCCATATCATTCAGAGGCAGAGGGCCACCATACTAATGACCGTTGGACTTTGAAACAAGCGGTGGAGAATTTAATAGAGCAAGGGAAGATTGTGTTGAAGGATGAGGATGTCCCAAATGTGACCAATAATCCGCTGCATGCTCACAATAACGGGCCGATAGTTGGGATGATTTGTGAAGACGAAGAATTCGAACCAGCGCTTAAGGCCATAATTGCTATTGCTGACGTACAAAGGAAGCCCAAGGCGGCCCCGAAACAAGAGAAAGGGGAAAAGAAGAGTAAAATCACTAAGTTAGAACCAGAAAGGGAAAATGGTGCACCTAAGCGAGCCTATGTGGCATGGGAGGCGATTAAGACACCACAACTGAATGAGCCAGTGTTTGTTGGACGCGTACCGCAAAAGCTTAAGGACCGTGAAGAGAAAGATAATGAGGATTCCATGACTGAAGAGAGTGAAGGAAAACATGAGGCAAAGCTCTGCGATACCCACATGGTCGAGCCAGGGGAAAGGGACTATCACCGTTGAGATGGGATCAGACCCTAAACTCCCAAACTGAAAGGCTAGGCCATCCCCGATCAGGCGGAAACCCAATAAACTTGTCCTGCCGTATTTTTCTGCATCCAGAGTATTTCAGGGTGTAAATTGGATGTTTCTTTTAGTTTTTGTCTTTAAATTTCCGAATGTGAACTTTGTTTATCTTTTCGATTTCAAGAAATGAAATTAACATTTCATCGTCCGTTTTCTTTTCTTTTGTTATTTTTTTATTCTTTCAAATTTGTTTTAATTTTCTTTTTCTCTTCTCTTTAGTTCAAATCATGCAGCTTTAAATAATATGACATGCTTCCGGACTTCGTGCCTAGATCCTAAAACGCTGTCAGACTTCAGAATAATGAATCGAGAGTTGAAATGCACAAAAGTTTATTTTTGAGGAAATGAAACAATGAATTGGAATAACTGAAGGAAATTGGTTCGCATACAAAAAAGGGTTGTGTTGTACTCAAGGAATACCCGAGTAGTTGTCCCAACAAAGAAAGGCCCATACTTGCAACAAGAAAGTGCGACCCAGAAATCCAGAAATAGAACAACCGATGTTAAGGCGCATTCCTCCTCATTACCAAGAAACAAAAAGAAAATTTTGCTCCTAATTGGAAAAATCCATGCATCATCCGGAAAATATCACTGAGAGGGACATTGTATCTGGCAGACATTGAAGGAAACGATCTTGAAACGGCAGTCAGTACAGATACAGCATAAAGTTACTATGTTGGGACTTCCTGCGGCGTTGGCTTTTGTATAATTGAGATGACGAAGGCTTTCTTTCTTGCTACCCCAAACACTATGAATCCTTTGTAAAACCCTTTGAGCCGGTTACCTTTCTTTGTCTACCCTCTTTGGAATCCAAATCAAAAAAAAAAAAAAAACCAAAAATTAAAAACAAAAAAACAAAACAAAGTTCCTGAACTACGTTCTGACTTGATTCCGAAAGGATACGTAGGCAACCTCTCCCTGAGGTTCAGTCACACCAAACCAAAAATCCCAATTTCCCCAAAAAATTGAAACTGGGGCAGAAGATATGACGGTTCAGTTTAGATCCGTCAAAATGGTTCCAGAGTTGTAACTCCATTCAATTTCCTTTTTACCCAAAGACCTTGTTCAAGTCCTTTAGATCAATTGGCAAAGGCAAGGAAGTGAAAACGTCATTGACGGAAATTTGACACAGCCTGAATTGAGAGAAACAAAATGAGAGAGTCTTATCAGTGAAAATCCTTATGGCACCATAAGGCGATGGCGGTTGGAGAAGCTAAAAATGAGAGAGTCTGTTTAGTGAAAACTCACAAAGAGCACTATCGGGCGACAGTGAGAAGAGAAATGAGAGAGGTCGATTGGCGAAAACCCGCAAAAGGGCGCTGCCGACCAAAAAGAAGACATCCCTTCACTAAAAGAATTTTGGCAAGGTTCCCTAGTTTTGAAATTGCGAATCAATGGGTTCATAAGAAGTTGGAAAGTTTATGTGGGTCATGCATCCAGTCCAAGAAGCACGTCATGTTTATTTGAAGTCAGCATGCATCCGAGATAAGTCCTTCTTTTTCCCCGAAAGGGACGCTTCTCTTTAAACTCATTTCCTTGTTTTTGTATAGTTATTCTTTGAATCCCTTTCGGCTTGATTTTAATTCTGAAACTATTTCAAAGAAAAGCGGCAGGACCGGTTTTATAGGATTTCGTCTGGTAAAAAGGCAAAGAAAGATACCCAGCCTCAGTGGTGTATTGATCCAATCCCGACTGATCATGATGGTCGATCACTTGCAAAGGAAAGGACATTAAGAAGGAAAAGTAAATTAAAGGCTAAGGTTTTAAAAACGGAACGAGACAGAAAGACAGAGCCCACACAGGCGAGTCCTCAAAGAATTCCGAGTTTGAACCCGGTCAGTTTGAAAAGAAGTCACCCCCAAAGACAATTGGTAGCAAAGTTCTCAATGGAAATAAGGTCTATTCAATTGTGCAAGAAGAAGGTACAATCCAAGGAAATGGAGTACGCAATCATTGAAATGGCTCTGGAACAAGGAAAACGCATAAAAGGGGAAGTTTCTTTTCAAAAGCTTTATCTTATGCATTGATTGGTTGTTAAGAAGAGAAAATACCTAAAAGAAGGCCCAAAAGGAAGAATAAAAGAAAATGAAAACTCCAAAAAGAGAATCAAATCATGTTAGTACAGTATCTGTTTGGACCCCGGTCAGAAAACTGAGGGTCTCTCCGGCCAATAAGCCGTGAGACATTGCTTTTGAATTCCGGCCAGAAAGCAGTGAAACTTTTATCCCCGATCAAAAAACCGAGGATCTCCCAGTCAGAAAACTGCGGAGCCATTTACTGTTACCCCGGAAAGAAAACCGAGGATTTGACGGCCAAAAAACCGTTAGACATTGTTTGAATTCCGGCCAGAAAGCCGTGAAACTTTTATCCCCGGTCAGAAAACCGAGGATCTCCCAGTCAGAAAACTGCGGAGTCATTTATTTTAACCCCGGCCAAAAAACCGAGGGTCTAGCGGCCAAAGAACCGTTAGACATTGTTTGAATTCCGGCCGGAAAGCCATAAAACTCTTCTACAAAATTCCGGCCAGAAAGCCGTGGAACGTTTGTTTGTGAAACCATGATATTCTTACCCAATACCAAAGAGTCTTTTTAATCACTTTCTGTGTCACAACTAACTGAAACTTTTATCCCCGGTCAAACAACTGAGGATCTCCCAGTCAAAAAACTGCGGAGCCATTTACTTTTACCCCGGCCAAAAAACCGTGGGTCTGGCGGCCAAAAACCCGTTAGACATTGTTTGAATTCCAGCCAGAAAGCCGTGAAACTTTTATCCTCGGTCAGAAAACCGAGGATCTCCCCAGTCAGAAAACTGCGGATCCATTTACTTTTACCTTGGCCAAAAATCGAGGGTCTTGCGGCCAAAAAACCGCTAGACATTGTTTGAATTCCGGCCAGAAAGCCGTGAAGCTTTTATCCCCGGTCAAAAAAACCGAGGATCTCCCCAATCAAAAAACTGCGGAGCCATTTATTTTAACCCCGGCCAAAAAACCAAGGGTCTGGCGGCCAAAATATTGTTAGACATTGTTTGAATTCCAGCCAGAAAGCCGTGAAACCTTTATCCCCCGTCAGAAAACCGAGGATCTCCCAATCAGAAAACTGCGGAGCCATTTATTTTAACCGCGGCCAAAAAACCGAGTGTCTTGCAGCCAAAAAACCGTTAGACATTGTTTGAATTCCGACCGGAAAGCTGTGAAAATTTTATCCCCGGTCAGAAAACCGAGGATCTCCCAGTCAGAAAACTGCGGAGCCATTTATTTTAATCCCCGGCCAAAAAACCGGTCTCACGGCCAAAAAACCATTAGACATTATTTGAATTCTGGCCAGAAAGCCGTGAAACTTTTATCCCCGGTCAGAAAACCGAGGATCTCCCAGTCAGAAAACTGCGGAGCCATTTACTTTTAACCCCAGCCTAAAACCGAGGGTCTAGCGGCCAAAAACCGTTAGACATTATTTGAATTCCGGCCAGAAAGCCGCGAAACTCTTCTTCAAAATCCCGGCCAGCAAGCCGTGGAACGTTTATTTGTGAGACTGTGATTTTCTTACCCAATACCAAAGAGTCTTTTAATCACTTTCTGTGTCACAACTAACTCACGAAATTTTCCTAGCAAAACTGGGGCAGAAAAATTTCGTTCGTTTGTTTGTTTTGTTGTCTAAATAGGTTTGACCTCGGGACGCAAGGATCAAGATAACCTACAAATGGGACATCAATCCAGAGTGAAGAAAAGAAGAAAAGAACCAAAAGAAAAGATTTCAAACGTTGGAGTAAACAAAGGCGCGGATTGCTCAGAAGATGATTGAAGTAACAAGCTCCGCCGACTCCGTTTCACTCAATGTTACAGAAATAAATGAGCACGTACAGTTTATTGAGCATCAAGATTCAGATCGAGGTCTACAGCAAATCAGCTAAGATTCAAGATCAAGTTTTCAAGAGAATCATAGATAGGAATCTTGTAACTTATAGTTTGATAGCATAGCTAGTTCAACTTTAATTTCTTTTTTGCTGTAATAAGGAGGTCAGTGAGCAGTAAGCAGCAACAGCTGCAACGATAGCGACAGTAACAGCAAAGTGTCAGTCCACGGTAGTCCCAGCTACCAAAACTTCCCAAACTACATTGACCTGATTCCTGTTTAACCCAGGATATGTAGGAGGCCTCCCGAAGCAAAGGCTCGGTCAAGATCTTTTCGAGATGCTTCACACGGAGTGCTCGAACGGGCAAAAATCATTCGTATTTGCTCATTATTCTTTGCACGGAAACTCTTCGCGTTCCCACGCAAAGAGGGGCAGCTGTGAGCACGTGATTTTTGCCCTACATGAGAATTACTCCCAAAATTCAAAATAAAATAATTTTATGTTGTTTGCAATTTTCATGGATTATGTATTTTTTTGGGGGGTTTGTGTCTCCGTATTTGCTTGTCTAAATTAATGAAATACAAAAATATGTTGCATTTGCATTTTTAGGATTTATTATGAGTAATTAAGTTTGTTTACAAAAATAAAAAATCACAAAAAAAAAAATAATAATAACAATGTACTTTGCATTTTTCGACATTTGAGGTCTAGTTGTGTGATTTTATTTTAATTGGTATTTAATTGTGTGTGATAATAGTTATTAGAAGCTAATTTTTTTTTTTTTTTGGCAAGTTAATTTTGGTCTTACAATTTAAATTAGGATCTTTAGGCTTTAATTTTGAAGTTTAGAAAAGAAAACAAAATGAAAGAATAATGTATTAGCTTTGGGTAAGGACAATTCACGTGAGGAGCTTGACAAAAGTAGCTTTGGACAAAGTTATTGTGACTTCCAATTCACTCTTGTCTGGAATGTGGATCACTTTTGAAAAAGGAACAACGTGGAAGATAACATGGATACAAAAGCCAAGAAAGGTGGTCAACAATATGGGGCTGCACATGGGATTTCTTAAACAAATAATTTTAAATGTAGTTTTATATACAACTAAAGTTATTGGTTTGAGAAAATAGGAGGATACAGAGAAAATGCTCTCATTATAAAAGAGGTCAGGCAGTGAAAACGAAAAAGGGGGGCGGGCTTCATATTAAATAGAGAAGAGGGATAGAATACATAAATACCCACGGCAGAACACTGGCAATATACACACTCACACAGAAACACTGGAAAACAGAGAGAAGCACACTGGAAAAAATAAACAGACTCACATAGAGAAGGCAATCACTGAAAAATAACAGAGAGAGTTCTTTCCAGTCTGTGAAACCAAAGATAGTTTGAAAGAAAAAACTGTTCCATTATCCTTTTCTTGAGTCTGCTTTCCATTTGAGAATCGAACTTCAGTTTTCTATAAGCCTCTTTAAAGATTAGTCCTGTTAGCTTGTTTGGCCTTATAGTTTTCAAACTGGTTTCGAGTTTTGCTGGGTTCTAAGTTGCTTTCTCCGTGCTACTGCTGGGCCTGCTGTTGTTTTGCTATCTGTTTGGGCTGCTACTGATTTTTTCCTACTTCATTTCTGTTGTCAAAATCCAGGTATATTCTTGTAACCACATTGGCAGAGAACAATTGAAAATTGACAAAGGAAGTTGATATAAAGATGTTGAAGCAGAATAGTTTACTTTTCTTTCCTTTTTGTTTAGTTTTTGTTCTATGATTTAGTAATGTGGTTTTACTGTATCTTGTCATATAATCGGAATTGATCTGAGTTTAGTTTGTAGATAGTTTTGTAATCTAGAACTTGAAGGAACTCATTATGTTAGGCCTCTAGCTTTATTTGATTTCTTTAAATGATGAAGTATTTAGGATTGTTAAATGATTTACGTCTTTGATATTTTAAGTCATAGTTGTTTGTATTTTAATTCATAGTTGTTTATAAGATAGACGCTAGAATTTCAACAAGGGGTTTTAAGATTACCATTAGGTATTCTATTGCGTTAGCCAAGTAAAAAAGAATAAAATAAATAAATAAATTGGGACGCACCATATTATGGATAATCTTATGCCAAGTAATGAACCATGATGAAATACTCACATCCGGCATAGTTGATTAATTATTTTTTTTTACTAGTTTACACTTTATTTTAGGCAATCTTTGCTCCTAAGTCAACAAACCGCAAAAAAAATAAGATGTCATTTTGTATAGGGTTTAATTGGAAATAACTTTATGGGATATACTCTTAAATAAATTGTTTTTTTTTGCCTAGTCTAACAATTGTTTTAATTGGCATAGTTTGAAGTAAGTTATCAGGACACATTTTTTGATTTACTTATTTGTCAAAAGTCCGCGTCTATGTTGTAATTAGTTTTTTTTTGGGTACAGTCTCAAATTAATAGAGCGGTTTAAAGTTTAATTAAAGCATATAATTTATAAACATGTATAAAATCAGGAATTTTTAGCCATTCATGATAATTGAAGCGACAGTGCCAGAACCACGGGATCCGGGGGTGTCTAACACCTTCCCTCGGGTCAACAGAATTCCTTACTTAGAATTTCTGGTTCGCAGACTTCATTGAAAAGTCGAAATTTCCTCGATTCGGGATTTAAATAAATCGGTGACTTGGGACACCTTAATTAATTCCAAGTGGCGACTCTGAAATAATAAAAAATAATCCCGTTTCGAATATTGCCACTTAAATTGGAAAAACTCCCTCGCGCATCTACCTCCGGGGTAGGGGGCGCGCCAAAAGGAGGTATGACAACCGTAACTCCCAAAGACCTGGGGTCATGAGTCTAGAGCCTTTAAATAATACATAGTCAAGAATCCTCAAAATAAATTTGTTCTAAAGTATAGAAATAATAAAGGGATAGGGGAGGAGTCGGGTCCTACGGACGTCATAGCAGCTACCTTGACAACTCCTGGAATCTCTGGAAAATAGCAACTAGCTCAACTAAGCTCCCGAAGTACCAGAATCTGTACACAAGGTGCAGGGAGTAGAGTGAGTACTTCCAACTCAATGGTAATAGGCATGTATATATATGCATGCAAGCCACCAGGCACAGTCAAAATTATCATTTATGTTCCAATTATTAGGAATTACAAATTTAGTGTTTAAAATCTCAGAATTTTACTAATCATTAGTAGACAGTGTTCATCTCAGGACTGTATCATGAAAATATGCTAATATAATGAAAACCGTGATAATAATCCCTAAGGGATCCAAATAATTGGCATTCAGCTCAAATATGCTCATAACAATCCAAGTAGGATGTTTATCAACAAATTGCTAACCAATAACACAGTACAATATCACTCGGGTGGACTAAGTCATAGTCCCCAATCACAAACGACCTTGCACTCGCAGTAGAGTACGTGTCTCGCCTCAATATAGCATCACCATGTGATATACCGGGGTTTCAAATCCTTAGGTCATCATCCACATCTATTACTTGCCTCAAGCCGGTTGAAAACTAGCCTGCGATGCCCTTTCCTCTTGTATTGACCTCCTCGCACGTCGAATCTTGTCAAAACCACAATGAATACATTACTATATGCTAAAGAAACATAACCCAATCAAAATTACTCGAAAAACGCTAAAAATCACGAAGTTGATAAAACCCGAGCCTCGGGCCCACTTCTCAAAAATTACAAAAGTCACATCATGAGATTCCTCATCTCGCCACGAGTTCGTACATAAAAAAATTATCAAAATCGGAGTTTAAATACCCTTTCTAATTCCAAAACTAAAATTCAAAAACCAAGCTCTAACTTCTTCAAATTTCTACCCAATTTTAGAGAATTAATGGATAAATTTTCAGTGAAATGATGTTTCTAGGCCACGAGACTTGCCTCCAATCACTTCCCGTCGAAATCCCAATCAAAATCGATCAAAAAGCTCTCAAGGTGGTGTAAAAATGGTGGAAAAAGTGATGGGTTCGCAACTGAAATAACCTTTAAAACTATTCTGTCCGCCCAGTTTTTTCTTTTTTGCAACCGCAACACTACTAATGCAATCACATAAAACAATTTTCAACCTCCCAAAATTCCTCCCACGTGATCGCAGAACACCCCTTGCAATCGCAAAGCTCTCACTTCCTCCTCTACGCGATTGCATGCCTACCCACGCGACCGCACTGACCAAACTCCCAAACCTATGCGATCGTAGAGCCCTTTACGCGATCGCATAGAGAAAATCTGAGCTCCCTCCAATTCCTTCTATGCGATCGCATCCCTATGCTCGCGATCGCGAAGAGCTAATTTCCTCTGCAATTTTTTCTGCATTTTCAACATCGAAAATCCCCGTTACCCATCCAATAGCGACCTCAACCAAAAGCACCAATATACTACAAAAAATCATACAAAGTTGTTCCAATCATCAAATTACCACGGATTCATACCTAAGTTAAATTAAAACTTTCAAAACTTGTATTTGACCAAAAACCTGACCAAAAGACGTCCGAATGACCTGAAAATTTGCAGACATATCAAAAATTACCTAACGAAGCTACTGCAACTCTCCAGATTCCATTTCAATTCTCGGATAAAAATCTCACCTACCAACTAGAATTCACCAAAATTCAACTTTCGCCAATTCAAGCCTAATTCTACACCGAACCTCCAAATTGAATTTTGACTACACTCCTAAGTCACAAATCATCCCCCGAAGCTACCAGAACCATCGGAACTCACATCCGAGACCTCTAACTACATAGTAAACTACCGGTTGACTTTACTATAACAAGCTTCCTTCAAAAAGGCTAAGTGCCATATTTCCAACTAAAACCACTCCATTTCTAACCGATAAACTCAAATGTTGATATTGAAACATAAAACAACATACCTATGCCGATTTTGACAACTACAAATTACCTCAGCACAATTAGTGTTTCTGCTGAAGGTCTAATCTTTGACATAGACTAGTAATGGTACAAATATCTCTGCAGGCGATAAATCCTACCAGAGCAATATTTAGGTCCTAAATCTAAGATTTTGCATACAAACGTCTCGTGAACAATTAGAGTATCTATAATTGACGACAATTGAGTCAAGAAATATACCTAGAGTCTTAAATAAGTGGGAATATCTACTTTGCATCTCCTACTCGGTCTCCTCAGTAGCCTCCTCCATTGGCCGACCTCTCCACAGCACCTTCACTAAAATTATGTCCTTAGACCTCAACTTTCGAACCTGTCGAGCCAAAATAGCCAATGGCTCCATATCACAAGTCCAATCATCATCCAGGTGAACTGTACAGAAGTCCAACACATGAGATAGGTCCCCAACATACTTCCGGAGCATAGACACATAAAACACCGGGTGCAGAGTAGACAGGATGGGTGGCCAGGCAAGCATATAGGCCACCTCTCCAATCATCTTAAGTATCTCGAAAAGGCCAATGAACCTTGGACTCAGCTTTCCTTTCTTTCCAAATCTCATGACGTCATTCATAGGCGAAACCATCAGCAAGACCTTCTCGCCCACCAAATATGATAAATCTCGGACCTTCTGGTCTGCATAACTCTTCTGACGACTGAGTTGTACGAAGTTTCTCTGGAATCACCATCACTTTATCTAAGGCATCCTGGAGCAACTCTGCCCCTAAAAACGTAGCCTCGCCGGGCTCAAACCAACCGACCGGAGATCTACATCGTCTCCCATATAAGGCATCATATGGTGCCATCTGAATGCTGGACTGATAGCTGTTGTTGTAAGAAAACTTTGCAAGAGGCTAGTAATCAGCCCAAGAACCTCCAAAGTCAATAACACAGTCATGCAACATGTCGTCTAATATCTTAATGGTACGCTCGGACTACTCGTCCGTTTGAGGATGAAATGCTAGCTCTACATGTTAACCCAACTCTCGCTGAAAAGTCCTCCAGAACTGAGAAGTGAACCGAGTACCCCTATATGTTATAATGGAAACTGGGACCCCGTGCAATTGCATAATCTCCCGGATGAAAATCTCTGCTAACCGCTCTGAAGAATAGGTAGTACATATAGGAATGAAGTGCGTGGACTTGGTCAGTCGATCCACAATCACCCAAACTGAATTGAACTTCCTCGCTGTCCAGGGGAGACCACTCACGAAGTCCATAGTAATCCTCTCCCATTTTCACTCGGGAATATCTATGCACTGGAACACACCGTTGTGAGCATGTGATTTTTGTCCCGAGAGCAATTAATTCCAAAATAAAAATACAAAAATAATTTTTGATTGAAATTGGTTTGATTATTGTGTAGAAACAGTTAGTGTGTGTTTTAATTGTTGAAAATAAAGTGAAATAAATTTGAAACAAAATACAAAATGAAATTAATTAGAAAATATCAAAAAATGTAAGGTTATTTCTAGGAAATTTTCAAAATCAAAGACAAAATACAAAATTACAAATAAAAGAAAAAATACATCAATAATAAAAATACCAAGGAATACAAGTCTAAATACAAGAAAAATACAAAAATTAAGTAAAAAAATAAAATTTGAAAAATACAAAAATAAGATAAATATAAGAAAATATAAAAAATACAAGGTATTTTGGGCCAAATACACAAATGTTAGCCCAAATCAACAAATAGACCTGGCCCAATATGTAATTGAACCGACCAGCCTTGCAAAAACCAAACAATGTCGTATCAGAGAAACGAATTAGGACTGTTGATGTGATCAATCAACGGACCAAATAAGGCGGTTACCATACAAACCAAACGACAATGTATAAAGAAGATATCAGGGCCGTTCATTTCAATTAATCTAATGTATACAATCAATGTCACTTAAACCAAAATGACACAGCTTAGTTAAAGGAATCACAACTGTCCAAGGATTTGATCTAACAGATGAAATGAAGGCTACAATTAAACCATACGACGACGTTTAAAGGGAGAAGTAATCTTGTTCGTTCATCTTAGCTAATCTAACGGCTGATAATTAATGACCTAAGTTTAATATATCTTCCCCTCGTCCCCCCATTCATTCCATCTCATTACACACATACTCTCAAATATCTAAACCCTAGCCACCTATATGCTTTTCTTCATCCTTTCACAAACCACCGGAACCCCACCAGTGGTCTACTTCTGTTCACCCTCTCCGGCTCAGGCCATTACCCATATACGCCCTTCTTCCTCCTCTAAACACCTTACCCATTAGCCTCGCCCAGATATCACACTATTCCCCAGTTCTTGAAACTTCGTCGCTGGAACCTTAGCCCGGCGACCACCCAAGTTATGAACCAGCCTCCCATAATAACAACCCAAAACCGCCTTAAACCCCTCTTTCACCCCACCCAAGTCTCATCTTTCGAATATCAGCCAAACTCGTCGAATCTTCAAAAAATGTCTCGCCAGAACCCTACTCTGGCGGACATCCAAATCCAAACTTTTCAAAGCCATAACTCTGGTCTCCAAATACCTCCTTTCACATCCCAAACCAGTCTCCCAAAGACCGTCTGGAAGATCTACAGTAAAAAGAGACCCAGAGTCTCTGAATCATCGGAGAACCAAGAAAAAAGAAAAAAGAAGAAAAATAAAGGAAAAAAAGAGAACGAAGAAAGAAATAAAGGAAAAATGAACTCCAAAAAGCTAAGTACCCTGAACTAACTTTTGTTTCTGTGCTTCACTCTTCTGTATTATTATTTGTTAAAACCTGAATCTATTGCATGTTTAGAAGATATCTCTGTGTATGTTTGAAATCGATTAAGTACTCTTTTTGCTTCTGATTGTAGCTATCTATTAAATCGCATGTTGTTAGTTGTTTGATGCTCTTGTTCAATAGACTGTCTCTACTAAGGGTTTTGATTAATTAGGATTCAACTATTATCAATTTGTCTCTCTGAATTCTGATTAATTAAAAATTAGTTGTACTTGGGGCTATATGTACAAGACAACATAAAACTGGCTATTATTGCAATACGGTTTATATGTTTGGTTCTTCTAAACTTTTGAGTACTTAGTCACATTTATTATATGTGAAAATGATTAATGTGGGTATTATTGCAACACACTGTAACTTCTGACTTGTAAAGTCATTTGTGGCTATTTTTGTAAAGTGGTTAACCCTGAAAGGGTTTTACTTAGTCTAAAATTGGCTAAAATATAAAGTCAAGTCTCAGGGGTTATATTTTAAATACTGTTGATTACCCCAGGTCTTAACAGACCTAAGGGTAGGTCGGGTAAATACTTGTAAAACATAAAGGGCAAAAGAGAATAGAAATTGGTATTTTTGAGAATAACATAGAAGTAATGAGGGCATAAATGACAATGAGGCTTGGTTTTACTGAAAATATATGAAAAATAAAGGGTGAATTGGGCAAAGTTAAAAGGTAGATAGGTAATAATTCTTATCAAGTGAGGGCAGCTAAGTCATTTCTGCCCAATTGAATAGTAAAGAATAATCTGGAACCTTCTAGCAGGGGTTCAAGTGAATTTTTGTTAATAATACCCTATACTTAACTGAAATAATTGAAAAATAGTAGCGGTGGGAAATATGAATAATTAATTCAAATATCCCTCCCAATTCACTCTATAAATAGGCTATCTTAGGCCTAAATTTAAGGATTCAGAATTTGAGAGTTCAGAAATTGATAGATTAAAATTCATAGAGAAGTTCGAAAAGTTCAGGATTACTAAAGCTCTGAAACTTACATACTAAAGTCCTACTGGTCTTCTACTTAGCTGATAGTTCGGGTATTATTTCTGGGAATGTCTACCGGTCGTTTCTCTACTTGTTTACTTCGACTTTGCTGAGTTTAAAATTTGCTCGAGTTATTTGCTGGTTTACCTGCTGGATTATGGGATTTGTTGTGTTGACTCATTCTTGTTTGTTGTTGCTATATCATCGTTGCCTTGCTGATTTTCCTTCTTCTCCAATCCTAGAACTCATCAATTTGTTATTTGAATCAGGTACACTACTATGACCTGGAGCTGTATATGAGTGGCTGTTGAAGAAATAAAATTATAATCATGTTTTTGCTCAATCAGTTGTATATTTGATTTTTTATTATGTAGTTTAAATTGTTAGATTGCAGTAATTCTATTAGGACTGGGTTGTAATAAGTAGTAGATTAGATTACCATACCTTAGACTTAGTAATAACAATGGTGACATAAACGGTAGGCTAAATGGACTGGGTAAAACGATCACCTAAATCTAAGGTTAAAACTGATAAGATCATAGGTAAACCACCTGAATCTGAAACTATTATAAACTGGACATAAAGTATAAACATTTGGACGTTCTATAAGTCTAATATTTGAATCTGAATTGATCAATGTTAAAAATATAAGTAGTTTCTGAATTTCAAAATTGTATGTTGTTACCTAAGTTGATCTAGTTATAAATTCATTTCGTAATTCTGCAATATGTTAGTAAGTTGGTACTTCTTAGTTAAATTAGAATATTGACTTCTCTAATTGAATAGAATGGCAGAAATGATTAATGTCATATAAGTGATTTAAGTGTTGGACTCTGCCAATTGAATAGTGAAACCATCATTCTGGATTAGTTAGTAAACATTAAAATTAGTAGAGATTAAATACAAATTATGTTTGTAGATTGTTGCATTTATCAAATATTGTTAAATGATAATTACTTCCTGTTTGGCCCCGAATGTGATCTAGGCCCAGTTACGGACTCAGACCCTAATCAGGATAAAATGGCAATTAAGCCTGTAAATAGAAAAAGATATGGATGCTGGGCCTTAGCGACCCAGTTGTATTTCTCCATAGACTGGTGAGGCAGTCTAAAGTCCAGGCCCAGTGATAAAATATGGCCTGGACTCTTGTGCAATGCTGTCAAAATTGAAATGCAACAGTTACATTAGGATGAATAACCAAAAATAAAAAATGTAGTATACTTAAGATGAAATTTAATAAAAACGGAGATGAGCCTCACCAAACCACAAATACTTAATTGTGGGGCCCTTCATAAATACCAACTGAAAGATATAGAAAATCGGAAAGGCCATTTTACAAATTTCACGGTCTATCCAAAAGTTAATGAGAAGTAGATACTTTAGGCACAATTTGTAATAATTATATATTCCTAATACGGGTGCATATTTATGTGACCCAAATCTAAATCTCAGCGAAGTTGAAATATACCAAAGTCATAGGCGCACTGGTGTGGTGTGATTCGAAGTGTATTTTCACGACATCGCAATTCTTCTAAAAATGACAAAACGGAGCACTAATAAAGCATAAAGCGAAACATATGAAGAAATAAGATAAAAAACAAAGACAATAGTTGAGCGACCGTGCTAGAACCACAGAATCCGGGAGTTCCTAACACCTTCTACCAGGTTAACAGAATTCCTTATCCAGATTTCGTATTTGCGGACTGTAACAGAGTCATAATTTAATTGGTTCGGGATTAAACCAGTGACTTGGACACCATTATTTTCCCAAGTGGCGACTCTAAATTTAATAAATAAATCCCGTTCTGACTGTCCTTTAAGTGGAAAAACTCCTTCCCTTTGGTTATTATATCCCTTTCTCGGGGTGTAGTAAAACCAAAACAGGGCATTCTGTGAAAGCATATATGAATGAGATTGACGTAAAAAGGAGGCGTGACCGCTCTAGCAACTCTGTTGGGGATAAGAAACCCAAAACATCGGTTCAGAGTTCAAGAATTCGAGCTCTGTTAAATTGCTGTTTTTGTTTATATCTAATAACATTATATGCTTTGATCAACGTGCTATATGTTACCGCTTTGATATTACGTGAATTATATATAAAAATTATGCTGAAAACCTTTCTCTTCTTACCTCCGGGGATGTGCTTACTGGTTGAGACTCCCATTTCTGTTAGTGTCAATACCCAAATAAGAAGCAAAGGCCAGAAAAGTTACAAAGCTGGACAATCCCGCGTTCCCGGTATGTAGCCCCCTCCTCGATCCGAGTTGTCCGCTCGGGTACACAGTCTAGTACCACTGAAAAATCAGGATATTGAGCCTAGAATTAGGACGATTATTTGCATCATATCTGACTTAGGTGACTCAACATAGGGGTTGGTCCCTCTAGAACAGGTAACCCGGATATAAAAGACCGAGCATGATTATATGTTGCATTTATTTGTCCTGAGCCATTATGATGACCGGCTAAATACCTAAAAAAAAAAGAGATAAAAAATAGCAATTTCTGGAATAGCAGTGTTTAAATACTGACGAAACATTGCCAAAAATTTGAAAAAAAAATGAAAATAGTCGGGTTAATTCAATTTTGTCAATACAGTTGGTCTAAAAATAATTTGACCGAACTACGCTGGTTTGATTCTCACCACTAGGTAAGATACGTAGGCAACCCTTGATGGGTCCAACCACCCCTTTTGAAAAATAACCAAAAAAATATTAAATAAATCAAAGTGATGCCGTTTTTGAAAATAGCCGAATGTTCCGAAAGGACGCCGGAAGGTTGTTTGCGCAAAAATGGCCACTTTTTAAGTCATTTCCCTTAAATAATAAATAGAGCTTTGAAATCTTCGGACGAAGTGTTGAAAGGCTGAATTCGCAAATAGGGATTCTTTTGAAAAATGATGAAAAATTTATTTGAAAAAAATATTTTGTTCTTGAGTCAAATAATATGCGTTTAAAATAACCTTTAATAAATGTGCAGATCATCACAATGCAAAAAGTACCTTTTTCACTAATGAATAAGATCCCCTTGGAGCTACGATTGTGGTGGAACAACTTGAGTCAAGATGGACAGGATGAGGTCAAAAAATATTTGAAAGATCTTACTAGGCTGCTTGATATCATACCTCGAGGAGACATTATTTGAGCCTTAGTCGCTTGACGGGATCCCGCACACAATGTGCTCCACTTTTCAGACAGCTCACTCTGACACTAGAAGAAATTTCTAACTACATCGAAAAGGATGAGGTCCCCTTAAAAGATAAATATCTGGTTGCTCCAAGAGCCATCACTGTACACGACTCTTTGAAAATAGCCAGAAACGTTCACAATGAAGATTTGGTCCACGGGTTTTGCACTATGAACTTTATATACCGCAGATATGGCCACGTTGGAGGATTTAATGTTCCAACAAACAAACTCTGTAGCAGAGCAAACCGCGCTAAATGGGAGGAACATAGGCGTTTTTCCTTCATAGTAGCCTTTCTGGGAGTAATAATATTTCCAAGGAAAGACGGGAATATCGACATCAGAGTTGCCGGGATTGTCAGTACTCTCCTTACACAGGACAACAGTACTTTGGCGCCAATAATAGCAGCCGGTATCTTTCGTGCTCTCACAGCCTGCAAAGCAAGAGAAGATTTCTTCGAGGGGTGTAATCTACTACTACAGATGTGGATGATCCAGCATTTATCTCGTCACCCTCAGGTTTTGAGTTATGGATCATCAGAAAAAAACTTGTATCGAATAATTCTACATGAGGACAAAAGAGGCCAAGTTGCCAGAGGGGTCTAAAGGATGGATGACATACTTCCGATAACTTACAGCTAGTCAGATAGAATGGGCATTCGGATGGTTGCCCATCATTGAATTCATATACATGCCAGCAGAAGGATCATACTTTCTTTTAATGGGACTCAAAGGTATCCAACCTTATGCGCCATATCGAGTATTACACAAACTCAAAAGATACCAAATAGTGCCAAAAGATGGGGATCTCAGCCTTCAAGCGGTAGAGATTAGTCCTGACGGGCAATTTCCTGAGGCAAATGTCCGATAAATATGGAATGAGTGCCAATGTTTTAAAGTGGAACTTTGTGTAAGGGATCGGGCTAGAGGTAAAGTGTCACCTGGGTATTCCGCATGGTACCGAAGAGATTTTGAGCATGAAAGACCGACGAAGAGACCTCACATTCAAGAATTTGCCAAGCTGTCAAAGGAGCAATGGGATTGGTTGGCCAAGAAGAAGGAATACCAAGCCAAAATCAGTATGTTAGAAAAGAGAGTTCAGGACCTCAAATTCGAAAGCAGCTTACAAGCAGCGGCCGATAAGGGTGAAAAGAAACAACTTATTAAGGAAAATGAAACATTGAAAGCCCAGATTTTAAAAATGAAAGCAGTAACCGAAACCCTAATTCGACATGCATTACTCACTATATTACACGAAAATGCGAGATGTGCGAAGATATGACCCTGTCCACATTTGCCACAGCAGCAATGATCTTTATAATACAAGTAATGATAGATTTGAATAAACTCCAAAAAGGATTAGCATATAGGCCCACGGTATGTCTCGCGGACATTAGGAGCTTTAATGTATTCTTAGGACATGCATTTTTTTGTATTTTTATTTCCGCATTTAGAAGGTTGTACTACAATGTCATCTTTTGTAATCAATGATTAAGTATCAATGAAATTGAAAATTCAAAAGTTGTCGTTATATTTCCTTACATGCAAATGCTTGTGCGATGGGCAAACATATATGATCGAAAATTAAAAAAAGAGAGAAGAAATGATGAAAATGAAAAAATGAAAAACAAGGAAATAAAGGAAAGAAAAGGAAAATCCGCAAAGAAAAGAAAAATTGGCGGGTCAAAAAAGAACGACAATAATACCGGGATGACGCATATTGCCAGGCAAAATTTATGTTCTTGAAACCTGTGATGTTCATCTATTATGACCTAACTGCTAACAAGTTTTGTCGTAAATGAGTATCAGATAAAGCAGTTAGCAACTGGCATTCTGGCACATCACAACTATAACACTCGTTCCAAAAGCATGACGAAAGCGATTACTCAAGAAATTGAGAAAACAATCATGGACCCTGTGCAAGAAGAGGAAGTGGTAGATGTAAATAGCATGAATGAAGAAATGTATAAGCTTAAACAGTAGATGGCTGAGATGTACCAAGCTTGGTCGAGGGGACAACCCTTACCCACCTACACAGCCAACCCCACATACATCCCTCCATTAGTCCCAAACCAAGATCCACCCACTATGAACTCATCTTCTACATAACCTACATACCCACCCTATTACGCCACTACATCATTGCACCACCACCAGCCACCTTGCAAAAATCCTCTAGTGAGCCAGTATTTCATATCCAGGATAACCATTACTACCCTCCAGAACCCACCTTCCGACAGCATGATTCTTATACCCGTCTTATCGATATGGCGGAAGCAGAGAAACCCGTTAGAAATCCTGAACAAGAGGATATGGCCAAGAAAATGAAGAGTCTTGAGCAATCATTTCGTAATATGCAAGGTTTAGGGGGTCAAGTAGTCGTAGCTTACAAAGACTTGTGTTTTTTCCCCGAAGTACAACTACCAGCGGGGTTTAAATTGCCGAAATTTGACATGTATGATGGCCATGGTGATCCAATAGCACATCTGAGAGGATATTGCAGCAAATTACGTGGATCTGGAGGAAAAGATGAACTACTGATGGATTACTTCAGCCAAAGTCTCAGCGACTCAGCACTTGAATGGTAGACTCGTCAAGATCATACCAGATGGTTCATTTGGGACGATTTTGCTCAGTCATTTGCGAACCATTTTCAATATAATCTGGAAATTATCCTGGATAAGTTGTTATTGACCAAAATGGAAATGAAGCCCGAAAAAAGTTTTCGGGAGAATGGTTTCAGGTGGAGAGAGCAAGCGGCTCGTTTAGATCCACCAACGAAGGAAGGAGAAATGGTAGATTGTTTTTTACAAGCTTTGGAGCCGACATACTATGGGCATCTGGTGTCTGCAATCGGAAAAACCTTCAATGAGGTGGTAAAAATGGGAAGCTTTGTTGAAGAAGGATTGAAAACAAATAAAATCATGAGTTATTCAGCCATCAAGGCTACAAATCAAGCAATTCAGACGGGGACATGAGGAGCAATTGGGAAGAAAAAGAAAGAAGAAGTGGCAGTTATAGAGGGAAGGTCTTGGTCCCGGGGCCCCAACCCATATTACCATCAGCCTCGCCCATATCAACCTTACCCACCAACACCATATAGCCCACCTCAACATTATTACCCTCCGATTGGTCCTTAGTTTTCTGTCCATCACGCCCAATCGATCCCACAGGGAATTAACCTATCAACTGCAACTTCCAAAACCCAATAACACTTTTGAAGCAGCTTCCCAAACTTTTGAATATATTTTTGTGGAATATTTTCTACTATCTAACGTTTGCAAGAATTTAAAGACTTGAAAGAAAGAATTTAATGTTGGGTAAAGAATGAAGAGAAAGAATAAGGCATTGATTTCCCCTATTGATGGAATCCCTTATGTTTATGCTCATACAAATTGTTAATATTATTCTATCAATCAAGAACGCTATTTTTACCATAATTCTCTCCCGAGCAACTACAATAATTTTCTATTGCACTCTTCCAAGCTACCCTAGCTAGCTTTAATTTGAACGGTTCACTTTAGATTGCACCCAAGGTTTCGTTATTCCTAACCCCACATTTACGCCTACAATTACAAATTCCTCCAATAATCTAGGTGTGGTGTTGTTCAAAAATTACCTAAATATGCACTCTTGTCCAAGTTATGCACACTAAATAGGCATAGCTAATTGGGGATCCTACCAATTAACTACAATAAGAACGAAGTTGAACAAATAGAAATCTAGCTAACAATTTGTAATCACATAACGCAGAAGTTCATCACTCAATAGGTTCCATCAAAACCTTAGATAAAGAATTAGCTACTCATAATCACAGAAACAAGATAGATAATTGAATTCATAATCAAAGATTCAATGTAAAAGAAAGAAAGATGTTGAGAGAGTTCTCTCTTACTAGTTTTCTTGCAAAAATAATGAATAATACAATAATTGCCTCTCTTGGGTGAATCCTGTCATTATATATAGGGTTTAGGTTATATAAATTGCGTTTTGACAAGTTTTCCCTAAAATTTTCGGCTTCGCCCGCGGTCCATCCTCGTTCGCGGACGGACCGCGGAAAAATCACTTCTCTGGATCTTCTGAGATTCCGCGAGCCCTTTATACTGCGGTCCATCCGCGTTTGCGGTTGGACCGCGGCAGAACAGTGCCGCGGATTCTTCACCCTATTTTTCAGCACAAACTTCAATCTTGCTCTACACTTGGCCTTTTCACCATCTTATGACTCCAAAACTGCTCTTTTAGTCTTCAATGGCTCATGTGTACCTATAACACACCAAAAACACTAATAAAAGCATTTTATCATCATAAACAACATCAAAACAATAATGAAGTGTGATTATTTAGGGTATAAATATAGTCAAATTCACCTATTATCAATACCCCACACTTAAACCTTTGCTCATCCTCGAGCAACCTTAATCACACTTTAGGCCAATTTTTATTAATGTCTCCGCCAAAATATGTCACAAAAGCTATCTTTCATGACTAACCTAATACATGCACAATCCTTACCTAACCGTAAACTCAAATGCCAGCACATTATTGCTTACTCTAATTATTATCACAGACTTGCAAATTTACTTTTTTCTTCTAGAGTTACATGCCCTCACACAATTTAATGAAAGATGTTCCCACACATAAACAATTTAGAACATGGAACTTATAGATATAGGAAAATTTCACTCACTCTCAACAAAGAACATTCATATGCATACAGATACGCCATAGGCTTTCCCCTAGTGTAATACTTCACTAATCGAGTTATTCAATCACAGATCAAGAGGTCTTTAAGGGTTGTAATTTTTGCTGAGGGACGGGTAGGATCTTTTTGGTTATAGTGGATAGCCTCCCTAAGCGCTTTGCTTCACCTAAACTTTTCTTCACCTTTCATTCGCTTTTAATCACCAATTTTCTGTTGGTGTAACTGGCCATATATATATATATATATATATATATATATATATATATATATATATATATATATATATATATATATATATATATATATATATATATATATATATATATATTTCAAAGCTTGTAGCATTTACATTATTTTGCCAGTTCACCATTTTCTACCATTCATTCTTGATTTTCCCTTTTTCAACTTCCCTTCACCCCACACTTAGACTTTTGCATATTCGTTACAACACAAGTGCTTCTAGGAGGTAAAGTAGAACAATATATGATTTTGATTTTTATGAACATTCAAGGGTTATCAAAGAATAGGCTTTAAGCTCAAAGGGGTTAACTAGGATATTATGTACAGGTGAATTCAGAGTTTATTGATTTGTGGGGTTACACAAAGAAATGCCTCTATCATCTCTATAACCAAACAACTTCTATTTCACTTTGCAAACACACAGGGCAAGTTCTAGGTATCATGTAAAACATATAATGTAGGCAAAAGCTCACACACACCTTGCATGCAACTCATTTAGAATTAGGTTCATCTACAGAGTCCTATCAATGTTCAAGCAAGCTGTATTGTGCAATTTAAGGCATATCCTAGAATCTACGGTCAAGCTTAGATCATACATTCTCAAGTTCATTTTAGTTTTGCTAATGTGCATACTTGGGGTTACATGTTTAACCTTTGCCCTCTAATCCTAAAAAAGAAAAATCAACCTAACCCAGTTCAAGAAAAACCCTTGGAAAGAACCGTGGTCAAAAGAAAAATTAAGGGGGAGGTGATACACTACCTAGAAAAAGAAAATAAAAGAAAAGAAAGAAAAATTCCTATATGGACTACTTCCCTCAAGAGTATTTGTCCAAATAGTCCATCATCAGGAAAAGCCCTCTACTCATATTTTTGGATTTTTCAAATTTTTGATTTTTTTTGTGTTTTTATTCCGACTTAGACCCTTAAGAAACTCATCGCCAAGTGTCCATCATCGGGCCAAGCCAGCGAATATCATTTACAACAACAACTATTATGTACATCATATACAAGATAAGTTTCCCACCCCACACTTATAGTCATGTCATGTCCTCATGGCATAATAATATATGTATAGCTCAGAAGGGTAAGAAAACTTACATGTGACTCACTCAGAGTCGGAGACGGTGGCAGGGTCGACATTACAAGTGCGACCTAGAGCTCGAAACCATGAAATGAACCTGTTCTCAGTCCTAGCTTGCCATTGGGAGATCGCGTCCATGCACGTGTGTAAACCATCCACTGAGGTGCGTACATCCGCAACCTCCTCCTCCATAGACCTAAGCATAGGTCTAGTGGACTCGGACCTAGATAGGCCAGCTCCATAATGAGCGTGCTTAGAAGGGCCGGCGAAGTCAGTGGAATGCTGGGACTAGACAACCGGTACAGGGTCATCCTCATTGTCTATATCAATATGGTCGGTGCCTTCTACCCACCTGGATGTAAGAGGCTTTGAATGGAGCTTTTTGAGGAAGCTCACCATCCGTAGGTAGTACCGGAGTCTGGTGGGAGTGTCACAGAGAAGTGAGAAGAGACGGGAAGTAGAATCCCTTGGATTTGAGGGGTCCCCTCAGCACCATCTCGTCACCCATCATGCGGGCAATGTCAACGTCCCGCTGGGTGACAAAGCACCATGTCAGCAATGCCCTATTAAAGTTTACATCTTTTGTGTTGCTGGATGGAAGAAAATGGTTACAAATAACCGAGAACCAGCACTTGGCAGTATGACTGAAGCTGCTAGAATGTAGAGTACTTTGGTCTCTTATCCAGATGGGATCACCATTGACATACAAGGCCTCAATCAAGGTGTCCAAAGTGACACTGGGCCTATCGTGGTAAAAGTCCACATCACCAGAAAAAGTGTTCAGTCAAAGAGCCTACCTAATAGTAGGTACTTTAGCCCAGACATACTTACCTCTGATGAAGACTTCTCTGGACATTTCATAGGGTGCGTTCGCGTAGAACTCCCTAACTAGCATTTTGTTGACGAGGGTCGGTTCATCGAACAGGAACTCCATCCCCCAGCGTCGGATCTCCTCGTACATATCGAGCTTTTCAGCCCGAAGAGCCATCCTGTCGATTGCGATCTCCTGTAGGCCAAGCTTTAGTAGACTTGGCATGAAAGTCCGCTTCAGCTTCTTCGCCCGTGAACCGAGACTCATCATAGGTCGGTTGCCTGGACGAGCTTGCCGTATTCCTGGATCTTTTAAGAGCCATAATTCTGCACAAAGAGAACAACCATAAATTTCCATCACGTTAGTACATCTGTTGGCTACTCAAACTTCACCATCCGTGGACTACAACTATATTTCCTTTAGTGCTATAATACCATAACTCCTACTTTCGACCATATTTCTAACAACTTCACCAAGTTACCTAGTGCACCTCACACTTATTTCTTTTGGCATTCCAACATCACCCAATTATACATACACCATCTCCCATTATATACAACAACAAACAAACCAAAACTTAGGCATTATCTCCCCTAAAAATACACATCCAGTTACTACAACATATTTTTGCCAAATTTGGCCTAAAACAACACCAATCATTTAAACCACCAAATTGGGTCTCCAAATCACAATAAACATCATAATTCAACCTAATGGAGACCCAACAATTTCAATAACATCAAAATACCACAACTCAATTATATAACATTCTTACTAAAATAAAAACAAAAATTATAACTACATATTACACTAAGCCTAGCATGATATTACACAACTACACCAATTAAAGTGTGTTAACCTAATGTTTATTAAACTAAATAATGTACAAAAATAAATTAAAGAGATAAACTCAAAAAAAGGAAATTAAGAGAATACTTCCTTGAAGAAGGAGGGGGGAAGGGGGAAGATGAAGTTGAAGAAATTAGGTGAATTGGTGGAGGACGATGAAGAGAAACTTGGAGAAGAAGTTTAGAAAGAAGGAGGAGTAAAATAGAAAATTAGAGAGAGAATGGGGGAAGGGAGAGTGTTGTCAGCTGGGTTACGAGGGGAGGGGAAGGGATGTTTAATGTTAGGTTATTTTTACTAAAGAGGGGCGGAATCTTTTGAAAATTTTTCAGATTTTCCGTGTTGCCCAGGTCTGACCGCGGTCAACCACGGTCGGTCTGCGTTCGCAGTTCGACCGCGAAGCGGAAGGTTCAGAGAGGCTATTTTTCCGTGGTCCGTCTGCGTTCGCGGTTGGACCCCGGGCGAACAGTGTCTCTGAATCTTTCGCCTATCAGCAATAGTTTTCCTTTTTTTTGTATAGACTAACTATAATGATTTACACTTACAACAATTTTGTGGGTTGTCTCCTACGTATCGCCTGACTTAACATCGCGGCACGACTCAACTTAGTGCATTTCATGGCTCGCTAGACCTTTGAGGTTCATCTAACCGTAATTCCACCTTCTCATTAATGTCATCCGTGCCAACATATAGTTTCAACCACTATCCATTTACTTTTAATATGCGAGAGCCATCCATAGTTTGTATTTCCACAGCGCCCGACTGTAATGCCTCAATTACCCGGAAGGGACCTGACCACCTTGATTTTAATTTGCCCAGGAACAACCGTAACCTTGAGTTATACAGAAGTACCTTGTCCCCCGTTTTGAATTCACGCTCTATGATATTCTGGTCATGAAGCCTCTTCATTCTCTCTTTGTATAGTCTTGTGCTTTCAAAGGTCAGATACCGGAATTCTTCCATCTCATGCAACCCAGTGATTGTAGATTTACCCGCTTCATCCCAGCTAATATTTAATTGCTTTAGTGCCCACCATGCTTTGTGCTCTAGTTCCATAGGTAGATGACAAGCTTTCCCAAACACCAATTTGTATGGTGACATGCCAATTGGTGTCTTGAACGCTGTCCTATATACCCATAATGCATCATCGAGCTTCCTAGACCAGTCGATCCTCGTGGCATTCACTGTTTTTGTCAATACACTCTTTATCTCCATGTTGGATACCTCAACTTGTCCGCTTGTCTGCGGGTGATATGGAGTAGCCACCCGATTCTTCACATCATATTTGGCCAACAATTTCTCGAATGCCCGGTTGCAAAAATGAGTGCCCTTATCGCTAATGATTTCCCTTGGAGTCCCAAAATAGGTGAAAATGTTCTTCTTTAGAAATCCAACCACCACCTTAGCATCATTGGTGGGTAATGCTACCGCTTCCACCCATTTGGATACATAGTCTACAGCAACAAGGATGTATTTATTGCCATAGGAGCTGACAAAGGGACCCATGAAGTCTATTCCCCAGACGTCAAACACTTCCACTTGTTGAATTGGGTTCATCGGCATCTCATGACGTGGGGAAATGTTCCCGGTGCGTTGACATTCGTTGAAACCTTTCACCCACAAGTGTGCATCTTTAAACACCGTTGGCTAGTAGAAACTGGCCTCAAGTATCTTGGCAGTTGTTCGCACTCCTCCAAAGTGGCCACCATATGCGGAAGCATGACATGCCTATAAAATAGAAGATTGTTCGATCTCGGGGATGCATCTTCGGATCATATTATCGAGGCATATCCTAAAAAGATTGGGTTCATCCCAATAATAAAGCTGGCTTTCACGTAAAAATCTTTTCCTCGAGACCAATGATAGGTCATGAGGAACAGTACCACTGGTCAGGTAATTTGCATAGTCTGCATACCATGGTGCTTTAAGGAGAGTGGTAGCAAGCAGTTGCTCATCTGGAAAGGTTTCCAGAATTTCTCCACTCTCTTTGACAATTTTAGCTCCTTCAAGTCATGATAAATAATCAACGACTTGATTTTTGATGTCCTTCTGGTCATGAATTTCTAGGTCAAACTCTTGTAGAAGCAGCACCCAACAAATTAGGCGCAACTTAGAGTATTTCTTATCAATTAAGTAACTAATGCTGCATGGTCAGTGTATATAATTACCTTTGATACTATGAGATAGCACATGAATTTGTCAAATGCGAACACTACCGCAAGCATCTCCTTTTCTGTCACTGTGTAGTTCAGCTGTGCTCCACTCAATGTTCTACTGGCATAGTAGATTGGATGCATCAGCTTGTCTTTCCTTTGACCAAGAACTGCCCCCGCTGGGTAATCATTTGCATCGCACATCAGCTTAAAAGTTTGCCCCCAGTTGGGGGCAATAATGATGGATGTTGTGACCAACCTCTTCTTCAGCTCCTCAAATGCAATCCTGCACTCATCTAAAAATAAAAAGGGGTGATCTTATTCAAGAAACTTACAAAGAGGGTTTGCGATTTTGGAGAAGTCTTTAATGAACCTTCGGTAAAAACCGGCATGTCCAAGAAAGCTTCTAATGGACTTGACGGATGTTGGCGGAGGCAACTTGGCTATGACATCGACTTTCGCTCGGTCTAACACCTTTGCTCGAGACCCGGTTCCCTAATAATATACCATCTTGCACCATGAAATGGCACTTCTCCCAGTTTAGCACCAAGTTTGTCTCCATGCACCGCTTCAGCACTCTTGTCAGATTGACAAGGCATTCATCGAATGAATTCCCTACCACTGAGAAATCATCCACGAACAACTCCATAATATCTTCCACCATGTCAGTGAATATTGCCATCATGCACCTTTCGAATATTGCAGGTGCATTGCATAGTCCGAATGGCATCCTCCTAAAGGCAAAAATGCCATATGGGCATGTGAAGGAGGTCTTCTCTCTATCCTCGGGGGCTATGGATATTTGATTGTACCCCGAGTACCCATCTAGGAAGCAAAAATGTGACCTCCCTGCCATCCTGTCAAGCATCTGATCAATGAAGGGAAGTGAGAAGTGGTCCTTGCGGGTGGCTAGATTCATCTTCCTATAGTCCATGCATATTCTCCACCCGGTGATGATTCTTGTTGAGATCAATTCGTTGTTCTTGTTTTTCACCACCGTCATGCCACCTTTCTTTGGCACACATTGAACTGGGCTAACCCAGCTACTATCAGAGATTGAGAAAATAATTCCATCGTCTAGCCACTTTATTACCTCTTTCTTCACCACTTCCTTCATGTTTGGGTTCAGCCTTCTTTGATGTTCCCTGGAAGGTTTGTGCCCCTCTTCTAGGAGAATCTTGTGGATGCAGTATGCAGGGTTGATCCTCTTTATGTCTGTCATGGTCCACCCAATGGAAGTTTTGCATTCTTTAAGTACCTGTATAAGTTTTTGAGCCTGCACATCTAGCAAACCAGATGAGATAATAATAGGTAAAGTGGAGTTAGGGCCTAGAAATTCATACCTGAGATGAGCTGGTAGTGGCTTAAGCTCCAGCTTTGGTGGCTCTTCAATGGATGGTTTTGTTGGAGGGGTCTCTCTCTTCTCTAAATGTAGAGGTTCAAACTCCAACTATCTATCCCAAAACCCCTTACCTTCCAGAGATAGCACCCACTCTGCCAGGCTTTCACCATTTACCTCTTTTAAGTTCATCAGGCATGCCTGAAGTGGATCTTCATCTGTCAATTCTACATCATCTGTCTCCACTATCACATCTACCGCATTAATGAGAGAGCAGTTCACGAACTCATTAGGGCGCCTTATGGATTTTTGCACGTTGAATATGATCTCCTCATCATTAAACCTCATCTTGAGTTCCCCGGTCTCACAATCAATCAGAGCTCTCCCTGTGGCTAGGAATGGTCTTCCTAAGATTATAGGAATTTCCTCGTCCACCTTGCAGTCAAGAATAACAAAATCGGCGGGAAATACAAACCTCCCCATTTGGATGAGCACATCATCCAATATACCAAATGGACGCTTAACCGTCCTGTCAGCAAGCTGTAATAACATGGAAGTAGGTTTGGCTCTTCCGATGCCAAGCCTCTTATAAATCACGAAGGGCATAAAATTTATGCTCGCCCCCAAATCACATAATGACTTCGCAAAGGCAATGTTTCCTATAGTGCATGGAATGGTGAAGTTACCCGGGTTAGATAGCTTCTCCGCTATGGATCTAGAGACCACTTCACTACATGTCTGTGTAAGAGTCACGGTGGCCAAGTCTTGGAAATCAAATTTCCGCGACATCAAATCTTTCATCATCTTAGCATACCCAGGCATTTCTTTCAAAGCTTAAATTAAGGGAATCTTTACCTGGATTTGCTTGAGCATATCGAAGAACCTTTTGTATTGCTCCTCTTTCTGGTGCTTGGCAAACCATTGGGGGAATGGGGCTGGAGGCCTCTTCTTCCCAATCACTTGGGACTTTTCTTTCTCTATCACCTGCTCCTCAAGCGGCTGCTCTACCGGTTCAGCTACTTTCTCCGTTCCCTGCTGCACATCTTCATTTTCAGCTACTGGCTGGACCGCAACTTCTGTCAACCCGGTGGACTCCTCCAGTTCAATGGGTACCGGAGTGAGTGTCTCAGCCTGCAAATTGCTTCTCTCTATTTCATGTGCAGCATCAAGATCTCTTCCACTTCTCAGATTAACTGCCATCAGCTTCTTTAGGATTTGATCTTTTGGGTTTGTTTGTGTATCTGCAGGCAATGTCCTTTGAGGACGATTGTTAAGTGACATAGCAATCTGGCCCACCTGTAATTTAATATTCTTGATAGCTGCATCATGTGCGTCTATCCTCTCAATGGATTTGGCATGTGACCTAATTACCTGCTGCATCATACTTTCAACTCTGCGAACCCATCGTCATGTCTACCCCCATGCTGTGGTGGAGGTGGATGATACCCCTGCTGCCGATTGTTGAAATTTTGAGGTCTAGGATATGGAGCCATGTTGTTTGGTGGCCTCATACCTACTGCATTATACTGTGGTTGAGGGGGCCTGTACTGCTGTGGAGCCTGCTGACCCCAACTCTGGTTACCCTATCGCTGCGCTCCATAATTCGCCACATAGTTCATTTCTTCATGTTGGTGATGATGTTCTTGGCCTGCAGCCCATGGATTACCTATGGGTTGGCTAATACAAGATGTGCATAAACCACCATTGGTAGTGTCTACAATGTGAACCTACTGCTTGACCCCAAATTCTTCCACCGTCTTCGTCAAAATGCTCATTTGTATCAATAAAGTTGCCATGTTTTCCTTCATAGTGTTGGATGGATTCAGAGGTACAGAATGTACCACTGGAGTGATAGGAGCATTCTTGGTCGTCCACCTGGAGTTTTGAGCCATCTTGTCAAGCAAATTTTGGTCTTCTCTCCAAGTCTTGCTCAGAAAAGCCCTACCTGCTGAGGCATATACTATATTCTTCATATTGTCTAAAAGCCCTATGTAGAACCTTTGAGCCAACATCTTCTTAGGAACCCCATGGTGAGGACACACAACAAGCATACCTTTGAAACCGCCTCAAATTTCATGTAATGTCTCCATTGGTTTCTGCTTGAAGCTCACAATCTCATCAATTTGCTGAGCTGTCTTGTTAGGTGGATGAAACTTGTTGTGGAATTGCTTGACTTACTCATCCTATGTTGCAATAGAGTTTATGGGGAGTGAGTTTAGCCATACCTGCACAGCCCCTGTAACTGAGAACGGAAATAGTAATAATTTGATGGCTTCCGGTGTCACGTTTGGTTGCCTCTATGTCTTGCATATTGAGAGAAAGTTCTTAAGGTGTTGTTGTGGATCTTCAACCTGAGTCCCAGAGAATAATCCCTTGTTTTGAAATAAGTGTAAACCTAAATCTAAGGTTAAAACTGATAAGATCATAATTAAACCACCTGAATCTGAAACTATTATAAACTGGACATAAAGTATAAACGCTTGGACGTTCTATAAGTCTAATTTTTGAATCCGAATTGATCAGTGTT
Organism: Nicotiana noctiflora; assembly: GCA_032618575.1. Lineage (NCBI taxonomy): Eukaryota > Viridiplantae > Streptophyta > Magnoliopsida > Solanales > Solanaceae > Nicotiana > Nicotiana noctiflora. The sequence continues at coordinate 297,151 of JASVEL010000955.1, forward strand.
AAAAGTATAAGTAGTTTCTGAATTTCAAAATTGTATGTTGTTACATAAGTTGATCTAGCTATAAATTCATTTCGTAATTCTGCAATCTGGTAGTAAGTTAGATCTTCTTAGTTAAACTAGAATATTGACTTCTCTGATTGAATAGAATGACAGAAACGATAAATGTCATAATAGTGATTTAAGTATTGGACTCTGCCAATTTAATAGTGAAACCATCATTCTGGATTAGGTAATATACATTAAAATCAATAGCGATTAAATATAAATTATGTTTGTAGATTGCTGCATTTATCAAATATTGTTAAAAATGATAATTTACTTCTTGTTTGACCCCGAATGTGAAAGATCTAGGCCCACTTACGGACTCAGGCACTGATCAGGATAAAATGGCAATTAAGCCTGTAAATAGAAAAAGAGATGGATGTTGGGCCTTAGCGACCAAGTTATATTATGCCATAGACTAGTGAGCCAGTCTAAAGTCCAGGTCCAGCGATAAAATATGGCCTGGACTCTTGTACAATGCTGTAAAATTGAAATGCAACAGTTACATTAGAATGACAAACCAAAAATAGAAAATGTAGTATACTTAAGATGAACTTTAATGAAAATGGAGATGAGCCTCACCAAACCACAAATACTTAATTGTGGGGCCCTCCATAAATACCAAATGAAAGATATAGAAAATCGGAAAAGTCGTTTAGCAAATTTCACGGTCTTTCCAAAGTTAACGAGAAGTAGATACTTTAGGCACGATTTGTAATAATTATACATTCCTAATACGGGTGCACATTTATGTGACACAAATCCAAATCTCAGCGAAGTTGAAATATACCAAAGTCATAGGCACACTGGTGCGGTGTGATTCGAAGTGTATTTTCACGACGTCGCAATTCTTCTAAAAATGACAAAGTGGAACACTAATAAAGCATAAAGGTGAAACATATGAAGAAATCAGATAAAAAACAAAGACAACAGTTGAGCGACCGTGCTAGAACCACGTAATGCGGGAGTGTCTAACACCTTCTCTCGGGTTAACAGAATTCCTTATCCAAATTTTTGATTCGCGGGCTGTAATAGAGTCATAATTTCCTTGGTTCGTGATTAAACCGGTGACTTGGAACACCATTATTTTCCCAAGTAGCGACTCTGAAATTTAATAAATAAATCTCGTTCTGACTGTTTTAAGTGGAAATACTCGTTCCTTTTGGTTATTATATCCCTTTCTCGGGGTGTAGTAAAACCAAAACATGGCATTCTGCAAAGCATATATGAATGAGATTGACGTAAAAAGGAGGTGTGACAACCATCAGGCATCTGATGCTCATACTTGACCTGATGACAGTTGAGGCACCGAGCTACATGACTCACAATATCCTTCTTCATTCATCGCAACCAGTAATGCTGCCTCAAGTCCTAATACATCTTGGCGGAAGATGAATGGAATACTGTGAGTTGTGGGCCTCCAATATCAACTCACGAAGCCCATCCATATTGGGCATGCAAATCTGGCCCTGCATCCTTAACACACCATCACCATCAATGGTCACTTCTCTGGCATCATCATGTTGAACTCTTTCCTTAAGGACAAGCAAATGTGGATCATCATATTGACGCTCTCGAATGAAATCATACAAGGAAGACAGAGATACCACACAAGCCATCACCCGACTTGGCTCTGAAATATCCTACATCACCATCCGATTGGTCAACGCCTGAACATCAGCTGCAAAGAGTCTCTCCCCTACTGGAATATATGCCAAACTACCCATACTAGCCGACTTCCGGCTCAACGCATTGGCCACTACATTGGTCTTTCCGAGATTATACAATATGGTGATATCATAATCCTTAATCAACTCAAGCCACCTCTGTTGCCTCAAATTAAGATCCTTATGTTTGAACAGATGTTGAAGGCTGCAATGATTAGTATACACCTCACCAGAAACGCCATACAAATAGGGCCTCAAAATCTTCAACGTATGGACTATAGCTGCTAACTCCCAATCGTGCACAGGATAGTTCTTCTCATGTGGCTTCAAATGACGAGAAGTATAAGCAATAACTGTAGCCTCCTACATCAGCACGCTTCCAACCTCAACTCTTGAGGCATCACAATACATTGTGTAAGAACCTAAAGCTGATGGCAGTACTAACACAGGAGCCGTAGTCAAGGCTGTCTTGAGCTTCTAAAAGCTCCTCTCGCACTCCTCTGACCACACAAATGGTGCGCCCTTCTGAGTCTACCTGGTCAAGAGCGATGCAATAGAAGAAAATCCCTCTACAAACCGGCTATAATACCCTGCCAACCCGAGGAAACTACAGATCTTAGTAGCGGAGGTCGGTCTAGACCAACACTGCACCGCTTCTATCTTCTTTGGATCAACTTGGATACCATCACTAGACATGTCACGACCCAAACCCAGTCATGATGGCGTCCAACACATTGCTAGGCAAGCCTGACCATGTTATCCTTTTTACCAGCCAATTATTAATTAATCTGATCAATTAACATTAACAGCTTGTTTTCATATCAAAACATTAAGTGCGGAATAGAAACAAATAGAATACAGCCCCAACCAATCATGGTGTCACAAGTCTGAGCCGCTACAGATGATACATCCTACACAATCAAGTCTAGGCAGAATGAAAACAACAAAATGATAAAGAGGAAGAGATCAGGTCCTGTGGACGTCGGCAGCTACCTCGATGTCTCCTCGGAATAGTAGTAATAAAGTAGCTGCGATAGCTCAACTGCCCTCCTGAACCTGTGTATCTGCACAAAAAGTGAGGGGAGTGGGGTGAGTATATTTCAACTTAGTAAGTAATAATAATAACAACTGAAAATAAGAACACCTATAGTATCACTAAACAGTTCTAAGGGTAACCTCACCGGGTATGTCATCTCTACAGTGAATAATCCCATTTCCAGTCAACATCTATCTCATAACGGTGCCACACTGACCTAATCCTCACTCATACTACTGCGGCGTGCATCCCGATCCAATATATATATATATATATATATATATATATATATATATATATATATATATATATGTTGCGGCGTGCATCCCGATCCAATATATATAAAATGCTACGGTGTGCAGTCTGATCCATTTAACGTCGACAGCGCTCACTCGGGGTGTATACAGACTTCTGAAGGGCTCCTTCAGCCCAAGCGCTATGATACTGCGGCATGCAGTCCGATCCACATATATATCACTGCGGCGTGCAGTCCGATCCAATATATATCATATATATACTGTTGTGGCGCGCAGCCCGATCCAATATACATAACTACACTCACTTGGGGGTGTGTGCACACTCCGAAGGGGCTCCTACAGCCCAAGCGCAATGATACTACGGCGTGCAGTGCGATCCACGTGTATATTATTGCGGCGTGCATTCCGATCCAATATATATAGCGTTACGGCATGCAGCCCGATCCAATATGTATATATAATGCTGCGGCGTGCAGCCCGATCAAATATATAGGTATATCAATACCTCACAGCGGGTCCTCGACCCTATCTCAGTCAATATAGACTTGGCCTTTCAGGCCCACTCAGCTAGAACAGGGAATCCCACCCCACGTAGTCTCTCTCAAAGTATACATCTAGTATTGGCTCATGATATGCTATACAACTATAATTACAGCTAAGTGTATGTATCTCGCATGATATAAGGGTCACCTAGCTCTACATGCTTTCCTAATACTCTACAAATCGGCACAAGGCCTTAAACATGGCTACTAGCCCAATTATACAGTTATAAGCTTAATCTCAGTCATGATGAACAATAAACTATCAATTGGGAAGGACCAAGTCCAATCCCCAGTCACAATACCACCACGCCCATCACATGACGCATGTTTCATCTCAGCATAGCACTGTATAGTGCAAGTACGGGGTTTCAAACCCTCAGTACATAATTTACTACCACCACTCACCTTGAACCGGTAGAAGTCCTAGCTCGCTTTGCGCTTGCCTCACAAATCAATCTCCTCGGATGCCAAATCTGCTCAAAATCAATAAGAACACATCAATATAGGCTAATTAGACATAACCCAATCGAAATAACTCGATTTACACCAAAACCCACGAAGTTGTCAAAATTCGACTTTTGGTACGCTTCTTGAAAAATTACAAAAGTTACATTTTCGGAGTCCTTATCTCAACACGAGGCCATACATATGAAGTTTATCAAAATCAGACTCTGTTTGCCCATCCAAATTTATGATTTACCATAACCCAGGCTTATTGCAAAAACCACCCATTAATCCTCCCATTTACAGTGAAATAATTGAAGATTCTAAGATAAAATCATGTATTTAGACCATAAAACTTACCTCCAATGTTAACCCGATGAAATCCCCTTCAAATCTTGTCACTTTGCTCTCTAAGAACTCAAAAATGGAGGATATGTGTAATGGATTCGCGGATGAAATGGTCTGAACTTAACCCTTCTGCCATGCATCGTTACTCTACGCGATCGCAACATTTGGCACGCGATGGTGAAGTATAAATTTTTGGCAGGCTTGTTTTCCTTCTACGCGATTGCGTGGACTCAGCCGCAATCGCGATGACCAACCAAACAATTCTACGCGATCGCGACACTTACATTGCGATCGCATTGCTTCCAGATTCAACCTTACGCGATCGCATCCAGCACCTCGCGATCGCGATGCACCCAGTCTTCACCTTAGTGATCGCATCCGGAGCCTCGCGATATCGAAGAGCAAAAGCCCCTCAGCTCCCTGATACACTACGCGATCGCGTGGCCATCTACGCGATCGTGATGAGTAAATTACCTGCAATATTATTGCAGCAACTCAGCTGTGTTTTTTTGGCACAAAATGGTTCGTTTGGACCCCCGGATTCATCCTGAGGCCCTCGGAACCCCAACGAAAACCACCAACCTACTCAAAAAAATAATACAAACTTGTTCCAATCATAAAAACACGCCCTTAAACACGGAAATCATTCGAATTCAAGCCTAAGTTTCATCTAAAACTTCCTAAACCAACATCCAATCAAAAACCCAACCAAATGATGTCCGATTGACCTGAAAATTTGCAGGCATATCCAAAATCACCTAACGGAGCTACTGCAACTGTCAGAATTCCATCTCGACTCCTGGATCAAAATCTCACCTACCGTTCGAATTTCGCAAAAATTCGACCTTAGCCAATCAAGCCTAAAACTACACCGGGCCTCCAAATTCCATTCTGATTGCTCTCCTAAGCCACAGATGACCCCTCGGAGCTGACCGAATCATCAGAATTCAATTCCGAACTCTCTAACTCACAAGTCAATGTCCGGTTGAATTTTACCAACTATTCTTTCTTCTAAGAGACTATTTATCTCATTTCCAACAAAACTCAATCCGAATGGACTCAAACTCACCAAACACACATATTGAAACATGAACAAGCATATAACGAGAAAAACAGTGTGATAACTCACATGATGATGGGTCGGGTCATCACATTCTCCCCAACTTAAGAAAATGCTCGTCCCCGAGCGAGTCAAAAAAAATATCTGGAGACTCAAATAAGTGAGGATATCTGCTCCGCATTTCCTGCTCGATCTCCCAAGTACCCTCCTCCACGTGTCGGCCTCTCCACTACACCTTGACCAAAGCAATGTCCTTGGACCTCAACTTTCAAACATGTCTACCCAAAATACCCACTGTCTCCACATCGTAAGATAGATCACCATCGAGCTGAATCGTACTGAAGTCCAACACATGAGATGGATCCCTGACATACTTCCGGAACATAGACACATGGAATACTAGATGAACACTAGACAGACTGGGTGGCAAGGCTAGCTCATATGCCACCTCCCCAATCCTCCTAAGCATTTCAAAAGGACCAATGTACCTGGGACTCAGTTTTCCCTTCTTCCCAAACCGCATGACACCCTTCATGGGTGAAACCTTCAGCAATACTTTATCACAATTCATGAAAGACAACTCTCGAACCCTACGGTCTGCATAACTCTTCTTGCGCGACTGTGTTGTGCGAAGCCTCTCCTGAATTGACTTTACTCTATCCAGAGCATCCTGAACTAACTTAGTCCCTATCAATCTATCCGCAGCGGGCTCAAACCATCCCATGGGAGATCTACACCGTTTGCCATACAAAGCCTCGTACGGGGCCATTTAAATACTCGACGGATAACTGTTGTTGTAGGCAAACTCAGTAAGTGGTAAGAACTTATCCCATGAACCTCCAAAATCAATCATACATCTACACAACACATCCTCCATGATCTGAATAGTGCGCTTAGACTGTCCGTCTATCTGGGGATTACATGCGGTGCTCAACTCAACCCGTGTACCAAGCTCCCACTAAAATGCTCTCTAGGACTGAGAAGTGAACTGAGTGCCCCTGTCAGATATGATAGACACTGGGACCCCATGCAACCTGACAATCTCCCGTATAAATATCACTGCTAACCGCTCCGATGAGTAAGTAGTACATACCGGAATGAAATGTGCGGATTTGGTCAGTCGATCAACAATCACCCACACTGAATCGAACTTCCTCGAAGTCCGAGGGAGCCCAGTCACAAAATCCATAGTAATCCTCTCTCATTTCCACTTGAGAATAACCATACACTGAAGAACACCGCCCGGTCTCTGATGCTCATACTTGACCTGCTGGCAGTTGAAGCACCTGGCTACATGCCTAACAATATCCATCTTCATCTTCCTCCACCAGCAATGCTGTCTCAAGTCCTGGTACATCTTCACGGCACCCGGATGAATGGAGAACCGCAATCTGTGAGCCTCCTCTAGTATCAACTCTCGAAGGCTATCTATATTGGGCACGCAGATACGGCCCTGCATCCTCAAAACACCATCACTATAACCAGTCACATCTCTAGCATCATTGTGCAGAACTCTGTCCTTAAGGACAAGCAAATATGGATCATCATATTGATGCTCTTTGATGCGATCATATAAAGAAGGCCGAGAAACAACATAAGGCAATACTCTGCTCGGCTCAGAAACATCCAGTCTCACTAGCCAATTGGCCAGATCCTGAACATCATATGCAGATGGCCTCTCCCCAACTGGAATATAAGCTAGGCTGCCCATACTGGTTGCCTTTCGGCTCAAAGCATCGGCCACACTATTGGCCTTCCCCGAATGATACAATATAGTGATATCATATTCCTTAAGCAACTCCAGCCACCTCCGCTGTCTCAAATTAAGGTCCTTCTGTTTGAACAGATGCTGAAGGCTACGATAATCTGTATACACCTCACAAGAAACACCGTATAGGTAATGTCTCCAAATCTTTAGAGCATGAACTATGGCTGCTAGCTCCAAATCATGTACAGGGTAGTTCTTCTCATGGGGCTTTAACTGACTGAGCAATGACTCTACCCTCCTGCATCAATACACAACCAATGCCAACTCCCGATGCATCACAATACACAATATAAGGATCTGAAGCTGACGGCAGTATCAAGACTGGTGTTGTGGTCAATGCTGTCTTGAGCTTCTGAAAGCTCTCCTCACACTCCTCAGACCACACAAATGGACCACCCTTCTGAGTCAACTTGGTCAAGGTTGATGCAATAGAAGAGAATCCTTGAACAAACCGGCAATAATATCTTGCCAACCCAAGGAAACTATGGATCTCAATGGGTGAGGTTGGTCTTGGCCAACTCCGCACCGCCTCTATCTTCTTCGGATCCACCTGTATATCATCACTGAACACCACGTTTCCCAGAAAAGCCACGGACTCAAGCCAGAACTCACACTTGGAGAACTTGGCATACAACTTCTCCTCCCGCAAGCTCTGTAACACAACTCTAAGATGTTGGGCATGCTCCTCCTAGCTACGGGAGTACACCAGGATATCATCTATGAATACGATCACGAAGGAGTCCAAATATGGCCGGAATACACTGTTCATCAAATGCATGAACGCGGCTGGGGCATTGGTTATCCCAAAAGACATCACAAGAAACTCATAGTCCTCATACCTCGTCCTGAAGGTTGTCTTTATAATATCAGACTCTCTAATCTTCAACTGGTGGTAGCCTGAACGAAGATCAATCTTCGAGAATACCCTAGCTCCTTGGAGCTAATCAAATAAATCATCAATGCGAGGTAGAGGATACTTGTTCATCATTGTTACCCTGTTCAGCTGCCTGTAGTCAATACACATCGTCATTGAGCCATCCTTCATCATAACAAACAAGACCCGTGCACCACACGGTGACACACTCGGCCAAATGAACCCCTTATCTAGGAGTTCCTAGAGCTACTCCTTCAATTCTTTCAGCTCAGCTGGTGCCATACGATATGGAGAAATAGAAATAGGCTGAGTGTCTGGCACCAAATCAATCACAAAATCAATATCCCTGTCCGGCGGCATGCCCGGCAGGTCTGTGGGGAATACATCAGAAAAGTCCCGCACAATTGGAACAGAATCAATATTGGGAGTCTCAGCTCCGACCTCCTGCACTAATGCCAAATAAGAAAGACATCCTTTCCCAACCATCTGTTGGGCTTTGAGGAAAGATATTACCCTGCTGGGTACATAGTCAGTCGTGCCTCACCACTCGATCCTCTGAATGCCCGGCATAGCCAACGTAACTGTCTTGGCATGAGAGTTCAGACTAGCATGACATGGATATAGCCAATCCATGCCCAATATAACATCAAAATCGATCATGCTGAGAAGTAATAGGTCTACTCGGGTCTCCAAACCCCCAATAGTGACTAGACATGACCGGTATACATGGTCCACAACAATGGTATCACCCACCGGGGTAGATACATGCACGGGAAACACAAGACATCCTCGGGTCGTGCCCAAATGAGGAGCAAAATATGTAGTTACATAAGAATAAGTAGAACCAGGATCGAACAATACTAAGGTATCTCTGTGGCAGACTGAAATAATACCTGTAATTACAGCATCAGAAGCAACTGCATCAGATCGACCCTGAAGGGCATAGCTCTAGCTTGACCACCCGATCGGCCTCCCCCTCAAGGGCGACCCCTAGCTGCTAGACCCTCACCCCTAGCTGACAGGGTAGGTGCTAAAGTAGAAGGACCAGATGGTGAGGGCTGCCCCCTCTACTGATATGGCCTGAGAATAAATCGAGGACACTCTCTACGGGTGTGCCCAAACTCTCCACAATCGAAGCAACTCCAAGGTGCTGGGGCTGGGACTGATGAGGACCCCTAAAATCGGAGTGTCCAACTGATGAACTAGGTCGAGAAGAGCCCTGGACGGATGGGGCCTGTGAAGAACTCTATGCTGGCATAATGCTGATGGATGGCTGGCTCTGGTGCAAACACTGATAACCACGGTCAGAAGACGACCCACAATGATCTGAGCGGGCCAGCTGTGAAGACCTGAAAGAGAGACTTCGGCTCTAGAGATCCTGGCCTCTAGTCTGAGTGCCACTAGAACTAGTTGATCCTCGAGGCATCTTGGCCTCCCTCTCCTCTCGCTCCCTAAGACGATCTGTCTCTATGTCACGAGCGATATCAACAACATCCTCATAAGTATGGCTCAGAACCCTCTCTCGGGTCATCAAAATACGGATAGGATAAATAAGGCCATCAACAAAACGTCCAATCCTCTCCCGGCCAGTAGGAACCAACCACGGTGCACACCTGGATAGATCTGTGTATCTGATCTCATACTCTGATACTGACATATCTCCCTGGCGAAGCCCCCAAAACTGTCTACGCATCTCCTTTCTCTAGGATCGAGGCACCCACTTCTCCAAGAATATAGTGGAGAACTCTCGCCATGATAATGGTGCTCCCCTGTCGGTCTACGGCGCTCATAGGCCTCCCACAAAGCAAAGGCTGGTCTCTGAAACTGGAAGGTAGTAAAGGATACACCGCTGGACTCCAAGATCCCAGTCGTATGGAGTATCCGACAGCACTAGTCCAGAAAACCTTGGGCGTCCTCGCCCGGAGCGCCACTAAAAATAGGAGGAGATAATCTACTGAACCTATCAAGATGACACTGCTCGTCGTCGGTCATAACTGGGACCCTATCCCCCTGAACTTGAACAACTGGATGTACAGGGACCAGTGGCTGAACTGGACGAGCCCTAGGTGTCTGCAGGCCCTGCACTGCTGGCTCTGGAGTGCGAGTTGCGGGGGTCTGATGACCACCCCCTGTCCCTGATGTAGCTGCTGCGGTGGAAGAAAAAACTACCTCTACCTGGCTAGAGAAAACCGCTAATATCTTAGCTAGGGTCTCCCGTAAACCCGAGATAGCAATAGGCACAGCTGGTGCCTGAATTGGTACTGCTGGAACCTCAGCAACTAGAGGCTGTGGGCCAGCTGGCACTACCTCAGCTGAACTACCCCTACCACGCAAAGGCCGCGTCCACGACCTCTATCAGGTGGCAATGGTGGTCGTCCACCTCGTCTGGAAGCTCGAGTTCTCGCCATCTACGAGAGAATAGAATATCAAAGTTCAGTTTTGGATCAACAAAATCGCACGAAAAGCATTTCAAGAATTTGAAGCTTTTCTAAAAGGTTTGCAGCCTCCTGAGGATAAGTACAGGCGTCCCCGTACCGATCCACGAGACTCTACTAAACTGGCTCATGACTTGCAAGACCTGTTAACCTAGGATGTTATACCAACTTGTCACGACCCAAACCTCGGTCGTAATGGCGCCCAACACATTGCTAGGCAAGCCTGACCAAGTTATCCTTTTTACCTTCCAATTATTAATTAATCTGATCAATTAACGTTAACAGCTTGTTTTCATATCAAAACATTAAGTGCGGAATAGAAACAAACAGAATACAGCCCCAACCAATCGTGGTGTCACAAGTCTGAGCCTCTACATATGAGACATCCTACACAATCAAGTCTAGGCAGAATGAAAACAACAAAATGATAAAGAGGAAGAGATCAGGTCCTGCAGGCATCAGCAGCTACCTCGAAGTCTCCTCGGAATAGTAGTAATAAAGCAGCTGCGATAGCTCAACTGCCTTCCTGAACCTGTGCATCTGCACAAAAAGTGCAGTGGAGTGGGGTGAGTATATTTCAACTCAGTGAGTAATAACAATAAATAACAACTGAAAATAAGAACACCTGTACTATCACTAAATAGTTCTAAGGGTAACCTCACCGGGTAAGTCATCTCTACAATGAATAATTCCATTTCTAGTCCACATCTGTCTCACAACGATCCCACACTGACCTAATCATCTCTCATACTGATGCGGCGTGCAGCCCGATTATATATATTGATGTGGTGTGCAGCCCTCTCAAATATATATATATATATATATATATATATATATATAATGATAATGTTGCGGCGTGCAGCCCGATCCATTTAACGTCGATGGCGCTCACTGGGGTGTAATCAGACTTCGTAGGGGCTCCTTCAGCCCAAGCGCTATGATACTGCGGTGTGTAGTCCGATCCACATATATATCACCGCGTCGTGCAGTCCAATCCAATATATAGCATATATATACTACTGCGGCGTACAGCCAGATCTAATATATATAACTGCGCTCACTGGGGGATGTGTGCAGACTCCGAAGGGGCTCCTACAGCCCAAGCGCAATGATACTGCGGCGTGCAGTCAGATCCACATGTATATTACTGTGGCGTGCAGTCCGATCCAATATATATAGCGTTGCGATGTGCAGCCCAATCCAATATATATAGATATATAATGTTGCGGCTTACAGCCCGATCCAATATATAGGTATATCAATACCTCATAGCGGGTCATCAACCCTATCTCAATCAATATAGACTTGGCCTCTCACGCCCACTCAGCTAAAACAGGGAATCCCATCCTAGGTAGTCTCTCTCAAAGTACACATCTAGTACTGGCTCATGATATGGTATACAGCTATAACTACGGCTTAGTGTATGTATCCCGCATGATATAAGGGTCACCTAGCTCTACAGGCTTCCCTAATACTCCATAGATCGGCACAAGGCCGCAAACATGGCTACTAGCCCAATTACACAGTTATAAGCTCAATCTCAGTCATGATGAACAATATACTATCAATTGGGAAGGACCAAGTCCAACCCCCAGTCACAATGCCACCATGCCCGTCACATGACGCGTGTTTCATCTCAGCATAGCACTATATAGTGCAAGTACGGGGTTTCAAACCCTCAGTACATCATTTACTACCACCACTCACCTCGAACCGGTAGAAGTCCTAGATCGCTTTGTGCTTGCCTCGCAAATAAATCTCCTCGGATGCCAAACCTGCTCAAAATCAATAAGAACACATCAATATTGGCTAATTAGACATAACCCAATCGAAATAACTCTATTTATACCAAAATCCACGAAGTTGTCAAAATTTAACTTTTGGTACGCTTCTCGAAAAATTACAAAAGTTACATTTTCGGAATCCTTATCTCAACATGAGTCCATACATATGAAGTTTATCAAAATCAAACTCCGTTTTCCCATCCAAATCAATGATTTACCATAACCCAGGCTTAGGGCAAAAATCCCCCATTAATCCTTTCATTTACAGTGAAATAATTAAAGATTCTAAGATAAAATCAAGTATTTAGACCATAAAACTTACCTCCAATGTTTACCCGGTGAAATCCCCTTCAAATCCCGTCACTTTGCTCTCTAAGAACTCAAAAGTGGAGGATATGTGTAATGGGTTTGCGGATGAAATGTTCTGAACTTAACCTTTCTGCCATGCATCGTTACTCTACACGATCGCAGCCTTTGGCACGCGATCGCGATATGAAAATTTTTTGCAGGCTTCTTTTCCTTCTACGCGATCGTGTGGACTCAGTCGCGATCGCGATGACTAACCAAACAATTCTACGTGATCGCGACACTTACACCACGATCGCATTGCTTCCAGATTCAACCTTACGCGATCGCATCCAGCTTTTCGCGATCGCGATGCACCTAGTCTTCACCTTACGCGATCGCATCTGGAACGTCGCGATCGTGAAAAGCAAAGGCCATTCAGCTCCCCGATACACTACGCGATCGCGTGGCCATCTATGCGATCGCGATGAGTAAATTACCTACAATTTTATTGCAGCAACTCAGCTTTGCTTTTTTTGGCACAAAATGGTCTGTTTGGACCACCGAATTTATCATGAGGCCCCCGGGACCCCAATGAAAACCAAAAACCTACTCCAAAACACGATACAAACTTGTTCCAATCATAAAAACACGCCTTTAAACACAGAAATCATCGAATCAAAGCGAATTCAAGCCTAAGTTTCATCTAAAACTTCCGAAACCAACATCCAATCAAAAACCCGACCAAACGATGTCCGATTGACCTGAAAATTTTCAGGCATATCCAAAATCATCTAACGGAGCTACTACAACTGCCAGAATTCTTACCCGACTGGCGGATCAAAATCTCACCTACCGTTCGGATTTCGCCAAAATTAGACCTTAGCCAATTCAAGCCTAAAACTACACCGGACCTCCAAATTCAATTCCGATCGCTCTCCTAAGCTACAAATGACTTCCCGAGCTGACCGAATCATCAGAATTCGGTTTCGAGCTCTCTAACTTACAAGTCAACGTCCGGTTGACTTTTCCCAACTATTCTTTCTTCTAAAAGACTATTTGTCTCATTTCCAACCAAACTCAATCCGAATTTACTCAAATTTACCAAACACACATATTAAAACATGAACAAGTATATAATGGAGAAAACAGGGTGATAACTCACATGATGATGGGTCGGGTCATCACAAGACACCACGTGCCCTAGGAAAGTCACAGACTCTAGCCAAAATTCACATTTGGAGAACTTAGCATAAAGCTTCTCCTCTCTCAACCTCTACAATACCACCCTTAAGTGTTGTGTGTGCTCCTTCTGGCTATGCGAGTAAACCGGGATGTCATCAATAAACACAATCACAAATGAATTCATGTATGACTGGAACATGATGTTCATCAATTGCATGAATGCAGCTGGGGCTGGCACTGCTGATGACCCTACTGACAATGATGACCCTGATAACCCTGATGACTCTGACGACCACGGTCTGACGAAGCCCCACTAGACTCTACATGGCCTGACTGAGAAGATCTAAAGGAACGACCTCGGCTGTGCTCAAACTGGCCCCTAGACGGAGCACCACTGTAATTACCTGCACCACGAGGCCTCTCAGCCTCCCTCTCATCACGCTCTAGACGGCCGTCTGTCTCAATCTAACGAACCGCATCGACCACCTCTTCAAAAGTAACTATTGTAGCCCTCTCTCTAGTCATCAATATACGAATATGATAATTGAGACCATCCATAAATCTCCTGATCCTCTCACGATCTGTCGGAATCATCCATATAGCATGCCGAGCTAGCTGTGTAAACCTTAACTCGTACTGAGTCACTGTCATATCTCCCTACTTCAACCACTCAAACTGACAACGCAACTCCTCCATGTGAGACTGGGGCACATACTTCTCCGAAAATACCATGGAGAATTGCTGCCAAGTGAGGGGCGCTGCCCCAACAGGCCTACGCGTCTCAAAATCCTGCCACCAATTAAATGCTAGCCTTGTGAACTGGAAGGTAGTGAAAGCAACATCGCTAGACTCCAGAATGCCCACAGTACGAAGCATACGCTGGAACTTATCCAGAAAACCATGGGCATCCTCGCCCTCAACACCACTAAGTGTTAGAGGCTGAAGTCTACCGAACCTCTCCAACTGACACTGCTCATCATCAAGCATAGCTGGGACCACATGAGCTGGGGCTGGTGCGACTTGTACAGGTGGCTGAACTGACTGAGTTAGAGCTTCCTCAGGTACCTGTAAGCCATGGACTATCGGCTCTGGTGTGCGAGCAATGGGGGTCTGATTTTCTCCCCCTGCCTGAGAAGAAGCCGCTGCGGTAGAAGCCGCAACCACTTGGGCTAGGCTAGTACACACTAAAAAGATCTATGCTAAGGTCTCCTAAAGACCCGATATATCAATAGGCACTACCGGTGCCTGAACCTGAGCTGCTGGAATGCCTGCAGCTGGGACCTGATCCTGAACCTGGTCCACTAGCGTTGGGATCTGACCTTGAGTCTGGTTAGCTGGTGGGTCAATAGGTGATGTCACTGCTACCTTGCCTCTGTCACGACCACAACCTCTGGGTGCCACTGGTGGTCATCCGCCACGTCCATTAGCACGTGTTCTCGCCATCTGCGAGAGAATAGAATATGGAAAAATTTAGTTTCACAATAACACAAACCGCACGATATGAATCCAAGAAAGTGAAGTGTTTCCTAAAAGTTCTGTAGCCTCCCGAGGATAGATACGGACGCCTACGTACCGATCCGCGAGAGCCTACTAAACTGTCTCATGACTCGCGAGGAGTAACAACCTAGGCTCTGATACCAACTTGCCACGACCCTAACCTGGTCGTGATGGCGCTCAACCCTAAAGCTAGGCAAGCCAGACCAACAACTGTTTTCAGTTAACAAGTCACAAAAGGACAAATTCAAGAAGAATATGAGACTTTATAATAATATTCCAATAATAATAGTAGAATTTGATACTGAGAAGTATGAACATCGAAAATAGCATCTAGGGTCACAAGTCTAGAGCCTTTAAGCAAAAACTAAATAGTAATAGGAATAACTGAACAAAATACTCAAGTCTGGAAGTATATAGAAAATAAACTGAAATAAAGAGAAAAGCTAGGTCTTGCGAATGCCAGCAACTATCTCAGCAACTTGAATACTCTATAAGAAACTAGATTGCTCGTCTAGACCTCCGTCATACCTGAATCTTCACACAAAGGTGCAGGGTGTATGGGTGAGTACTAAGTACTCAGTGAGTAAAGAGCATATAAAATAGCTAAAGCGGGAAATCCACAAAAAACAACATAGATAAGCTAAAACTAACCATTCGATACCTACCGTGAACTAACAACAACAGCAAACCATAGATAACACAAATAATTTACAAACAAAAATGCAATGCAATGCACATGACCGTTACGACGCGTAGCTCAATCCGTTTAATGTCGATTGCGCTCACTGGGGGTGTGTACAGACTCAGGAGGCGCTCAATATCATCCGCTATGGCGTGCAGCCCAATCCATACTCAGTCGACAACATGCATATGAGTCACACAATAATTCAATTTATTGATTTCCAGTTTCCAATTTATTAACAATGAAAAATACTTTAGTTTCATTTAATTTTCCAAGAACATGTGACTTAGCATTTCATAATAATGATTTCAAAACAGGACAGAGATCAATGATTTTACAAATGAGGCTATCATATAGATATCTATCCCATAAGGATACTACAGGTCGGCACAAGGTCCCAAACATGGCTTATAGCCCACATATATACTCAACACAGTGTGTGTTTCAACCGACAATATAATATTGTTCATGTTCGGGATGGACCAAGTCACAATCCTCATTCATAACCAATCTCGTACCTGCCATGGGATGCGAGTCACGCCCTAAATGGTGTCACAATATGATAAGCCAAGGTTTCAAACCCTCGGGTTACCATATACACCAACTACTCACCTCTAACCGGTCGTGGACTCGTCCGTAATGTGTTTTCCCTTCAAATTTTCTGCCTCATGCGTCGAATCTAGTCAAAACCACAGCAAATACATAAGTATAGGTCAAAGAAACATAACCCAATCAAAATTACTCAAAAAGCATAACAATTCACGAAGTTGGTAAAACCCGAGCCCAGGGCCCACTTCTCAAAAAAATCCAAAAAACATACTAAAGGATTCCTCGTCTCGCCGCGAGGCTGTGCATATAAAATTTATCAAAATCGGAGTTCAAATGGCCTTTCAAAACCCAAAAATTCGTTTTCATAATCTAAGCCTTAGTTCTTCACAAATTCTACCCAATTTCATGAATTTTGGTGTTGATTCTAGCATAAAATCACGTTTTTAGTCAAGAAACTTACCTTCAAGCGATACCCATTGAAAACTCTGTTCAAATCACTCAAAACCCTTTCTTGGCGGGAGTAAAAATGGTGGAATTGTGTAAGGGTTTGCGTCTGATTTTTAACTTAACTGTTCTATCACTGACGCCTTCTTCTATGCGATTGCAATGCCTCTCCTGCGATCGCATAGAGTAAATTTCTCAGGCCCATTTTTCCTTCTATGCAATCGCAACCCAGTGTATGCGATCACACTACATAACATTCTAAGCCTATGCGATCGCAGACAGCCTCACGCGATCACATATAGCAATTCCCTAGGCTTCTCAATTTCCCTTCTATGCGATCGCATTAACACCCCTTGCGATCGCACTGCCCAATTTCCTCAACCTATGAGATAGCACTCCCCTTTATGCGATACCATAGAACAATTTTTCATCCCCTTCAGGTCCTTCTATGCGATCGCATAGAACAAAATCTGTCTGTAATTTTCTGCTGCATTATTTAAGTTCAAAACTTCCTGTTGGGCATCGGAAATCACCCGAGACCTGCGGGGCCTCAACCAAACGCACAGATGTGTCACATTACTTCATTCAAACTTTCTCAAAACATAAAAACACCATCATAAACTTCAAAATCATCAAATTCTCATGGATTCAAATCTAAGTTTCACTAAAACTTTCCAAACTTGCATTTGCTCTAAAACCCAAGCTAAACACATCCGAATGATCTGAAACTTTACACGCATATCCAAAATCACCTAACGAGCTACTGCAACTCTCGGAATTCCATTCTGAGTTCCAGATTAAAATCTCACCTACCGTTCAAAATTTGCCAAAATTCAACCTTAGCCAATTCAAGCCTAAATCTACATCGTACCTCCGAATTCAATTACATTGCTCTCCTAAGTAATAAATCATACCCCGAAACTAGTTGAATCATCAGAAGTCCATTCGAGCTTTCTAACTCATCGGTCAATATTTAGTTAACTTTTTCCAAACTAACCTTCCCATAAAGAGGTTTATTGCCTCTTTTCTAACTGAATTCTATCCGATTTACTTCTAATTCTCCAAACACATATAAATGAACATATGAAAGTATAAAATGGAGAAAACGGGGCGGTAACTCCTGTAACAACGGGTCGAGTTGTTACATTAATAATCTTACCTTCCTAATATGGGTGTGCATTTTATGCGACCCAAATCCTAAAGCAAAAACGTTGAATAAGAATGTATCGAGGATCTGGGTACATTTCATGTGACGTGATCTGAAAATGCATTCTTAAACGACGTTCACTTTCTTAAATAATAATAATTAAAAAACGGTAAATAATCATAAAATGGCACTATAGTTTGGAGCATGTAAAAAATTAGATTTTTAGCCAGTTATAATAATTTAAGCGACAGTGCTAGAACCGGGATCTGGGGGTGCCGAACACCTTCCCTCGGGTCAATAAAATTCCTTATATAGAATTTTTGGTTCGTAGACTCCAATTGGGAAGTCAAAATTTTCCTCGATTTGGGATTTAAGTTAAATCGGTGACTTGGGACACCAAAAGCCAATCATATTCCAAGTGGCAACTCTAAAAAAATAAATAAATAATCCTAATTCGAATAATGTCACTTAAATTGGAAAAACTCCCTCTATACATTTACCCTTCGGGATAGGTGCGTAAAAAAGGAAGGTGTGACATCCTGAAAAACCGAATTCTTGAATGTGAAGACTGAAGGGTCAAAGGCATGTTTTGGCAGTGATGGTTGAGTTATTATAGAGGATGGTGGAGAAGTGAAAATGTTGGGCGCAATCCCAGATGGGAACACTTGGGGTGAACTTCAGAGGGTGTTCCGAAAAAGTTAGCAATCATGGTAGGTTGGCCCAGAGGAACATTTGGACGACTGATGGGGATAGTGGTAACCCCTCCTAATCTAGGGAACAACTCCGGGAATCCAGGGATAGTACTTGGGGGTCCCTTCCTATTATTCCAAGTATCCCATATTTCCATCAATCACAAGTGCAATATTCGATTTTGTTCAGCTGTGTAGGATTCAGAGACTAGGATCCCAGAGAGGGGCTGTGTCACGACCCAAATCCGGTCGTGATGGCGCCCAACAATCAAGCTAGGCCATCCAGACCAACAATTTAATTATCACCACGATATCAGTCCCAAATGGACAACCCAAGAAGAATATATGAGTTTAAGAACTCCAATAATACTAATAATGAACAAAATACTGACACTCCCAAAGATCCGGAGTCACAAGTCTAGAGCCTCTAACAAAACCCAACAGGAATAGAGAGTATTGTATAGAAATACTCAAATCTGAATACAAAATACAAATAACAACCGGAATGGAGAGGAGAAGCTAGGTTCTGCGAACGTAGGCAGCTACCTCAACAACTCAATATGACACTGCAAATAGGCTGGAGTGTTTGTCTAATGCTCCTGAGTACCTGAGTCTGCACACAAAAGGTGCAGGGAGTAGGGGTGAGTACTAAGTACTCAGTGAGTAATAAATATATACAAGTAGCTGAAAATAAGAAATCCACAGAATACCACAATATGAAGCTACACTACAGTCCGAATCTCCTACGAACTAGCATCAACCGTACAATTCAGCTACCACAGAGTAATTCACCAAATAAAGATGTAATGCAATGCACATAACCGCTACGGCGTGTAGCCCGATCCAATTTAACGTCGACGACGCTCACCGGGGGTGTGTACAGACTCCGGAGGGGCTCCTACAGCCCAAGCGCAATACTGCTGCGGCGTGCAGCCCGATCCTCATATCAACCACTGCGGCGTGCAGCCCGATCCCATGCTCAGTCCACAATAAGCAATTAAGTCACAAAACAGTTCATTTTTCTTAATTCCAGTTCATAATTTATGAAAAATACTTTAACTTTATTAAATTTGCAAAAGCCGGTGACTTAGCATTTCAAAAAGGTGATTTCAATTTCCAGGACTGAGATCAGTGATTTAAGCAATTATAGCTATCACATAAATATTGTCCTCTAAGGACGCTACAGATCGGCACAAGGCCCCAAATAAGGCTTACAGCCCACAATTATATCAAATACAGTGTATTTCCAACACTAACAACATATTATTCCTTTCCGGGATGGACCAAGTCTCAATCCCTAGTCACAATCAATCTCGCACCTGCCACGGTGTGCGAGCCACGCCCTACTAGCGTCACAGTGTGCTAAGCCGAGGTTTCGAAATCTCAGGCTACCATATACACAAACTACTCACCTCTAGCCGGTCGTAGACTCGTCCGTAATGCCTGTTCCCTTGAATTTAGCTCCCTCGTGCGTAGAATCTAGTCAAACCACAATAATTATATCAAATACGGGTCAAAGAATCATAACCCATTACAATTTACATGAAATTCGCATAAATACACCAAGTTGGTAAAACTCGACTTTCGGCACGCTTCTCGAAAATTTACGAAAGTCACATATTCGGAACCCTCATCTCAATACGAGTCTAAGCATATCAATTTTACCAAATTCGGACTCCATTTGCTCATTCAAAACCTTGATTTTCTAAAGTTCAAGCCTAGGGTTAAATCTTCCATGAATCACCCCAAATGCTTCCATTTTCATGATATAATTGCATAATAATACCAATACTAATCATAGTTTAAGTCCATAGTTGCTTACCTGATGATTTCCCTTGAGTTTCTCTTCAAAATCGCCCAAATCGCCTCTAAAGCCGAGACCCAAATGTGTGAAATGTTTCTGAAATTTTCTAACTTCTGATACACTTAACTCACTGCAATTTTCGCTTCTGCGATACACGGACCGCTCTTGCGGATCCGCTTCTACGGAAAGTCTTCCGCTCCTGCGGAATGTTCCGCTTCTACGACCAAGAGTCCGCTCCTGCGGACTCGCCTATGCGGCCAACCACCCGCTTCTGCGGACTTCTCCATTTCGCCTCTTGACCGCTTCTGCAGTCTACCCTTCGCTCCTGCGACGCCGCCTCAGCGGACATATTTCCGCTTCTGCGAAAACAAGCGCTCTTGCGCCTCCTCGTCCGCTTCTGCGGACTCGCTCCTGCGCCCCCATTTCCGCAGGAGCGAAAACAACAGAACCAGAACACTTCCCCGCAATTTTTCCACATTTTCTCCCGTTCGGCCATCCGAAAACACCCCGAGGCCCCCGGGACCTCATCCAAACACACCAACACATCCAAATTCCTTATTCGAACTTGTTCCAATCATAAAAACACCATCCTAAACATCAAAATCACCAATTACCCACGGATTCAAGCCTAAATTTCTTAAAACTTTCCGAATTACACATTCGATCAAAAACCCGATCAAACGACGCCCGAATGACCTGAAATTTTGCAGGAACATCCAAAATCACCTAACGGAGCTACTGCAACTGTCGGAATTCCATTCCGACTCCCGGATCAAAATCTCACCTACCGTTCGGATTTCGCCAAAATTCATCCTTAGCCAATTCAAGCCTATTTCTACACCGGACCTCCAAATTCAATTCCGATTGTTCTCCTAAGTCATAAATGATCCCCCGGAACTGGTCGAATCATCAGAATCCAGTTCCGAGCACTCTAACTCAATAGTCAACTCTTGGTTGACTTCCTATATTCAAGCTTCCTTCAAACATACTATTTGCTTCATTTTCAATCCAAATCACTCCTAACTCACCCGATATATTCTAATACTGATATAAAAGCATAAGATATGTAAATGCAAAGTAACGGGGTGGTAATTCCCGTAACGACGGGCCGGGTCATTACATTCTCCCCAACTTAAACAAACGCTCGTCCGCGAGCGGGTTAAGAAACATACCTGGAGTATCAAACAAGTGAGGATATCTACTTCGCATTTCCTGCTCGGTCTCCCAAGTTGCTTCCCCCACGGGACCACCTCTCCACTGCATTTTCACTGAAGCTATGTCCTTGGATCTCAGCTTACGAACCTGTCGACCCAAAATGGCTACTGGTTCCACATCATAAGTCAAATCCTCATCTAGCTGTATCGTGCTGAAGTCCAACACATGAGACGGGTCTCCGATATACTTCCGGAGCATAGATACATGGAATACCGGGTGAACTCCCGACAAACTGGGTGGCAAAGCAAGCATATAAGCCACCTCCCCAACTTTCCTAAGCACCTCAAAAGGTCCAATGAACCTTGGACTCAACTTTCCTTTCTTTCCAAACCTCATAACACCCTTCATAGGCGAAACCTTCAGCAACACCTTCTCACCTACCGAATAAGACACATCTCGGACCTTCCGGTCCGCATAACTCTTCTGACGCGACTGAGCTGTGCGAAGTCTCTCCTGAATCACCTTTACCTTGTCTAAGGCATCTTGGACTAACTCTGTCCCCAACAACCTAGCCTCGCCGGGCTCGAACCAACCAACCGGAGACCTACACCGTCTCCCATATAAAGCTTCATACGGTGCCATCTGAATGCTGGACTGATAGCTATTATTATAAGCAAACTCCGCAAGAGGCAAATAATCAGCCCATGAACCAACAAAATCAATGACACAAGCACACAACATGTCCTCCAGTATCTGAATTGTATGCTCGGACTGCCCATCCGTCTGTGGATGAAATGTTGTGCTCAGCTCTACCTGTGAACCCAACTCTCGCCGAAATGTCCTCCAGAACTGAGAAGTGAACTGGGTACCTTTGTCTGATATGATAGAAATGGGAATTCCATGCAATCTCACTATCTCACGGATGAATATCTCCGCCAATCGCTCTGAGGAATAAGTAGTACATACTGGGATGAAGTGAGCTGACTTGGTCAACCTATCCACCACCACCCAAACTGAATCAAACTTCCTCGCCGTCCGAGGGAGTCCACTAACAAAGTCCATAGTAATCCTTTCCCACTTCCACTCAGGAATATCAATACGCTGGAATACACCACCAGGTCTCTGATGCTCATACTTGACCTGCTGACAGTTTGGACACCGAGCCACATGGCTCACAATATCTTTCTTCATCTTTCTCCACCAGTAATGCTGCTTCAAATCCTGATACATCTTCGCGGCTCCTGGATGAATAGAATACCGCGAGCTGTGGGCCTCCTCCAATATCAATTCACGAAGGCCGTCAACATTAGGCACGCATATCCGGCCCTGCATCCGCAATACACCATCACTATCAATAGTGACATCTCTAGCATCATCATGTTGAACTCTGTCCTTAAGGACAAGTAAGTGTGGATCATCATACCGGCGCTCTCGAATACGATCATATAAAGAAGAACGAGCTACTACACAAGCCATCACCCGACTGGGCTCAGAAATATCCAGCCTCACCATTTGATTAGCTAACGCCTGAATATCAACTGCTAGGGGTCTCTCCCCAACTGGAATATACGCCAAACTACCCATACTAATAGCCTTCAGGCTCAACGCATCAGCCACTACATTGACTTTCGCGGGATGATACAAGATAGTAATATCATAGTCTTTAAGCAATTCAAGCCATCTCCGCTGCCTCAAATTTAGATCTTTCTGCTTAAACAAATGCTTAAGGCTGCGGTGGTCTGTATATACATCACAAGATACACCATATAGGTAATGCCTCCAAATCTTCAAGGCATGAACAATAGCAGCTAACTCCAAATCATGAACAGGGTAGTTCTTCTCGTGGGGCTTTAGCTGACGAGAAGCATATGCAATAACTCTACCCTCCCTGCATCAACACACAACCGAGTCCAACTCTAGAAGCATCACAATACACCGTATATGACCCTGAAGCTGATGGTAACACAAGTACTGGAGCGGTGGTCAAAGCCTCCTTGAGCTTCTGAAAGCTCTCCTCACATTCATCGGACCACACAAATGGAGCATTCTTTTGTGTCAACTTAGTCAACGGTGAAGCAATAGATGAGAAACCCCGAACAAACCGGCGATAATAGCCTGCCAAGCCGAGAAAACTCCGAATCTCTGTAGCTGAGGAAGGTCTGGGCCAATTCTGCACTGCCTCGACCTTCTGTGGATCAACCCGAATACCTTCACTGGACACTATATGTCCCAGAAAACTGACAGTATCAAGCCACAACTCACACTTAGTGAATTTTGCATAAAGTTTCCCTTCTCTCAACCTCTGCAATACCACTCTCAAGTGTTGTGCATGCTTCTCCTGACTGCGTGAATATACCAGAATATCATCAATAAACACAATCACAAAAGAATCAAGGTACGGCCGAAATACACTATTTATCAAGTGCATGAATGCTGCTGGGGCATTAGTCAACCCGAAAGACATCACCAGGAACTCATAGTGCCCATATCGCGTCCTGAACGCTGTCTTCATAATATCTGAGTCCCTGATCTTCAACCGATGATAGCCCGATCGAAGGTCAATCTTAGAAAATACACTAGCTCCCTGGAGCTGATCAAATAGGTCCTCAATACGAGGCAATGGGTACTTATTCTTCACTGTTACCTTGTTCAGCTGCCCGTAATCAATGCACATTCTCATTGTGCCATCTTTCTTCTTCACGAACAACACCGGTGCACCCCAAGGTGACACACTCGGACGAATGAAACCCTTATCTAAGAGTTCTTGAAGTTGTTCCTTCAATTCTTTTAACTCTGCTGGTGCCATGCGATAGGGAGGAATAGAAATGGGCTGAGTGCCCGGTACCAAGTCAATACCAAAGTCAATATCTCTGTCAGGCGGCATGCCCGGTAGGTCTGCTGGAAATACATCCGGAAACTCCCTCACAATGGGGACCGAATCAAGACTGGGTGTATCAGCCTCAACATTTCTAATGAAGGCTAAATAAGATAAACAACCCTTCCCAATCATTCATTGGGCTTTTATGTAAGAAATCTCCCTGTCGAATACATAATCAGTCAAGCCATGCCACTCGATCCTCGGATTACCTAGAATAGCTAGTGTGATTGTCTTGGCATGACAGTCCAAAATCGTATAGTAAAGAGATAACCAATCCATGCCTAGAATCACATCGAAATCTACCATGCGAAGTAGTAATAAATCAACTCGGGTCTCCAGACCCCCAATAATAATAAGACAGGATCGATATACCCGATCCACAACAACGGTATCCCCCACCGGGGTAGACACATGTACGGGCAAAGCAAGAATACCACGGGTCATACCCCAATGATGTGCAAAATAAGTAGAGACATAAGAATAGGTGGATCCGGAATCAAATAAGACAGAAGCATCCCTGTGGCAGACTGAGATAATACCTGAAATGACCGCATCTAAAGCACTAGCATCCTTCCTATCCGGAAGAGCATAGAAACGAGCTTGGCCTCCACCAGTACGATCCTCGCCCCTAGGGCGACCTCTGGATACCTGGCCACCAGTCCTAGCCGACTGTGGTGGCGCTGAAGAAATAGGAGTAGAAGACGAAGGCTGATCCCTCTGCTGAGACCGCTTACGAAGCCACTGAGGACACTCTCTCTTGATATGACCCAAATCACCGCACTCAAAACAACGGCCTGAAGATGGAAGAAGGGGCTGCTGAGGACCCCTCGCTACAGATGAACCATGTGCTGAGGAAGCATGAGTAGAGCTCTGAGCTGGAAGAGCACTCGGTGCAGGCTGACTCTGCTGACGGCTCTGCCGACCCTGATAACCCTGATGGCCCTGACGACCACGATCTGATGAAACCCCACTGGACTCTGCACGTCCAGACTGATAAGACCTGAAAGGACGACCCCTGCTATACTGGGGTTGGCCCCTAGACGGAGCACTACTGTAGCTGCCAGTGCCACGAGGCCTCTTAGCCTCTCTCTCCTCCCGCTCTCTGCGGCGATCTGTCTCAATGTGACGGGCAGCATCAACCATTTCCTCAAAGGTAACTGTCAAAACTCTCCCTGGTCATCAATATGCGGATGGGATAAATAAGGCCATCAATAAATCTCTGAATCCTCTCTCTGTCTGTAGGAACTATCCACATGGCATGACGGGCCAACTATGTGAATCTCATCTCGTACTGATTAACCGTCATATCTCCCTGCTTCAACCACTCAAACTGACGTCGCAGCTCCTCTCTCTGAGACTGAGGCACGTACTTCTCCAAAAATACCGTGGAGAACTGCGGCCAAGTGAGGGGCACTGCCCCAGCGGGCCTACGCCTCTCAAAATCCTCCCACCACTGAAATGCTGCACCTGTGAACTGAAAAGTGGTGAATGAAACACCGCTGGACTCTAGAATACCCGCGGTGCGAAGCATGCGCTGACATCTGTCAAGAAAACCCTGGGCGTCCTCGCCCTCAGCACCACCGAATGTCGGAGGTTGTAGCCTCTCAAATCTCTCCAAACGACGCTGCTCATCGTCGGGCATAGCTGGAACCATATAAGCAGGAGCTGGTGCAACGGGCGCAACTGGCTGAACTGGCTCGGGTGTGCGGGCCACAGGGGTCTGATTCCCTCCCCCTGTCTGTGAAGAAGATACTGCAGCAGTAGCTGCAACTACCTGAGCCAAGCCTGTGCACACTGATAAGATCTGAGCCAAGGTCTCCTGAAGACCCGGTATCACAATGGGCACTGCCGGTGCCTGAACCTGAGTTGCCGGAGCGTTTGCCGCTGGAATCTGGTCTTGAGCCTAGGCCACTGGTGCAGGAATCTGACCCTGAGTCTGGTCAGCTGGTGGGTCACCAGGTGCTGGCACTGCTGCCCTACCTCTACCACGACCACGGCCTCCGCCACGTCCGTTAGCTCGTGTTCTCGCCATCTGCGAGAGAATAGAATATGGAAAAATTTAATTTCATGGCAACACAATTCACACGATATGAATCCAAGAAAATGAGGTTTTTCCTAAAGTTTCTGTAGCCCTCCGAGGATAGATACGGACGTCTACGTACCGATCCGCGAAAGCCTACTAAACCGGCTCATGACTCGCGAGTCCTAATAACCTAGGCTCTGATACCAACTTGTCACGACCCAAATCCGGTCGTGATGGCGCCCAACAATCAAGCTAGGCCAGCCGGACCAACAATTTAATTATCACAACGATATCAGTCCCAAATGGACAACCCAAGAAGAATATATGAGTTTAAGAACTCCAATAATACTAATAATGAACAAAATACCGACACTCCCAAAGATCCGGAGTCACAAGTCTAGAGCCTCTAATAAAACCCAACAGGAATAGAGAATATTGTATAAAAGTTCTCAAATCTGAACATAAAGTAGCAATTGAAAAAAGAGGAGAAGCTAGGTTCTGCGAACGTCGGCAGCTAACTCAACAACTCGATATGACTCTGTGGAAGCTGGAATGCTCGTCTACTTCTCCTGGGTACCTGAATCTGCACACAAAGGTGCAGGGAGTAGGGGTGAGTACTAAGTACTCGGTGAGTAATAAATATATACAAGTAGCTGAAAGCAAGAAATCCACAGAATACCACAAAATGAAGCTAAACTACAGTCTGATCCTCTTACGAACTAGCAACATCAGTACAATTCAGCCACCACAGAGTAATTCAACAAATAAAGATGCAATGCAATGCACATAACCGCTACGGCGTGTGGCCCGATCCAATTTAACGTCGACGGCGCTCACTGGGGGTGTGTACAGACTCCGGAGGGGCTCCTACAGCCCAAGCGCAATACTGCTGCGGCGTGCAGCCTGATCCTCATATCAACCACTGCGGCGTGCAGCCCGATCCCATGCTCAGTCCACAATAAGCAATTAAGTCACAAAACAGTTCATTTTTCTTAATTCCAGTTCATAATTTATGAAACATACTTTAACTTTATTAAATTTGCAAAAGCCGGTGACTTAGCATTTCAAAAAGGTGATTTCAATTTCCAGGACTGAGATCAGTGATTTAAGCAATTATAGCTATCACATAAATATTGTCCTCTAAGGACGCTACAGATCGGCACAAGGCCCCAAACAAGGCTTACAGCCCACAATTATATCAAATACAGTGTATTTCCAACACTAATAACATATTATTCCTTTCCGGGATGGACCAAGTCTCAATCCCTAGTTACAATCAATCTCGCACCTGCCACGGTGTGCGAGCCATGCCCTACTAGCGTCACAGTGTGCTAAGCCGGGGTTTCGAACCCTCAGGCTACCATATACACAAACTACTCACCTCTAGCCGGTCGTAGACTCGTCCGCGATGCCTTTTCCTTTGAATTTATCAAATAATTATATCATAATCTAGTCAAACCAAAATAATTATATCAAATACGGGTCAAAGAATCATAACCCATTACAATTTACATGAAATTCGCATAAATACACCAAGTTGGTAAAACTCGACTTTCGGCACGCTTCTCGAAAAATTACGAAAGTCACATATTCGGAACCCTCATCTCAATACGAGTCTAAGCATATCAATTTTACCAAATTCGAACTCCATTTGCTCATTCAAAACCTTGATTTTCTAAAGTTCAAGCCTAGGGTTAAATCTTCCATGAATCACCCCAAATGCTTCCATTTTCATGATATAATTGCATAATAATACCAATACTAATCATAGTTTAAGTCCATAGTTGCTTACCTGATGATTTCCCTTGAGTTTCTCTTCAAAATCGCCCAAATCGCCTCTAAAGCCGAGACCCAAATGTGTGAAATGTTTCTGAAATTTTCTAACTTCTAATACACTTAACTCACTGCGATTTTCGCTTCTGCAATACACGGACCGCTCCTGCGGATCCGTTTCTGCGGAAAGTCTTCCGCTCCTGCAGAATGTTCCGCTTCTGCGACCAAGAGTACGCTCCTGCGGACTCGCCTAGGCGGCCAACCACCCGCTTCAGCGGACTTCTCCATTTCACCTCTTGACCGCTTCTGCGGTCTACCCTTCGCTCCTGCGACGCCGCCTCAGCGGACATATTTCCGCTTCTGCGAAAACAAGCGCTCTTGCGCCTCCTCGTCCGCTTCTGCGGACTCGCTCCTGCGCCCCCATTTCCGCAGGAGCGAAAACAACAGAACCAGAACACTTCCCTGCAATTTTTCCACATTTTCTCCCGTTTGGCCATCCGAAAACACCCCGAGACCCCCGAGACCTCATCCAAACACACCAACACATCCTAATTCCTTATTCGAACTTGTTCCAATATAAAAACACCATCCTAAACATCAAAATTACCAATTACCCACGGATTCAAGCCTAAATTTCTTAAAACTTTCCGAATTACACATTCGATCAAAAACTCGATCAAACGACGCCCGAATGACCTGAAATTTTGCAGGCACATCCAAAATCACCTAACGGAGCTACTGCAACTGTCGGAATTCCATTCCGACTCCCGAATCAAAATCTCACCTACCGTTCGGATTTCGCCAAAATTCATCCTTAGCCAATTCAAGCTTATTTCTACACCGGACCTCCGAATTCAATTCCGATTATTCTCCTGAGTCATAATTGATCCCCTGGAACTAGTCGAATCATCAGAATCCAGTTCCGAGCACTCTAACTCAATAGTCAACTCTTGGTTGACTTCCCATATTCAAGCTTCCTTCAAACATACTATTTGCTTCATTTTCAATCCAAATCACTCATAACTCACCCGATATATTCTAATACTGATATAAAAGTATAAGATATGTAAATACAAGGTAACGGGGTGGTAATTCCCGTAACGACAGGCCGGGTCGTTACAGGCTGTCTTCATATTATGGGGATTGCGGGAAGAGCCATTTCAGACGACATCTCAGTGCATCCTTTAGATCTAGTGAAGTATATATGCAGTCCAGCTTACCATAAACCAACTACGGTTTCTAAAAACATAGTTGGTAAGCAACAACAAAGGTTAGTGTGAAGTAAATAACAGATAGGTAACTGCACATTGGGGTGTGATGCACCTATACAGTTAAATGAATATCTATGTGTTTGCTTCGGTTGCATGCGTCATCCCGACTTTTCTTTTATTTTATTTCTCTTTTCTTTCCCTTATTTTTTGTTTTTCTCTCATTTTCTCTTCCCCCTTTTTTTTATTTTCTATTTTTTCTTTCCTTTGGCGAAGGTTTTTTTCTCAATGCGTTATTACTTTCCTTTGTGCTTCTCTCTCTTGTTTTTCCTTTTATTTCTTTTTTCCCGTATTTCTCCTTTTTTCTTTTTTTTTTCTTAGGATTACGGTCGAATTCTATGTAGACTGCCTACGTATCATGACCCCGCATGAATCAAAACAAGCATAGTTCTTGCAAATAAATGCAAAAATAAGAAAACAATTTTCTGTGAATTTTTAATTTTTCATTAATAAACAACTGTGATTACAAAAGCTACTAGACTATATATATTAATTTTTTTTTGTTTTCTTTTTTTGAACAAAGGAAATTACAAAAACAGACTCAAAAGCAAAAAATACAGATTCGATTAACTAAGAATACATCAAAGCTTCAAATCTTGGGGACCGCGGGGCATCACTCGGCATCGCCGCGAGCCTACGCAAGACTGAGAAGGTTTCAATGTCAACTTTAGGTTATTTAAAGAAAGTTGGCCATGTAATGACGTATTTGACTTAAAAAAAAGAGTGGCTATTTTTCAAAAATATTTATTCTAGGAAAACAAAGATTCGGTTTTGCAAATACGACCTTTTAGCACTTTTGAAAGGGAGATTTTAAGGCTGTGTCTGCAAACCATTTTAAAAATTACTCAGGGTGGTTGTTCTTGCAAAAACGGTCTTATAGCATCCTTTTGAGAACATTCGGCTTAATTTACACAAGAATAGCAGCACCCGACTTATTTATGACGAAAAGTAAGATTTTGACATTTTTTGGCTATTTTTTACAAAAGGGAGGTTGGACCCGATAAGGTTTACCTACGTATCTCAGATCTGGTGAGAATCAAACTAGCATAGTTTGGGCAAATTTATTTTGACAAGAAATTAAAATTTTGATTTTGTTTGGGCTATTTTTGCAAAGGGGAGGTTGGACCCGATAAGGGTTGCCTACGTATCTCACATCCGGTGAGAATCAAACTAGCGTAGTTCGGGCCTATTAGCCAAAATCAAAACTATATTTGACCAACAATGTTCTTTCTATTTTTCAAATATTTTCTCTTTTTCTATTTTTTTTTTCAAAAAAATCTGGCAACATTTTGGTACTAATTAGGCATTGGGTTTTTCACAATAAATGGTTATCCTCCATTAGTCCTAACACTTCTATTTTTCAAAAAAATTTCACTCATTGTATACAAGCCGGTCAACATGTAAAGCCAAATAAATAAATGCAAGTAGCACGTAATATGCATCAGGATGGTCATTTCAATACGGGTCACCTGTCCTAGACGAACTCAACCACTGTGTTGAGTCCCCTAAGTCAAAATGCATGCGATGCAAATAAGCGTCCTACTAAAGAAATGGCATGCGTTTATTGTTCATCTAGGTTTAAACCCTAGGTTTATTGATCTAGACCTGGCTTACCCAAGCGGACAACTCGGGCCGAGGTGAAGGCAGCGTACCGGGGATACAGAGCTCTGCCGGCTTAGCAACTTATCCAAACCTCGTTCTAAATTTGGGAAAAAAACTCTAACAGAAGAGAAGCTACACGAAATGCACCCTTCTCCATGATGTAGAAGACTCACAAAGAGGAAGGGATTCACGACAGTTTATATACAGTTTCAACAAATATCAAAGCGGTAAATATTTAGCACATATAGCATGGAAGCATGTAGAAGAATCAGATAAAAGTCAAACATAATAATTAAACTAAGCTCGAATTCTTTGAATCTTGAATCGAAACTGGGTTCGTGTCCCCATCAGAGTCGCCAAAGCTATCACACCTCCCTTTTTTACACACCTACCAAGAAGGGTAAATGTATAGAGGGAGTTTTTCCAATTTAAGTGATATTATTCGAATTGAAATTATTTATTTATTTTTTTAGAGTCGCCACTTGGGATATGATTTGCTTTTGGTGTCCCAAGTCACCGATTTAACTTAAATCCCAAATCGAGAAAAATTTTTACTTCCAAATTGGAGTTCGCAAATCAGAAATTCTGTGTAAGGAATTTTGTTGATCCGAGTGAAGGTGTTAGGCCCCCCGAATCCCGTGGTTCTAGCATGATTGCTTAAATTATTATAACTGACTAAAAATCTAATTTTTTACAAGCTACCTATAGTACCATTTTATAAATATTTGCCATTTTTTTAATTATTATTATTTAAGAAAGTGAACGTCGTTTAAGAACGCATTTTTGGATCACGTCACATGAAATGCACTCTGATCCTCGATACATTCTTATTCAACATTTTCAGATAAGGATTTGGGTCGCATGAAATGCATACCCATATTAGGAAGGTAAGATTATTAAAAGAACGCCTAAAGCAACTAACGTGTTGTTATATTTTGGGAAGGCCGTGAAGTTCGCTAAATGGCACATCCCGAATCTCTAAGTATTTTTATTAAGTAATTAATTAGGGTCCCCCAGTTTGGGTTTTTGTTCGGCAAGAGTCATCTCATTTTTATTAAGGGCCAACCTAAAGCAACTATAACTTTTCTATTTATTATTTGTCTCTATAAGGCCAATTAACTTACAATTATAAATTCGGACCTCGAATTAAAGTCTGAGTTCAAACAAAAGCGAAGACTCTTTTAGCTTGAACCCGCTACCTAATCCGAAACCCAATTTTATATCATGGCGTTTTAACTTTGCAAGGGCCAAGGAAATTTGCTAGGTAGCACACCTCAAATTCTAAGAATTTAAAAATCAATAAAATGAGGACCATGCATTTAAGATTTTATTTTACAAAGTGCACCTCAATTCTACTTTTAAAGGATTTTATTCAACTAAATCAAACTACTGATATTTTCATTTAAAACTAATTAGGTTTTCAACAAATTCGTTCCTTAGATACTGAATGTCCCTTAAACAAACTATATAATTGGAAGAACAAAGCAATTTCATGCCGATATATAATTTATAAAAGACATCACAGTACATATAGTCCGCAACCAAATTAAAATAATAGAGCATGAAAGAACACCTCTAGAAACAGATTTGAAGGTGAGAAAGACAAGACCAATATAATTAGCTGCAAAATAAATCAACTCCATGTAAACCATTTATCCAATAGCATGGAATGTCTCACCAACGAATGGCGTTTGTATGATATTCTGGAATGCATTTATCTTAGACTTGAATTAATTTTGTTTCCTAAACTTTAAATCAGCAGAGGACCAAAACTTTTTATACTTTCATAGCTATCTTCCAAGCACATTATTTCACAAACCAAAGCCAAATAAAAAATTGAAGCTAATTCCTCCAAATTACCGTCACAGACCCGAGACAAGGCAAACAAATGATTTCAATAAAATGACTAATAAAAGAGCAAAACGTGGTAACATAGAACAAACGCGCAACACGACAAGCATTATAAGAACAAAAAATAAAATTGCAGATAAAGAGACGGACCTTTTGTGAAGTTTATTTGGTATAGTCTAAGAAAGTTTTTGGCAAATACAAATTGTTTCTCTGAAACATCGAAGAAAATGAGGAATGCTACTAAAAATTTGCCGGAAACCTCGAATCTAGAGCGATTTTGAAGCTGTTTTCGACTGATTCTGCGGCTCGTTTTACCTTTCCTTTTGGTCAAGATGAAGCTCTCAGGGTGTGTATTTTCGCAGCTGTTTGAATTTGGTCTGGTGTTGATGGGGAAGAAGGTGAAGGTCAACAGATGAGGGGTCTCTTTTTTGAGTTATGCGGCTGATTTTTCTGGATGTAAATGAAGGATTTTTGTTAAAGAAGAAGCTTACGGGGGCTGCCGCGAATCTGATTTTGCAGAGTGTTTAAGGTGTTCATTGTTGTGTGTTTTTAATGTGATGGGTCTTTGTGTGTTGGGGTAGTTTTGGGGGAAAATATTTTGGGGAAGGTTTTGGGGGAAAAATATTTTGGGTATGTCTTTTGGGGGGAAATTTTGGGCTTTTTAAATGTTTGGCCAATTTGAATTTAACACTTCTCTCTTCTTTTTGTTGTTCTTTTATTTCTTTAATGAATCAAAAACCTAAATTTAATTCCTAAATTAATTCAAATTGTAAAATCAAGCTAATTATTTAACTATGTAAAAATGATCATTTTTTGTAATTTTTTATTAATAGCACACTTAACTCAATGTAATTAATTTCTAAGTGCAAATTAAACCTAAGATGAAATGAAATTAAAATGTGACACTTTTATGGTTTTTTTTCTATGATTTTAAAAAATATTAAAAATGCATGAAATGCAACTAAATAAATAAAAACACCTAAAAATCAATTAAAATTATTTTGATCTATTTTTAGGAGTCATTTTCATGTAGGGCAAAAATCATGTGCTCACAGTTAGTCTAGACGATGTTGATTAATATGTTATACTCGCTTCTTTTATGGTTGGAACGCTAAACAATGAGAAGCTAAAGAATAAAAGGAAAAGATTAACGAATATGGATATTTAGTTCTTCCTTGGTGCCCCGTGAATAATGTTCAATGGGAGAAGATGATCAAGGGATAAAATTAGAACAAAGAAAAATATAGGGTAATTTTTTCAGAACGAGGTGATGGTTTTTGTTAGGGCCATAGACCCAATGATTTGTTGATTCGGTAGTCGGTTAATCTCTACATATCTTTTTCGTCATGGCAGTATCGTAAAAATTAAGCAAGACTTATGTAGGTCATGAGGTGCAATGAGGGCATCAGATTCGTTGAATTTTGATTAATTTGATCAGAGAATATTATTATGGTTATGTGAGTAAAATGGTGCAAATTGTGACTTCAGCTAAACTATGCAGTCGTGTTTGGGGCTACGTGTAGTTATTGATACGGTGAGTATATGCTAGAAACATGCCTAGAATAGAATTCCAGATGTTGGAATTGGACTCTAAGGATTATTTGCGTGAATTCTTCAGAATTGATTAACCTAATGTGCTAAACTGAGTTGTGGTAGCGCGTGAAGGTGCATGAGGTGTTAAACAGTGATTCCACACTACCTCAGTGTAGTTCTCAGCACGTTCGAGGATGAACGTATGTTTAAGTGTTAGAGAATGTATAGACTCGATCGATCGTTTTGAGCCCTAATGCGTCGTTTAACAGCCTGAGGCCATGAACAACTTCATTTCAGGTGTTATGACATGTACGCACGGTCGAAATTGGATTTTGGGAAGCCCGGAGTTGATTTGGGAAGAGAATTCTCATTTCTAAAGCTTAAAGTTGAAAAAATGAACTAGGACGGGATTTTCAAGTAAACGACCTCGGAATCATGATCTAAAGGTTCTAGCATGTTTGTATGGTGATTTTGGACTTGGACGTATGCCCGATTCGGGTTTTGGATAACCCGGGAGTGTTTTGGTGCCTATTGTGGATAACCCATAAGTTTG
The DNA here is from genome assembly GCA_032618575.1 of Nicotiana noctiflora. Taxonomy (NCBI): domain Eukaryota; kingdom Viridiplantae; phylum Streptophyta; class Magnoliopsida; order Solanales; family Solanaceae; genus Nicotiana; species Nicotiana noctiflora. The sequence continues at coordinate 332,326 of JASVEL010000955.1, forward strand.
GCTTGAAGTGCATTTTAGTGTTATCGATGTCTGTTTGAGATTCTGAGTCTCTGAATAGCTCCGTATGGTGATTCTAGAGTTGGGAGCGCGATCAAAAGTAAATTCGGAGGTCCGTATGTCATTTTTGAGAAATTTGGGTAGAGATAAAATTTGAAGGTTTTTGAGAAGTTTGACTGGAAGTGGACCTTTTGATATCGGGGTAGAATCCGATTCCATAATTTGGAGTAAGTCCGTGATGTCGAGTATGACCTGTGTGCAGAATTTGAAGTCAATCAGACGTGATTTGATACGTTTAAACATCCAAAGTAGAAGTTCAAAATTATAAAGTTTATAAACCTTAGATTGGAGGTCGATTCATGGTTTTAGCGGTGTTTGATAGGATTTGAGGCATCGAGCAAGTCCGTAATGTGCTTTGGGACTAATTGGTATGATTTGTTGGGGTCCCGGGGCATCTGGTCAATTCCTGGAGGCTAACAAATCAAAAATGGAATTTTTGGAAAGGCTGAAGTTGCTGGTATCTAGTGTAACCGCACATGCGAAGTTTTGGCCGCAGGTGCGGAGCCGCATAAGCGGCTAGGAGGGCGCAGATACGATTTTGGGTCAGGAGCAAAGGGAACGTAGATGAGGTCAGGGACCAGAGAAGCGGGACCGCACCAATGGTAAAAGAGAATGTGGTCTTGGACAAGAAATGAAGGAACCACAAATGCGGGATTGCACCTACGGTGCAGAATAAGCATAAGCAAAAAAGGAAAAACCGGTGAGGAACCGCAGAAACGGTATTTGAAGCGCACATGCGGAGCCGCAAAAGCGTTTAATGGACTGCAGGTGCGGAAAGTGCTGGAGACAAAGAGTTATTTTAAAGTAGGGTTTTGGCCATTTCCTCTCATATTTTCTTGGCTTGGGCTATTCTTGGAGGGATTCGGGAGAGGAGTTGAATCATTAATTATAAGGTAAGCTATTCCCCCACCTACCTTGAGTTAAATACATCGATTATTTATAGATTTTGGTATGTAAATAGACAAAAATTTGGGGTTTTGGTAGAATGACTTAAAAATTTATATTCTTAGAATTGGACCACAATTTTGGGTATGAAATATAGTGAAAATTATATATTTGAGTTCGTGAAGTTATGGGTAAATTTATTCTTCAAATATTATTGAAATCCGGGCACGTAGGCCCATGGCGTTTTTGTCAACTTTTTGATCAGGGTTAGGAATTGCTATAAATTGGATTGTAATGAATAATTGGGCATATATTAATGGAATTGCATCATTGGCTAGTTTTGGAGCGTTTTTCATCAATTAGAGTCTTGAAAAGGCATGAAATACCGGTTATGGATTTTCGGGTTGAGGTGAGTCTCATTTCTAACATTGTAAGATGACTGACCATCACAACCTCAAGTATCTACTTGAATAGAAAATCACTGCGCCCAGCCAACAAAAATGGTTGATCAACCACTAGGTTATGATTACACCATATCTTACAAAAAGGGTAAGTACAACATTGCAACTAATACTCTTTCCAGGAAAGAGGATTCAATAGAACTATCCAGCATTTAGCAGAAAATAGAGAATGCTAATAGGTGTAGATCCTGAGTCGAGGAAACGATTTCTGTCGTTCTATCATGACATTGCTTTGGGAGGACACTTTGGTATCACTACTACTTCCAACAAGTTAAAGTAGGATTTCTATTGGAAAAAGATGAAGCAGGATGTGCATCACTATGTAAGGAAATATGATGTATATCAAAGGTGCAAAGGAGAGAATGTGGCTTAGCCAGGGCTATTTCAACATTTACCTATCCCTGCAGGAGTTTGGCAAGATATCTCTATGAATTTCATAGAAGGATTTCCTAAAGCTATAGGTAAAGAGGTCATTTTTGTAGTGGTAGACATGCTTAGTAAGGCTACTCCTTTTATGGCCCTCAAACATCCTTACACAGCCTTAGCGGTGACTAAGATTTTAATGGAGGGAGTACTCAAGCATCATGGAATGCCAAGAACTATTTTGTCTGATAGGAACAAGGTATTCACAAGTAGATTTTGGCAAGAATTATTCAAGTTACAAAAAGTCTCACTCCTGAATTCTTCTACCTACCATCCCAAAACAGATGGCCAAACTGAAGTTGTCAATCGATGCTTGGAATACTACATGAGGTGCATGACTTTTGATAAACCAAAGAAATGGCCACCGTGGTTACCCCTTGCAGAATGGTGGTACAACACCGCCTTTCTCTCATCCACCATTATGACCCCATATAAAGCTCTTTATGGTCAGAAACCACCTCATCTACTTCCTTATCAACCCTTTAATTCCCAGTTGTATGTGACAAACAGGAGCTTACATGCAAGGGAAGAAACACCAAGGTCTTGAAAACTCACTTGGAGAAAGCACAACACATGATGAAAGTGCAAGCAAGGCAGAATTGATAGGAGTTATGAAGTAGCTGATTGGGTCTTCATCAAGTTACAACCCTAAAGAACCATTTGTACCATAAATTATCTAGCAAGTTCTTTGGACATTTCCAAATAATTGCCAAGGTAGGATAGGTGGACTATACTCTAGCTCTACCCCCATAATCAAAGATTCACCTAACATTCCATGAATCTCTGCTCAAGAAGAAATTAGGAGCTCGCACTGCATTTGTGACCCTACATGTGGTACATTCTGACTCAAGCAATGTCCTACTAGAACTTGAGGCAATATTATATAGAAGACTGGCCAAGAAGCATGGAAAGGCCATAGCACAGTCCTTATCAAATGGATGAATGTTGCACGAGAGGACAGTACTTGAGAGGATCTATAGGATTTCAAGTTCAAGTTTCAACTTTTTAATCCTTGAGGACAAGGATTATCTAAAGAGGGGAAGGGGAGGGTATTGTACATATCTAAATGTAATAACTATAGTTAGTAAATAATCATAGTTAATAGTCAAGTTAGTAGTTAAAGTCGTTAGTGAAGGTTGTTAGGAAGCACGTGAGAGTCTTGTGACTTTCGAAAGTTAGTTATAACTAACTACTGCACATCACGTGGGATTCATCTATAGAGCTCACAAAATTCCTTCTCTGCATTAAACTATTGTTGTAAAGATCAATAATAATCTCTTTTCTCTATTCTCTCAATCCAACTGAGCTTCATCAAGCTCTTGGAATCGGTGTTCACGTATATTTCATCTTGTTACTCTTTAGGTGTTCTTTCTTTTTCGATTTCCAGAAATTCTGTTGCATATAATAATTATTTACCATTTGTTGCATTTATAGTAATAATTTTTTTGGTTGAAATAATAGATAATGTTCATGTTTTATCAAAAAAGATAGAGCAACATGTTATTAATGTGATAGGATTTGGATCCCTCAAGTATCTATTTTTCTGGTTTCTCGAGTGGATCAAATTATCTCCTCATTTATCATTCTACAAATGCACTAGCCACTTTTGCTTTGAGCCCCAGGATCAAGATAAAAAATAACTAATCTAATCCACCAAGACTTGCTAGAATTGATGATCGAAATAAATGAACATCCAGCTAGGCGCCACTCATCCTCCTACTTTTTGTTGCCGCAGTCTTTTTTTCTTCTTTCTCAATTATTTCTTTTCGTAGATTTTTTATTCTTTTTCAAAGATCTGTGATATTACTAGAAAAGTAGAAATATGATATGGAATTACAATTGGTAGAGATAAATTAGGGAGACAAAATTTATGATTAATATTTTGGGCACCCCACAAATTGAAAAAAGTAGAAAATTATATTTTGCAAGGAAAATATCAATATTTCAATGCTGGGTGAGATGTTTGATTTTTAAATCAAAGTTCGAGGGTATAAATGATTTTTATGCTACATTCTCAATCCCTAATATTATATGTGGGATCACATTCAAACACCATCATTTTTACAACTATGTTTAATTTATTTTGTTAGATCTGCTTTTATAAAAACATAAAATAAGTAGTATGCTTTAGTGTAATATATTTTATTAACCAAAGATACTTTGGACCCATTTAAATAAAAGAATCTTGGCCAATCCCAAGTTCTTTGTAACAGGTGGATAAGAGACAAACAAATGCAGAGGTGGTGCATTATTAGAAAGAGGTAGATCTAAAATTTATATTTGGCGGGTTTAACATTTTGGTTCTTGCTATGAAACCATTATAATTTTAGAAATTATAGGTTAAAATTAAAGAATTTCTTGGAAGTATATATATATATATATATACTCTGGTAGATCAATTTTGTTGATGAATAATATACATATACAGGAAATCAATTACAAGGAATCAAGAAGATACTACTAGACTGCTGGAGACAATCCTGATGCCTAAGGAAAGAAATCAATCAATAAAGATTACAATACAATCAGCAAATCTGGATAACTAAGGAAAGAATCCAATAAGCCAATCAACCAGCAAAGAGTAACGGCCAGCTGCGATGGAAAGAATCAAGCAAGCCTAAACTTAAGGCACGAATCAAGGTCGATCCCGGAAGATCGAAGATTCTATAAAGATTGGTACGCGACTAATTTCGGAAGAACCAACAATCAAGGAGCAAGTCTTCATTACATACATCTGCTGAAGGAAGGAAATCAAGGGAAAGCAACGGCCACATATCTTATTTTTGGAAAGAATCAATCTCTTTCCAAGAATCAAATCTCTTGGGTTGTCAAGCCTCGACTTTCATCAAAGTATTTATACCCAGACTTAAACCCTGGCCAGACATACTTTGATGGAACCAAAAATCACTCTCTTTATTCTACCGAAAACAAACATTGTACTTCACTAAGATCTGCTGTGTAACAAGTCAGAGAAATAAATGAGAGTATAACACTGGTGAGGCATTATTTCAAAAAGTAACGAGCGCTAGAGAAACGGTGTTGTTAATTCACTTCAACTGTACCCGGAGAAACACATTTACTAAAAGAGAACTCTCTTGCAACCCAAGGGGATTGGACTAGGATTCACATTGAATCTGAACTAGTATAAAATCCTGGTGTCTTTAGGTCTTGCATTTACCATGTACAAATTACTTTCTGTCATTAAAACTGTTAAGTTATTATAACTAGTCGACTACTTGATTAATTAGTTGACTAATACGTGATTAAGTTTAAATATTTACAATTTGTCCCCCCCCCCCCCCCCCCTCCCCCTTTCTTGTACTTTCATACTCCATATAAAAAATGATGCAATCTTTGAACCATGCTACAACATTCACGACAATTAATTTTAATTATATAAAGATCAATGATTTCAATGTGTTAGATTGGGGATTGAAAAATCGAGTAAATAAAAAAAACATGGTTAATTAAAGCACAAGATCATGGATGCGCACAAACTGAAATTTGAACATCTAACTTCACTTGTAAATTAGGTGTACACATATATATTTAAGGAATTTTTAAGTAATACTATAATATTATTATTCATGAAATTGAAAGAGGAGCATGTACAAGATATTAAACATGGGTTCAGGTGCCCCATGCTCCAAACACATAAATACGCCCTGTAGTATGTATAGAGTACATTTTCTTAAAGCACATATTCATCCATTAAACCATAGCAATGGATGTATTAGGTGCAGTTGCACCCGCAGGGCCATGGCATAGCTAGACTTGAACTACATTTTATAGTCGTGCATACAAAATAAAAGTTGTCGTAATGGTATTCTGCATCCAGACTTCAAATCCTAAATCCACATTTGCATTTAGCTGCAGCTAAATTACTAGACGTAGGAGTTTGATCTGCATGGATTCCGTTTGCTTCTCAGGAATCCATTTTTTGCCATGTTCCAAAATCGTAGAAATATGTTCCTTGTGCTTCCACAATCTGCTCTGTTCTCAACTGCTTCATCCCTATTTTGTGAGCAAGAAATACTCCTAGACGCTTTAGCATTTTGCTTATATACACCTCCCAAACAATTGTTGTAAAAAGGAGACTTTAAAACACCAGAACTTTTGGGAGAAAATGAGCCAGTGGATGCTTTGATGAGGGCATGACTTAGCTGTTTGGCAACAGCTTGAAGTTCAAATGAATCGTAGAGATCGCTGCCATTGTGTCGAGGACTGAGCCTGAACAATGGGCTAAGAATACATGCGGGAGCAGCAGCTGCCATTTTTCATTCATGCTTTTCATCCAATCGTAAAGATTTATAGCTGGAGTAATGAATACGAATATTTAACTCGTTGAAGGTGACGGAGTTAGTTGACGGACTTCACAAAGAAATCTTTAGTTGATTTTTATGCTTCATTGTTGGCAGTTTCGTTAGTTGCTAATTAATCCAGGCTTTGGTATAATACACTATCAACTAGTACGCATTAATGTCAAACTAATTTGTGATTGGATCAACTACATGCAACATGCGATTGGTTGAGGTTTTTAAGCGAGAATAAGCTTAAAATAGGGTGTACGGGAAATGAATGGAAAAATAAAAATATTAAGTGAAATTTTATCCCCTTTGAAATGAGACACTAGCCCATATTAGAAGAGGAAAAGGTACACAAAGATCAATAGCGAATTATACTTACTGTTGCTTAGTAGTTAAAACAATGCAGAAGAAAGGAGGAGAAGTCGGAAATTCGTATGAAAAATCTGAGAGGATGGACTGCAATTTATAGCCCCAACCTATTGAGTTAAAAATGAAGAGTTGTAACTCTTTAGAGGCCAGTTACCTACGGCCATTTACGCAAATTAAAACGGGTAGAGAAAATGTTTTCCGTTACAAAAAAAGGACAATCAATGAAACGTATAATTTGAATTATTAATCTTCCGTTACATATACATATTACGTTAATATTTATAATTAATAAATAAATTTGGTCCAAAAAATTGATCAATCAATCGATCATTTGACCAAATTCGAATCTAAAGCCGAGCGAGCGAACAACGACGGCGCGAGCCTATTGAAACCGTCAAATATCGATTCCGAGGTCGTTTTCTCAAAATGTAGACCATAGTCAAACTTGGCCTTTTAGGCCAACCTTAAGGAACCAAGTGTTCCAATTTCAATCAAAACTCTTCCAAATTCCGAACCAACCACCCCTGCAAGTCATAAATCAGTAAAAGCAAATACGAAAAGTCTTATTTATGGAAACAAGGTTCTAAAAAGCAAGAAGATCTATCGAATCGTTACAAAATACCCGCAAAACTATATACAAAGCTGTTGCAAATTACATCAATTAATGTAGTGATACAAGTTTGTGAGTGTACAAATAGCCACTAGAATCCACACGATCAGTTTTAAAAAGTAAATTTAAAAAAAAAAACTATTATCATCCATCAGTTTTAAACACTAATTCAAAATATTTATCGGATGAAAAAAAGAGATATATATATATATATATATATATATATATATATATATATATATATATATACACGTAGTTCTAGATTTACACAGAGTACTAAAACTATTTTAATATTATTCGAAAAAGAATACTAGCCAATGGCTATGATACTAATGAAGTAAAACGCGATGATCTAAACTCATTAGAATGCGTGTTAATCCTAAAACGAGAACTTACTTGTTCTTCGTGAAGCTGAAGCGAAAATGGACTGAACCGCGACTGGAATTACTGGTCGACGATGGTTATCATGATATGTTGGAGCAACCCCAATTCCATAGTCTAAACCCTAATTTGGATTGAGAGAAAGAGCGCATAAAAATATACTGCTTAGAGTATTATTTTAGTGTATACCTAAGTGTACTTATACGAAAATTATTAGGGTTAATTAAGAACCCTATTGGGCTTTAGAGCGCTCCTTATGTTCGGACCCAATATTTCCTACATACATTTACTATTTCAAGTTATAACTAATATTAAGGGTTAGAGAGATTTGAACCATGTCCTTATTCTAGTAAAGGATAAAACTATAATCATAATGTCACAAATCTGGATCAAAGATGTAATCATCTTATTAAAAGGGATAAAAATAATGATCATCTAGTTATTCATATTAATTGAAGTTCGGTATATTCGTATATGGAATATTGACATCATTGTATAGTTAAATTTATGATGATGTAACGACCTAGTCGGTCATTTTCAAAATTTACGCCCTTGATCCCTAATTAACTGCTTCCCCTAAGTTCATTTCTGCTACTTTGGTTTGCAGAGATGTTAGGTGATGGGTTTCGGACAGTTTTGGGATACTTAGTCCCTAAATGAGATCTTAAGTGTTGGAAAGTTGTCCGTAGTCGGAACAACGTAAAGACGGTCTTGGGATGGAAATCTGATGGTTTCGTTAGCTCCGTTAGGTGATTTTGGGGTTGGGAGTATATTCGAAATGTATTTTGGAGGTCCGTAGCTAATTTAGGCTTCCAATGCCAAAGTTTATAATTTTTAAGTTTTCGATTCGATAGTGAGTCTTTTATTCGGGGGTCGGAATGGGATTCCGAAAGTTGTTGTAGCTCTATCATGTCATTTGGGATGTGTGTACAAATTTCAGGTCATTTGGACGAGTTTTGGTAGGTTTTTTATTGAAAGCATGTTTTGATAGAATTTGAAGTTCTTAAGCTCAAATCCTTGACTTAATCGAGTTTCCGATGTTGTTTTTAGGTGGTTTAAGGATTGGTACAAGTTTGAATGGGGTATTAAGTATTACTGGTATTTTTGGTTGAGGTTCCGGAGGCCTCGGGATGAATTCGGATGTTGACTGAATTTTTTTGAAGTTGAAGTGTTGTTGAAGCCTGCAGGTATCTGTCATAACCGCAACTGCAATTTGGGTTCCGCATGTGCGGAAGTTTAACCGTAGAAGTGGTACCGCAGATGCGGCTAGGAAGACCGCAATAGCGGGTTTGAACTAGTTCAGCAGTCTGTAGATGCTGTGGAATCTCCGCAGAAGCGGATCCGCATCTGCGAGACTAGGATTGCAGTAGAGGAAACTGGGCATTTTAGTGAAATCAGCAGAAGCGGCATATGTTCCGTAGTAGCGGGACCGCATATGCGGTCCCTTAACTGCAAAAGCGGAAATCACTGGATTGAAATATGAGATTAAAGGGTTTAGTTTCAAAAGTCAGAAAAATTAAATTGGAGCTCGGGAGAGGGCGATTTTGAGAGGATTTTGAGAGTAGAATATTCTAGTTATATTCCATCAATCTATGGTTAATTTTATCATTTGAATTCAGATTGGGGATCAAAAATTGGAAGAAACATCTTAGGAAAAAATTTTGAGTTTTGAGTGGGTGTTTGACATCCGATTTGGGAGATTTTTGTGTCGTGAGATTTGTGAGAGTACGAGAATTTTGGAAATGTAAAATTTTTTCCGATTCCAAGACGTTGTCCTGAGGGGCGTTTTGTTATTTTACCTAATTTCGAGCCTTAGCTTTAAATTATAATCAGTTGCTTGAGATGTTATTTACGACATGTAATTGAATTTAATAGATTTGGACAATTTGGAGTCGGATACTAGTGGAAAAGGCGTGGTTTCTAGTTAATTTTTATGCCAGTTCGAGATAAGTGGCTTGTTTAACCTTGAGTGGGGGACATTTCCCCTTAGGACATGATATTCTTGATATTTGAATGCCTCGTGAGGCGACGAGTGCTTACTTGAGCTAATTTTTGAAGAATCCATTTGTATTTGAAGTATTTCTATTGAGTTTTTCTGGCTTATCTATTTATCCTGATTGTAAGCTTTTCCCGTGTTAGCTTAGAGAAGCATGTTTTGTTGACTTACTTGCCTATTTGCTTAAGCTGTCTTGTTTATACTCCGTAAAGCATGTTAGGCTAGAATTTACTATTACATGTTCTTATTTTACTATTTTTCTTGTTTGTTAGAGCTGATATTGCATTTTTTAAATTTGGGACTACAAGACGGTATCCCGGGAGATCCCTTGTACATGATATGTTCTGGACTGAGAGTGCGGGACACCAAGAGATCTCTGGAATATGTATATATATAACTATTAAGGATACCAAGAGAATTTTTGGGATACCAAGAGATCCCTAAATTGCTATTGAGGATACCAAGAGATCCCCAGGATACCAAGAGATGCCCGAATTTCTATTGAGAATACCAAGGGTCCTCGAGATACCAAGAGATCTCTTGTTTATACGATGAGGATACCAAGAGATACTCGGGATACCAAGAGATCTACGATTATCATTTCTGTTATGAGAAACAGTTTCTACTCTCTTACTGCATTCCTTATTTATCTTGTTTAGATCCTCGTTGTAGACTTTATCTATATTGTTTTTCTTATCATATCATTTGTTTTGTTTTATCTCAGTAGGGACTTGACCTTCCTCGTCACTAACCAATTGAAGTTAGGGTTGGCACTTACTGAGTACGGTTGTGTTGTACTCATGCCCTTTCTACACATGTTTTTCATGTGCAGATCCAGGTAGCTCTACCTAGACGTATCATCCTCAAGGCAGAGAGATCGAGCAGAGATTTCGAGGTACATATGCCACGTCCACAGACCAGGAGTCTCTTTCTTATTCTAGCTTTAGCAGTTAGCTTTTCCTTTCGTACTGTTTGTTTTAGACATTCTTGAGTTAGAGCAATGTATTTACTTCCGTTAGCTTGTGTTCCCTTGAGTTTTCGGGTTTTGGGGTATATTGTCTTCCGCATTATTGAGTTGTATATGCCGAGCGACATTTATATAAAGTTTTCTTTGAGTTGTTCGATATTTAATTAATTATTCCGCAAGCTATATTGTTTTTTGCATTGTTATGATTACCTAGTTATAGTGACTAGGTGCCATCACGACATGTTCACCGAGGGTGAATTGTGGTCGTTACAAAATGGTATCAGAGCTCTAGGTTCATAGTAGCCACAGAACACATGCGATTTTATTGGAGTCTCGCTGATCGGTATAGAGACGTCTGTACTTATCTATGAGAGGCTATGTAACTATTAGGAAAATTTTCATTTCATTTTATTTTCTTTTCGTGCGATATATTGACATCATCAATTCTAAACTTCTATTTTCTATTCTTTCACAGATGGTGAGGACACGTGCTACTCGAGATGATCAGGCACTCGTGCCCCCTACTATAGCCGTCAGAGGCCAGGGTACATGTCGAGGACACATATGTGGTGCAGCCAGAGCACCTGCGCAAACTGTCATTGAGGCACCACCAGCAGATCAGCCGGAGCCCAGGCACCTGGCATGCCTACCACTACTCATCTAGCTCTCCAAGAGACTTTGGCTCAGTTCATGAGTATGTACACCACCTTAACTCAAGTAAGGTTTCTTCCCCTTGCTGCAACCACATCCCATGCCGGGGGAGGAGCATAGATTCCTGCCACCTGCACTCCTGAGCAGCGAGTTCATGTTAAGCAGGTTCCCGAGATTATTCCCGTACTGCCTGCAGTACCCATTCAACCCGAGGACAGGGCAAAGGCTTTCGAGGATGAGCAGTTGAGGCTTGAGATGTTCAACAAGTACAAGCCTCCTGTATTCAGTTGGTTAGTATCAGACGATGCCTTGGGATTTCTAGAGGAATGCCACTGTATTCTTTGTACCATGGGCATAGTAGAGTCTAGTGGGGTTTCCTTCACTACCTTCCATCTTCAGGGTGCCGCCTATGATTGGTGGCGAACATATGAGATATATAGTATAGTCAAGGCTGCCTCACTGAGCTGGAAACAGTTCTTAGATATGTTCATGAGAGAGTTTATCCCTCAAAGTCTTACGGATGTATGGCGCATAGAGTTTGAGCATTTGTGCCAGGGTGCTATGACCGTTTCGGAGTATGTTATCTGCTATACCAGGTTGGCCAGGCATGTACCGACCTTGGTTGCTACAGTCCGTGAGAGAGTTTACAGGTTCATTGAGGGTCTTACCCCACCCATCAGATCTAGCATGGCTCGAGAGTTAGAGAAGAACATCCTTTATGAGCAGGTTGTGAGCATTTCTAAGGGGATCAAGGCTATGCTCGTTAAGGAGTGAGTAAAAAGGGAGGCCTAGAGGCCTCGAGAGTCGGGTCACTACTCTGGTGCATGTACCCCAGCAGTAGGTCGTCATGGTAGGGGTTATGTGGGTTGCCCTGTTCATTCAGCTCTTCCAGCGGCCAGTAGTGCTCCAGCTTTGCCTATACCTTAGGAGCCTTACTATGCACCTCCAGTTTATAGCGCACCTCCTGCGTAGGGTGCTTTTAGAGGTTAGTCCAGCAGACATGGCCCGAGCTAGTCATGGCCACCGCGCCCTCCCAAATATTGTTTTGAGTGGGGTGATACCCGCGATGTGGTGAGGGATTTCCCTAGACTTGGGAGGAGTGCACCCCTATAGAATTCTCACCCACAACGTGCTCCTCAGAGTTCTTAGGACATGATCACAGCTCATGCTGCTACCCCATCGACCCAGCCGGCTAGGGGCGGAGGTCGGGAAGGTAGAGGTCACCCTCAGGAGAGGGGCCAGGCCAGATATTATGCTATTCATACTCGTACCGAGGTTTTTAACTCAAACTCTTTCATTACAGACATTATACTAGTTTGTCACAAAGAGACATCGGTTCTATTCGATCCTGGCTCTACTTACTTTTATGTGTCTTCTTACTTTGCCACCGTATTTGGGTGTGCCTCGAGATTCTTTTAGTGTCCTTATTTATGTTTCTACTATTGTAGGGGATTCTCTTATTGTGGACCGCATTTATCGGTCATGTCTTTTTATTATTCATGATTTAGAGGCCAGAGCAGATTTATTATCACGCGGTATGGTTTACTTTGATATTATTTTGGGCGTGGAATGGTTGTCGCTCCATTTTGCTACTCTTAAATTTCACGCCAAGACCGTGACGATGGCTATGTCAAGTATTCCGCATGTTGAGTGGAGTGGTACTTTAGATCACACTCCCAGTAGAGTTATCTCTTTCCTTAAAGCTTAACGTATGGTTGAGAAGGGGTATGCTGTGTATTTAGCACATGTGAGAGATGTTAGTGTTGATACCCTTTCTATAGAATCAGTCCTAATGGTTACGTGATTATCCCGATGTGTTTCCAGCTGATCTTCCGAGCATGCCACGCGATAGAGACATTGATTTTGGCATTGATCTATAGCCGGGCACGCAGACCATTTCCATTCCTCCATGCCGTATGGCTACTCTTGAGTTGAAGGATCAATTACAGGAATTGCATGATAAGGGATTTATTCGCCCTAGTGTTGCACCTTGGGGTGCTCTTGTCTTGTTTGTGAAGAAAAATGATGGTTCTATGCGTATGTGTATGGATTATCGCCAATTGAACAAGGTTACAGTGAAGAACCGTTATCTTTTGCCTCGTATTGAGGATATATTTGACCAACTTCAGCGGGCACATGTGTTTTCTAAGATTGAATTACGCTAAGTTTACCATCAGTTGAAGAATCGGGAGCCAGATATCCCGAAGACTGCCTTCAGAACTTTGTATGGCCATTACGAGTTCCTTGTTATGTCATCTGGTATGATCAATGCCCCAACAACATTCATACATTTGATGCACGGTGTGTTCAGGCCAAATCTTCACTCGTTCATCATTATTTTCATAGATGATATTCTTGTATACTCCCAGAGTCGAGAAGATCATGAGCATCACTTGAGGATAGTGCTTTAGACCCTGATAGAGAACAAGTTATATGCAAAGTTCTCGAAATGTGAGTTTTGATTGAGTTCTGTGGCATTCTTAGGCCATGTGGTATCAAGTGAAGGCATTCGGGTGGATCCGAAGAAGGTGGAGGCAGTGCAGAGTTGTTTTAGTCCCTCATCGGCTATAGAGATTTGTAGTTTCCTTAGCTTAGCGGGCTACTACCATCATTTTGTAGAGGAATTTTCATTGATTGTGGCCCATATGACTAGATTGACCCAAAAGGGTGCCTTATTTTTGTGGACTGAGGAGTGTGAGGCGAGCTTTCAGGAGCTCAAGATAGCTTTGAATACAGCCCCAATTTTGAGCTAAATATGCGTCAGAGGAGGTGGTTAAAGTTGCTGAAGGACTATGATATTACTATTCTATATCAGTAGGGCAAGGTCATGTGGTAGCTAATTCCTTGAGTCGCTGGGCAGAGAGTTTGGGGAGTTTGGCATATCTACCAACTTTAGAGAGGCCTATGGCGATGGATATTCAGGCCTTAGCCAGAGAGTTTGTGAGATTGGATCTTATGGATCCTAGACGGGTTCTAGCCTTATTTGGTTTTGCGGTCATCTTTATTTGATCGTATCAGGGAGTGACAATATGATGACCCTTATTTTCTTGTCCTTAAGGACACGGTTCAACATGGTGATGCTAGAGATGTGACCATTGGAGATTATGGGGTATTGAGGATGCATGGTCGGATTTGTGTGCCAATGTTGATGAGCTTCGAGAGTTGATTTTAGTAGATGCCCATAGTTCACGGTATTCCATCCACCCGGGTGCCCTAAAGATGTAATAGGACTTGAGGCATCACTACTAGTGGAGGCAGATGAAGAAGGATATAGTTGGATATGTGCTAGATGCCTCAACTGTCAACAGGTGAAGTATGCGCAATAGAAACCGGGTGGGTTGCTTCAGTAGATAGAGATTCTTGAGTGGAAGTAGGAGCACATCACCATAGACTTTGTATCTGGACTCCTACGGACATTGAAGAAGTTTGATTCCATTTGGGTTATCGTGGATCGACTAACCAAGTCCGCTCATTTCATTCTTGTGTGTACCACTTATTCATCGGAGCGGTTGGTAGAGATTTGAATTCAGGAGATTGTTTATCTGTATGGAATTCTAGTTTTTATTATTTTAGACAGAGGAAACCAGTTTACATCGCGGTTCTGGAGAGTTGTGCAGTAGGAGTTAGGTACTCGGGTGGAGTTGAGCACAACATTTAACCCCTAGATGGACGGATAGTCCGAGTGCACTATTCAAATTCTTGAGGATATGCTCTATGCATGTGTGATTGAGTTTGGAGGGTCTTGGGATCAGTTCTTACCATTGGAAGAGTTTTCTTACAACAACAGTTATCAGTCCAACATTCAAATGGTGTTGTATGAGGCTTTATATGATAGGAGGTGTAGGATCTGGTGGGTTGGTTTGAGCCGGGTGAGGCTAGGCTATTGGGCACAGAGTTAGTTGAGGATGCATTGGAGAAGGTTAAGATGATTCAGGATAGACTCCATGCATCCTAGTCCAGACAGAAGATCTACGCAGACATGAAGGTTCACGATGTTTCGTATACGGTTGGTGAGCGGGTCCTGCTTCGGGTTTCGCCTATGAAAGGTATCATGAGGTTTGAGAAGAAAGGGAATTTCAGTCCGAGGTTAATTGGCCCTTTTGAGATTTTGAGGTGAGTTGGGGACATTGCTTATGAGCTTGCCTTGCCTTAGAGTTTTGCCGGCGTTCATCTGGTATTTCATGTTTCAATGCTCTAGAGGTATCATGATGACCCATCGTATGTGTTGGATTTCAGTTCGGTCTATTTCGACAAGGATCTATCCTATGTGGAGGAGCCAGTTGATAAATTGGATAGGCAGATCAGAAAGTTGAGATCAAAGAACATTGCTTCAGTGAAGGATTAGTGGCGGGGACAACCGGTCGAAGAGGTGACTTGGGAGCCCGAGCGGGATATACGCAGCAGGTACCCCCATTTTTCACTACTTCATGTATGTTCTATATGCTCATTTGACGACGAACGAATGTTTAAGTGTGGGAGGATGTAACGACCCGACTGGTCATTTTTAGAATTTACGCCCCAATCCCCTATTAACTGCTTCCCTTAAGTAATTTCTTGATTTAATCTAGGATTTTTGGTCTTTAAATAGGAATTAAAATAAAAAGAAACAAAAATAAAGAAGAAATTCGGACCAGGTCACATTTTCCATCAGCCCAAGACATTTCTCATCACAGGCCTAATCCAATTACCCCTGTACACAGCCCAAATCCGGTCTTCTCAGATCTCAGCCGTTCACTCCAATTAATCTAACGGCCTCAATCATTCCTTTTTACCCGAAACATTCCATTCCAAAGACTGATCCGGTCTTAAGCCAAATGAAGCGATGTCGTTTCGTGTAATGAATGGATCCAAGTTGTTGATCTCATCATATCGAACGGCTGGGATTAATCTATTCATTTTTCATATACCCAAAACCCAAAATACCCAAACCCCGTTACATAGCCCCATTTCACCCATTCATCTCCAGAAAACAAGAACCAAACGACCCTTGAAATAAACCCCTAGCCGCCGGACCATTCCCCCGCTAATAAACCTGGCGGTAACAATGCCGCCGGCCACCAAAATCACACCATAGAACCGCCTCGCCTTCGTGTCTCTGAATCCACCCTTTAGTTTCCTCAAATCATTCCCCATCTCTTCGAATATCAGATCGAAGGTTAGATAGAAACTACCCCAACCAGCCCCAAATTTACACCCGCTGACCCATATACTTCCCTAGGTTTTGGTCCTGTAATTCGAAGATTTAACATGATGGCAAAGATTTGGACCAAGTTGGACCTTAGCCATGTTGTTTTCACTTCGAGAACACATGATTAAGGTCCACCTCGACCAAAGAAGGTGAAGGATTTCGCAGTATTTTTGTTCGATATGATTTAAGTCCGGTATTTTTCTTATTCTTTTGTTTCTATTTCTCTATTTAAATTTTGGGTTTTCTTTGCTTGAAATCTTCATTGTTTTCTGTTCAATTTCCTTTCTTCTATCTGCTCAATATTAAGTCTGGTCTTAGATTAATGGTGTTGTTATTTTTGTTATTCGAAGTGAGAGTTTTCCAAATGTTTCTCTTTTATAATAACTTGAATCAATAACAAAGTTCAGTTCATGATAATTTTGGTTATGATCATTAATGTCTATTAATTCTAAAATACTAGTGTGTAGGTTTGGTTTGGGCCTCGTCAAGTTGATTAGTGTTCATTTATCACTGTTAATCTTATTATGTTCTAGCTATATTTTGTTCTTTCATATATTTGATTCCCTGATAAATCTAATGGTTGAGCAAATATGTTATTTATCAATTCTTCTAGCAAATTGTATTGATTAGCCCGTTTGATAGGTTTGGATAGATAACATAGGATTTAAAGAGTTTAATTTGAGAATGAAAGCTTAACAATTGTTAAAGATTAGTGTATGCCAACACTTCTTGTCAGGGCATGCCTGGATTAAAATATAGGCATCTAATACACTAAAAATGGGATTAGACACTAAGTAGTGGGCTGGGCAGAGAATATCAGGGCAAAAAATTAGTTTCTTAATTCTGCTGAGTGCTTTCAAAGGCTGGAAATCAGAACAAAACATGGGGGGGGGGGGGGGTTGATTAAAAAGTTAAAGGGGGGCATGTGCAAGGAATAACACGAAGAAACTTAGAATATTTGGGGTAAAAGGTCTATTTTTGACTATAAAAAGAGGGAGAGAGTACTGGTTTAAGCACTTGAGAACACACACACACACACAGAGTTTAGGAGTGAAATCCAAGCTGTGTTTCTTTACCCTAAAAATCGCAATAGGTCGAGAACTAAACACTGAAAAGTGAGGTCTTCTTTACTACTGAAAATCAGAATCAGTTTGTTAATATTTGATTGAGGTTTTAAGTGTTCCTTTATTAAGAGAGTATGAAAAATAGAAATCAGAAAATCTACTGTCTTGTCTCGTTTCTGAAAACATTCTAGTTGTGTTTGTGGTGATGTTTGTATTTTGGTATCATTCCTGGGTTTTGTTATATTTGTGTTGCTGTTTAGTATTCTCTGAAAATTGCAAACGGTTTTTTTGAGTGTGCTGGATTTTTGTTGATATCGGCTACTTCTGTATTGTTATTACTGTTGCTGCTCCTTTTTTTCTTACTCGCATTCCAATTTCCAGGTACCTACTTCTAAACTTCATCATGTAGATTTCAGCTGAAAAATGAAAAATGAAATTGAAGCCTGCTGTTGGAGATCTGTTGTAGCTCTGTCATTCTAATAATTTTGTTATGATTTGGATAGTTTTTTTTGTGAGGTGATTGGCTGTTCATTGTAATTAAATTAAGACTGCTACAATAGCTGGAAACTATTTGGCTTATGGATGTTTGAACAAATTAGATTGTATCTGAAATGAGCATGAGTTTTTGAAATTAGCAGTTAAGTATGGTTAATATTATATGATTAATGTAGGGTATAACGTCAGTAGGCTTTAACATATCTAATTTGGGATCATCTAGTTATAGTTTTCAAATAGTTAATATATGCTTAGTTTAGTGTGTATTTAATTTTTAGATTAGAAGAATCAAAACAGTTTAATTGGCGTTTGATTTTGAAAGCAAGTCTAATTTCATACTGATCATGTGTTGCACTGTAGTAATTTATATTAGCAGATTAGTTTTAATATGCATGTGTTAATAATTTTAGGTTAATGGCTCAAATCAGTACTTTATTTGAATTAAACACGCATCAATTAGACAGTTGTGAATTGCTTGTCCCATTCATGATAATTTGAAGCAAAGTCCTGTGTAATAAATCAAGCAAAATCAGGCAGTCCAGTTTTCTTTTTTATGAACTTCTTCATTGGGTTGGTCTTGGAGCTCAATAGTTTGGGCTCAGCCGCACGGTGGCTGCCATATCACTGCTATTAAATTGGAGTTAAAAATTGTTAAAAGAGTGCCCAAATCGTAAATTTATTCATTTTAATACATATAGGATTAAGTACCAAATTAATATTAGGGACAAAAAACAAAAGTAGACAATATAGTTCACCCTAGGATTGACCTTTAAATAAATGAGACGAGCCTCGCCAAATAAAAAATACACAATCGCGGGGCCCTCTAACAAGTTTCAATAAAAACACATAGACTCGGGAGGACCGTTTAGCGAATTTCACGGTCTTTCCCAAAGTTAACAACACGATAGACTCTTTAGGAACGACTTTAATAATCTACTTTCCTAAATATGGGTGCACATTTATGTGACCCAAATCCAAATCTCAACGAAGTCAAAATGCGTTAAAGGGCATAGGCGTACTGGTACGGTGTGATCCAAAATACATTTTTACAACGTTGCAATTCATGTAAAAATAATATTAAAAGCGGTTAAGAGTTAAATTTCCACATACGTTAAAAGCATGCTATAAAAATCAGATAATTAAGCCAAATATGACAGTGAAGTGACCGTGCTAGAACCACGGAACTTGGGAATGCCTAACACCTTCTCCTGGGTTAACAGAATTCCTTATCCGGATTTCTAGTTTGCAGACTGTTAAATAGAGTCATATCTTTCCTCAATTCGGGATTCAAACCGGTGACTTGGACACCATAAATCTCCCAAGTGGCGACTCTGAATCTCTTAATAAATGAATCCCGTTTTGATTGTCCTTTAATTCGAAAAAACTCCGTTGTACCAAACCCTTCGCGGGGTAGCACAGGAAAAGGAGGTGTGATAGCTTTGGCGACTCTGCTGGGATTTTATAACCCAGAACCATGAGTTGAAGGTTAGAAATTCGAGCTTACGATAAATTATTGTATTTTGGCTTTATTATCTGATATTTTATATGAAATATGCTTAATGTGCAAAATGATGATTTTTACTGCTTTGATATTATTTGAACTGTATATATAAACTGTGCCGAAAGCCTTCTCTTCTTACCTCCGGGGATGTGCTTACTGGTTAAGACTCCCCTTTCTGTTAAATTTCATACCAAAATAAAAAATAGAGGCCGGAAAAGTTACAAAGACGGACGATCCCGCGTGTCCCCGGTACGTAGCCCCCTCCTCGATCCGCGTTGTCCGCTCGGGTACACAGTCTAGTACCACTGAAAATCAGGATATTGAGCCTAAACTAGGATGATTATTTGCATCATAATTTGGCTTAGGGGACTCAACACAGGGGTTGGATCCGTCTAGGACAATTAACCAGATATAGTATGACCACCGTAGAACATGTTACATGTTGCATTTATTTGCCTGGGCCTGCATGCTGACCAACTTTTGAACGTCAATGAAATTAAGAAAAGAAAAAAAAAGGAAAAAGAAAGTATAAATTATTTTGTTTAAGGTCAAAACTCAAGAGTACAAATATATTTCCTTTTAAAAGCTTGTTTTGCGAAAAGGCGAACATATATAACAAAGAGTCTTTATTTCAATGAGTTGTCAAAAAGAAAAGGAAAAATACCACTGTTTTAATTTCGAAAGGACTGTCTTGTTACGAATTCGTCCCTTGAAAGAACAAAAGATGTTGTTTTTAAATAGTTCATCAATTGACCGAACTATGCTGGTTTGATTCTCACCGAATGTGAGATACGTAGGCAACCTTTATCAGGTCCAACCTCCCCTTTTTCAAAATATAGCCTTTTTTTGCAAATAATAACAGAATGCCGGGATTTTTAGCTTGCATCAATGACCACCTTTCGTCAGTTTTAATATTTTGACCGGTTAACCCCTGTCATCTTAAAACCTTCATTTTAGGTTGGGTGTTGAAAAAATTGCATTTTTGAAAAGCCAACCCGTTCTGTCTTTAGAGGGATAGCTTTATTTTTGAATAAAATAAAGGTTTTCTTTCATCTAAACCGCCGTAATAAATGTGCAGAATGAGCACAAGTCAGAATACAACCGAAGCAATCATAAACAGGGTCCCTTTAAGTTTGCATATGTGGTGGAACGACTTAGGCAAGCAGAGGCAAGACGCAGTTGAGTTTTACCTGGGAGATCTAGTGGGTCTACTAAATATTTCCCTAAGAGGAGACATCATACGAGCACTGATATCATTCTGGGATCCGGCACACAATGTGTTCCACTTTTCAGACTTTGAACTCACGCCAACATTAGAAGAATTGGCCGGATATATCGGGAGACCAAAAGTCCCTATGAGGGAACAATATCTCATTGCACCTAGGGTCGTGGCAGTACATAGCTTTTTAGACACTGTGAAGATCCGCAGAACTGTAAACAACCCAGATTTATCAGAGGGATTCTGCACTTTGGCATTTCTATATGATAAATACGGTCATTTTGGGGGGTTCAACAAACTTGAGAGCAAAATCTGCAGTGGGGAAAACCGGCTGAAATTGGAAGAACACAGCCGCATTGCTTTTATGATAGCTTTCTTAGGCTTACTGGTATTTCCCAGGAAGGACGGGAATATCAATATACAAGTGGCAGGGGTCGTCAACACTTTAATCAAGCAAGACAATAGTACTTTGGCACCTATGATAATAGCGGACATCTCTTGTGCCCTCACTCTTTGCAAAGCTCGAGGGGTTTTCTTTGAAGTTTGAAATGTGTTGCTCCAAATATGGATGATCGAGCACTTATGCCATCGCCCGCAGTTCATGAGGTATGGTTCATCGGAAAAAACCTGTATAGAGGAATTCACTACAAGGGTTGATGGATATAATTTGCCAGAGGGGACCACCAGATGGACAAGACTCCTACGTTTAATTCTAGCCAGCAAAATAGAATGGACATTTGGCTAGCTACCCGTGGATGAAGTCATATACATGTCGGCCACAGAATCATTTTTATTGCTGATTGGTCTCAACAACATCCACCCCTACGCGCCATACCGAGTATTGAGACAGTTAGGGTGGCGCCAAATAGTCCCAAAAGAAGAAGACCTCAGCAGATAGGTGGTCGAAATTAGGCCTGGTGGACAGTTCCCTGAAACATTTGTCCGAAAAATTTGGAATGAGTGTCAAACCCTTAAGATAGACACTCCTGTGCGAGATCGAGCCGGAGGCGAAGTATCATCAGAATACCCTACATGGTACAACAGAGAACTTGAGCACCAAAGGCCCACTAAAAAGCCTCACCTCAAATATTTTGCTGAATCATCACAGGAACAGTGGGATTGGTTAGCAAAGCAAGAAGGTTACAGGTAAAAGATTGGCAAGATAGAACAACATGTCTAGGACCTTCAATTCAAAAAGAGTACGCAAGATGTTGCCGATGAAGGGGTCAAAAAGAAATTGACTCAAGAAAACGACGCTCTCAAGGCTCGAATCTGGCGGATCAGAAAAGAAGCCAACAACCAACCTAGGTGTCGATCTGATCAGAGGTTAATAGACGGATTGAACCAACAGCTCAAGGAAAGCCAAGAGAAGTTGGAGAGGTCCGAGGCTAGCAGGGAAAGGATGCAGGTTCGATAGAAGAAAGGTACAACGGAACGAAGGGAGTACTTGCAACAGGTCAAGAGGGGTCATGAGATGAGCATCGGGATATTAAGAGAGACAAATTCCACTCTTCAAGAACGGGTGTACAGACAAGCTCGTGAATCTAGGGAGGACAGGAAACGATGTTATGACATGATGGCCCTGATGGAAGAACAAATGGAAAAATTCCAAGATCGGCTTGCAGACAATGCGCGAGTATTGGGGTTGAAAACCGGCAGATAGAACAGTTGTTTAGAGAAAGGGATGGCATTCGGGAAAGGATCGACGAGATTGGGCACTACATTCACATGAGATGCCTATCATGCGAACAGATGCCCAGGGATGCCCTTTTCTCCTCCATTATGGGTTATGTACATCCAATTATGGGGGAATTGAAGAATATGCGAAGAGGTCTTACACCAAGGCCCGCGGCAAGGCCGAACGATGCCTCGCGGGCACCAAAACTCAAGGCTCTAATGTACCCTTAGTCCAAGTCTTTTACTTGTCAAAGTCTGTTGTCTTCGTTTTGAATTTATGTTGTTAGTATGAAAAATGACCGGTTTGTATTCACAATGTTTTCAATAAATAAAATGGTTCCTGAAATTTTGCGTTTTATTTTGTTTCACACAAACTACGCTGGGTCTGATTCACTCGGGGACGTGATATGTAGGCAATCCACATAAGATTCGACCACCACTAACATTAAAAAAGAAAAGTGAAATAAAAAAAAATAAAAAAAAGTTTGTTAGAAAGGGAAAGTTCGAAGATTCCAAAGACAAGTTGGGATGACGCATGCAAGACATGTTAGAAAGGATTAATTGATTAGGAAACATTGCATTCCAATATGTGATTACTAAATCTGTTAAATCCTAACTTTCATAATCCCTACTAGTCAGTTGTGATCAGGTTCTGGCACCACACCGCTATCCAACTAGGTCTAAAGGACCCCTACCTTTAAGCATGACTACTTTAGAGCACAACGTCGATGAGGAGAGGCCTACTAGCCAGCTACTGAAAGAGGCCATGGAAAAGATAAAACGGATAGGATTGGAAATGAGTGCGATGCACTTGGCTTTGGACAAAGCATAGAAGAGTCCTGAATTACTACTCAATCCTACATCAGGACATGCTCCGGAATACCTGCACCCAGGTCCTTCAACGAACATACCCAATCATCACTATTATCAGGGGAGAAGTCCCTATGACACCCAAGCTCCGCCACTTAACCAGCATTTCCCACCACCAAGCACTCCTATTTTTATGGGACCCCCGCCAGCCACACTACAAAGATCAAATAGCGAGCCATTATTCCCGGCTCATGATACTCAGTATTATCCCGCAAAACCTACCTTCAATGCACCAGAACCTCACAACCCTCGCATGGAAATCCCAACAGAGCATGAAAGGCCGGCAAAGGCCCTGAAACAAGATGATATGATAAGAAAGGTCAGAAGCATTGAGCAAACCCTCAGAAGTATGCACGGGTTGGGCAATCAGGTCAGTGTGGCCTACAAAGATCTATGTCCTTTCCCCCATGTTCAATTGCCGGCGGGATTTAAAATGCCAAAGTTTGATCTATGTGAAGGACATGGTGATCTAATGGCACATCTGCGAGGGTTTTGTTGCAAGATGAGAGGAGAAGGTGGGAGAGATGAGCTGCTGATATCATATTTTGGTCAGAGTTTAAGCGGGTTGGCGCTTGAATTGTACACTAGGCAAGATCCTAGAAGATGGTACACTTGGGATGATCTGCCCAAGCATTCGCCGCTCATTTTCAGTACAATCTTGAGATAGTTTCTGACCGTCTCACATTACTGAGGAGAGTCAAGAAACCCGGAGACACTTTCCGCGAGTTTGGTTTTCGGTGGAGAGAGCAAGCAGCCAGGGTAGATCCTCCCATGAGAGAGGGAGAGATGGTAGAATATTTCTTACAAATGTTGGACCCAACCTACTTCGGTCACTTGGTGACAACGGTTGGAAAAACTTTTAACGAGGTGGTGAATGTAAGGGTCATGATAGAAGAAGGACTGAGGTCTGACAAAATTCTGAGCTACTCAGCACTCAAAGCCACGACCCAAGCTATTCAAAGTGGTACAGGGTGTGCACTGGGCAGGAAGAAAAAAGAAGAGGTCGCTACGGCGGAAGCAGGCAATTGGTCCAGGGCCAGCACATCATATTATAACCAACCCAGACCCCACAATCCAAATTATCCATATTCCTCACACAGCCCACCACAACACTACTATCCTCCGTAGGAACCCCATTTTTCTGTGCACCAAGCACAAACATACACTCAACCACTGGTTCGACCACAATGGCGTGCACTGGCTCCACAAAACGTAAATGCACCTCCTCAGAACACCTATCCATTTCCACAGAACACCTACCCACCACCCCAAAATGCTTATCCTCCACCACGGACCTACAGGAACCCTCTAGGAGCAGGTTTTTGCGGAAATCAAGCTTCTAAGAATGACAGGCTACAGAGGCAAAGAGCCTTTACTGAGTTGGGAGAAACCTATACCACATTGTTCCACAAATTAAGGAAGGTAGGTTTGTCGAGTCCTGTCGAGCTTAGGATGCCAACTCCCCCGCCCTAGAATGTGGACCAATCAAAAAGCTGTGAGTACTGTTCGGGAATGTTAGGGCATGATATTGAGAAGTGTTGGAGATTGAAGCATGCGGTGCAAGATCTAATTGATGCTAAGAAGAATGAGGTCCAAACACCAAAAGTGCCCAACATCAATCAAAACCCATTGCCGGCACACCACGAAGCTCATATGATTGAATTCGTGCATGAAGGAAGAGAGTCGAAAAAACCATCACAAATAGTGATGATGATCCGGGCTACTCCAAAAGAAAAGATGAGCGGAAAGGAAGCAACGGTACATGTGGAGAAGATAGAGGTTGAACCTATAGTGGTATTGGGAAAAAATGCAGCCATTACTCCGAAGAAGTCAGAAGCCACCAAAGTGGTAGTATCGGGAGCATCATCTGCACCCGTATTTGTTATAAAGGGAGTTTGCCGGGAACCGGTCATTATAAAGCTTGTAGTCCAACTGCCAGTAATTAGCAACAAGGCTGTACCTTGGAAGTATGAGAAGGCAGTGGTAATATACAAAGGCAAGCAAGTAGAGGAGGAGATATGTGAGGCTCAGGGGTTGACTCGTTCAGGGAGATGCTTTGCTCCCATCGAGTTAAGAAAGCCTAGTTCAGCAGCGATGAAGAAGCCAGTAACACAAGAAGAAGCCGAGGAGTTTCTAAAGAAAATGAAGGCATAAGATTACTCCATTTTGGAGCAATTAAGGAAGACTCCAGCTCAAATTTCATTGTTGTCTTTCCTGATTCATTCCAATGACCACTGCCAGACACTAATGAAAATCCTGAATGAGGTGCACGTTCCAGACAAAATCTCAGTGAATCACTTGGAGAAGATGGTGCAGAAAATCTTCGAAGTAAATTGGGTGGCCTTTTCTGATATTGAGTTACCGGTAGAGGGTACAGAACACAACAGAGCCTTGTATTTGACCGTGAAATGCGAAGACTCGATGATCGCTTGAGTATTGGTTGATAATGGGTCAAGTGCCAACATCTGCACTTTGGATACTTTGAACAAGTTGAAAATTGATCATAACCGGATTCATAAGAATAACGTCTGTGTCCGAGGTTTCATCAACACAGTGGGTGACATCATACTGGAATTAACCATTGGTCCAATAGAGTTTACCATGGAATTCCAAGTGGTTGATGTAACAGTATCATACAATCTTCTACTTGGGCGACCTTGGATCCATGCTGCCAAAGCAGTACCTTCTACATTACACCAGATGGTGAAATTTGAATGGGACAGGCAGGAGATAGTGGTGTACGGAGATGACGGCACAAGCCTTGTGGGAGATGATATTGTGCCATTCATAGAGACAGATGACGACAAAGGACCATGGGTGTACCAGGTTTTCGACGGGGTTTCAGTGGATAAAATTTCTGAAGGAGAAAACTTCCCACTTACTGGGATAGCTCCCGCAACCGTCATGACGATTTCAGAGATGCTGGGTAATAGGTTTGTGCCAGGAAAAGGCATGGGGCAGAGCTTCAGGGTATTGTTCAGCCTGTATCCTTGCCCGAAAATTTAGGGACCTTCGGATTGGGGTTCAAACCCACTGTGGAAAATGTACAGCGAGCCAAGAAAATGAAGAAGAGAGTTTGGGTTCTTCCCAAGCCAGTTCCATGTTTCTCCAAATTTTTTGTTAGAGCGAGTGCCGAGAAGTCATCGGTCCCGTAAATCCTGGGACCATTGATCGATATGGATGGGAATTTGGAACAGAGCTTTGAATGAATGTTTGCTGATGTCCATATGGTAGAAACTGGAGAGGGTTCCAGCAAAGCGGACATACAATTTGTGGGGCCTAAGGCCGGTATCAACAACTGGGCAGCTACTCCTCTTCCCACTCGAATGGAGTCTTGGTAGTAGGATTTGGATTTTCTTTCTTGTTTCTTGGATTATCCCAGAGTTGTAATCCATTTTGGTTTTATTTGTATTTCTTCAAGTGTGAAACTCTGTTATTCCGCATTTCTTAATAAAAATGAAAGTTTCCTTTCTTTTCTTGTTTTAATTTTTGTTTCCTCTTTTTTTGAACAGTTCTTATTTTACTGGTCCTAAAGACATGGAATGCACAACGAACCTTCTACCTAGTCTAAATAATAAATCCAACTCCAACTTAATTGAACAAGAGATTCAGTTTAATAACGAATCTGAATACGAAGAGGATGAGGACTTCAAGGAAATAAGCAGGGAATTATGCAGTTCGAAGAGAAACCAAAGCTCAATCTAAATGAAACTGAAGCTGTTAACTTAGGGGGTGCAGATGACGTTAAGGAAACCCAAATCAGCATCCACATTGAGCCAAGTACTAGGGAGGAATTAATCAAAAACCTCATTGAATTCAAAGATGTTTTCGCGTGGTCATATGATGACATGTCAGGATTGAGCACCGATTTAGTGGTCCACAAGTTGCCCACTAACCCGGCATACCCTCCTGTCAAGCAACAACTGAGAAAGTTTAAGACAGATATGAGTGTAAAGATCAAGGAAGAAGTGACCAAGCAGCTACAAGAAAACGTTATTCGCGTCACTCGATATCCCGATTGGTTGGCTAATGTGGTACCAGTGCCGAAGAAGGATGGGAAGATCAGGGTATGTGTTGACTACCACAATCTCAACAAGGCGATCCCAAGGATAATTTTCCGTTTCCCAACATCCATATCCTGATTGATAATTGCGCCAGGCGCGTGATCGGATCCTTTATGGATTACTATGCAGGTTATCATCAGATCTTAATGGATGAAGAAGATACAGAAAAGACAACTTTCATTACGCCATGGGGAACTTATTGCTACCGAGTAATGCTATTCGGCTTGAAGAACAATGGGGCAACTTACATGAGAGCAATGACCACTATATTTCATGACATGATACACAAAAAGATTGAAGTGTACGTGGACGATGTGATCATAAAATCTAGGCGGCAAGAAGACCATATAGCAGACCTAAGGAAGTTCTTCCAAAGACATCGAAGATATGATATTAAGCTCAACTCGGCCAAATGTGCCTTTGGGGTCCCATAAGGAAAGCCACTAGGATTTATCATCAACCGACGAGGCATTGAGTTTGACCCATCAAAGATCAAGTCCATCCAGGATTTGCCACCGCCGAAGAATAAAATAGAGGTGATGAGTTTGTTAGGAAGATTGAATTATATCAACAGGTTCATTGCTCGACTCATGGCAACCTGTGAGCCCATATTTTGGCTGTTGAAGAAAGACGCTGCGGTAGAATGGACGATGGAATGTCAGGAAGCATTTGACCAAATCAAGGAGTATCTATCAAATTCATCTGTATTGGTTCCACCTGAACCAGTAAGAACACTGATTATCTATCTGACGGCACTGGAGAATTCTTTTGGCTGCATACTGGGGCAACACGACAGTACAGGGAGGAAGGAGCGAGCCATCTACTATCTTAGCAAGAAGTTTATAGTTTATGAGGTTAAGTACACTCAACTAGAGAAGACATGTTGCGCCCTGACTTGGGTAGCACAAAAGTTAAAACATTATCTGTCATCATATACTACTTATCTCATTTCACGTTTGGACCCATTGAAATATATCTTCCAAAAGCCTATGCCCACAGGGAGGTTAGCAAAATGGCAGATATTACTAAGAGAATTGTGCTAGGAAAAGGCCTGGGGGAGAGCTTCAGGGTATTGTTCAACCTATATCCTTGCCCGAAAATTTAGGGACCTTCGGATTGGGGTTCAAACCCATTGTGGAAGATGTACAGCAAGCCAAGAAAATGAAGAAGAGAGTTTGGGTTCTTCCCAAGCCAGTTCCACGTCTCTCAAAATCTTTTGTTAGAGCGAGTGCCAAAAAGTCATCGGTCCCAAAAGTCCTGGGACCATTAATCGATATGGATAGGAATTTAGAACAGAGCTTTGAAAGAATGTTTGCTGATGTCCATATGGTAGAAGCTGGAGAGGGTTCCAGCAAAGCTGACATACAATTTGTGGGGCCTAAGGCTGGTATCAACAACTGGGCAGCTACTCCTCTTCCCACTCGAAGGGAGTCTTGGTAGTAGGATTTGGATTTTCTTTCTTGTTTCCTAGATTATCCCAGAGTTGTAATCCATTTTGGTTTTATTTGTATTTCTTCAAGTGTGAAACTCTGTTATTCAGCATTTCTTAATAAAAACAAAAGTTTCCTTTCTTTTCTTATTTTAATTTTTGTTTCCTCTTTTTCTGAACAGATCTTCTTTTACTGGTCCTAAAGACATGGAATACACAACGGATTTTCGACCTAGTCTAAATAATCAACCCAACTCCAACTTAACTGAACAAGAGATTGAGTTAAATAACGAATCTAAATACGAAGAGGATGAGGACTTCGAGGAAATAATTAGGGAATTATGGCAATTCGAAGAGAAACCAAAGCCCAATCTAAATGAAACTGAAGCTGTTAACTTAAGTGGTGTAGATGTTAACGAAACCCAAATCAGCATCCATATTGAGCCAAGTACTAGGGAGGATTTAAGCAAAACCCTCACTGAATTCAAAGATGTTTTCGCATGGTCATATGATGACATGCCAGGATTGAGCACCGATTTAGTGGTCCACAAGTTGCCCACTGACCCGGCATACCCTCCTGTCAAGCAAAAACTGAGGAAGTTTAAGACATATATGAGTGTAAAGATCAATGAAGAAGTGACCAAGCAGCTACAAGAAAACGTTATTCGTGTCACTCGATATCCCGATTGGTGGGCTAATGTGGTACCAGTGCCGAAGAAGGATAGGAAGATCAGGGTATGTGTTGACTACCGCAATCTCAACAAGGCGAGCCCTAAGGATAATTTTCTGTTGCCCAATATCCATATCCTGATTGATAATTGTGCCGGGCACGAGATCAGATCTTTTGTGAATTGCTATGCAGGTTATCATTAGATCTTAATGGATGAAGAAGATGTAGAAAATACAACTTTCATTACGCCATGGGGAACATTGCTACCGAGTAATGCCATTCGGCTTGAAGAACGCTGGGGCAACGTACATGAGAGGAATGACCACTGTATTTCATGACATGATACACAATGAGATTGAAGTGTACGTGGACGATGTGATCATAAAATGTAGGCGGCAAGAAGACCATATAGCAGACCTAAGGAAGTTCTTCAAAAGACATCGAAGGTATTATATTAAGCTCAACCCAGCCAAATGTGCCTTTGAGGTCCCATCAGGAAAGCTACTAGGATTCAACGTCAGCCGACAAGGCATTGAGTTGGACCCATCAAAGATCAAGTCCATCCAGGATTTGCCACCGTTGAAGAATAAAACAGAGGTGATGAGTTTTTTGGGAAGATTGATTTATATCAGGAGGTTCATTGTTCAACTCACGGCAACCTGTGAGCCCATATTTCAGCTGTTGAAGAAAGACGCTACGATAGAATGGACGATGGAATGCCAGGAAGCATTTGACCAAATCAAGGGGATTCTATCAAATCCACCCGTATTGGTTCCACCTGAACCAGGAAGACCAATAATGATCTATCTGATTGTACTGGAGAATTCTTTTGGCTGCGTACTGGGGAAACACAACAGTACAGGGAAGAAAGAGCGAGCCATCTACTATCTCAGCAAGAAGTTTACAGTATATGAGGTTAAGTACACTCAACTGGAGAAGACACGCTACGCTCTGAATTGGGTAGCACAAAAGTTAAAACATTATCTGTCATTATATACTACTTATCTCATTTCACGTTTGGACCCATTGAAATATATCTTCCAAAAGCCTATGCCCACAGGGAGGTTAGCAAAATGGTAGATATTACTCATAGATTTTGACATCATCTATTTGACGAGGACGGCCATGAAGGCCCAAGCGTTGGCTGATCACTTAGCTGAGAACCTTGTTGACGAAGAGTACGAGCCATTGAGGACATATTTCCCTGATGAAGAAGTGATGCATATAGACGAGGTAGAATTGACTGAAGAATCGGGATGGAAGCTTTTCTTTGATGGAGCCAAAAACTCAAAAGGAGTTGGAATAGGAGCAGTGCTCATTTCAGAAATAGGACATCACTATCCTGTTACGGCGCAACTGCGATTCTATTATACCAACAATATGGCTGAATATGAGGCCTGGATTTTGGGATTATGGTTAGCTACAGACATGGATGTGCAGGACGTCTTGGTCTTGGGGGGATTCGGACCTCCTGGTACATCAAATTCAAGGTGAATGGGAGATACAGGATTTTGAAGCTTATACCATATCGACAGTGCTTGCACGATCTGAGCAAGCGATTTCGATCGAAGGAGTTTAGACACATTCCGAGAGTTCATAATGAGGTTGCTGATGCATTGACCACCTTAGCGTCAATGTTGCACCACCCAGATCAAGTTCATGTTGACCCATTGCATATCCATGTTCATGAGTAGCATGCTTACTGTAGCATGATAGAGGAAGAGATGGATGGCGAGCCGTGGTTTTATGATATCAAAGAATACCTCCGAACGGGGATATACCCGCAACAAGTGACCGGAGACCAAAAGAGAACCCTTCGATGATTGGCAAATGGTTTTTTCCTTAGCGGAGGAGTGATGTACAAAAAAACCCTAAATTTGTGATTGTTGAGATGTGTAGATGCAAATCAAGCCATGACGATAATAATAGAGGTCCATGCCGGGGTTTATGGGCCGCATATGAGCGGATATGTATTGGCAAAGAAGATCCTACGTGCAGGATATTACTGGCTCACTATGGAGCGTGATTGTATAAGCAAAGAAGGGCAGCTGTGAGCACGTGATTTTTGCCTCACACGAATTACTCCCAAAAGTTCAAAATAAAAAGAGTTTTGTGTTGATTGCAATATTTGTGGGTTTTTGTGTTATTGTTTGTGTTTGTGTGTCCATGTTTATTTGTTTAATTAATGAAAATACAAAAAATATGTCACATTTTCGTTTATGATTCATTAAAAGTAATCAAGTTTATTTTACAAAAATAGAAAATTACAAAAATATGTATTTTTGCATTTTTAATGTTTAATATCACAATTGTGTGATTTATTTTAATTGATGTTTAAATTGAGTGTGTTAATTGGTAGTATAACCTAATTAGTATTTCTTATAATCTAATTGATTTTTGTAGTGTAATTAGAAATTTTTGTTTTACTAAATTACAAATTAAAGAGATAAAGAAAGTAAAAGAACAAAAGAAGAGGGAACCCGGAACTGGGCCAAAATCAAGCCCAAATCCCCCAAAATCCAGGCCCAAACGCCAATAACACAAACCATGCCCAACCCGTTTTGCCGAGCATCAATCCAAGCCGTTGAGATCATTTGATCTAACGGCTCAGATTAATGGAACCATTTTAATTACCCAAAACCCCCCCAAACCCTATTTCACATTCATTTTTGCATCTCCTCAGAGAACAAATAAAGCCGCCGCCTCCCACCACCACGAACCGCCGGCCGGAAATCGTCTCCACCGGCGGCAGCACCCCAAACCACCCCATTTTAACACCATAGCTTCCCCTAACCCCCCTCTACACGAATCCCTTAACCATTCGTCTCGAATCACTCCCGAATTCTTCGAATATCCGATCGAAAATTCGCCGGAATTTGAAAATCACCCCAAAACACCCAAGACTCACACCGAACACTTCCCCGACCTCCCTCTCACCGTAATCAACTTTATTTTTGTTCGAATCTAGCCCTAACTGTTCGAACCCCAAATCTTGAGCTTTAAGAACCCTAAATTCAAATTGGGGATTTTTCTTATCGGGTTTCATGAAATTGAGGTCTAATAGACCTTAATTGATTTGTTTTCACTTGGAAAACATTTCAATTAAGGTCCTTTCGACCTCGAATGACCCAAGCCCGAGCTGCCGAGTTCTCCATTTTCCGTTTCAAGGTATTTCTTCTCTTTTTCTGTTTTTTTTATTTACTTGTACTAGTCAGTTTTAGTTTAATTGTTTTGGTAGTTTCATTTGTTGTTGATTTTTCTTCGGATATTTCACCAATTCTCTGTTTTCCCCATCTCTTTGGGACCTTTTTATTTGGTCGATCTGTTTATTCTTTGTTGATAACGTGTAGTTGTTAGTCGAATTCAATTCGTTGTTAATATCATCAAGTTGTTTGATGTTGAAATTACAAAGTGCTGTCCGAAATTTGTGTGGTCACTGCTTGTCGGCTTTGTTATCGATTACACATATCGTAATCGGCTAATCGAATGTTGTCAAATACGTGTTCGCGTCAATTAGCGTCGTCGATTAGTTAGCTTCGTATTTTTTGTTTCTTCTTTGGCCGAGAATGACGGATCACTGTTTCTGTCGATTTGTTTGTTGCCGATCATACATGTTGTGATTCGACTTAACGAATGTCGTCGTTTAAATTCGTCGAATAACTAATTCTACATTTTTGGAGTTATGTTTGGCCGTGAGTCTTGAACTCATTGTTTTTGGCGATTGGTTTGTTATCAATCGTACATGTTGTGATTCGACTTAACGAATGTCGTCGTTTAAATTCGCGAATTTGTTGTTTGAAATTTCGGGCAGTGGTTCATTGTTTTGCTTGAATTAAAATTTTTCTGTTTGTTGTTTGTTCTGAGTATTGAGTTAACTGTTGGATTGTTGTTTTGAACCATTGTTGATTCTATTAGGCTGTGAATTGGGTATAGCTGTTAGTCCATTTAAGTAGTCATAAAATTAACCTTTAAAGTGCAGTACACATGAAGTTGAGTTGGTAAAACTTGCTGGACAGCAGTATACCTCATTGGTTTTTACCTTTAGGACTTGTTTAGTTGTTAAAACCCATACTTAGACAAAACAGGGTGGGATAATCAGAGAATATCATGATGATAATGAGTGTTTCTAATGCTGGTTAGTTGTATAATCAGAAACACATGGGAATAACTGAAAAAAAAGGGTCAAAAGTAATGCACATGGGAGGAGTTTAAGCAAGCTGGACAGATCTGAAACTAAAAGAAATAGGGGCTGTTACTCTATAAAAGAGATAGGGAACTCACTGGAAAAGAGGACATTTTTGGAGAGACTAATATACACACAGAGAATTCTCTGGAAAACACTACATATACACTGGTTGAAAGCAAACACACATTGAGATATTGAGATTTTGGCAGAGAACACAGATACACTCAATTGAAAGGCAAAAATACCCACACACATTCACAAAATACTTCACTGGCAGTTAAAAAAAAAACACATTCACTGAGACACACACATTAAGAGAAGAGAGAGTTCTGGCAGTTTTAAAAAACAGATACAGAGAGCTTAGGATTTTTGAGAAAACACTGAAAAAGCAGAAACACTGCTAGATTTTCGAGTGTTTGAGAATCAGGAAAATATTGTTTCATAACTTCTAGTTCTTCCTGTTTTCTGTTGGTAATCAAGTCTTGAATTGGTTGAGTTCATACTTTGGAATTTGGAACTTGTCTTCGGCTATATTATTTGTTCCATTGCTGCTGGTGCTTTGTTTGTTGGTCTTCAATCTGGGCATTTGTTGGTGTACTGATATTGCTGTGGTTATACTGCTGTTTGCTGCCACTGCTGCACCTTACTCCTCTTTAATCTCTTTTCCAGGTATATTCTTGTTACCACATTGGCCGAGAATAATTGCAAATTGACAAAAGGAAGTTGATATCAAGATATTGAAACAAAAATAGTTTATTTTCCTTATCTTTTTGTTTAGTTTTGTTCTATAATTTAGCAATAAGACTTCACTGTATCTTGTTATACAATTAGAATTGGTTCGATTTAAGTTTGTAGAAAGTTTGTAAACTGAAACTTGAAGGAACCCATATGTTAGGCCTCTAGCGTTATTTTATTCCTTTAAATGATGAAATACTTAGAATTGTTAAGTGATTTATGTCTTTGATATTTTTTTTAGTCATAGTTTGCTTGTAGTTTCAGACACAGTTGTTTGTAAAAATAGACGCTAGAATTTCAACAAAAAGGGACTTAAGATTACCATTGGGTATTCTATTGCGTTAGCCTAGCAAAAAGAATAAATAAATAAATAAATAAATTGGAACGCACTATATTAGGGATAATCTTATGCCAAGTAATGAACCATGACGAAATACTCACACCCGGCATAGTCGATTAATTTTTACTAGTTTACATTTTGTTTTAGGCAATCTTTACTCACAAGTCAACAAACTGCAAAAAAAAAAAAAAACTATCATCTTGTATAGGGTCGTTAATCAGAAATAATTTTAAGGGATATACTGTCAAATATATTGATTTCTTGATTTAGTATTACAACGACTTTAATCGGCATAGCTGCAAAGTAAGTAATTCGGATGCATTTTTTATTTGTCAAAAGTTCGAGTCTATGTTGTAATTAGTTTTTGTTTTCTTTAGATCCGGTTTCAAATTAATAAAGCGGTTTGAAGTTTAATTAGAGCATATAATTTATAAACATGTATAAAATCAGGAATTTTAGCCATTTATAATAATTGAAGCGACCGTGCTAGAACCACGGGATCCGAGGGTGCCTAACACCTTCCCTCTGGTCAACAGAATTCCTTACTTAGAATTTCTAGTTCGCAGACTTCATTTGGAAAGTCGAAATTTCCTCGATTCGGGATTTAAATAAATCGGGTACTTGGGACACCTTAATTTATTCCAAGTGGCGACTCTGAAATAAATAAAATAATCTCGGTTCGAACATTGTCACTTAAATTGGAAAAACTCCCTCACGCTTCTACCCCCGGGTAGCGGACGCGCCAAAAGGAGGTGTGACAGCTCTGGCGACTCTGCTGGGGACACAAACCCAGAACCACTGGTTCAGGGTTTAAGAATTCGAGCTTTGAATAATTATTTTATTTTGGCTTATTTATTATCTGATTTTATTACATGTTTATATTTGATATGCTAAATGTTGCTTTACCACTTTGATATTTTATGAACTGTATATAAATTGTGCCGATACCCATTTTTTTTTCTTCTGAGTCTTTTGAAATATAATACCGGGCATTTGCTGGACATAGCCCGTTTTTCTCAAGATAGCTGTGGTGCTTGGCACCCGGTAAAGGATTTTGTAGTCACACATGTTTAGGCGGAGAGTTTTGTCAATTGAGCCGGAAAGCCATGCTACCGGTGCACTGACACTCTTTGGCTCGAGTTGTCCGCTCGAGTTAAAGCCGGTCTAGACACTTTTCCAACAGGATGATGACTTAGAATAACAAAACCTTATGCCGGATCTCCGATAGGAATGTTTATTTGCATCATGTGCATATTTGACTTAGGAGGCTCAACACAGGGGTTGGGCCTATCTAGGACAGGTGTACCTGAAACAAAAAGACAAACTTGTTGCATCTTTCTATGTGCATTTATTTGTTTCGATCTTACATGCCGACCGGTTTGTTAAAAGAGAGGAAGAAGTGGAAAACGTCAGGGTATATAGTCAAAATAGTTTTATGGAAAATAGTTAGTTCTTTGAAAATAAATTCTGAAAAAAAAAACGCAAAAAATTCCAAATAAATTTTCTTAATTTTACGAAAAAATAATTATTTCTTTAAAAAATAAATTTTGAAAAAATGGAAAAATTTCCAAATAAATTTTCTTAATTTTACGAAAATAGTTTAGTTTCTTTGAAAATAATTTTTGAAAAAAATGCAAGAAAAAATTTCCAAATAAATTTTCTTAGTTCCTTTAAAATAATTTGTTTTATAAATGTTGTTTAAAAATAGTTTGTTTCCTTTTCTTAAAATGATTTAGTTCTTTTATTTTCGAACTACGCAAGTTTGATTCTCACCAAACATGAGATACGTAGGCAACCCATATCGGGCTCAACTAATACTGATTTTTTTTTTAGGAAAACAATAATAAAAATATTAGAATTAGGATTTTTGGTTTTAGTCGAGAGTTAGGAAATTTTGCAAAAATAGCCAAACGCCTCAAAAGGGGCGCCGGAGGACTAATTTCGCAAAACGAAATATAGACATCACGCTGGTATCATGTTGTACAGCCTTCAAATCTTCTTTAAGTGCTGAAAGGCCGTATTAACAAGACTCGTTTTTTTATATACATAATGAAAAAAAAAATATAAAAAAATTAAAAAAAAAAAAAATTTTTTTTTTTTGAAAAAAAATCTTAAGTTCATTTTTATCTTTTCTAGGATCAGCATGACTTCCTCGCAACGAATCGGCCAGAAAAGGGCAAGAGACGAAATGCCACCCATGTTCATGGTCCAAGACAAGACCCCGGATCGGCTCTGTAAATGGTGGACTAGTTTCTCGGCTTGGGAAAGAAATCAAGTTCACAAGCACCTCAAGTTTCTTCCGGACATCATGATGATAAAACCGGATAAAAATGTGATCAGAGCTTTAGTGAGTTTTGGGACTCAACAAGCAATGTGTTCAGATTCCGGGATTGCGAAATGACACCCACTTTGGAAGAATTGGGCGGACTCACAGGACTCGGAAGAGATTTGCACAAGATGAGACCTGCAGCTCCTAGGCAGATGGGTGTAAATAATTTCTTGAAAAAGTTATGTCTCCGGCGGGTTCCCATGGGTTGTTTGGAGAACGGTTGGGTGCCACCGGATTATCTCTACGACAGATTTGGTGATAAGAATGGGTTCGCGAAATTCTCAAACACTGAATTTGTCAACCAGTTGAATTATGACGCATGGGGAGACTTAAGAATCTATGCTTTTATGATCGCTTTTTTGGGAACCATGGTTTTTCCCGAACGTGGCGGACGCATCAGAATCCGTTTGGCTGCGGTGGTCTCATATCTATAGAGTAACGAGGAACACACTGTTCTTCCGATGATACTAGGAGACATCTTCCGGGCCTTAACTCGGTGCCAAGAAGGACAAGATTATTTTGAAGGTTGCAATATCTTATTACAAATGTGGTTTATAGAACATCTCTATCATCACCCGATTGTGATAAACTTCAAAGCAGATTGGTTGAATTATATTCGCTGTCATACAAACAGAGCCGCCCGTTGTAACCTTCCAGAAGACTTGAGGACTTGGCAAGAACTTCTCAACTCTTTGAAAGCAGATCAACTTACCTGGAATTATTACTGGTTCCCTTCCGCCAAAATCATGCATATGTCGACATACCGCCCATTATACATACTAATGGGTTTCAGGGGTTTCCAACCATATGCCCCGCTACGTGTCATGCGACAGTTGGGTAGAGAACAGAAAAGGGCCCCAATTGAGGATATGCGATCGTTTACATGGGAATTTGTGACGGAGGAGACCCCGAGGGAGACTTATGCACAGAAAGTATGGTTTGGTAGTCGGCTCTCCGACATCAACGAAATGGTTGCCGATCGAGAACGGGGAGAAGTGAGTCTCGCATATCTTGAATGGTTCCACAACCAATCAATGCCAGAGCGGAGGTCAGAGAGGTCAGTGAAGTATGCCATAGATTGGGAGAAAGAGGTAGAAACCCGAGTAAGGGAGACTAAAAATGAGACAACACAAGATTTCCAATCTTGCATTAACACTTTAAAAGAAGACAAGGGAATTTTGGAAGCTGCCGTGGATATACAACAAGCTGATTTTGATCGAGAAAGGGCCGGTTGGGAGCAGGAAAGAGAAGCACTCCGAACTCAGATTCAAGAGATGCAATTGGCCGCAGAAAGGTCAAGGAGAAGTCGGAATGATGAGATGTTGATAAACAATTTAGAAAGGAAAGCCTTTGAACACCAAGAAGACTTGGAGAAGGCAAAAGCGGCTTTAGTTGCAGTCTGGACAAAGTGGAAAAGAGCAGCCATCCAAGAAGCGCTCCGCCTACAACAAGTAGAAAAAGATTATGATGCAATCATCGTTGATTTAAGAAAAGCAAATGCCGCTCTTAGAGAGCGAACTCTCAAGGCAAGTCCGGGATGCCAAAGCAGATAGAGACCGTTGCCACGACTTGATGGCACGGATGGAAAGACAAATAGATAGGCTCTTGGACCATATCTCCGGCAACGCTCAAGTCTTAGGGGCAAAGAACCGACACATAGGGCAGCTGCTCAGAGAAAAAGACATGATCAGGACCAGGATCAATGAAACCGGACACTACATCACTATGAAGTGTTTGACTTGCGAACAAGTACCTCGGCCTGCCCTTTTCTCTTCAATCATGGAATGTGTCCACCAAGTCATGGCAGAATTGGGGAGTATACAGAAAGATCTTACACCAAGAACTACAGCAAGGCCAAACAACGCCCCCCGGGCGCAAAGATTCGAGGCGTTGGAACATGCTTAGAAGAGTCTGTTATTTTAGAGTCTGTTTGTCCTTTTAAAAGTTTTTCTCCATTGTTGTCTTTTTGCAAGTGTTTCAAGTTTGAAGTTTGTTGAAATAAAATTCATGAACATTTCATTCATATCTTATGTCTATTGTATATGAACTACGCTCGGTCTGATTCATGCGGGGACGTGATACGTAGGCAATCCACATAAGATTCGACCACCACTAAAAAAGAAAAGAAAAATGGGGAGGTTAATAACAATAAAGTTTTCAAGGATAAGAGAAGAAGAAAAAGAAAAGCTGGAATGACGCATGCGAGGAATACATGTAGAAATGGTTAATTGATTAGGTGCATTGCATCCAACGTGCGATAACATGCCTGTTAAATTCGGTGAGCTAACAAGTTTGTTGCATTTCCAGAAAATTTTAGCAGTGACTTGACAGAGTATACTGGCCGATCACCCTTACCATACCAGATCAAAAGGTCCAATTCCAGCAAGCATGTCTAGTTCCGGCAAAAGTATCGATGGGAAGAAAACAGAGATACAAATCATGAAAGAAGAAGTGGACCGGTTGAGACAGCAAATGACAGAGATACACCTAGCCTGGGCTAGGGGACAATCATCACCAAACCTTCCTACTTTTCCACCAGCACCAGAGCATCCGCCCATTGACCCCTCGACCAGTGCACCAATTTATCCTTATTATCAAGGGGAAAACCCATATACCTCCCCGGTTTCACCAGCCAGGCAAAATCCTCCTCCCCCGGTTACCCCTGTTTTTGTGGCACCTCCACCTGCTCCTTTACAAAAATCGTCCAGTGAGCCGCTTTTTCAAATCCACGACAATCATTGTTATTCTCCCGAGCCTACCTTTAAGGCTCCTGAACCGCATTCACACACCCCTCACTGGGATAACCCGGCAGAATCGGAAAAAGCACTTCAAAAGTTTGGAGCATGAGGAAGTTATTCGAAAAGTTAAAAGCCTGGAGCAGTCCTTCAGGAATATGCATCGTTTGGGCAACCAGGTCAGTGTCGCTTACAAAGATCTGTGTCCATTCCCAGATGTCCAGTTGCCAGTCGGATTCAAAATGCCCAAGTTTGACCTATACGAGGGGCATGGTGACCCAGTGGCCCATCTTCGAGGTTTTTGTAGTAAGATGCGAGGAGCCGGAGGGCGAGATGAGATTCTGATAGCTTACTTTGGTCAGAGTTTGGGGGGATCTGCACTAGAGTGGTACACTAGGCAGGATCCCAGCAGATGGTTTACATGGGATGACTTGGCTCAAGCATTCATCGGCCAGTTCGAGTACAATCTTGAAATAGTCCCCGACCGCTTATCATTGCTAAAGTTAGAGAAGAAACCCGCCGAAAGTTTCAGAGAATTTGGGTGCCGCTGGAGGGAACAGGCAGCAAGGGTAGATCCGCCTATGAGAGAGAACGAGATGGTGGATTACTTCCTGCAGACACTGGAGCCAACCTATTTCGGACATCTGGTGACGTCCGTGGGTAAGTCATTCACGGAGGTGATAAAGATGGGGGCTATGATCGAGGAAGGCTTGAAAGCCAACAAGATCATGAGCTACTCAGCGTTGAAAGCCACCACTCAAGCTATCCAAAGTGGTACCGGAGGAGTGCTTGGGAAAAAGAGGAAAGAAGAAGTCACGGCGGTCGAGTCCGGAACATGGTTCAGAAATAGAGGCCCCGCACCCCAGTATAACCCGCCACAGCCTCACCACCAAAATTACTTCCACAATCCATATAACCACCCGCAACATTACTATCCAGCACCTGATCCCCATTTTACTGTCCATCACGCTCAGTCATATTCCGCACCTCCCGTCCAGG
This sequence comes from Nicotiana noctiflora, assembly GCA_032618575.1. Classification (NCBI taxonomy): domain Eukaryota; kingdom Viridiplantae; phylum Streptophyta; class Magnoliopsida; order Solanales; family Solanaceae; genus Nicotiana; species Nicotiana noctiflora. The sequence continues at coordinate 372,934 of JASVEL010000955.1, forward strand.
CACCATGGCGTGCGCCAAATCCACAGAACAATTACCCACCCCCAAGAGCCTATAGAAATCCCATGGGTGCGGGCTTTCGGCCGAACCAAGCATTCAAGAGCGACAGGGCGCCAAGGCCAAAGACTTTCACTCCCTTGGGGGAGTCTTACACCAGTTTGTTCCACCGTTTGAAGCAAGTAGGGTTGCTAAATCCGGTTGAGGCTAAGCTACCAAACCCTCTTCCAAAGAATCTGGACCATTCAGTAAATTGTGCATACTGCTCAGGATGTCCGGGACACGACACGGAAAAATGTTGGAGGTTGAAAACAGCCATCCAGGAACTCATCGACACTCGCAGGATTGAGGTCCAGACTCCAATAGAGCCCAACATCAACCAAAATCCACTTCCAACTCATCATGAGACCAACATGATCGAGTTGGTACGGGTAGAAGAAGGAAAGGAGAAAACCCCTCAGACTGTAATGATGATCAAGTCTAGTGGTGTAGGAATGAGAAAGGGGCCAAGCCTTGATGAGTCACCCATTTGCAAGAAGGACGTACAAAGGAGGTTGGAAGCGGAAAAGGGAAGTGTGAACGAAGTACCGGTGAGGCCGGGGGAAGCAAAAATAGTTGTACCAGGGGTAGCAACCAAACCCGTCTTGACGGTAGCAGGTGTTCGAATGGATCCTTTCATCATCAAGCCAGCAATACAGTTGCCAATAGCTGATAGCAGAGCTATTCCATGGAATTATGATCGGGTCACGACAACCTACAAAGGAAAGGAAGTTAAAGAGGAAGTTTGCAATGCGCAAGGTTTGACCCGCTCAGGGAGATGTTTTGCCCCTGCGGAGTTGAGGAAGACTGCTCCGGCAACACTGAAGAAGCCGTTAACTAACGAAGAGGCAGAAGAATTCCTGAAAAAAATGAAGCTGCATGATTATTCTATCCTAGAACAGCTGAAGAAGACTCCTGCGCAAATCTCATTGCTATCCTTGCTGATACATTCTGAAGAACATCGGCAAGCTTTGATGAAAGTTCTGAATGAGGCCCACGTACCCGATAAAATCTCGGTGAGTCATTTGGAGAAGATCACCAATAGGATCTTCGAAGCGAATCGGATCACCTTCACCGATGATGAGTTGCCCGAGGAAGGCACCGAGCACAACAAGGCTTTATATCTTACGGTAAAGTGTGAGGAGTCGGTGGTTACCAAAGTCCTTATCGATAATGGGTCCAGCGCTAACATCTGTCCTCTCTCTACACTGGACATGTTGAAAGTGGACATCGGCAGGATACGCAAGAACAGCATATGTGTTCGAGGGTTTGATGGAGGAGGCAAGGCGTCGGTCGGGGACATAGTGTTAATCTTGACAATTGGGCCGGTGGAGTTCACCATGGAATTCCAGGTGCTGGACATGGTAGTGTCATATAACCTTCTGATAGGGCGACCGTGGATCCATGCCGCAAGAGCAGTTCCATCCAGCCTACACCAACTCGTCAAGTTTGAGTGGGACCAACAGGAGATCGTCGTCCATGGAGAGAATGATCTACAACCGGGCACCATCGTCCCCTTTGTTGAGACGGAAGAAGATGTTGGGCCATGGGTATACCAGATCTGCGATGTGGTATCCGCCAACCGAGTTCCGGAAGGGGAATGCATTCCCAATGACAGAATCATTACTGCCGACGTCATGGTGGCTCATGAAATGTTGAGACACGGTTTTATACCCGGCAAAGGTTTAGGTGCATCTCTGCAAGGAATCATACAACCGGTATCTATGGTCGAAAATGCGGGAACCTTCGGCTTGGGATTCAAGCCAACATCAGAAGACATCCAGCAAGCCAAGAGGAATAAGCAGAAGACATGGGTGCTCCCGAAGCCTGTTCCACGCCTTTCCCGATCTTTTGTCAGGTCCGGAGTAAGAGGACATCCGACGACAAAGGTTCCCAGTCCTATGGTTAGGCCAGACGAAGAGTTCTTAAGAAAGTTCGAGGACCTATTCGCAGATGTATGCATGCTCGAGGATGGCGAAGGATCCAGCCATGCCGAGATACAGTTTGTGGGATCGAAAGCAAAATTGAATAATTGGAAGGCTACTCCTCTCCCTGTCCGGAAGGAGTCTTGGTAGTTTGTTTTGGATTGTTTTCTTTCGAAATTTTGTGTTGGGGTTGTCCCCGGAGTAAAATCCGTTTGTTTTAGTTCATTTTGATTTGCGTTTGCAAGTTTGTTTTTCCTTGTACTGTTCCCATTAATGAAATTTTGTTCCCTTCGTGTCTAATTTTGTTTATTTTCCTTCTTTTTTTTACTTTTCTGAACAGCCTTCTTTCAACTGATCTTAATGATAAGGCGTGCTTAAAGATTAATCAACCCAGTCTAGAAAGTCAATCGGGTTTGGAAATAATAACGCATGAAATAAGAAGTGACGAGAGTGAATCGGAATACGGCGATGATGAAGCCGTAGAAGAAATCGGTGAAGAATTAAGTCACTTTGAGGAAAAACCCAAACCAAATTTAAATGATACTGAGGCTGTTAATCTGGGGAACACAGATGACGTCAAAGAAACCAGCATAAGCGTCCATATTGAACCAAACCCGAGAGAAGAGTTGATCAAAACACTCATGGAGTTTAAAGACATTTTCGCATGGTCGTACGACGACATGCCAGGACTCAGCACTGATCTAGTGGTTCATAAATTACCCACTGATCCGGCATATCCTCCCGTCAAACAAAAGCTGCGGAAATTCAAGACGGAGATGAGTGTGAAGATTAAGGAGGAGGTAACCAAGCAGTTGCAGGCGAAAGTCATTCGTGTCACTCGATACCCTGAATGGTTGGCTAATATAGTACCGGTGCCAAAGAAAGACGGAAAGATCAGAGTGTGTGTGGACTATCGCAACCTCAACAAGGCGAGTCCTAAGGATAATTTCCCGCTTCCCAATATCCATATCCCGATTGATAATTGTGCCGGACGCGAAATTGGATCCTTTGTGGACTGTTATGCGGGATATCATCAGATCTTGATGGATGAAGAGGATGCAGAAAAGATGGCTTTCATCACACCATGGGGGACTTATTGCTACCGAGTGATGCCGTTCGGTTTGAAGAACGCAGGGGCAACATACATGAGGGCGATGACTACGGTATTCCATGACATGATACACAAAGAAATTGAAGTGTACGTGGATGATGTGATCATAAAATCTAGACGTCAAGAAGACCACATTGCCGACCTCAGGAAGTTCTTTCAAAGACTTCGAAGATATGATATCAAGCTCAATCCGGCCAAATGCGCATTCGGAGTTCCATCAGGAAAGTTGCTAGGATTCATCGTCAGCCGACGGGGCATTGAGTTGGACCCATCCAAAATCAAGTCCATCCAGGAGTTACCCCCGCCAAGGAATAAAACAGAGGTAATGAGTTTGTTGGGAAGGTTAAATTACATCGGTAGGTTTATTGCTCAGCTTACAGCAACCTGTGAGCCCATATTCCGTCCTGTTGAAGAAAGACGCTGCGATAGAATGGACGACAGAATGTCAGGAAGCGTTTGACCAAATCAAAGGGTATCTGTCAAAACCACCCGTATTGGTTCCGCCTGAACCGGGTAGACCCCTGATTCTTTATCTGACGGTTTTGGAGAATTCGTTCGGCTGCGTACTGGGGCAGCATGATCTTACTGGCAGGAAGGAACGGGCCATTTACTATCTCAATAAGAAATTCACGGTCCACGAGGTTAAGTACACTCATTTGGAAAAGACCTGCTGTGCTTTGACTTGGGTAGCCCAAAAGCTAAAACACTATTTGTCTTCTTACACCACTTACCTCATTTCGCGTTTGGATCCGTTGAAGTATATTTTCCGGAAACCTATGCCTACAGGGAGGTTAGCAAAATGGCAAATATTACTCACGGAGTTCGACATCATATACGGACGGCCATGAAAGCTCAAGCCCTGGCCGATCACTTAGCTGAGAATCCTGTTGATGACGGATACGAACCTTTGAGGACGTATTTTCCAGACGAAGAAGTACTGCAAATTGATGGGTTGGAGTTAACCGAGGATCCGGGGTGGAAGCTTTTCTTCGACGGAGCGGCGAACGCAAAAGGAGTCGGAGTAGGGGCTGTGCTTATCTCCGAAACAGGACATCACTATCCTGTTACTGCTCAACTGCGTTTTCATTGTACCAATAATATGGCTGAGTATGAGGCATGTATCTTGGGGTTACGATTAGCGGTGGACATGGATGTACAGGACGTCTTGGTCTTGGGAGACTCGGACCTTCTAGTACATCAGATTCAGGGAGAATGGGAAACCAGAGATTTGAAGCTTATCCCATATCGTCAATGTTTGCATGATCTGACCAAGCGTTTCCGATCAGTAGAATTCAGGCATATCCCAAGGATGCATAATGAGGTGGCCGATGCTCTGGATACTTTGGCATCAATGCTACATCACCCGGACAAGGCTCGTGTCGATCCGTTACATATTCAGGTCCGGAATCAACATGCTTATTGCAATATGATAGAGGAAGAGATGGATGGTGAGCCATGGTTTCATGATGTCAAGGAATACCTCAGGTTAGGAATATACCCAGAGCAAGCAACTGGAGATCAAAAGAGAGCTGTTCGGCGATTGGCAAACGGATTTTTCCTTAGTGGAGGGGTGCTGTACAAAAGAACCCCATATTTGGGATTGTTGAGATGTATAGATGCGAGTCAAGCCACAACGGTGATGACAGATATACACTCCGGAGTTTGTGGGCCACACATGAGCGGATATGTATTGGCAAAGAAGATTCTTCGAGCAGGATATTACTGGCTTACTATGGAGCGTGATTGTATAAGTTTTGTGCGAAGATGCCATCAGTGTCAGATACACGGAGATTTGATTCATTCTCCACCGACTGAATTGCATACAATGTCGGCACCATGGCCGTTTGTTGCATGGGGTATGGATGTTATTGGACCTATAGAGCCTGCGGCTTCCAATGGTCATAGGTTCATTCTGGTAACGATCAATTATTTTACCAAGTGGTTGGAGGCCAAAACCTTCAAATCAGTGACCAAGAAGGCGGTGGTAGACTTCGTACATTCCCACATCATCTGCGGGTTTGGAATTCCAAAGATAATCATCACAGATAACAGTGCCAATCTTAACAGCGGATTGATGAAAGAGGTATGTCAACAGTTCAATATTACACACCGAAATTCCACACCATATCATCCCAAAGCAAATGGTGCGGTTGAGGCAGCAAACAAGAATATAAAGAAGATATTGAGGAAGATTGTAGAAGGGTCTAGGCAATGGCATGAAAAGTTACCATTCGCACTGTTAGGCTATCGCACTACCGTCCGGACTTCGGTAGGTGCAACTCCTTACTTGTTGGTGTACGGGACTGAAGTAGTAATACCAGCAGAAGTTGAAATTCCATCCCTCCGAATTGTCGCTGAAGCTGAGATTGACGACGATGAGTGGGTCAAAACCCGATTGGAACAATTGAGTTTGATCGATGAAAAGAGATTGACAGCAGTATGTCATGGCCAATTGTATCAAAAGAGAATGGCAAGGGCATATAACAAGAAGGTACGTCCCAGGAAATTTGAAGTGGGACAGCATGTGCTGAAGAGAATTCTACCACATCAGGCCGAAGCGAAAGGCAAGTTCGCTCCAAATTGGCGGGGACCATTTGTTGTGACTAGGGTATTATCCAACGGCGCGCTATGTCTAACTGATATTGAGGGAAGATGCACTGATATGGCTATCAATTCCAATGCAGTCAAGAGATATTATGTGTAATTCTTTAATGCATTTGTCAACGTTTGGTTTCATTTGTTTGTAGTTGGCATTTTTTGAAGAATGAAATGACAGGGGCAATTTTTCTACTACCCCAAACACTTTAACCCTTGTTTTCCTCTTTTGAGCCTTAATTATTCTTTCATATACCCTCTTTCGGAATCATCAAGGAAGATGTGTAACAAAATAGAAAAAGAAACGAAGAAAAGTGAACTACGTCCGACCTGATTCCTCAAGAAGGATACGTAGGCGCCACACGGCTCGGTCATAATAAAATAAAAAATCAAAGATTCCCCAAGTAACAAAACTGGGGCAGAAGTCATTGTTTCGTTTGAAAAGATAGTGTGGATTCCGAAAGTTGTAATGAGTTAACCGATGAGACTAAACCACTTTTTCTTTAGCCTCACGCACAAAAACTACATTAATGACCAAAAAGACCTCTTGATCAGTATTGGAGAAATGCCAAGCCATGCGAATGAAAACTACGAATGACACTTCAATCCTCGACTGAATCTAGGACTCACAAGCTGAAAAGGGATAGCCCTTTAGAGGAAATTTCATGGATGATACCCCAACCCACCGCATGGGAAGAAAGCGAAATGAGAGAGTCTTAACGGTGAAAACCCTCGCGGGCACCTTAAGGCGAAGAAAGCTAAGAGAAATAAAAATGAGAAAGTCTTACGGTGAAAACCTTTACAGGCACCCTAAGGCGACGGGAGGTCGAGAGAAATGAGAGAATCTCATTAGTGAAAACCCTTTGAAAGGGCACTGGGAGGTGACAAGGCGAGATGGTTACAAAGTGTCTGCATGAGACAAGGTTGGGACATTCGTTTGCCTCTAGCAAAACACAGCCGTCAGAAAGTGATTTACACAAATAGACTGGGTAGATTATCCTTGAAGGCACGACGTAACCATTGGATCAGTTATACATTCAGATACGTTTTTCCCAATTTAAAGTTCAGAAAAGTTTTCCTTTTTGTCTTTTTGCAGTCCACACTCTTTATTGCATTTTATTTACCATTAATTCTCTTTTTTTTAAAGATTTTTATATTTATGTCGAAAGTTGACTTTTCAAGGCTTACTACCAAGTCTCCCAAAGCGTTACAATGAAGATGAATAGGCATGGAACAAGGCAATAAGACAAAAGTCATTCCAATATTAAGATTGGAACGATAGGTTGATTGGAAGGTTCACGGGAATTGCAGAGTAGGATGGACACATATTACACACCCGGAAGATAGTTTCTCACAACAGATCACCGACCAAGAGTGTCAGACCGCACTGAAGTTTGGAATAGAACGAGAGATAAGAGATCCTGTAGAAAGAGCGCCATCCACCAGCAAGTATCAACGTCGTCCCCAAGTTCGAGGAAAGCAAAGCAGCTAAAAGAGAAAAGGAAAACTGCCCCAGCAAGAGCGGCATGACCACTCACGGTGTTTTGAAACTAACAATATTTCTTTGATTTAAAGCAGGAAAAGAGGGTTCGTCAGCAGAAAAGCATGACACGTAGAAGGTTATCAAACTGGGGCAGAAAATTTTCTCCCATGGCGAAAATTTTCTTGAAAGCAAATACCTAGTGGATAAGGATAGAAAGCAACGCAAGATTTTGGAAAATACCAGTTTCAAGCAGAATAGTTTTGAAAGAGGCCGGACAACACGAGGAAGTGATCTTTAAGCCTAGTATTATCCCCAGCAGTTCTTGGAGAAATGAAACACTGATCTTTGAGATTTCCCCAACAACAATATATACCATAAGTTTTCAAGGAAGCAAAGAGCAAGTCCCGAAGGAAGTAGAAAAAGAGGAAATAAAGAATATTTCCCCAATAGCATTATCTCCAGCAGGTAAGTAAACGGTCCCAAGGATATCCCCAGCAGTCAAAGGAAAATAACACGATCCAGGAAGAAAGTAATTCCAAAACAAGGTAATTCAGAAGAAAAGGTGGCCCAAGAGACGATGCAGGAAGAAGAAAATGGTACATGAAGCAAAGGAAGGTGATATGGATGGGATGGAGTTAGTGAGTTATAAGTTGAAATCAGGGAGCCCGCCTGAAGAATGGAGTGGCGATTTATTTTGAAGTTGTATTTGAAGTCAGGGAGCCCGCCTGAAGAATGGAGTGACGATTTATTTTGAAGTTATAATGGAAGTCAGGGAGCCCGCCTGAAGAATGGAGTGGCGATTTAGTTTTGAAGTTGTAATTGAAGTCAGGGTGCCCGCCTGAAGAATGGAGTGGCGATTTAGTTTTGAAGTTGTAATTGAAGTCAGGGAGCCCGCCTGAAGAATGGAGTGGCGATTTATTTTGAAGTTGTATTTGAAGTCAGGGAGCCCGCCTGAAGAATGGAGTGGCGATTTAGTTTCGAAGTTTATGAGTTGAAGTCAGGAAGTCCGCCTGAAGAATGGAGTGGCGATTTAGTTTTGAAGTTATAGTTAAAGTCAGGGAGCCCGCCTGAAGAATGGAGTGGTGATCTAGTTTTGAAGTTAGTTGAAGTTAGGGAGCCCGCCTGAAGAATGGAGTGGCGATTTAGTTTCGAAGTTTATGAGTTGAAGTCGGGAAGCCCGCCTGAAGAATGAAGTGGCGATTTAGTTTTGAAGGTATAATGGAAGTCAGGGAGCCCGCTTGAAGAATGGAGTGGCAATTAGAGTGTGCCGATAAAGTCAAAAACCCAGCAGAAAAGCAGAACGACGTCTCATTTTCTAAGATTGATAAGGGAAGTGAACCATCGGAAAGTGACAGAATGTAACGGAAATCCCCAACATGAATCCAAGTTCATAATCGGAAGGAAAGCAACAAGGATCAGAAAGATAGATTCAAACTTCGAAGCATAATAATTCGAAGATCACAAGGAAGGGACCAATGGTCGGAGTTCGGCAATCAAGATAGACCGAAATAACAATTGTCAGAAGAGAAGAAGCATGTGAAGAAACATCAGAACCAGCAAGATGGCAATGAACATGACAAGATCAAGCTGAAAAGATAAATAAGAATTTGCAATACTGTAACTTAGTCTAGCTTCTTATTTTTTTTGTTTAGCACGATGCAATAAGGAGATCAGTCAAGCAGTGGCAATAGCAGCAACAACAGTAACAGCAAGATCACAGCAGTCATGGTAGTCCCAGCTACCAAAACTTCCCGAACTACATTTACCTGATTCCCTTTTAGCTAGGGATATGTAGGAGACCTTTTGAAGCAAAGGTTCGGTCAAACTTTTACAAAAAAAATGCTTCATACGGAGTGCTTGAACGGGCTAAAATCGCTCGTGTCCGCTCACTTATCTTTGCACGAAAACTCTTCATGTTTACGCGCAAAGAAGGGCAGCTGTGAGCACGTGATTTTTGCCTCACACGAATTACTCCCAAAAGTTCAAAATAAAAAGAGTTTTGTGTTGATTGCAATATTTGTGGGTTTTTGTGTTATTGTTTGTGTTTGTGTGTCCATGTTTATTTGTTTAATTAATGAAAATACAAAAAATATGTCACATTTTCGTTTATGATTCATTAAAAGTAATCAAGTTTATTTTACAAAAATAGAAAATTACAAAAATATGTATTTTTGCATTTTTAATGTTTAATATCACAATTGTGTGATTTATTTTAATTGATGTTTAAATTGAGTGTGTTAATTGGTAGTATAACTTAATTAGTATTTCTTATAATCTAATTGATTTTTGTAGTGTAATTAGAAATTTTTGTTTTACTAAATTACAAATTAAAGAGATAAAGAAAGTAAAAGAACAAAAGAAGAGGGAACCCGGAACTGGGCCAAAATCAAGCCCAAATTCCCCAAAATCCAGGCCCAAACGCCAATAACCCAAACCATGCCCAACCCGTTTTGCCCAGCATCAATCCAAGCCGTTGAGATCATTTGATCTAACGGCTCAGATTAATGGAACCATTTTAATTACCCAAACCCCCCAAACCCTAATTCACATTCATTTTTGCATCTCCTCAGAGAACAAATAAAGCCGCCGCCTCCCACCACCACGAACCGCCGGCCGGAAATCGTCTACGCCGGCGGCAGCACCCCAAACCACCCCATTTTAACACCATAGCTTCCCCTAACTCCCCTCTACACGAATCCCTTAACCATTCGTCTCGAATCACTCCCGAATTCTTCGAATATCCGATCGAAAATTCGCCGGAATTTGAAAATCACCCCAAAACACCCAAGACTCACACCGAACACTTCCCCGACCTCCCTCTCACCGTAATCAACTTTATTTTTGTTCGAATCTAGCCCTAACTGTTCGAACCCCAAATCTTGAGCTTTAAGAACCCTAAATTCAAATTGGGGATTTTTCTCATCGGGTTTCATGAAATTGAGGTTTAATAGACCTTAATTGATTTGTTTTCACTTGGAAAACATTTCAATTAAGGTCCTTTCGACCTCGAATGACCCAAGCCCGAGCTGCCGAGTTCTCCATTTTCCGTTTCAAGGTATTTCTTCTCTTTTTCTGTTTTTTTTATTTACTTTTACTAGTCAGTTTTAGTTTAATTGTTTTGGTAGTTTCATTTATTGTTGATTTTTCTTCGGATATTTCACCAATTCTCTGTTTTCCTCATCTCTTTGGGACCTTTTTATTTGGTCGATCTGTTTATTCTTTGTTGATATCGTGTAGTTGTTAGTCGAATTCAATTCGTTGTTAATATCGTCAAGTTGTTTGATGTTGAAATTACAAAGTGTTGTCCGAAATTTGTGTGGTCACTGCTTGTCGGCTTTGGTTATCGATTACACATATCGTAATCGGCTAATCGAATGTTGTCAAATACGTGTTCGCGTCAATTAGCGTCGTCGATTAGTTAGCTTCGTATTTTTTGTTTCTTCTTTGGCCGAGAATGATGGATCACTGTTTCTGCCGATTTGTTTGTTGCCGATCATACATGTTGTGATTCGACTTAACGAATGTCGTCGTTTAAATTCGTCAAATAACTAATTCTACATTTTTGGAGTTATGTTTGGCCGTGAGTCTTGAACTCACTATTTTTGGCGATTGGTTTGTTATCAATCGTACATGTTGTGATTCGACTTAACGAATGTCGTCGTTTAAATTCGCGAATTTGTTGTTTGAAATTCCGGGCAGTGGTTCATTGTTTTGCTTGAATTAAAATTTTTCTGTTTGTTGTTTGTTCTGAGTATTGAGTTAACTGTTGGATTGTTGTTTTGAACCATTGTTGATTCTAAATTAGGCTGTGAATTGGGTATAGTTGTTAGTCCATTTAAGTAGTCATAAAATTAACCTTTAAAGTGCAGTACACATGAAGATGAGTTGGTAAAACTTACTGGACAGCAGCATACCTCATTGGTTTTTACCTTTAGGACTTGTTTAGTTGTTAAAACCCATACTTAGACAAAACAGGGTGGGATAATCAGAGAATATCATGATGATAATGAGTGTTTCTAATGCTGGTTAGTTGTATAATCAGAAACACATGGGAATAACTGAAAAAAAAGGTAAAAAGTAATGCACATGGGAGGAGTTTAAGCAAGCTGGACAGATCTGAAACTAAAAGAAATAGGGGCTGTTACTCTATAAAAGAGATAGGGAACTCACTGGAAAAGAGGACATTTTTGGAGAGACTAATATACACACAGAGAATTCTCTGGAAAACACTACATATACACTGGTTGAAAGCAAACACACATTGAGATATTGAGATTTTGGCAGAGAACACAGATACACTCAATTGAAAGGCAAAAATACCCACACACATTCACAAAATACTTCACTGGCAGTTCAAAGAAAAAACACATTCACTGAGACACACACATTAAGAGAAGAGAGAGTTCTGGCAGTTTTAAAAAACAGATACAGAGAGCTTAGGATTTTTGAGAAAACACTGAAAAAGCAGAAACACTGCTAGATTTTCGAGTGTTTGAGAATCAGGAAAATATTGTTTCATAACTTCTAGTTCTTCCTGTTTTCTGTTGGTAATCAAGTCTTGAATTGGTTGAGTTCATACTTTGGAATTTGGAACTTGTCTTCGGCTATATTATTTGTTCCATTGCTGCTGGTGCTTTGTTTGTTGGTCTTCAATCTGGGCATTTGTTGGTGTACTGATATTGCTGTGGTTATACTGCTGTTTGCTGCCACTGCTACACCTTACTCCTCTTTAATCTCTTTTCCAGGTATATTCTTGTTACCACATTGGCCAAGAATAATTGCAAATTGACAAAGGAAGTTGATATCAAGATATTGAAACAAAAATAGTTTATTTTCCTTATCTTTTTGTTTAGTTTTGTTCTATAATTTAGCAATAAGACTTCACTGTATCTTGTTATACAATTAGAATTGGTTCGATTTAAGTTTGTAGAAAGTTTGTAAACTGAAACTTGAAGGAACCCATATGTTAGGCCTCTAGCGTTATTTGATTCCTTTAAATGATGAAATACTTAGAATTGTTAAGTGATTTATGTCTTTGATATTTTTTTTAGTCATAGTTTGCTTGTAGTTTCAGACACAGTTGTTTGTAAAAATAGACGCTAGAATTTCAACAAAAAGGGACTTAAGATTACCATTGGGTATCCTATTGCGTTAGCCTAGCAAAAAGAATAAATAAATAAATAAATAAATTGGAACGCACTATATTAGGGATAATCTTATGCCAAGTAATGAACCATGACGAAATACTCACACCCGGCATAGTCGATTAATTTTTACTAGTTTACATTTTGTTTTAGGCAATCTTTACTCACAAGTCAACAAACTGCAAAAAAAAAAAAAAGCTATCATCTTGTATAGGGTCGTTAATCAGAAATAATTTTAAGGGATATACTGTCAAATAGATTGATTTCTTGATTTAGTATTACAACGACTTTAATCGGCATAGCTGCAAAGTAAGTAATTCGGATACATTTTTTATTTGTCAAAAGTTCGAGTCTATGTTGTAATTAGTTTTTGTTTTCTTTAGATCCGGTTTCAAATTAATAAAGCGGTTTGAAGTTTAATTAGAGCATATAATTTATAAACATGTATAAAATCAGGAATTTTTAGCCATTTATAATAATTGAAGCGACCGTGCTAGAACCACGGGATCCGAGGGTGCCTAACACCTTCCCTCGGGTCAACAGAATTCCTTACTTAGAATTTCTGGTTCGCAGACTTCATTTGGAAAGTCGAAATTTCCTCGATTCGGGATTTAAATAAATCGGTGACTTGGGACACCTTAATTTATTCCAAGTGGCGACTCTGAAATAAATAAAATAATCCCGTTTCGAACATTGTCACTTAAATTGGAAAAACTCCCTCACGCTTCTACCCCCGGGTAGCGGGCGCGCCAAAAGGAGGTGTGACAATGCCATCAGTGTCAGGTCCATGGAGATTTGATTCATTCTCCGCCAACGTAATTGCGTACAATGTCAGCACCATGGCCATTTGTTGCGTGGGGCATGGATGTTATTGGACCGATTGAGTCGGCAGCTTCCAATGGTCATAGGTTCATTTTGGTAACCATTGATTATTTCACCAATTGGGTGGAGGCAAAGACATTCAAGTTAGTGACCAAGAAGGTAGTGGTGGATTTTGTCCATTCCCATATCATCTGTAGATTTGGGATCCCGAAAGTAATCATCACGGACAACGGTGCTAACCTTAACAGTGGTTTGATGAAATAAGTATGTCAACAGTTCAAGATTACACACTGTAATTCCACCCCGTATCATCCCAAAGCAAATGGCGCGGTTGAAGCAGCGAACAAGAATATAAAAAAGATATTGAGAAAGATGGTAGAAGGGTCTAGGCAATGACATGAAAAGCTGTCATTTGCATTGTTGGGTTATTGCACTACTGTCCGAACTTTGGTAGGTACAACTCCTTACTTGTTGGTATACGGAACTGAAGTCCGAACTTTGGTAGGTGCAACTCCTTACTTGTTGGTATACGGAACTAAAGTAGTAATACTAGCGGAGGTTGAAATTCCATCTCTCCGAATTGTCGCTGAAGCCGATATTGATGATGATGAATGGGTCAAAGCACGGCTAGAACAGTTGAGTTTAATCGATGAAAAGAGATTAGTAGCAGTATGTCACGACCAATTGTATCAAAAAAGAATGGCGAGAGCATACAATAAGAAGGTGTGCCCCAGAAAATTTGAAGTAGGGCAGCAAGTGTTGAAACGGATCCTCCCGCATCAAGTTGAAACAAAAGGCAACTTCGCCCCAAATTGGCAAGGACCTTATACTGTGACCAGGGTGTTATCCAACGGCGCTTTATGTCTGACAGACATGGCTATCAATTCTGATGTAGTTAAAAGATATTATGTGTAATTTCCTTGATCATGATAATTATTGTCTCGTTTGTCTGTATTTGGTGCTTATTGAATAATGAAATGAAGGAGGCAGTTCTTTCTTCTATCCAAATACTTTCAACCTTTGCTTTCTCTTTTGAGCGTTAATTATTTTGTTTCATACCCCTCTTTTGGAATCGTTAAAGATAAAAGAAAAAGAAATGAAAAAATGATGATATGAAAAACACAAGAAAGTAAAATGAGTGAACTACGTTTGACCTGATTCCTCAAGAAAGGATACGTAGGCGCCTCACGACTCGGTCGTAACGTGACAAATGTCATGCGATTCAAAAATCCCCAAGAAAGAAAACTGGGGAAGAAGTTATATTTCCTTTAATAAATTGGGTTCCGAGAGTTGTATTCCTTTACTCATCAAGTTATTTTGAATTTCTTGATAACATTTTCTTTTCTTACCCAACACAAAACCACCCATCTTATGTCCAAAAAGACCTCCCGATCATTATTTAATAGGTGTCAGGACAAGAAGATGAGAGCTCAGGGAAATACACTAATCCTCGACTGAAAAAGATCATGAGCTGAAAGAATTCCCAGCAGAGAGAATCTTATCAACAGGACTCCAATCCCCAACTGAAAAATAAAATGAGAGAGTCTTATCGGTGAAAACCTTCATAGGCACCGCAAGGCAACGAAAGCTGAGATGAATTAAAATGAGAGAGTCTTATCGGTGAAAACCTTCATAGGCACCGTAAGGCGACGTAAGCTTAGATGAATTAAAATAAGAGAGTCTTAAGGTGAAAACCTTCACAGGCACCTTAACGCAACGGGAGTTGAGAGACATGAGAGAGTCTCATTAGTGAAAAACCCTCGAAGGGCGATATGAGTCGACAAGATGAGTTTGGCAAAAAGGATCCATATTGGCAAAGAGTTGCGCATCTGTTTGCCCCGGGCAAATAAGGCCATCAGTAAGTTTGATTGATGCAAATAGACTAGGTCGATTAATCCGGAATACACGATATGATCGTTGGGAACAGTCATACCATCTAGATAAGTTCTTTTCTTTTCTTTTCCCAACATATTGTTCAGAAATATTTTTTTTCTCTTTTTCTATCTTTTATTTTCTTTGTCTAAAAGACTTTTCCAGAAATTTATTTTCTTTATATTTAAAAGAAAGATTTTTCAGAGTCTACTACCAGTCACCGAGATGGTACAAAGGGAAATATGGAGAAAAGATGGAAAGTAATGGTTGAGGAACTTATAGATCAAGTTCCCAGAAGACCCCCAGCTGAACTTCGATGGATCACTGACCAAGTTCTAAGATGGTCAGACCACACAGAAAAGGGAAGGAGAATTGGAAAATCCATCCACAGCAAAATGATCCCAGTATCCGCATCTAATAACATCATATCCCCTGTAGTATTGAAGGAAAGAGTAAACTCGTGAAGAGAGTGGTTTGGAATTGAAAAGACTCCCCAGAGTGTTTTTAAACAAGAGAGAGGGAAACGGATGAATGGAAAGTCCATCCCCAACAGAAAAATCATCCCAAGCAAGTAATATTATCCCCAAAGAGTCGGGAGGCACATAGCAAGAAAGAGAAAAGAAAAAGAAAAATAAACAATCCCCAGTAGGAGTGTCAAGATTACTCACCATGTTTTAAAAACTAACAAGATTTTCTTTGATCTTACAGGAAAATAAAGGTTGGTAATGGCGGGAGATACGCTACAAGGAAAGTCACCGAAACTGTGGCAGAAAATTTTCTGCCATTGTTAAAAATGTTCTCGGTTGAACGAAGAAACAAGTAAATACATTTTCATGTCTTAGAAATTAGGCACCCACCTATATAACGAGGGAATACATTTTCATGTCTTAGAAATTAGGCGCCCACCAGTATAACTAGGGAATACATTTCATATCTTAGCAAATTAGGCGCCCACCTGTATAACAAGGGAATACATTTTCATGTCATTAGAAATTAGGCACCCACCTGTATAACAAGTGAATACATTTTTCACATTTTAGCATTAGGTACCCACCTGTATAACAAGGGAATACATTTTCTCATCTTAGAAATTAGGCACCCACCTGTATAATAAGGGAATATATTTTCACATCTTATAAATTAGGCGCCCACCTGTATAAAGAGGGAATACATTTTCATGTTTTAGAGATTAGGTGCCCACCTGTATAACGAGGGGATACATTTTCATGTCTTAGAAATTAGGTGCCCACCTGTATAAGAAGGGAATACATTTCACATCTTAGAAATTAGGCGCCCACCTGTATAACAAGGGAATACATTTCATGTCTTAGAGATTAGGCGCCCACCTATATAACAAGGGAATTCATTTTCATGTCTTAGCATTAGGCGCCCACCTGTATAACAAGGGAATACATTTCACATCTTAGAAATTAGGTGACCACTTGTATAACAAGGGAATACATTTCATGTCTTAGAGATTAGGCACCCACCTGTATAACAAGGTAATACATTTTCATGTCTTAGCATTAGGCGCCCACCTATATAACAAGGGAATACATTACACATCTTAGAATTTAGGCACCCACCTGTATAACAAAGGAATACATTTCATATCTTAGCAAATTAGGCACCCACCTGTATAACAAGGGAATACATTTTCATGTCATTAGAAATTAGGCGCCCACCTGTATAACAAGGGAATACATTTTTCACATATTAGCATTAGGTACCCACCTATATAACAAGGGAATACATTTTCATATCTTAGAAATTAGGCACCTACCTGTATAACAAGGGAATACATTTTCACATCTTAGAAATTAGGCGCCCACCTGTATAACGAGGGAATACATTTTCATGTCTTAGAAATTAGGCACCCACCTGTATGACGAGGGAATATATTTCATGTCTTAGAAATTAGGTGTCCACCTGTATAATAAGAGGAATATTTTTCAGTTCTTACATCGCAGGTCTTGAAAGCAGCGACCCACCATGAAGGCAGAAGGACACATAAGAAGATCCCCATCACAAATCCAAATTCAGAAGTGAGAAAAAAGGCAACAGTGGCCGGAAAAGGCTCTTCACGTTACATGTTTTGAAACCAGTAACCCACCCTAAAGCGGAAGGTTACAACAATGTTCCCAGCGCAAATCCAAGAACATGAGTCAGAAGAAATATGAGACACATACGGAGAGGAACAACTTTCAAACTTTGTCTACCCCTTCAACATAACAGACTTGACGGAGAAAGCTCTATCCCCAGTAGATTGAGCAAAATGAGGAAAACTAATATTCAAAGAAGCAAAGTCCAGTGCCACATCCAAGTTCTCGAAAGAAAGCACCGGAAGAATCACAAACGATAAGAAGGCAAGGCGACATGAATAAGTTGAAGACATATGAGATCTTATGATCCATAGGCTAGCTTAGCTTCTTCTTTTCCCTTTTAGCACGGTGTAATAAGGAGATCGGTAAAGCAGTGGTAACGACATGCAGTAGCAGTAACAGTGGAACCACAGTCCCTTGGTATTCCCAACTACCAAAACTTCCCGAACTACATTGACCTGGTTCCTGTTTAGCCCAGGATATGTAGGAGGCCTCCCGAAGCAAAGGCTCGGTCAAAATCTTTTGAAAATGCTTCACATGGAGTGCTAAAGTGGGCAAAAATCGCTCGTAACCGCTCACTTATCTTTGCACAAAAACTCTTCATGTTTCCGCGCAAAGAGGGGCAGCTGTGAGCACGTGATTTTTGCATCACACGAACTACTCCCAAAGAAATCAAAATCAAAGTTGTCTTATTTTACTGTGTACATATTTGTGACTTTCTCATGATATTTTGTGATTGTTTGCATCCATGTGTGCGTGTTTTTGTTGTTTAAATTAATAGAAAAATACAAAAAAAAATATTGCATTTTTTAGGATTTAGCTTTACAATTTGAAATAATTAAAGAGGTTTTACTAAAATGGAAAAAAATACCCAATATGTATCCTGCATTTTTCTTTTAGCATTTAATATCCAAGTTGTGTGGTTTTATTTTTATCAGTGTTTAATTTTTGTGTCCTAATCATTATTAGGGGTTAATTAGAATTTGTAAAGTAATTTCATGATTTAATCTAGGATTTTTGGTCTTTAAATAGGAATTAATACAAAAAGAAAAAAAAATAAAGAAGAAATTCGGACGAGGCCACATTTTCCATCAGCCAAAGACATTTCTCATCACAGGCCCAATCCAATTACCCCTGTACACAGCCCAAATCCGGTCTTCTCAAATCTCAGCCGTTCACTCCAATTAATCCAACGGCCTCAATCATTCCTTTTTACCCGACTCATTTCATTCCAAAGACCGATCCGATCTTATGCCAAATGAAGCGACGTCGTTTAATGTAATGAATAGATCCAAGCCGTTGATCTCATCAGATCGAACGGCTGGGATTAATCTATTTATTTTTTATATACTCAAAACCCAAAATACCCAAACCCCATTACACAGCCCCATTTCACCCCTTCGTCTCCAGAGAGCAAGAACCAAACGACCCTTGAAATAAAACCCTAGCCGCCAGACCATTCCCCCGACCAAAACATGGCAGTAACAACGCCGTTGGCAACCAAAATCACACCATAGAATTGCCCCGCCTTCCTCTCTCTTAATCCACCCTTTATTTTCCTCAAATCATTCCCCATCTCTTCGAATATCATATTAACGGTTAGATAGAAACCACCCCAACCATCCCCAAATCTACACCCGGTGACCCCTATGCTTACCTAGGGTTTGGTCCTGTAATTTGAAGATTTAAAACGATGGAAAAGATTTGGACCAAGTTGGACCTTAGCCATGTTGTTTTCACTTCGAGAACACATGATTAAGGTCCACCTCGGCCAAAGAAGGTGAAGGATTTCGCAGGGTTTTTGTTCGATATGATTTAAGTCCGGTCTTTTTCTTATTCTTTTGTTTCTGTTTCTCTGTTTAAATTTTGGTTTTTCTTTGCTTGAAATCTTCGTTGTTTTCTATTCCATCTCCTTTCTTCTATTTGTTCAATATTAAGTCCGGTCTTAGATTAATGGTGTTGTTATTTTTGTTATTCGAAGTGAGAGTTTTCCAAAAGTTTTTGTTTTATAATAGCTTGAATCAATAACAAAGTTCAGTTCATGATAATTTTGGTTATGATCATTAATGTCTGTTAATTCTAAAATACTAGTGTGTGGGTTTGGTTTGGGCCTTGTCAAGTTGATTAGTGTTCACTTATCATTGTTAATCTTATTATGTTCTAGCTATATTTTGTTCTTTCATATATTTGATTCCCTGATAAATCTAATGGTTGAGCAAACATGTTATTTATCAATTCTTCTAGCAAATTTTATTGATTATCCCGTTTGATAGGTTTGGATAGATAACATAGGATTTAAAGAGTTTAATTTGAGAATGTAAGCTTAACAATTGTTAAAGATTAGTGTATGCCAACACTGCTTGTCAGGGCATGCCTGGATTAAAATATAGGCTGCTAATACACTTTTGAATTAAAAAAGGGATTAGACACTAAATAGTGGGCTGGGCAGAGAATATCAGGGCAAAACATCAGTTTCTTAATTCTGCTGAGTGCTTTCAAAGGCTGGAAATCAGAACAAAACATAGGGGGGTTGATTTAAAAGTTGAAGGGGGCATGTGCAAGGAATAACATGCAGAAACTTAGAATATTTGGGGTAAAATGTCCGTTTTTGTCTATAAAAAGAGGGAGAGAGTACTGGTTTAAGCACTTGAGAACACACAAACACACAAAGTTTAGGAGTGAAATCCAAGCTGAGTTTCTTTACCCTAAAAATCGCAATAGGTCGAGAACTAAAGAATGAAAAGCGAGGTCTTCTTTACTACTGAAAATCAGAATCAGTTTGTTAATATTTGATTGAGGTTTTGAATGTTCCTTTATTAAGAGAGTCTGAAGAACAAAAATAAGAAAATCTACTGTCTTGTCTCGTTTCTGAAAACATTATAGTTCTTTTTGTGGTGCTGTTTGTATTTTGGCATCATTCCTGGGTTTTGGTATATTTGTGTTGCTGTTTGGTATTTTCTGAAAATTGCAAACTGGTTTTTCGAGTGTGATGGATTTCTGTTGCTATCGGCTACTGCTGTATCGTTATTACTGCTGCTGCTCCTTTTCTTCTTACTCACATTCCAACTTCCAGGTACCTACTTCTAAACTTCATCATGTAGATTTCAGCTGAAAAATAGAAAATGAAATTGAAGCCTGCTGTTGGAGATCTGTTGTAGCTCTGTCGTTCTTATAATTTTGTTATGATTTGGATAGTTTTTTTTTTGTGAGGTGATTGGATGTTCATTGTAATTGGATGTTCATTGTAATTAAATTAGGACTGCTACAATAGATGGAAACTATTTGGCTTAAGGATGTTTGAACTAATTAGATTGTATACGAAATGAGCATGAGTTTTTGAAGTTAGCAATTAAGTATGGTTAAGATTATGTGATTAATTTGTAATCATCTAGTTATAGTTTTCAAATATTTAATATATGCTTAGTTTAGTGTGTATTTAATTTTTAGATTAGAAGAATCAAAATAGTTTAATTGGCGTTTGATTTTGAAAGCAAGTCTAATTTCATACCGATCATGCGTTGCACTGCAGTAATATATATTAGCAGATTAGTTTTAATATGCAGGTGTTAATAATTTTAGGTTAATGGCTCAAATCAGTACTTTATTTGAATTAAACACGCATCAATTAGACAGTTGTGAATTGCTTGTCCCATTCAGGATAATTTGAAGCAAAGTCCTGTGTAATAAATCAAGCAAAATCAGGCAGTCCAGTTTTTTTTTTTATGAACTTCTTCGTTGGGTTGGTTTTGGAGCTCAATAGTTTGGTCTCAGTCGCACGGTGGCTGCCGTATCACTGTTATTAAATTTGAATTAAAAATTGTTAAAAGAGTTCCCCAAATCGTAAACTTATTCATTTTAAGACATATAGGATTAAGTACCATATTAATATTAGGGACAAAAAACAAAAGTAGACAATATAGTTCACCCTAGGAGTGACCTTTAAATAAATGAGACGAGCCTCGCCAAATACAAAATACACAATTGCGGGGCCCTCAAATAAGTTTCAATAAAAAAACTTAGACTCGGGAGGACCGTTTAGCGAATTTCACGGTCTTTCCCAAAGTTAACAACACGATAGACTCTTTAGGCATGACTTTAATAATCTACGTTCCTAAATATGAAAGCACATTTATTGTAACGACCCGGCCCGTCGTTACGGGAATTTACCACCCCGTCATATTGCAATTAGATGTTTTATGCTTTTATATCAGTGTTAGAGCCTATCGGGTGAGTTAGGAGTGAATTGAATTGAAAATGAAGCAAATAGCATGTTTGAAGGAAGTTTGAATATGGAAAGTCAACCTAGAGTTGACTATTGAGTTAGAGTACTCGGAATCAGATTCTGATGATTCGACTAGTTTCGGGGGATCATTTATGACTTAGGAGAGTAATCAGAATTGAATTTGGAGATCCGGTGTAGAAATAGGCTTGAATTGGCTAAGGTTGAATTTTGGCGAAATCCGATCGATAGGTGAGATTTTGATCCGGGAGTCGGAATGGAATTCCGACAGTTGCAGTAGCTCCGCTAGGTGATTTTGGATGTGGCTGCAAAATTTCAGGTCATTCGGACGTCGTTTGGTCGGGTTTTTGATGGAATGTGTAATTTGGAAGTTTTGAAGAAACTTAGGCTTGAATCCGTGTGTAATTGGTGATTTTGATGTTTAGGATGGTGTTTTTATGATTGGAACAAGTTCGTATCATGTTTTGGAGTATGTTGGTGGTTTTCATTGGGGTCCCGGGAGCCTCGGGATGAATTCGGGGGTCCAAACGGACCAATTTGTGCCAAAGGCACTGCTGTTTCTGCTGCAATTAGTGCAGAAGATTTTTGTGCTTCGCGATCGCGAAGCTAGGTCTGCGATCGCATAGGGTAAAGATGGGAAGCTCTGCGATCTCAAGGGGGAGACTGCGATCGCGTAGTGTATTGGAATGAGGCCGGAAAATTGTTCTTCACGATCGCAGAAGGAGTGATGCGATCGCGTAAGGTCGACTGGTTGTGCATCGCGATCGCGATGTGTAGTGTGCGATCGCGTAAGTCTGGGATTTAGAGCAGTGCGATCGCGGGTGGTTTCACGCGATCGCGTAGTGTTGAGGCGTGAGTCAGTGCGATCGCGTAGGGAGTTTCGCGATCGCGTAGTGTAATTTTGGGGTCCGGTGAATTTGTTCATCGCGATCGCGAGCCTGGGGCTGCGATCACAGAAGGTCGCCTGGCAGTCAGTGAATTAATATAACAGAACAGTCCAGTCGCGAACCCCATACCCAAAACCCCCATTTTTGAGTTCCAAAAGAAGTATTGACGGGAGATTTGCTGGGAATCATCGGGGTTTCGTCGGAGGTAAGTTTTGTGGCTTAATTACATCATTTCATCATGAAATCCTTGGTTAAATTTCTGTAAATGGAAGATTAAAGGTGGGTTTGAGCCCTAAGCCTAAATTGAAGAAAAACACCGATTTGAGTGGGCAAATGGAGTCCGATTTTGGTAAATTTTATATGTATGGACTCGTGGCGAGACGAGGGTTATTGGAAATATGAGTTTTGAAGTTTTTCGAGATGTGGGCCCGGGGCTCGGGTTTTGCCAATTTCGTGATTTTTGATATTTTTCGAGTTCTTTCGATTGGGTTATGTTCCATTAGCCTATTTTGATATATTTGTGCTGATTTGTGCTAGTTTTGACGTGTGTGGATGCTGGTTCGAGGAGCTAAGGCGTCGCGGGCATGAGCTTTCGTCGGTTCGAGGTGGGTAATACTTGTAAATGATGTCCTGAGGGTTAGTAAACCCCGAACTTGCACATCTTAGTGCTGTGTCGAGGTGACTTGCACGCGTGATAACGGGCGTGGGGTAGAGCACCATTGGGGATTGTGACTTGGTCTATCCCGCATAAGAAATAATAACACATAATTGTTGAAATGAATTGGACTAATTATCATGTTTGGGCTTCGTGCCAATTATTTGAATCCTTCAGGGATTGGTAACATTGTTTTGATAACACTGTGCATATTTTATTCTAAATTTAAGTTTAAAATGGTATTTTTGCTATTCAGCATTTTTATAAGGTTATGAAAAACTTGAACAAGGTCTTAATAACATTTTTAGTTGTGAGCTAATATGATATTGTTGCCGTAGGGCTTTCTTGATTATTTGTTAGACCTGATTGGGGCCGAGGGCCATATGTTAGGACATGACATTTTATGTGAGCATATGCATACACATGCATGGATCGGACTGCACGCCGTAGTGGTATATGGATCGGGCTGCGCGCCGCAGTAGGTGTGATATTGATATTGTGCTTGGGCTGTAGGAGCCCCTCCGGAGTCTGGACACCCCCAGTGAGCACGGGTACCCAAAAGGATCGGGCTACACGCCGTAGCGGTCATATGCATTGCATGGCATACATATATTAGTTTACGTGTACTACGTGGCATAATATTTTACCACTCATACTTTACTGGCACATGTGCATTTATTGCTTTATTGACCAGATCTCCTGGTATAAATTGTTAAGGAGTGCTGAGCCCGAGAGGCTGATTTGAGTGCTGACTTGCACTGCTTGAGATTCTCCCGGGTATTGGTATGTTATAATGAAAGAAAGTAGCTAAAAATTGAGATTTCTAAATAATCTACTCACATATGCTGAAAAGGAATAAAATGATAGTGTTTTGAAGTTTAATGATAGTTCTGTATTGTGTAGCAAGAGATAGTGCCTTGCGTAGTTTTCTTCCCTTCAGCATTATTTACTTTTATTACCGCTGAGTTGGAAGTTCTCACACCCGACTCCATGCACCTTGTGTGCAGATCCAGGTACATTACAGCAGAGCTGATTCCATTGCGGCTCGGGAGTGCTTTTGGACAGTCGAGGTAGCTGCCAGCGTTCGCAGGACCTGATTCTCCAGTTTGTCTGTATTTTGTTCTGATCATCCCACACTTGTGCAGAGTTATATTCACTATTTACACTTTGTATACTCTGTAGAGGCTCATGACTCTTGACCCTTCGGTCTATGGGAGTTGGCACGTGTTGGGATTTGGTTCCCTGTTTTTAATATGTATCTATCACTGTTGAATTATTCCGTTATGCTTAAATTGGATAAAGTGAGATTATGGCTCCGTGATTGTTGTTAATTGGTCAGGCTGGCCTAGCAGTGTGCTGGGCGCCATCACGATCGGATTTGGGGTCGTGACAAGTTGGTATCAGAGCCTAGGTTTACTAGGCCTCATGAGTCTTGAGCCGGTTAGTAGAGTCTTGTGGATCGGTACGGGGACGCCTGTACTTATCCTCGGGAGGCTGCGAACCTTTAGGAAACACTTCACATTTCTTGAAATTCTTATCGTGCGCACTTGATTCAGCTTGAGATATAATTTTTGAAATTCCTTCCACACGTCTGTGTACGCATCGAGCGCTCAGTAATATAATTGACTTATGGCTTGCAATTCCCCGACCGAGGGGCGAGATATAATCTCCATGAGTTCATGTTGGGCCAGTCGGGAGGACTTGAGGCCGGATCCTTGTCTATGGCTTGAGCACCAAGGTATTAATTTTGCGAGTCGGTATTATGAAGTTCATACGATCGATACTGATCCTTATTGTGCAAATGGCAGTTTGATAATGGGAGAGCTGTAAGGTATTCAGTTCTTATTGTGATTTGATATGTAGCCCTAGCTATGGGCGTGAGAAATAATTATCATATCTCATAATTGGAAGGTAAAGTGCCTTATGTGTAGTGGAACGAGTTTAAACTTAGGAAGACTAAAGTGATTATGATATGTGTTAAGATTCGAGCAGGTACATCGCAGGTTCAAGTATAAATTATGATAATATGATTCGTATAGTATTGAGATTTAATGTTGTTGAAATACATTGTGATATCTTGTTGATTTGTGGATGTATTGTTAGAATGGTTTGGTGACTCTCTGGCAGGTGGATAGGCCAATTTACAAAGGAAACTCTGCCGAAACGTTTGGAAAATTTGGGACTTAGAAAGATTTCTGTCACCTAAATAGGGGGCGTTACTGTTGTGTGGGAATGAATGCAAGAATTGCAAAAGAGTTAATATTTCTGATGATTCGAATCTCCGTCGAAGCTTGTAAATGACTTGAGTTTAATCTAACTAGAACTTTGTGGCATTATTTGAGTAAGAATGCTATGAGTAGCTAAAAGTGCTTTGATGTATGACTCCGAGCTAAGTTGGGGAGGTTGTTATTGATTAACTGATTGCACTGTCGTGTGCTGTGTTGTCTCTGTCTCTAGGTATGTTGAGAAATTTTGATAAAGGTTATGGTGCTACAGTAATGGCTAATATTAAATCAAAGATGAATCAGAAAGGAAACTGGGTAAATGGAACAACTTGTTAATAAACCGAAGTGGTATGATAAAGAATACGACTAATTCCTGGTATGTGGTTGAAGTAATGAGTCTTGCAGATATTGTGCAATAAAGCTTTTGAGTGCTGAGAGTCGTGTAACCCGATATGGGTATAATATGGGTATAAGGACTCGGTCCTGGCAGTTTAACTTATGCAAAGCTTGGAATGTGTAATGAGTTTTCTCTATATGGGATCATAAAAGTCCTTGACTAGTTGAGTGCGTCGATGTTTGCGGCGTAGGAAAGGGATAAGAATTTCCATGTTATCTTAGTATGGTATACACGATGTGTTATGGAAAGTTGATAATGGTATATTCTAGGTTTGAGATCAGTTCATAATATATGGGAAGTCAATAAAATTATTGAGCAGCGCGAACAACTGCAGGTGAATTAAGAATCGATCTTTCTGATGATTTAAGAAAATGGTAGTGCTATTCTATTAACTTGGCAGGGAATATGATCCAAAAAGGACAAGGTAATGTAAACTGAAAATATCTAGTGGTATGGTGGTATTCTCTTGTTGGATCGACTATAATAATTGAGTTTGGCATAGTGAAATTTCTGAATGGCTTTCGTGGTATGAATGGACGCTTGATGTGCGTTATGTATTTGTATGGTGAAGTACGGAATCAAGCATGGTGATTCATGTGTTATATGTGTGTTGGAGACTAGAAGTTCTTGTAACCCGCCTACACAGCGGTGGTATGTCGTTTGTATCGACACAGTTTTGTGGTTATTGGAAATCGGAAGCCCTAGTGGCTCTCTCTTGACTTGATAAGACGAATTCGAATTATGATACTTGATTGCTGACTGATTGTCATGGGTCAGATTGTCTAGACTAATGTGATATGGATTATGTCGGGTGGCATGTCGCCACGGGTTATTTGGATCGGGTGGCACACCGCCACAGGTATGGTATCTGGATCGGGTGGCACGCCGCCACGGGTATGTCATTGGAGAGGGTTGCACGCCGCAACAGTATATTGTGAAAATATAGTTAGTTATAAGCTACATGGTATACAATACTTCCTCACTTCTGAGGAAAAGACCGTTTTGAGTATCGCTTGGCGAATGGCACGTCGGTTGTGACCTTTCAGGATTTGATAACATACGTTAATTGTTTCACCGTGGGTGAGGTTGATTGCGTGGGTTCAAGACCTAGATCTGTGCGTGGCTAACCGTTTTGAGCTTAGTGGCTTGAGGTGCTTCATGAGTAATAATGTTGGGGTAGAATAACGAATCGTGGAAAGGCCACGTGATGTTATGACCTCTCGAGGAGGATTCAGGTACTTTATTTCTATAATGCGAGACGCGATCTCAGTTCTATATTATGATGGCACAGAGGGATTAAATTGAAGCTCTATTTGCTGGAGACATTTGTCATGAATTGAGTTGTCATGATTCGAGTGTGTGCATATGTTTTTATTGGAGCCTATGTTGTGCTCGTCGTGGCTTAGGCCGGTGTTGAGGTGTTTATCACCGGTGCGGTGTGTTATAATCGAAATGACCGTTGGAGTCATTAATGAATACGAGCATATTGGATCTTGGCTTGTTAGAAAGGTAAAAATCGAGGTTTGGCTCCGAAACCTATCGTGGTATGAGTTTTAAAAAGGGAAATAGATTCACGAATGGTTAACTCGAGAGATGGGTTCGGTATATCGCGTGCTTCAGCTGCCGTGGGCAGGATATGGAGGTGTTGGAATAAAACTGTATCTAATGAAAGAGGTTTTCAGCTAGTATTTGGTTATTATGGCATGTTGTTGTGATTAGAGACTATCGTCTCGAGTGATGGGGTTGTCGATACATCATATGATCTCACCCGGAGTAGTGAATGTGGGTTATTGCAGTGGATTCGAGTGTATCCTGAGTATAGGCATGGGATTTGCAATTAGCATATGATTTCAGAAAGTGCAATGTGAGTTATGGTTCAGATGGTCTGTGAAATTCTGACTATATGGTGTTTTCGGACTTATGTGAGATAGGGTGACGTATGATCGCCCGGATATATGCTTGGTAAGGTCATTCAGCTATTGAGTTGCTTCTAGTACCACTCTGGGTACGCTCGAGGACGAGCGTTTGTTTAAGTTGGGGAGAATGTAACGACTCGGCCCGTCGTTACAGGAATTTACCACCCCGTCATGTTGCAATTACATGTTTTATGCTTTTATATTAGTGTTAGAGCCTATCGGGTGAGTTAGGAGTGAATTGAATTGAAAATGAAGCAAATAGCATGTTTGAAGGAAGTTTGAATATGGAAAGTCAACCTAGAGTTGACTATCGAGTTAGATTGCTCGGAATCAGTATTATGATGATTCGACTAGTTTCGGGGGATCATTTATGACTTAGGAGAGCAATCGGAATTGAATTTGGAGATCCGGTGTAGAAATAGGCTTGAATTGGCTAAGGTTGAATTTTGGCGAAATCCGATCGATAGGTGAGATTTTGATCCGGGAGTCGGAATGGAATTCCGATAGTTGCAGTAGCTCCGCTAGGTGATTTTGGATGTGCCTGCAAAATTTCAGGTCATTTGGACGTCGTTTGGTCGGGTTTTTGATGGAATGTGTAATTTGGAAGTTTTGAAGAAACTTAGGCTTGAATCCGTGTGTAATTGGTGATTTTGATGTTTAGGATGGTGTTTTTATGATTGGAACAAGTTCGTATCGTGTTTTGGAGTATGTTGGTGGTTTTCGTTGGGGTCCCGGGGAAGCCTCGGGATGAATTTGGGGGTCCAAACAGACCAATTTGTGCCAAAGGCACTGCTGTTTCTGCTGCAATTAGTGCAGAAGATTTTTGTGCTTCGCGATCGCGAAGCTAGGTCTGCGATCGCGTAGGGTAAAGCTGGAAAGCTCTGCGATCGCAAGGGGGAGACTGCGATCGCGTAGTGTATTGGAATAAGACCGGAAAATTGTTCTGCGCGATCGCGGAAGGAGTGATGCGATCGCGTAAGGTCGACTGGTTGTGCATCGCGATCGCGATGTGTAGTGTGCGATCGCGTAAGTCTGGGATTTAGAGCAGTGTGATCGCGGGTGGTTTCACGCGATCGCGTAGTGTTGAGGCGTGAGTCAGTGCGATCGCGTAGTGTAATTTTGGGGTCCGGTGAATTTGTTCATCGCGATCGCGAGCCTGGGGCTGCGATCGCAGAAGGTCGCCTGGCAGTCAGTGAATTAATATAACAGAACAGTCCAGTCGCAAAACCCATACCCAAAAATCCCATTTTTGAGTTCCAAGAGAAGTATTGACGGGAGATTTGTTGGGAAATCATCGGGGTTTCGTCGGAGGTAATTTTTGTGGCTTAATTACATTATTTCATCATGAAATCCTTGGTTAAATTTCTGTAAATGGAAGATTAAAGGTGGGTTTGAGCCCTAAGCCTAAATTGAAGAAAAACACCGATTTGAGTGGGCAAATGGAGTCCGATTTTGGTAAATTTTATTTGTATGGACTCGTGGCGAGACGAGGGTTCTGGAAATATGAGTTTTGAAGTTTTTCGAGATGTGGGCCGGGGCTCGGGTTTTGCCAATTTCGTGATTTTTGATATTTTTCGAGTTCTTTCGATTGGGTTATGTTCCATTAGCCTATTTTGATATATTTGTGCTGATTTGTGCTAGTTTTGACGTGCGTGGATGTTGGTTCGAGGAGCTAAGGCGTCGCGGGCATGAGCTTTCGTCGGTTCGAGGTGGGTAGTACTTGTAAATGATGTCCTGGGGGTTAGTAAACTCCGGACTTGCACATCTTAGTGCTGTGTCGAGGTGACTTGCACGCCGGATAACGGGCGTGGGGTAGAGCACCATTGGGGATTGTGACTTGGTCCGTCCCGCGTAATAAATAATAACACCTAATTGTTGAAATGAATTGGACTAATTATCATGTTTGGGCTTCGTGCCAATTATTTGAATCCTTCAGGTATTGGTAACACTGTTTTGATAACACTGTGCATATTTTATTCCAAATTTAAGTTTAAAATGGTATTTTTGCTATTTAGCATTTTTATAAGGTTATGAAAAACTTGAACAAGGTCTTAATAACATTTTTAGCTGTGAGCTAATATGATATTGTTGCCGTAGGGCTTTCTTGATTATTTGTTAGACTGATTGGGGCCGAGGGCCATATGTTAGGACATGACATTTTATGTGAGCATATGCATACACATGCATGGATCGGACTGCACGCCGCAGTGGTATATGGATCGGGCTGCGCGCCGCAGCAGGTGTGATATTGATATTGTGCTTGGGCTGTAGGAGCCCCTCCGGAGTCTGGACACCCCCAGTGAGCACGGGTACCCAAAAGGATCGGGCTACACGCCGTAGCGGTCATATGCATTACATGGCATACATACATTGGTTTACGTGTACTACGTGGCATAATATTTTAGCACTCATACTTTACTGGCACATGTGCATTTGTTGCTTTATTGACCAGATCTCCTGGTATAAATTGTTAAGGAGTGCTGAGCCCGAGAGGCTGATTTGAGTGCTGACTTGCACTGCTTGAGATTCTCCCGGGTATTGGTATGTTATAATGAAAGAAAGTAGCTAAAAATTGAGATTTCTAAATAATCTACTCACATATGCTGAAAAGGAATAAAATGATAGTGTTTTGAAGTTTTATGATAGTTCTGTATTGTGTAGCAAGAGATAGTGCCTTGCGTAGTTTTCTTCCCTTCAGCATTATTTACTTTTATTACCGCTGAGTTGGAAGTACTCACACCCGACTCCCTGCACCTTGTGTGCAGATCCAGGTACATTACAGCAGAGCTGATTCCATTGCGGCTCGGGAGTGCTTTTGGACGGTCGAGGTAGCTGCCAGCGTTCGCAGGACCTGATTCTCCAGTTTGTCTATATTTTGTTCTGATCATCCCACACTTGTGCACAGTTATATTCACTATTTACACTTTGTATACTCTATAGAGGCTCATGACTCTTGACCCTTCGGTCTATGGGAGTTGGCATGTGTTGGGATTTGGTTCCCTGTTTTTAATATGTATCTATCACTGTTGAATTATTCCGTTATGCTTAAATTGGATAAAGTGAGCTTATGGCTCCGTGATTGTTGTTAATTGGTCAGGCTGGCCTAGCAGTGTGCTGGGCGCCATCACGATCGGATTTGGGGTCATGACACTTATGTGACCCAAATCCAAATCTCAACGAAGTCAAAATGCGTTAAAGGTCACAGGCGTACTGGTACGGTGTGATTCGAAACACATTTTTACAATGTTGCAATTCATGTAAAAATAATATTAAAAGCGGTTAAGAGTTAAATTTGCACATAAGTTAAAAGTATGCTATAAAAATCAGATAATTAAGCCAAATATGACAGTGGAGCGACCGTGCTAGAACCACGGAACTCGGGAATGCCTAACACCTTCTCCCGGGTTAACAGCATTCCTTATCCGGATTTCTAGTTTATAGACTGTTAAATAGAGTCATATCTTTCCTCAATTCGGGATTCAAACCAGTTACTGGGACACCATAAATCTCCCAAGTGGCGACTCTGAATCTATTAATAAATGAATCTCATTTTGATTGTTCTTTAATTGGAAAAAACTCCATTTTTTCAAACCCTTCGCGGGGTAGCGCAGAAAAAGGAGGTGTGACACCTGGTATCTGTCATAACCACACATGCGGTTTGGGTTCCACAAGTGAGGATCCTTAGAAGCGACCAGGAAAGCACGGATGTGGATTTTTGGATAGGAGAACAGATTCAGCAGATGCGGCTAAGAAGACCGCAAAAGCTGGTTTAGGCTAGTTCAGTAGTTTCCGCAGATGTGGTGGAATTTCCGTAGAAGCGGATCTCTATCTGGATGATTAGGACCGAAGAAGCAGAAATTGGGCATTTTAGTGAAAGCCTCAGAAGCGACACATGTTCAGCAGAAGCGGAAATCACTAGACTGAAATACGAAATTCGAGGGTTTAGTTTGAAAAGTTAGTAAAATCAAATTGGAGTTGAGAGAGGGCAATTTTGAGAGGGTTTTGAAGAGGAGATCATTGGGTAACGTTTATTTAATCCTTTCTAGTTATATTCCATCAATCCATGGTTAATTTTATCATTTAAATTCGAATCCGGGATAAATAAATTGGGATAAATTGGAAGAAACTTCTTAGGCCAAAATTCTGAGGTTTGAGTGGGTGTTTGATGTCCGATTTGAGAGATTTTTATGGTCAGACTTGTGAGAGTACGAGGGTTCTGAAAATGTAAAATTAATTTATTTCTGAGATGATGGTTTGAAGGGCATTTTGGTTATTTTACCTAATTTCACGCCTTAACTTTAAATTAAATAGTAAAATCAGTTGCTTGAGATGTTATTTACAATATGTAATTGAATTGAATAGATTTGGGCCATTATGGAGTCAGATACTCGTGGAAAAAGTGTGGTTTCTAATTCATCTTTGTGCTGGTTCTAGGTAAGTGACTTGCCTAACCTTGTGTAGGGGACATTTCCCCTCAGGACATGGTATTTAATATTTGAATGCCTCGTACGTGAGGTGACAAGCGCATACGCGAGCTAATTCTTAAAGAATTTGTTTTTACTTGAAGTATTTCAATTGAGTTTTTATTGCTTATCTTTTTATCCTAATTGTAAGTTTTTCTGTGTTAGCTTAGAGAAGCATGTTTAGTTGACTTACTTGCCTATTTGGTTAAATTGTATTGTTTGTACTCGGTGAAGCATGTTAGGCTAGAATTTACTATTACTTGTTCCGAGTTTAGTATTTTTCTTGTTTGTTTGAGCTGATATTGTATTTTTTAAATTTGGGACTATGGGATGACATCCCGGGAGATCCCCTGTATGGGATATGTTCGGGACTGAGAGTGTGGGGTACCAAGAAATCCCTGGCATATGTATATATATAAGTATTGAGGATATCAAAAGATCCTCGAGATACCAAGAGATACCTGAATTGCTATTGAGGATACCAAGAGATCCCCGAATTGCTATTGGGGATACCAATAGATCATCGGGGTGGCAAAAGATCCCTCTTTATACGTTGAGGATACCAAGAGATCCTCGGGATACCAAGAGATCATCGGGATACCATGAGATCCTTAGTTATCATTTCTGTTGTGAGTAGCATTTCTTTGTATTGTCTTCTTTCTGCTTTCTATTACTGCATTCCTTTTTATCCTGTTTATATCCTCGTTGTAGACTTTATCTATGTTGTTGTTCTTATCCTATCATTTATTGTGTTTTATCTCAGTAGGGTCCTAACATTCCTCATCACTACCCAATCGAGGTTAGGCTTGGAACTTACTAAGTATGGCTGTGGTGTACTCATGTCCTTTCTGCGTATGTTTTTCATGTGCAGATCGAGGTAGCTCTACCCAGACGTATCATGCTCGAGGTAGAGAGATCTAGCAGAGATTTTGAGGTACATTTGCCGCGTCCACAGACCATGAGTCTCTTTCTTATTCTAGCTTTAGCAGTTAGCTTTTCCTTTCGTACTGTTCATTTTAGACATTCTGGAGTTAAAGCAATGTAATTATTCCCATTAGCCTGTGTTCCCATGAGTTTTCGGGTTTTGGGGTGATATTTTAGACTTCCGCATTATTGAGTTGTATATGCCGGAGCGATATTTATATACAATTTTCTTTTAGTTGTTCAGTTTTTCATTAATTATTCTGCAAGCTATATTGTTTTCTGCATTGTTAGGCTTACCTAGTTATAGGGACTAGGTGTGATCATAACATGTTCACGGAGGGCGAACTGGGGTCGTGACACATTAACTAGTACCTTAGAAGTTTGTATTAATTATCATTACTTTAACTGGAATAATTTGATTGGTCAGTTAAAATCTTATAAAATGTTGAATTTTTGTTAGTTACTAGTCATAGGGTAAGAGTTTTGCGCATGAACCCTAATTTAATAAACATATAATTTTTAAAATTATTTAACTACAATATTAAATATTTATGTTTTACTAAAAATTAAAGAATGGAAGAAAGTAGCGTATGATTAGTTTGGGTGTAAATTAAAAGTTAGTATTTTTTTTGCTTTGGGTGTAATTCCCACCTTCATTATTCCATAAAGATATTTCTTTTATTTTTTATTTTTTATTTCATATTAAATACCATGTAATGAATTACATGTAATTATTTTGTGTGTTAAAATTAAGCGAAGATTCATAGACTTTTACAATCCGATAATCTAAATAAAGCTATAATTTGTACTAGTTAAAATTTTGCAACGACTCGACCGGTCGTTTTGAGCTCTAGCGCATCGTTCACCAGTTTGAGGTCATGAGCAGCTTTATTTCAGGTATTATGACTTGTACGCATGGTTGGAATTGAATTGCATAACTTCGGAGTTGATTTGGAAATCGAATTATCATTTCGGAAGCTTTAAGTTGAAAGAATTGACTAAGATTGGATTTTTGAGTAAACGACCTCAAAATTAGAATTTCAAGGTTCCATCAGGTTCATATGATTATTTTGGCCTTGGGCGTATGTCCGGATCGGGTTTCGGAAGACCCCGGAGCGTGTCGCGGCCTATTGTATAAGTTAGCATTTTTGGAGGAATTTAATAAGTTTGGGTTGATGTGCATTTCAGTGTTATCAATGTCCGTTTGGGATTCTGGGACTTGCTCCGTATGGTGATTCTGGTGTTGGGAGCGTGATCGAAAATGAATTCGGAGGTCCGTGGTAGATTTTGGAGTCATTTGGCTAAAGATAGAAATTTAAAGGTTTTTGAGAAGTTTGACCGGGAGTGGACTTTTTTGATATCGGGATCAAATTTTGATTCCGGAAGTTGGAATAGGTTCATAATGTCGAATATGACTTGGAAAGATTTGAGGTTAATCGAACGTGATTTGATAGGATTATGCATCGAATGTAGAAGTTTGGAATTCTAAAGTTCATTAATCTTGGATTGGAGGTCGATTTATGATTTTAGCATTGTTTAACATGATTTGAGAACTCAAGCAAGTCCGTAATGTATTTTGAGACTTGTTGGTGTGAACATAAGGGGTCTTGGAGGCCCCGGATGAATTCCGGGTCGTTACCAGATCATTTTAGGAATTTGAAGATGAAGTGATCAGCTGCCTTCTGGTGTAATCGGATCTACGAGGCTTGGGTCGCAGGTGCGGAGTTGCAGAAGAGGAAATGGGATAGCCATGCTGGGAACACATATGCGGTCGATTTGTCGTAGATGCATGACAGTACCTGTGGAAGGAGAAGCGCAGATATGGAAGCCGAGTCTAGGAGGAGGATCGCAGAAGCATATGGTAGCTCGCACCTACGGAACCGTAGAAGCGGTCAAGTGACCGTATATGCGGAAATGCTGGAATTAGTAAGGTTTAAAATAGGGGTGTAGCTCATTTCAATCTCATATTCTCCATGGGAGTCAATCTTTAGGCGATTTTGGAGCTCTATATTTGTCATCCATGTCATGGTAAAAGTTTTCTACTAGTTTTGAGTTAAATACTTGGATTATATATGGATTAGAGCATAAATATTAGTGAAAATTATAGGTTTCGGGTGGAAGACCTAGAAAATTATATATTGCATTTTTACCATGATTTTGGACATGGAATTGAGAGTAAATTATATATTTGAGTTCATGAGGCCATGGGTAAATTTTATCTTCGAAAATTTTTGAAATCGGGGAACGTATGCCCGAGGGCATTTTTGTCAACTTTTTGATCGGGGTTAGATATTTTTATAAATTGTATTATTATGAGTAATTGAACATATATTAATGAATATTGATTCACGTTCAAGCAACGGTCGTAGTCAATATAACCTGGTCTAATAAGTCCAGAATCGATCCCACAGGGAATTAACCTACCAATTACAACTTTCACAACCCAAGAGTACTTCCGAATCAAGTTCCCAAAATTTCGAGTATATGTTTGTGAGTGTTTCGACTAACTAATTTTGCAAGAATTAAAAAGGCTTAAAAGAAAGAATTGAATGTTGGGTAAAATTATATGGAAAAAGACTGAGGTATTGATTTCCCATATTGATGGAATCCCTTATCGTTATGCTCATACAAATTGTCAATATATTCTATCAATCATGAACGCTATTTGTATAGTAACCCTCTCCCGAGAAATTACAATAATTTACTAGTGCACTCTCCCGAGCTACCCTAGCTAGCTTTAATTTGAATAGTTCAATTAAGATTGCACCCAAGACTTCGTTATTCCTAACCCCGTCTTTACGCCTAAAGTTATAGATTCCTCCAATAACCTAGGTGTGGTGTTGTTCAACAATAAACCTAAATATGCACTATTTTCCAAGTTATGCACACTAAATAGGCACAGCTAATTGGGGATCCTACCAATTAACTACAACAAGAATGAAGTTGAACAAATAGAAATCTAGCTAACAATTTGTAATCACATAAACGATAAGTTCATCACCCAATAGGTTCCATCAAAACCTTAGAAAAGTATTTAGCTACTCATGCTCAAAGAAACAAGAATAATAATTGAATTCATAAATAAATACTTGATATAAAATAAAGGAATGAGTTGAGAGAGTTCTCTCGTACTAATTTTCTTGCAAAAGTAGTGAAAAATAGACAACATGCCTCTATTGGGCGAACTAGGGGTTTATATAGAGGGTTTGGCTTAAAAACTAAATTTTTACACAACTAGGAATACTATTTGCGGCACCTTCCGCGGTTCGTCCGCGGTCGCGGACGAACCGCGAAGTGAACAGTTCTCTGAATCTTCAAAAATCTTCTGCAGGCCTGTTTTTCCGCGGTTCCATCGCGGTCGCGGTGAAATAGCGGGTTTTCACCATGTTCCTTTGGGAATTCGGGAAAACATAAAACATGGAAGTTGTAGCCCTTTTAGTTGGATTTCCAACCATATATTATGGAGCCAAAATGGAGTTTTGAACGAAAAGTTATGTCCAATTTACTAGACAGTGCGCAATATACCTTCATCGATTCTTCACTTGTACTACACTATCAAATTTGACCCCCGAACTCGATCCCGGCTTAATTCCTTTAGCTTTTACTCAGACTTCAAAGCTACAAATCACTTAAATTCATTCCATAATATCCATATTTCTCGGAATCACACCTTCCCGGCTATTTTCAACATAAGTTCTTGACTTGTACCACACTTTGGCCTTTTTCACCATCTTTTGACTCCAAAACTTGCTCTTTTAGTCCTCATTAGCTCATGTGTA
Organism: Nicotiana noctiflora; assembly: GCA_032618575.1. Taxonomy (NCBI): domain Eukaryota; kingdom Viridiplantae; phylum Streptophyta; class Magnoliopsida; order Solanales; family Solanaceae; genus Nicotiana; species Nicotiana noctiflora. The sequence continues at coordinate 409,507 of JASVEL010000955.1, forward strand.
CCTATAACACACTAAGAACACTAATAAAAGCATTTTTGCATCATAAACAATATCAAAACAATAATAAAGCGTGATTATTTAGGGCATAAATATAGTCAAATTTACCTATTATCAATACCCCACACTTAAACCTTTGCTCTTCCTCGAGCAACCTTAATCACACTTTAGGCCAATTTTAATTTATGTCACCCCCAAATTATGTCACAAAAGCTATTTTTCATGATTAACCTAAGATATGCACAATCCTTACCTAACCGTAAACTCTCATGCCAGCACATTATTGCTTACTCTAATTATTACCAAAAACATGCAAATCTACATTCTCCCCCTTGAGTTACACACCCTCACATATTTTATTGAGAGAAGTTCCCACACATAAACAATTCAGAACATGGAACTTATAAATATCGAAAAAATTCACTCACTCTTAACAAAGAACATTCATATGCATACAAACACACCATAGGCTTGCCCCTAGTATAATACTCCACTAATAGAGTTATTCAATCATAGATCAAGAGGTCTTTAAGGGTTGTAATGTTGGCTACGGGACAAGTATGATACATTTGGTTATAGGGGCTAACCTCCCTAAGAACTTTTCTTTTCCTTTTCATAACTTCCCTTTTAGTTTTCTTCCTTATGTCTCCCCTAAACATTCCTTCACCTTTATTTACTTTGAATACCCACTTTTCTTTTGTTGGTGTAACTGACCTTTCTAATTTTCATATTTACATTGATATAGCTCTTTTTCTCAAAATTTATTTTCCCTTTTTTTCCGTTGCTTTGCAACACATTTACATTATTTTGGCCAGTTCACTATTTTCTACCATTCATTCTTGATTTTCCCTTTTTCAATTTCCCTTCACCCCACACTTAGACTTTTGCATATTCATTACAATACAAGTGCTGCTAGGAGGTAAAGTAGAATAATATAATAATTTGGTGAACATTCAAAGGTTATCAAAGAATAGGCTTTAAGCTCAAAGGGGTTAACTAGGATATTATGTACCGGTGAATTCATGTCTATTGATTTATGGGGTTACATAAAGAAATGCCTCTATCCTCTCTACAACTAAACAAATTCTATTTCGCTTTGCAAACATATAGGGCAAGTTCTAGGTATCATGTAAAACATATAATGTAAGTAAAATCTCACACACACATAGCATGCAACTCATTTAGAATCCGGTTTATCTACAAAGTCCTATCAATGTTCAAGCAAGCTGTATTGTGCAATTTAAGGCATATTTAGGATCTATAGTCAAGCTTAGATAATACATTCTCAAGTTCAGTTAAGCTTTGCTAATGTGCATACTTGGGGTTACATGTTACCCTTTGTCCTCTAATCCTAAAAAAAAGAAAAATCTACCTAACCCAGTTCAATAAAAACCCTTGGAAAAGAACCGTGGTCAAAAGAAAAACCAAGGGGGAGATGATACACTACCTAGAAAAAGAAAATAGAAGAAAGAAAAATTCCTACGTGGACCACTTCCCTTAAGAGTACTTGTCCTAAATAGTCCGTCATAAGGAAGAGTCCTCTACTCATATTTTTGTATTTTTTCAAATTTTCTGATTTTTTCTGTTTTTATTCCGACTTAGACCCTTAAGAAACCCGTTGCCAAGTGTTCATCATCGGGCCAAGCCAGCTAATATAATTTACAGCTACATCTACTATATACATTATACAATACAAGATAAGTCCTCCACCCCACACTTAAAATCATGCCATGTCCTCATGGCATAATAATACATGTATAGCACATAAGGGTGAGAAAACTTACCTGGGATCTACCCTGTGTCTAGCCACTTTATCACTTTCTTTTTCACCCTATCCTTCATATTCGGGTTCAGCCTTCTTTTGCATTTCCTGGAAGGTTTGTGCCCCTCTTCCCGGATTATCTTGTGCATGCAGTATGCAAGGCTGATCCCCTTTATGTCTGCCATGGTCCAACCATTGGCAGCTTTGCATTTCTTGAGTACCTGTAATAGCTTTTGAGCCTGCACATCTAGCAAACCAGATGAAGTAATAACAGGTAAAGTGGAGTTAGGACCTACAAATTCATACCTGAGATGAGATGGTAGTGGTTTAAGCTAAAGTTTGGTGGCTCTTCTATGGATGGCTTTGCAGGAGGGGTCTCTCTTTTCTCTAAATGTAGAGGCTCGAATTCAAGCTCTCTCTCCCAAAACCCCTTGCCTTCCAGAGATAGTACCCATTCTGCTAAACTTTCACCATTTACCTCTTCCATGTTCATCAGGCATGCTTGAAGTGGATCTTCAATGGTCAACTCTGCATCATCTATCTCCACTATCACATCAACCGCATCAATAAGAGAGCAATTCACGAACTCACTAGGGCGCCTCATGGATTTTTGCACATTGAAGATGATCTCTTCATCATTCAACCTCATCTTGAGTTCCCCAGTTTCACAATCAATTAGAGCTCTCCCGGTGGCTAGGAATGGTCTTCCTAGGATTATAGGAATTTCCTCGTCCACCTTGCAATCAAGAATTACAAAATCGCCGGGAAAGACGAACTTCCCTACCTGGATAAGCACATCATCTAAAATACCAAATGGACACTTGACAGTCATGTCAGCAAGCTGTAATAATATAGAGGTAGGCCTCGCTCTCCCAATGCCTAGCCTCTTATAAATTACCAATGGCATGAGATTAATGCTTGCCCCCAAATTACAAAATGCCTTTGCAAAGGCATAATTCACTATAGTGCATGGGATGGTAAAGCTACCTAGATCAGATAGCTTCTCAGCTATGGGTCTGGAGACCACTGCACTACAAGTCTAGGTAAGGGTTACGATGGCCAAGTCTTGGAAATCAAATTTCCACGACATCAAATCTTTCATCATCTTAGCATACCCAAGCATTTCTTTTAAAACTTCAATTAAGGGAATGTTTACCTGGATTTGGTTGAGCATCTCAAAGAACTTTTTGTATTGCTCTTCTTTCTGGTGTTTGGCCAACCTTTGGGGGAATGGTGGTGGAGGCCTCTTCTTCCCAATGGCTTGGGACTTTTCCTTCTCTAGCACTTTATTTTCAGCCTGCTAATTTGCCTGTTCAACTTCTTTCTCCGTTCCCTGCTGCTCCTCTTTATTTTTAGCAACTGGCTGGACTGTAACTTCTGTCAACCCTGTGGACTCATCCAGTTCAATGGGCACTGGAGTGAGTGTCTCAGCATTTGTGTTGCTTTTCTCTTCTTCTTTCTCAGTATCAAGATCTCTACCACTTCTCAAAGTCACTGGCATCAGCTGCTTTGGGACTTGGTCTTTTAGGTTTGTTTTTGTATCTGCAGGCAATGTCCCTTGAGGACGATTGTTAAGTAACATAGCAATCTGGCCCATCAACATTTCCATATTTTTGATCGCTGCGTCATGTGCATCTATTCTTTCATTGGTTTTGGCATTTGACCCAATTACCTACTGCATCATAGCTTTCAACTCTACGAACCTATCGTCATGTCTACCCCCATGCTGTGGTGGAGGTGGATGGTGTCCCTGCTGCTGATTGCTGAAATTTTAAGGTCTAGGATATGGAGCCATGTTGTGTGGTGGCCTCATACCTGCTGCATTATATTGTGGCTGAGGAGGCCTATACTGCTGTGGATCCTGCTAACCCCAACTCTGGTTACCTTGTCGCCGCCCTCCATAGTTAGCCACATAATTCATGTCTTCATGCTGATGATGATGTTCATGGTCTGTAGCCCATGGATTACCTATGGGTTGGCTAATACAAGATGTGCATAAACCACCATTGGTAGTGTCTACAATATGAACCTGCTGCTTAACCCCTGATTCTTCCACCTTCTTTGTCAGGATGCTCATTTGTGTCAATAAAGTTGCCACGTTATCCTCTAGAGTGTTGGACGGTTCAGAGGTACACAGTGTACCACTGGAGTGATAGGAGCATTCCTGGTCGTCCACCCGGAATTTTGAGCCATCTTGTCTAGCAAATTTTGGCCCTCTCTCCAAGTCTTGCTCAGAAAAGCCCCACCTGCTGAAGCATCTACAATATTCTTCATACTGTCTGAAAGCCCCATGTAGAACCTTTGACCCAACATCTGCTCAGGAATCCCATGGTGAGGACACATAACAAGCATACCCTTGAATCTGCCCCAAGTTTCATGTAATGTCTCCATTGGTTTCTGCTTGAAGCTCACAATCTCATCAATTTGTTGAGTTGTCTTATTAGGTGGATGAAACTTGTTGTGGAATTGCTTGAGTAACTCATCCCAAGTTGCAATAGAGTTTATGGGGAGTGAGTTTAGCCATACCGGCACAGCCCCTGTAACTGAGAACGGAAATAGCAATAGTCTGATGGATTCCGGAGTCACATTCGGTTGCCTTTGTGTCTTGCATATTGAGAGAAAGTTCTTTAGGTGCTGTTGTTGATCTTCAACCTGAGACCTAGAGAATAATCCATTGTTTTGCAACAAGTGTATCATGTTGTTAGTAATCTGGAATGACTCAGCTTGAATTGCTGGAACAACGATGGCAGTTGCCAAATTATCCGTTGTGAGTTGTGCCCAATCATATAGTGCACCTTCTTGTGCCTCCTACGCCTCTTGCATATTTAACCAGTCTTGCTGGTTTGGTTCATTTACGTCACCCATGTCGGAGTCTAGTTAGATTGGTTGTTGAGATTGCCGAATTTGTTTGATAGCCTTGTTACGTGCCCGGAAAGTTTGCTCGGGGTCTGAGAGTCCTTCAATTAGTTCTCCAGTCCTTGCAGATTTTCTAGGCATGCACCTGAGTACCCAATTCAACAACCGTCAAAATATTTAATGTAAATGTCACGCCCCAAATCGGGGAACATGACCGGCGCCTGACCGGGTTGCCCCAATCAAGCGGACCTGGGTGCCTTTCATTCCCACGCGTTACCCCTGTATTGATTGTTTCCCATTAACCAACTATCTTACTAACCATGAAAGATTTCACATTAAACAATTGAAACCATACGAGTGATTCATTAACAAGTTTGCAGTTTTTACAACGCCCGACATAACATTATGTATACATAAGACTCCCACAGTTTACATGTCTATGGAGCCTCTAGGATACAAAAAGGGAAATACAATACTTGCCGGTAACAAGGCTCCGGCTATACCTTACAAAACCAAAATGAAATCTAAACCGAAGTGGCATGAACCACACAAGGCCCCGAGGAAGAAAGGGGCTCACCAAAACGGGCAGTGGAAGGAGAAGGATACTACTGCCGATGAGCTGAAGTGCCTGCTACTGATCCACCTACAATCATAACACGAATGTAGCGTCCCCGGCAAAAGGGACGTCAGTACACTTAAATTGTACTGGTATGTATGGACAAACTTTGTCCCAAGTAAACTCAAGCCATTGAATTACATCAACAATTAATAAACCAGCTAACCATGTTTCCACATTTTCCTCATTTCAAATAATTCTCAACACAAAGCACTTTCTACAATCAACCAATTTAACAATAACCAATCAATCACGTAAAGCACAAGTAGTCAAACAAAGGAGCAATCAGTGCCCCACAGGTTGCAAACTCTCCTGTTGTCTCCTTTCACAATTTCACATTTATTGATTTTTGTATCAATTTTCAATAGCGATTTCGATCGCTTTCCATCCTTATTGCCCCCGACCACCCTTATTACCTCGGCCACCCTTATCACCCCAACCCACACCTTATTTCCTCACGTTGCGGCGCGCAACACGACCCCGTCTTACAGTTTAAAACACAACAATTTCAAACAGCAGATAAGGTACTACACACAATTTCAACAAGTTCAAATAAGCAACTTGCACATTGTTTCATGTTCTCCATTATTTTTCAAATCAATATCACAACCATGTTACAATATTTCCACAATTCAAGTGTTTCATCTCTTTCCACAATAAACAAATTCTCAAGCGTTTCGTTCGTTTTACACAAGGTGCCATATAGGCCATCATAATCATTATTCACAATTCTTTACCCATTTCGACTCTCATTTAACTTTCGGTTCATATTCTATACCACATCACTCATATTTCAACTACAACTTTGAGAATTTCACACAATTTGTCAAATTAACATTAACCAAACAAATTTCACACATATAGGCGATTTCACAAGAATCAAAATTAGCCATACATACCTGGTGATGAGTTTTCTTCCTACTTTATGCTTACCCAAGATATCCTACTCTTGCCAACCTTGTTCTTGAAGACTCTTACTTCTACTCAGTTCTTTTTACTAGAAATCAAGTTCAATAATCATGCATGAGTGTAAAAATTCTATTTTCAAAAGCTATTATATGCAAACCTCTCTTTACCCAATTTAAAATAGAAAATCAAAGAAAATAGTTAGGGTTTTTTCCTTGAAAAGATTTGGGGAAGTTGAATCTTTGCCCTAGAATCCTTTGAACTAAGATGGTTGGAACAATCTTTGAAGATGAAAGATTTCTCTCTCTAAAAACCCTCTCTTCTCTCTCTAATTTTGGTAAGATGATATGATAAAATGAAGTAGAAAGGTGTTATATTAAAGAAGAGATCGGGTCAAAATGTTACAAAAATCTGGGCCGGGGCAAATCTGCGGTGCACTTTGCGACCGCAGAATCAACATGCGGTCCGCATAGTGACCGCAGAATGGCCTCAAAATTGACTCAAGTTCTGTTACAGAATGCGACCGATATGCGGTCCGCATTCTTGATCTGCGGTCGCAAAGTGCACCGCAGATTCACTATGCGATCGCATATCGACCGCATTTTGAACACGATTTTTTTGGAGACTTTCTGGAATGTTTTGCGGCAAAAATACGGTCCGCATATCAGGTTTGCGGTCGCATTCTTGACCGCATATTTGACATTTTTCGGAAAAATTAATTCTCTACATTTTTGAAACTTAAATCACTACCAAGGGTCCGAACCGCGGCGAGCCACGCATTCCTAACACATTATTCGGACCATGACACTATAGCTACTAGGTTTTATGCACAAAAATTTTACGGGGCCTTACATCCTCCCCCTTAAGATCATTCGTCCTCGAATGAGGACTTTGAAAATAAATTGGTTTTGAAAGACATGATATGCAAGCTATCAAAATTTTGACTAACTCTTATATTTTAGAAAAATTTCGCCAGAGTTTCCTTTGTATTATGGACATATCCACCTGTCAGAGGGCCCCCGAAACACATTACCAAATAACAATACACAAATACAACATTTCCCACAACTGGTATACACTTCCTTACCTCAACGATTGCACATATTCTATCATATTGTTACAATTTCACAGAAACTAGTCACTTCAATGAATTATTACCTTATTAAACCAAATTAACACCATGTACACTCAACAAACTATTACCAATCTACACTTACTATTAGTTGTTTATTTAACACGTAAATCTTTATAAGGCTTTTATTTATCAAGAACGGTTCAAGTGACCCAAGGTAACAACACATTTAACTCATTACAAAATGAAGGGGACTTTACTAATACTAAGAGGGAAACAACTTAGACAAGATGACAGTTACTAGGAGTAGGAGGGTCACCTAATTTCTTCTAGGCTTGATCAAACAAATGGGGGTACTTTTCCTTCATCTCTTTTTCTGCTTCCCATGTGGCCTCCTCAACTTGTTGACTTCACCACAATACTTTAACAGAGGCAACTTCCTTATTTCTCAACTTACGGACTTGTCTATCAAGAATGGCGACGGGAACTTCTTCATATGACAAATCTTCATTAACCTCTATAGCCTCGACCGGCATGATGGTGGATGGATCTCCAATCACTTTCTTCAACATGGACACATGGAATACCGGATGCACTGATGACATCTCAGGAGGCAACTCTAGCCTATAAGCAACTTGACCAATCCTTTGAACGATCCAATATGGCCCGACATACCTAGGACTCAATTTCCCTTTCTTCCCGAATCACATGACTCCCTTCATAGGAGATACCCTTAAGAACACCCAATCATCGACTTGAAACTCCAAATCCCTTCGGCGAACGTCCGCATAGGATTTTTGACGACTCTGTGCTGCTTTCATTCTCTCCTGAATAACCTTGACCTTTTCCATAGCTTCGTACACCATATCCTGGCCCTAGCAATTCCGCTTCACCTACCTCAAACCACCCGATTGGCGACCTACATCTTCTCCCGTACAATGCCTCAAATGGGGCCATCCGAATGCTAGCATGATAGCTATTATTGTAAGCAAATTCTATCAGTGGCAAGTGTTCATCCCAATTACCTTTAAAATCTAAGACACAAGCCCGTAACATATCTTCAAGCGTTTGAATGGTCCGCTCGGCCTGGCCGTCGGTCTGCGGATGGAAAGCTGTGCTGAGATTCACCTGAGTTCCCAAACCTTGCTGAAACTTCTTCCAAAAGTTAGCTGTGAACCGAGCCCCGCGATCCGAGATAATAGAAAGTGGAGTGCCATGAAGTCTTACTATCTCCTTGATGTACAATTTTGCATATTGCTCCGCGGTATCAGTGGACTTGACAGGCAGGAAGTGGGCTGATTTGGTGAGTCGATCTACTATCACCCATATTGAATCGAACTTACGCTGAGTAAGAGGTAACCCTACCACAAAATCCATATTGATCATCTCCCATTTCCACCTTGGTATTTCTATAAGCTGAGTTAATCCACCGGGCCGTTGATGCTCGGCCTTCACTTGTTGACAGTTCGGACATTTAGCTACAAAGCTTGCTACATCCCTTTTCATACCGTTCCACCAATAAATCTCCTTAAGGTCATGATACATTTTCGTGGAACTTGGGTGTACCGAATACCTGGAAATATGAGCCTCTGCCATTACCCTTTCCCGAAGCTTGTTCACATCCGGAACACATAAACTACCTTGACACCGCAATACACCATCCTCGCTGCTGAGTACAAATGCCGAGATCTTGTCATTCATAACCGCTTCCTTTACCCGAACCAATGCTGGATCCATGAACTGTTTTTCCTTGATTTCTGCGACTAGTGATGATTCTGCTCCATTATGCACCAAGATATCCCCCTCGGCTGACGCCGAGATACGAACCCCCAAACTGGCTAATTGGTAAACCTCTCGAGCCAGGGGTCTCCGATCCACACCCAAATGAGCCAAACTACCCATGGATTTTCGACTAAGAGCGTCGGCTACCACATTTGCCTTTCCTGGATGGTACAATATGTTCATATCATAGTCCTTGAGCAATTCTAACCACCGCCGCTGTCTCAGATTTAGCTCCTTCTGCTTGAACAAATACTGGAGGCTCTTGTGGTCTGAAAACACATCTACATGAACTCCATAAAGATAGTGCCGCCATATTTTCAAAGCAAACACAACAGCTGCAAGCTCCAAATCGTGCGTCGGATAATTCTTCTCGTGATTCTTGAGTTGCCTGGAAGCGTAAGCTATGACTTTCCCGTGCTGCATCAATACACATCCCAAACCAACCTTGGAGGCATCACAATAAACCACAAATCCCTCTGTGCCTTCTGGCAAGGCCAATACTGGTGCCGAGGTCAATCTTGACTTCAATTCCTGGAAACTTTTCTCACATGCTTCGGACCACTGGAACTTAACTGCCTTCTGCGTTAGTTTTGTCAATGGGGAAGCGAGGGTTGAGAATCCCTCTACAAACCTCCGATAGTACCCTACCAAACCCAAGAAGCTACGTATCTCTGTCGGGGTCGTGGGTCTAGGCCAATCTTTCACTGCCGCAATCTTTTGAGGATCCACCTGAATTCCCTCACTGGAAATAACATGCCCTAGAAAGGCTACGGACTCCAACCAAAACTCACATTTTGAGAACTTGGCATACAATTGGTGCTGAAGAAGGATCTGCAATGCTGCTCTGAGGTGAACGGCATGATCTTCCCTGCTCCGAGAGTAGATGAGGATGTCGTCAATGAATACAATTACAAAGGAATCTAGGAATGGCTTGAAAACCCGATTCATAAGGTCCATGAAAGCTGTCGGGGCATTGGTTAGCCCAAAAGACATGACCAAAAACTCGAAGTGACCATAACGAGTTCTGAAGGCGGTTTTAGGAATATCCTGCTCCCTGATTTTTAACTGGTGGTACCCAGACCGTAAATCAATCTTTGAGAAGAACTTCGCTCCCTGCAATTGGTCAAACAGATCATCCACTCGAGGCAAAGGATATTTGTTCTTGATGGTGACTTTGTTGAGTTGCCGATAATCAATACATATTCGGAGTGACCCATCCTTCTTTCAGACAAAGAGAACCGGAGCACCCCACGGCGACACACTCGGTCGTATGAACCCTTTCTCTAATAAATCCCTCAGCTGCTCCTTTAACTCCCTTAACTCTGCTGGAGCCATTCTGTATGGTGGAATGGATATTGGTTGAGTATCTGGCAATATATCGATCCCAAAATCAATCTCCCTATCTGGCGGAATGCCTGGAAGCTCATCTGGAAACACTTCAAGAAATTCATTCACAATTGGCACGGACTCGAGGGTAGGCACCTCTGAGGTGGTGTCCGTTACCCGAACCAGGTGATAGATACACCCTTTCTTAATCATCTTCGAAGCGTTAAGGTAGGAAATAAACCTACCCCTTGGCACTACACCATTTCCTCTCCATTCAATAACCTGGCTCATTAGGGAACTCGAGCCTCATAACTCTCGTTCGACAGTCAAGTTTGGCAAAGCACGAATAGAGCCAATCCATCCCCATAATTACATCAAAATCTACCATCCCAAGCTCAATAAGATCGGCTGTGGTATCACGACCACTCACCGTGACAATGCAATTTCTATAGACTCGTGAGGTTGTAATAGAATCACCAATCGGAGTCGAAACAGAGAACGGCTCATGAAGCTGTTCGGGTTTTATCCCAAAACTTGAAGCAATGAATGGAGTAACATAAGACAAGGAGGACCCTGGATCAATAAGGGCATAGCAATCAATAGTCTGAACAGACATGATACCTGTAACAACATCTGGAGAAGCCTCGGCATTTTGGCGGCCACTCAATGCATAGAATCGGCTAGGTCCACCCCTACCCCGAGCTCCACCCCTAGCTGCACCACGCCCCGCTGATGCTGGAGTACGCGCTGATGATGTAGCAGCTGAAGAACCGGATGACTGAGCAGATCCCCTACCTATACCCTGACGGGGTGCACGACAGTCTCGTTGAATGTGACCTCTCACCCCGCACCCGAAGCACACCGGAAGGTCAAGGTAGCAAGTCTCTGTATGAAATCTCCCACACTTAGGGCATGTAGGTCTCCCCTGCTGCTGGGATCTCACCCCAGGACGACGAGACTGACGGGACCTCCTGCTGTCTGAACCAGGTCTCGAGTAACTGCCCTGCTGATGACTGTGCACGGATGGCGGTGCAATCGCGGAGGACTGAGCATATGACTGGGATGGCCCTGATGACCCTTTCCCTGGAAGTGATCTCCCCGAATGACCCATTGACCGGGCCCTGCTGCTATTTTCTCTTTCTGCACGAATCTTCAATTTCCTGGCCTCTGTGGCTTGAGCAAACCCCACGATCCTCCCATAGTTCATATCTGAGTGCAAAGCTGCTGTGGCGGCCTCATTCACTACCAAAGGGCTAAGGCCCCTGAACAAACCGTCGAACCCGGGCATCCATGGTCGACACTAAATGAGGAGCGTACTTGGACAACCTTACGAACTCCATGTGATACTCCCAAACACTCATACCGCCCTGTTTGAGAACCTCGAACTCAGTGGCACGGGCTGCCATTGCCTCAGCAGGTAAGAAGTGGTCTATGAATGCATCTACGAACTCATCCCATCTGGCCGGAGGGCTCCCTTCTTCACGGGAATCCTCCCACATTTCGAACCATGAACGTGCCGCTCCCTTCAGCCTGTAAGAGGCCAACTCTACCCCCTCTATATCTGTAGCCTTCATCACTCTGAGGGTCTTGTATATCTCATCAAGGAATTCCTGTGGGTCGGCCTCTGGATCGGTACCTGAAAATTCTGGAGGGGCCAATCGCAAGAACTGGTGGACTCTGGAGCCAAAGGAATCTCCCTGTCCGCTGGAGGATGCAGGGGCATCATGGGATCTCTAGGTCTGGGCGGCCACTAACTGTGTTAACATATGAATGGCTCCCCTAAGATCTTCATTAGAGATACCAGAGCCCGAAGCGGGAACTGTATCTGAGTCAGGAACACTGGCAGGAGGAATGGTGGCATCCTCTGCTGCTGCTGGAATAGGGACACTTGGGTTTTGAACAGATGGGCCAGGCAAATTCGGGACTGGTGGGTCATTCTCTCCCACGGCATCGGGTACATGATTAACGGCCGCACTTGGGCCGGCATTGGCCTTAAGGCCGAGTCTAGCCTTCTTCTTAGGTGCCATATTCTGAAAATTTGGGAACAAGGCGCGAATAGACACAGATATTTCCACATTGCACTTTACCGCACGATATAGATTAACAAAGAAATAGGTAAATTCCTAAATGCTCGTGTAGCCCCCTACTTATATGATGTGGTCGACAACACACCTATAAGAAGGGCACTACTAGACACGGCTCCGAGACATCCTAGGACACTTTAAAAACCATAGGCTCTGATACCAAGTTTGTCACGCCCCAAATCGGGGAACATGACCGGCGCTTGACCGGGTTGCCCCAATCAAGCGGACCTGGGTGCCTTTCATTCCCACGCGTTACCCCTGTATTGATTGTTTCCCATTAACCAACTATCTTACTAACCATGAATGATTTCACATTAAACAATTGAAACCATACGAGTGATTCATTAACAAGTTTGCAGTTTTTACAACGCCCGACATAACATAATGTATACATAAGACTGGAGTCCCACAGTTTACATGTCTACAGAGCCTCTAGTATACAAAAAGAGAAATACAATACTTGCCGGTAACAAGGCTCTGGCTATACCTTACAAAACCAAAATGAAATCTAAACCGAAGTGGCATGAACCACACAAGGCCCCAAGGAAGAAATGGGCTCACCAAAACGGGCAGTGGAAGGAGAAGGATACTACTGCCGATGAGCTGAAGTGCCTGCTGCTACTGATCCACCTACAATCATAACACGAATGTAGCGTCCCCGGCAAAAGGGACGTCAGTACACTTAAATTGTACTGGTATGTATGGACAAACTTTGTCCCAAGTAAACTCAAGCCATTGAATTACATCAACAATTAATTAAGCCAGCTAACCATGTTTCCACATTTTCCTCATTTAAAATAATTCTCAACACAAAGCACTTTCTACAATCAACCAATTTAACAATAACCAATCAATCACGTAAAGCACAAGTAGTCAAACAAAGGAGCAATCAGTGCCCCACAGGTTGCAAACTCTCCTGCTGTCTCCTTTCACAATTTCACATTTATTGATTTTTGTATCAATTTTCAATAGCGATTTCGATCGCTTTCCATCCTTATTGCCCCTGACCACCCTTATTACCTCGGCCACCCTTATCACCCCAACCCACACCTTATTTCCTCATGTTGCGGCGCGCAACACGACCCCTCCTTACAGTTTAAAACACAACAATTTCAAACAGCAGATAAGTTACTACACACAATTTCAACAAGTTCAAATAAGCAACTTGCACATTGTTTCATGTTCTCAATTATTTTTCAAATCAATATCACAACCATGTTACAATATTTCCACAATTCAAGTGTTTCATCTCTTTCCACAATAAACAAATTCTCAAGCGTTTCGTCCGTTTTACACAAGGTGCCATATAGGCCATCATAATCATTATTCACAATTCTTTACCCATTTCGACTCTCATTTAACTTTCGGTTCATATTCTATACCACATCACTCATATTTCAACAACAACTTTGAGAATTTCACACAATTTGTCAAATTAACATTAACCAAACAAATTTCACACATATAGGCGATTTCACAAGAATCAAAATTAGCCATACATACCTGGTGATGAGTTTTCTTCCTACTTTATGCTTACCGAAGATATCCTACTCTTGCCAACCTTGTTCTTGAAGACTCTTACTTCTACTCACTTCTTTTTACTAGAAATCAAGTTCAATAATCATGCATGAGTGTAAAAATTCTATTTTCAAAAGCTATTATATGCAAACCTCTCTTTACCCAATTTAAAACAGAAAATCAAAGAAAATAGTTAGGGTTTTTACGTTGAAAAGATTTGGGGAAGTTGAATCTTTGCCCTAGAATCCTTTGAACTAAGATGGTTGGAACAATCTTTGAAGATGAAAGATTTCTCTCTGTAAAAACCCTCTCTTCTCTCTCTAATTTTGGTAAGATGATATGATTGTGAGCACGTGATTTTTACCCTACACATGAGTCGTTCCTATAAAATTCAAAATAAATGATTTTTAATTATTTTCTAAATTTTGTGTGAATTTTTGTTTAGTTGTTTTGCATGTCATTTGCGTGTGATAAATGAAAATACAAAAAAAATTGCATCTTTAGGAAATTAATTCTTTTTCTAACAAATTAAAGAAAAAATCAAAAAATTAGTTAGCTTTTAAATTGAAAATTGCCAAAAAGAAGTAATTAGTTAGTCTTAATTAGTGCCAAATAAATACAAAGAAAATAAAATACAAAAAAAAATAAGGGAGGAAAATACAAGGAAAGAAATACAATACAAAAGAAAAATACAAAGACACAAAAGACTTGGGCCAAAATAACACTAGCCCAAACGATTTCCGCCCAGGCCCAAGTGACTGGCCCAAACGGCTCCCCAGCCCCAGCCCGACCGGTCAAAACGCCCCAGCCCAAAGACCCTGCCCATTTCCCTCTTTATACGATCACAACCGTTAAAGAAAATCAATCCAACGGCTGTGATAATTTAGTATAATTTCATATGCTAAACACATTAAAGACAAGACTTCTTCTCTTTTGTCTCTAAAACCTTAACTGAACAAACACACACGCACTGTTTCTATCTCTCATCTCTCAAACCAGCCGTCTCCTCTTCTTCACTGTCACCATGGCCGCCGCCTAGGTTTCCGCCGCGTGTGGCGGCGGCCGGCCACCTTTCTTGACAAAACCAACACCAAAATATTCCCCTCATCTCCCTCATCCCATTTCTCCAAGCCATTGTCTTCAAACACCAACCAAACACCCCAAACCACGGCGGCGCCGCCACCCACCTCCCACGGCGGCGCCGCCACCCAAACACTCCAAAAGTCACATGCTCTTATCCCCACCATTCTTTTACACTGTGACACGAAAGAATCAAGTCAAAAGGGCTGCCGAAATTCAAGATTCAAAATCGGTTTCAAGAACTTTTCAAGAAATCTGCCGAAAAAGAAAATAATCAAGAAAGGCTCAAGAAAATGAAGAGAAAACAAAAGAAAAAAGAGAAAGGAAAAACAGGAAATAACGGCAGAAGAAAGCTAAGTCTTCTTCTCTTTGTTTTTGTTTAATTGTTGGAATCTCTGTTCTATACATGTAAGTTTGTTTTAAGTCAGAGGTTATAATCGAAGAATCGCGCTGTTTGGATTGATTAACTTGAACTGTTCCTATTTTTTTTATATGATAGTTTTAAGGCTTAATAAACCTTGAATAATTGTTAGTATAATTTAGTTTCATTCTGAAATTAGTAATTGGTATGAATTTTGTTTTCTTGGTTAATTTCTGATTTTCTGAATTCTATTTTTTGTTTGGCTCGCTTCTTAATTTCTGATACCTGTATGATTTGATGGCCCGTGAATTCGTTGAATCCTTCTGTTTAAAATTGATTAATTGCTGATTGTTAAAATTGTTTAATTGTGATTAGTAAATCTGTTTAGTGTTGAAAGATAAGTAGGTTCGAGCTGAGTAGTAGGATGTTTTGGTAATTTGTTTAAATTCAGTGAATTCTATAGTGATAACATTTAGGATGTATTGGTTATAGCTGTTAGTTAGTGATTAAGCTCGATTAGCGAATTCGACTTTAGACTAGTTTAGATTCGAGTTAGGTCGATAGTTGAAATCGCACTATTCATAGCAACCTAAGGTGTTTTACTAAATAGAATCAATTGCGACTAGTTGTCTCGATTAATAAGACTCACCATCTATCAATTGTTCCCTCGAGTCTTGTTAATTAGATAATTAATCATAAGTGGCCATATTTGTAAGATTGCCTAAGGTTGGCTATAGGAGAAGTGTGATTTTAATTAATTGAATTAAGTTGGATTTAAAGTAGTTAATAGGGCCAATTGGCTAATTGAGCAACAGTCACATAATTGTGGCTATTTGATAAATACAAATCTGGAAATAGGCTAAAATGGGAGAAAAATACAGAATTTGAAGTAGGTAATAAGCAGTAAAAAGTAAGGGTAAAAGGGGAAAAGGAAGTTGGTAAACTTGTAATAAGTTTAAAAGAAAAAGGGTGCAATTGGGATAAGAATTGGCATAGTTGTTATAAATATAGAGCTTTTAGGGAAATTTGGGCATAACAAAAGGTATCTTAGTTAATAATAAAAGAGAATGAGGGCACAATAGGTAATGCAAGGGAAATAGAACATGGTAGAGTATTCTAGAATGGGTCTTAGTGTAGAATTCAATGAATTAATTACACTAACTTGTGCAACAAGTCAAGAATTGAAGGGTTTTTAATAAAAATTCAGATTTTTCTTTTATGCCTATAAATAGGTGATTTTAGCTTGAATAAAGGGGGTTCCTTCTGATTTTTAGGGTCTCTTTTAGCATTTGGAACCAAATAAACCTAGAAAAATCCCAAAAATATTAATTAAATTCCAGATCTGAAATTAACATTTCAGATTTGTTTTTCTTATCTTTTTTTCTTCAAATTATCTTCAAAAAACCCAAAAATAATAGTAGAATCAGTGGAAGTTGTTATTTGAATGTGAAATTGGTTTTTTGAAACATTTCAAAGTTCTGAAAATTGTTTCCTGGGTTTAATTGTCGATTCCACTGTTGCTGAAATGTTGAGCTATTGTAGCTGTGACTGTCACCGTTGAACTGCTGGTTAAATTATACTTTGCGACTGTTCGTAGATCTAATGGAATCTCTTCAAATTTCAGGTACACATTTGTAATTTCAAGCTATTGGAAATAAATTGAAGAGCTGTTCATTTTTCTCTTGGCTGAATTCCATTTAATTCTGTTTTTTTTGTTTTTTTTTATGTATTCATAAATAGAAATTAATTTGGAATTCAGAATTGTGTTAGTAATTTGTTATGAGTCTTCCAAGGATTTGGTTAGGGAATTTAGGTGTTTGGGTGTGCTTTGGGGTATTGAAGTATGCTATGAAAATTAGATTGATTTAAAGGATTGTTGAATGTTTGTTTGCTCGTTTTCATTTGGATTGTAATATGAGGTAAATAGACTTTCATACGGCACAGTGAAGCCAAGGATTTGAAAGTGCATTTAGACTTATTTTCGTGAACATTTTTCAGAATTTGGAAGTATGGAACATCTTAGGTTTTAATTGTAACTTAATTATCTTGGCATTCACATCTTTTATCATAATAACATAGATTTATCCATTAACCCTTTTCTCACTACTAACTATCATAAATTGAATTCTCGAATCTATAATGTGAGGATTTCAAGTTTACCATACGGTCATTCTCAGTTTGTAGAGATGATTTCAAAAAAACATTCTATGTTTAACGATTCTTTGCTATGTTACTATAACAGATTGCTTCAATTCATTAGTACTAGTAAAACTTTCCTAGTGCCATTGTGCCTTTGTTTATAAATGTTATGTTTTAGATTCAAAGGCTATGGTGGCAACTGTTCGGTCCTGCATATCTTGTAAAAATTGATGAACTGATGGAATTTGCGGCAATGAGCCCCCGTAGTTTGCTCTGGTTAAGTATGATCCTTGGAATAAATCAAGGCGTGCCACGCCAAACAAAAATGACAAATTGAATAGCCCTCTTCTATTATAAATTGAACCTTAGATTTCGGGGCGTGCCATTTAGCAAATTTCATGGCCCTCGCAAAGTACAAACGCGAAATTACTTTAGGCGCGTTAGTTAATAATAATACCTTCCTAATCACGAGTGTGCACTTGGTGCGACTCAAATCCAAATCTCGGCAAAGCCGAAATACACCGAAAGTCATAGGCGTACTGGTTGCGGTATGACTCGAAGCGTGTTTCCGCAATGTCGCAAATTCTTAAAAATAATATTTATGTAAAAAGCACATTATGTTGTTAAAATCTATAATTAAGTCAAACAAGAGTCGGGAACGACAGTGGAGCGACCGTGCTAAAACCACGGAATCCGGGAATGCCTAACACCTTCTCCCGGGTTAACAGAGTTCCTTATCCGGATCTCTGCTTCGCAGACATTTCTAAGAGTCAAAATTCCTCGGATTCGGGATTAACCGGTGACTTGGGACACCATTATCATTCCCAAGTGGCGACTCTGATTAATCTCTAATAAAATCCCGAACCGATTGTCCTTTAATTGGAAAAACTCCTTCCCTTACGTTATTTTATCCGTTTCGGGTATTTGAGCGTCGGGGTATACCCTACGAGTGTATTCATATGCTTATAAGTGTTGGGGTAGTAAAAAAGGGAGGTGTGACAGCTCTGGCGACTCTGCTGGGGATCCAACCCTGAACTTCGGTTTCAGGGTTTAAGAACTCGAGCTCCTTAGAACTGCCGTTCGCGTTTTTTGTTTGACTTCATTATGTGATTTGAATAACATGCTATGTGCTTTATCGCTTTGATATTACGTGGATTGTATATAAAATTGTGCCGAAAACCTTTCTCTCTTCACCCCCGGGGATGTGCTTACTGGTTGAGACTCCCCTTTCTGTTAAAGTCACCTTAAATTAAGAAAAACAGAGGCCGGATAAGTTACAAAGCCGATTGACTCCGCGGGTTACCGGTACGTAGCCCCCTCCTCGATTCGAGTTGTCCGCTCGGGTACACGGTCTAGCAATCCATGAAACCATAAGATTTTGAACATAGGTCTAGGACGATTATTTGCATCATATTTGACTTAGGGGACTCAACACGGGGGTTGGGTCCGTCTGGGACAGGTGACCCGGTATTGAAAAGACCGAGCATGCTATGTGTTGCATTTTATTGTCCTTGATCGTTATGCGGACCGGCGGAAATCCCGAGGATAGAAAAATTGTTGAAAAAGGAAAAGAGAGAGAGGAAAATAAGATTTGTAAAAAATAGGTATTCGGAAAATTTGAAAATTGGAAAAAAAAAAAAAGAAAAGGTGGAACATTTTTTGAAATAATTGGTCAAATAATCTGACCGAACTACGCAGGTTTGATTCTCACCGTTAGGTGGGATACGTAGGCAACCCTCGTCGGGTCCAACCACCCCTTAAAAAATAAAAAAAATGTGTATTTAGTTTTCAATAAAATCAAAGTGACGTTATTTTTGAAAATAGCCGAATGTTCCGAAAGGACGTCGGAAGGTTGTTTTTTGCAAAAATTGCCACTTTGAATCATTTTTAATAATTTGCAGCCACAGCCTTGAAATATTCCTTGTGGAGATGTTGCAAGGCCATAGCCGCAAAATCAAGTCCGGGTTCACACCCCTTTTGCAAAAATAATCAAAAAATATCAAATTTTTGATTTTGTTATAAATAAGTCGGGTGATGCTATTCTTGCTCAAAATATGCCGAATGTCCCTCAAAAGACACCGGAAGGCCGTTTTTGCAAGAATAGCCACTTTGAGTCATTGTAAATAATTTTGGACACAGCCTTGAAATATTCCCTCGCGAAAATGTTGAAAGGCTGTATCCGCAAAATTAAGTTTGAGTCATCACTCAACTTTTCAAAAAATATCCACTTTATCAAATAAGCCATTACATGGCCGAAATTTTGCTGAAATAGCCACAGTTTTGCATTTTTAACTTCCTTAGTCTTATGTTGGCCTGTGTCGGTGCTGAACGATGCCCCATAGGCCCCATGATAAAATTTTTTGAATTTGCATCTTTCTTAAATAAATTTTGCAAAAAAAAAAAAAAAAAAAAAAAACCACTTTGTCTAAACAAGCCATTACATGGCCAATTTATGAAAAATAGTCTTGTGTTGGTTTATGGTGACACCAAAAATATTCTTATTCTTGTAGAAATCTCCTACACAAGTTTGTAGTTGGGATCGGCTTCTATACTTTTCCTTCAAAGAAAAAAAAATCAAATAAATATCTCTTTATTTCTTGCATTAATTTGCAAGAACTACGCTCGGTCTGATTCATGCGGGGTCATGATACGTAGGCAATCCACATAGGATTCGACCATATCCATAACCAAAAAGAAAAAAAATGAAAAACTACAAAAAAAAAGAGGAAAAATGAAAAAAAAAACCACAAAAAGGAAAAAAGAAAAGAAAATAGTAGGAAAAAAAAAGAAGGTGATCAATAAGCGGGATACCATAATGCTGACGTGCTGGCTTCGTTTTGTTGTGTCCATTTTCAGAAAGGTGGTTGGTTGTGGTTCCAAAATAACTCTTCCCTATAATACAACGTCAGAGGACAATGGCAGAGAGTCTCAAGGCTGAGTGGGTTGGTAGCGGCACCCGACAACAGCTGGTTGAACGGAACCACATGTTAGTTGAAGAAGTCAAAATATTGAGACAACACGTGGCTGAAATGTATCGGGCGTGGATGGATAGAAAAACACTACCTCCGCCACCACCTAGTTTCATGGACCCCGTCCTTACACCGAACCCGATGCCAAATATACCTGCCTATCGCAGCCTTTCCAGCCACCCCAATAGCTCCATCACTCGGTATCCACCTATTTTTTCCCAGGAATGCGCTCCAATCACATCCACTGTTCCTGACGGTAAACACCCACCCGAAGCTCATGTTGCCCAACATTACCCCTCCGAGGTTGTTCATCAGGACCCCAAACAGAGCCCGCAGGTTGAACCTCCCCAACGACAAGGTCCAGTGGTCGTCTTTGCTAAAGGCCCTCTATATCGAACCCATGGATATCCTTGTAATTCTCCTGGCCCTTACTTCTCCCCACGAGCATACCAGAAACCCCACGGGTCAGGTTTTAGGCCAAATCAGGCCTTTAGAAATGAGAGGCTACTGAAACGAGAAAAGTCTCTTACCCCTTTGGGAGAATCGTATGCCAGTTTGTTCCACAAGTTGAAGCAACTGGGCATGTTGAAACCAATTCAGATAAAAATGTCAAATCATCGGTCAAAGAGGTGTGATTTTTCTCAAATGTGCGCATATTGCTCAGGCGCCCCGGGGCATGACACAGAAAAATGTTGGAAGCTAAAAAAGGCAATTCAGGAGCTTATCAATGCAGGCTACATTGCCGTACAAAATCCGGATATAGTCGACACCCGTATGGTTGATGCAGAAGGCAGTGGCTAAAGATATTGTGCTTGGTAATTGGAAATATGCTTCATTTGGGGTTTATCCAAAGTAGAATTTTTGGTGGCTTATTTTGTTGTCATTTCTGTTACCCGGGTTATTTCGGGGTTGTAATCCAGACGTTGTCTTGAAAGTCAAAACCCTTCTATCTTACTACTTTGCTTTGTTTAGTGCTGTCTAGGTTTGTAATTTTAGTCTAGTCTGTTCGTTTTGTTGTTCGTCTTGTTGTTTCAACCCATCACTTTAATACAACTCTTTGTTTCTAGTCATTCCATTTCTAATTACTTTACCATTCTTCTCATACTGATTTTAGCAACATGACATGCACATAATTCTAAGCCCAATTTTAAAAGTCAATGAAACAATGTTGAAGATGTAGTGATGCTCGAAAAAAATAAAAACATATTGGAATACTGTGAAGCCGGAATCAAGTGAATACTAGGGGAAAACATAACATAAAGAAATGCCTTGGAAATGCATCATGCTTCATCGGTTTAAAGCCAAAGGCAAAAGTACCCCAAGACTAAAGGAACCATTCGTGGTATCAAGATTGTTGCCCAATGGCGTTGAGAATCGTCAAAAACAAAAAGGCAAATATGTGAATCGGTCGAAAGATAGTTTGTACTTGGTAGGTTTTGAAGATTGGAATGACGAAGGCGTTTTATTCGGCTATCCAAACACTTTATCCATTGTTATCCCTTCGAGCCTTGTTATATTTTCTTTCATATCCCTCTTTCGGAATCAACAACAAAAATTGAGGATTGAGCGAGAAACAAAAGAAAAGAAAAAAAAAGAAGAGAAAAGAAAAAAAAAGAAAAAGAGAAGAAAAAGAAAAGAAAAAGAAAAAGAAAAAGAAAAAGAAAAAGAAAAAGAAAAGAAAAAAAATCGGGAGAAGTCAAGATGCGACCATGAATACGGACGTATTCTGAACTACGTTTGACTTGATCCCGAAAGGGTACGTAGGCAGCCTCTCTGAGGTTCAGTCACAATAAATGAAAAATCTGAAAATCTAAAAAAATCCCCCGAGAAGGAAACTGGGGCAGAATTTATGTTTGTTGAAGAAATAAGATTCCGAAAGTTGTAATCATTAACCCACATTGAAATAATTTTGAGCCTTTATATCCTTTTTCTAAACCCCATCCAAAAGCCTGCATTACGGTCCAAAGGAAGACCTTCCGATCAATCTTCAAGAAATGCCGAGTCAAGCGAACAAAGGTCAATCACATCAGGGGCAACACTCCAGTCCGAACAAAGGAGAGTGAAGAACTCAAACCACCACGAGACTCCAAGATGAGAGAAGTCAAAATGAGAGAGTCTTATCGGTGAAAACCCGCAAGGGCACCGTAAGGCGACAGTGAGTTGAAAGAAAGAAAGATCAAATGAGAGAGGCTTGTTGGCGAAAAACCTACGGGCGCTGCAAGTCGACTAAGAAAGACCGGTTTCACAGCAGAACTTTGCAACAAGAGTTGAACATCAACTTTGCTATACGGAGAAGGCCAAAAGTGCATGTCAAGGTCGCTAGAGTCGGTATTCAAAATCCGTTAGGTCGTTCGTCTGTAGGTTTCTTGTTAGGAATAGTATTTTCCTTTCTTCTTCACACTTTGTTTTACCCTCCTTCTTATCGAGTCAGTCAGGTCATAACAAGTATAGAAATGATTTCAAAATTTGTCACCAAACTTTCCAATTGCACAAGATGGGATTTAGCCAACACGACAATTGTCGTAGGTCAGGGAATGACAATGCCAGTGATTTAAGCCCACAAGAGCAACATGTGCAATGAGGATCATGCAACACACAAGGGTCGGCAAGGTGCCAACTCAGGGAAAAATATAGCAAATGGAAGTACGGGGTTCGAACAGAGAGGGGGTATATCTTCTGACAAGAGAAAGACCAAAGGTTGTCAAGTGGAGTCATCAAAGGAATCGAGATCGAAGTTTGTGGTATCCGTCAAGAAAGGGACAATATACATACCTAAAGAGAGTTGGATTTTGAACAAAGAAGAAGTGAAAATGGATAGTCGGTAAACAGGCAAGGCGCTCGGGTGGAAAGCAGTCGCCATCAAAGTTCAAGGCCACAACCAACCACCGCATTTAAACTAACATATTTTTCTTTGCTTTGAAACAAGGGCATAGATGTCATCCGATAGAGCCAATAGCTTCCAATGGGCATAGGCTCATTTTGGTTGCGATGCGTATCTTACTGTATTGGGCTGAGGCAAAGGGCAAATTTGCGCCAAATTGGCAGGGACCATTTGTAGTATCACGGGTGTTGTCTAATGGGGCATTGTATTTAACAGATGTTGAAGGAAAGTGCGTGGAGACTGCTATCAATTCAGATGCAGTCAAAAGATACTATATATGATTCCTTTTCAATTATGTGTTTTGTATTTTGTTGTGATTTTGGAATTGAAATGACGAAGGCGTTTTATTCTCTATCCAAACACTTTATCCATTGATAACCCCTTTGAGCCTCAATGAATATATTCTTTCATATCCCTCTCTCGGAAATCGCTTTAGCGCAATAAGATCGAAATTGCCAAAATGAAAAAAAATGAAAAAATGAAAATGAAAAAAATGATGAAAAAAAAATGAAAAAAAAATGAAAAATGAAAAAATGAAAAAAAATGAATGAAAAATGAAAAAGAAAAAGACAAAAGAAATCGGGAAAAAGTCAAAAGAAATCCATCTAACTAATGAAGTTGGATGAACTACGTCTGACTTGATCCCGAAAGGGTACGTAGGCAGCCTCTCTGAGGTTCAGTCACAATAAAGAAAAAATCCAAAAGTTCCCCACATATTGAAACTGGGGCAGAAGTTATGTTTAATAATTCCGAGAGTTGTAAATATCTTTGAACCCTCGCGAGATTTTGAGCTTTATACCTTTCTTTCTTAACCCATCCAAAAGCCACGTTACAGTCCAAAAAAAGACCTTCTGATCGATTATGAGATGATAACAAATACAACGAAGGAGGAGCGAAGCATCGGAAAATACCCGTGGTACGGAAAACAAAATACAAAAAGGAAAAATGGAAAAATGAAAAATGAGAGAGTCTCATCAGTGAAAACCTTAACCGGCACTGTGAGGCGATTGTGAGTTTGAGAGAAATAAAATGAGAGAGTCTCATCAGTGAAAACCTTAACCGGCACTGTGAGGTGATTGTGAGGTTGAGAGAATAAATGAGAGAGTTCTATTGGTGAAAACCTTTCAAGGCACCGTAGGGCGATCGTGAGGACTACCAGAAAAGAGAAAAGCAACAAAAAATAGTATCGGTTTGGGTTAAAAACAATTCGGGGACAGCATAATGATTGGAACGAACTGGGTCAGAGTTTAAATACATGGCATGGTCAGCGGAATCAGCCAGCAAA
The DNA here is from genome assembly GCA_032618575.1 of Nicotiana noctiflora. Taxonomy (NCBI): domain Eukaryota; kingdom Viridiplantae; phylum Streptophyta; class Magnoliopsida; order Solanales; family Solanaceae; genus Nicotiana; species Nicotiana noctiflora. Next base: position 434,141 of record JASVEL010000955.1, read on the forward strand.
TACCCAGATAAGTTCTATCATTTCTCCAAAATACCCTCACCTTTCTTTCATTTTTCTGCATTTCATTGTTTATCTCTTGAGAGCTAACTACCAACTCCTGATAATGAAAGTTGAAACAACACTTGGATCAGAAAGGAAGAATTGGGAAGGAAATAAGGAAGCTTGGCAAAACATGGCCAAAGGAAAAGAAAACAAAACAAAAAATAGAAAAGTGAGAAAATACAAAAAGAGTCTGCAAGGGATAAGCAATTAAAAGTTATGCAGCATGAGAAAAGCAAAAGAAGGAAGAAATAAGAAGCAGGGACGGCAGATGCCAGTTGCCAGCAGTTTATATCTAATAAATTTTGTTTCATGATTCATGCAGGAACAAAGTGTCATTATTCACTTTAAAGCGAATGTGACTAATGTGGAAAAATAGAAAACACCCAAAAAAGAGAGGAAAGTTTGACGATAAGTAGAGAAATTCACATAGGAAAGACAATTGGTAAAAGAAAATACCAAAAAGAGGAAGTTTTAAATCATGGTTGAAATCGGGGTGCCCGCCCGAAGAATGGTATGGCAATTTATTTTTAATGTTTATTGTTGAAGTCAGGGTGCCCCCCTGGAGAATGGAATGGCATTTTACTTTAAGTTTTAATTGAAGTTTTAAATTGTTGTTGAAGTCGGGGTGCCCGCTCGAAGAATGGTATGGCAATTTATTTTTAAAAGTTTGTTGTTGAAGTCAGGGTGCCCGCCTGGAGAATGGAATGGCATTTTACTTTAAGTTTTTAATTGAAGTTTTAAATTGTTGTTGAAGTTGGGGTGCCCGCCCGAAGAATGGTATGGCGATTTATTTTAAGTTTTTTGTTGAAGTCAGGGTGCCCGCCTGGAGAATGGAATGGCATTTTACTTTAAGTTTTTAATTGAAGTTTTAAATTGTTGTTGAAGTCGGGGTGCCCGCCCGAAGAATGGTATGGCAATTTATTTTTAAAGTTTGTTGTTGAAGTCGGGGTGCCCGCCCGAAGAATGGTATGGCAATTTATTTTTAAAGTTTGTTGTTGAAGTCGGGGTGCCCGCCCGAAGAATGGTATGGCGATTTATTTTTAAAGTTCATTGTTGAAGTCAGGATGCCCACCTGGAGAATGGAATGGCATTTTACTTTAAGTTTTTAATTGAAGTTTTAAATCATGGTTGAAGTCAGGGTGCCCGCCTGGAGAATGGAATGGCAATTTGTTTTTAATGTTTATTGTTGAAGTCAGGGTGCCCGCCTGGAGAATGGAATGGCATTTTACTTTAAGTTTTTAATTGAAGTTTTAAATTGTTGTTGAAGTCGGGGTGCCCGCCCGAAGAACGGTATGGCAATTTATTTTTAAATTTTGTTGTTGAAGTCGGGGTGCCCGCCCGAAGAATGGTATGGCGATTTATTTTTAAAGTTTGTTGTTGAAGTCAGGGTGCCCGCCTGGAGAATGGAATGGCATTTTACTTTAAGATTTGTTTTCAAAGTTTGTTGTTGAAGTCAGGGTGCCCGCCTGGAGAATGGAATGGCATTTTACCTTAAGTTTTAATTGAAGTTTTAAGTTTTGTTGAAGTCAGGGTGCCGGCCTGGAGAACGAAATGGCGATTTATTTTCGAAGTTTGTTGTTGGAGTCAGGGTGCCCGCCTGGAGAATGGAATGGCATTTTACTTTAAGATTTGTTTTCAAAGTTTGTTGTTGAAGTTAGGGTGCCCGCCTGGAGAATGGAATGGCATTTTACCTTAAGTTTTAATTGAAGTTTTAAGTTTTGTTGAAGTCAGGGTGCCGGCCTGGAGAACGAAATGGCGATTTATTTTCGAAGTTTGTTGTTGGAGTCAGGGTGCCCGCCTGGAGAATGGAATGGCATTTTACTTTAAGATTTGTTTTCAAAGTTTGTTGTTGAAGTCAGGGTGCCCGCCTGGAGAATGGAATGGCATTTTACCTTAAGTTTTAATTGAAGTTTTAAGTTTTGTTGAAGTCAGGGTGCCGGCCTGGAGAACGAAATGGCGATTTATTTTCGAAGTTTGTTGTTGGAGTCAGGGTGCCCACCTGGAGAATGGAATGGCATTTTACTTTAAGATTTGTTTTCAAAGTTTGTTGTTGAAGTCAGGGTGCCCGCCTGGAGAATGGAATGGCATTTTACCTTAAGTTTTAATTGAAGTTTTAAGTTTTGTTGAAGTCAGGGTGCCGGCCTGGAGAACGAAATGGCGATTTATTTTCGAAGTTTGTTGTTGGAGTCAGGTGCCCACCTGAAGAATGGAATGGCAATTTAATTTCTGTTAGGTGCCCACCTTCTAATACGGGAATACATTTCTGCATTGCACGTTTAATTTTTCACCTAAGATAACCTTCAGTAAAGGTAACCCAAGTTTTAGTTTCATGCATTTTTAATTTCTGTTAGGCGCCCACCTTCTAATACGGGAATACATTTCGCATTGCACGTTTAATTTCTGTTAGGCGCCCACCTTCAAATACGGGAATACATTTCGCATTGCACGTTTAATTTCTGTTAGGCGCCCACCTTCAAATACGGGAATACATTTCGCATTGCACGTTTAATTTCTGTTAGGCGCCCACCTTCAAATACGGGAATATTTTTTGCATCGCATTGCACGTTTAATTTCTGTTAGGTGCCCACCTTCTAATACGGGAATATTTTTTGCATCGCATTGCACGTTTAATTTCTGTTAGACGCCCACCTTCTAATACGGGAATACATTTCTGCATTGCACGTTTAAATTCTGTTAGGCGCCCACCTTCTAATACGGGAATACATTTCTGCATTGCACGTTTAATTTCTGTTAGGTGCCCACCTTCAAATACGGGAATATTTTTCTGTATCGCATTTCATACGTATCTGCATTTAAAAAGAAAAAAAAGGAAAAAGAAAAAGAAAAAAAGAAAAAATATGAAAAGAAGAAAAAAAAATGAAAAAATTCGGACATTCAATAACATGATGTGCCCAGTCACCATACTGGGGCAGAAAAATCTTTCTTTGGTTGTTTATTTAGTCACAAGCAGGGGTCCACCTGGAGAATGGACGAAATATTTCATATTGAAGAGGTTGAACAAGTCAAGGCAATAACAAGAATGCCGGTGAAAAGTTGAACAAGTTCACGGCAATAACAAGAATGCCATTGGAGCGAAGATACAAGTTGAAGGCAATAACAAGAATGCCGTTGCAAGGAATACAAGACACAAGATCAAGAAAATACAAAAAAACAAGTTGGAAGACATAGATAGGATTTTTGTAATTCATGGGCTGTAGCTTAGGCTAGCTTCTTTTATTTTTACCATGGTGTAATAAGGGGTCAGTCAGCAGTAACGGCAGTAACAACAGCAACAGCAGTGAGATCACAATCCTTGGTGGTCCCAGCTACCAGACCTTCCCGAACTACACTGACCTGATTCCTGTTTAGCCCAGGATATGTAGGCAACCTCTGAAGCAGGGTGCGATCAAAGCTTTTCAAAATGCTTCACAATGGAATACTCGAACGGGTAAAAATCGTTCATAGTTGCTCACTTATCTTTGCACGGAAATTCTTCGTGTCCCCGAGCAAAGAGGGGCAGCTGTGAGCACGTGATTTTTACCCTACACATGAGTCGTTCCTATAAAATTCAAAATAAATGATTTTTAATTATTTTCTAAATTTTGTGTGAATTTTTGTTTAGTTGTTTTGCATGTCATTTGCGTGTGATAAATGAAAATACAAAAAAAATTGCATCTTTAGGAAATTAATTCTTTTTCTAACAAATTAAAGAAAAAATCAAAAAATTAGTTAGCTTTTAAATTGAAAATTGCCAAAAAGAAGTAATTAGTTAGTCTTAATTAGTGCCAAATAAATACAAAGAAAATAAAATACAAAAAAAAAAAATAAGGGAGGAAAATACAAGGAAAGAAATACAATACAAAAGAAAAATACAAAGACACAAAAGACTTGGGCCAAAATAACACTAGCCCAAACGATTTCCGCCCAGGCCCAAGTGACTGGCCCAAACGGCTCCCCAGCCCCAGCCCGACCGGTCAAAACGCCCCAGCCCAAAGACCCTGCCCGTTTCCCTCTTTATACGATCACAACCGTTAAAGAAAATCAATCCAACGGCTGTGATAATTTAGTATAATTTCATATGCTAAACACATTAAAGACAAGACTTCTTCTTTTTTGTCTCTAAAACCTTAACTGAACAAACACACACGCACTGTTTCTATCTCTCATCTCTCAAACCAGCCGTCTCCTCTTCTTCACTGTCACCATGGCCGCCGCCTAGGTTTCCGCCGCGTGTGGCGGCGGCCGGCCACCTTTCTTGACAAAACCAACACCAAAATATTCCCCTCATCTCCCTCATCCCATTTCTCCAAGCCATTGTCTTCAAACACCAACCAAACACCCCAAACCACGGCGGCGCCGCCACCCACCTCCCACGGCGGCGCCGCCACCCAAACACTCCAAAAGTCACATGCTCTTATCCCCACCATTCTTTTACACTGTGACACGAAAGAATCAAGTCAAAAGGGCTGCCGAAATTCAAGATTCAAAATCGGTTTCAAGAACTTTTCAAGAAATCTGCCGAAAAAGAAAATAATCAAGAAAGGCTCAAGAAAATGAAGAGAAAACAAAAGAAAAAAGAGAAAGGAAAAACAGGAAATAACGGCAGAAGAAAGCTAAGTCTTCTTCTCTTTGTTTTTGTTTAATTGTTGGAATCTCTGTTCTATACATGTAAGTTTGTTTTAAGTCAGAGGTTATAATCGAAGAATCGCGCTTTTTGGATTGATTAACTTGAACTGTTCCTATTTTTTTTATATGATAGTTTTAAGGCTTAATAAACCTTGAATAATTGTTAGTATAATTTAGTTTCATTCTGAAATTAGTAATTGGTATGAATTTTGTTTTCTTGGTTAATTTCTGATTTTCTGAATTCTATTTTTTGTTTGGCTCGCTTCTTAATTTCTGATAACTGTATGATTTGATGGCCCGTGAATTCGTTGAATCCTTCTGTTTAAAATTGATTAATTGCTGATTGTTAAAATTGTTTAATTGTGATTAGTAAATCTGTTTAGTGTTGAAAGATAAGTAGGTTTGAGCTGAGTAGTAGGATGTTTTGGTAATTTGTTTAAATTCAGTGAATTCTATAGTGATAACATTTAGGATGTATTGGTTATAGCTGTTAGTTAGTGATTAAGCTCGATTAGCGAATTCGACTTTAGACTAGTTTAGATTCGAGTTAGGTCGATAGTTGAAATCGCACTATTCATAGCAACCTAAGGTGTTTTACTAAATAGAATCCATTGCGACTAGTTATCTCGATTAATAAGACTCACCATCTATCAATTGTTCCCTCGAGTCTTGTTAATTAGATAATTAATCATAAGTGGCCATATTTGTAAGATTGCCTAAGGTTGGCTATAGGAGAAGTGTGATTTTAATTAATTGAATTAAGTTGGATTTAAAGTAGTTAATAGGGCCAATTGGCTAATTGAGCAACAGTCACATAATTGTGGCTATTTGATAAATACAAATCTGGAAATAGGCTAAAATGGGAGAAAAATACAGAATTTGAAGTAGGTAATAAGCAGTAAAAAGTAAGGGTAAAAGGGGAAAAGGAAGTTGGTAAACTTGTAATAAGTTTAAAAGAAAAAGGGTGCAATTGGGATAAGAATTGGCATAGTTGTTATAAATATAGAGCTTTTAGGGTAATTTGGGCATAACAAAAGGTATCTTAGTTAATAATAAAAGAGAATGAGGGCACAATAGGTAATGCAAGGGAAATAGAACATGGTAGAGTATTCTAGAATGGGTCTTAGTGTAGAATTCAATGAATTAATTGCACTAACTTGTGCAACAAGTCAAGAATTGAAGGGTTTTTAATAAAAATTCAGATTTTTCTTTTATGCCTATAAATAGGTGATTTTAGCTTGAATAAAGGGGGTTCCTTCTGATTTTTAGGGTCTCTTTTAGCATTTGGAACCAAATAAACCTAGAAAAATCTCAAAAATATTAGTTAAATTCCAGATCTGAAATTAACATTTCAGATTTGTTTTTCTTATCTTTTTTTCTTCAAATTATCTTCAAAAAACCCAAAAATAATAGTAGAATCAGTGGAAGTTGTTATTTGAATGTGAAATTGGTTTTTTGAAACATTTCAAAGTTCTGAAAATTGTTTCCTGGGTTTAATTGTCGATTCCACTGCTGCTGAAATGTTGAGCTATTGTAGCTGTGACTGTCACCGTTGAACTGCTGGTTAAATTATACTTTGCGACTGTTCGTAGATCTAATGGAATCTCTTCAAATTTCAGGTACACATTTGTAATTTCAAGCTATTGGAAATAAATTGAAGAGCTGTTCATTTTTCTCTTGGCTGAATTCCATTTAATTCTGTTTTTTTTTATTTTTTTATTTTTATGTATTCATAAATAGAAATTAATTTGGAATTCAGAATTGTGTTAGTAATTTGTTATGAGTCTTCCAAGGATTTGGTTAGGGAATTTAGGTGTTTGGGAGTGCTTTGGGGTATTGAAGTATGCTATGAAAATTAGATTGATTTAAAGGATTGTTGAATGTTTGTTTGCTCGTTTTCATTTGGATTGTAATATGAGGTAAATAGACTTTCATACGGCACAGTGAAGCCAAGGATTTGAAAGTGCATTTAGACTTATTTTCGTGAACATTTTTTCAGAATTTGGAAGTATGGAACATCTTGGGTTTTAATTGTAACTTAATTATCTTGGCATTCACATCTTTTATCATAATAACATAGATTTATCCATTAACCATTTTCTCACTACTAACTATCATAAATTGAATTCTCGAATCTATAATGTGAGGATTTCAAGTTTACCATACGGTCATTCTCAGTTTGTAGAGATGATTTCAAAAAAACATTCTATGTTTAACGATTCTTTGCTATGTTACTATAACAGATTGCTTCAATTCATTAGTAGTAGTAAAACTTTCCTAGTGCCATTGTGCCTTTGTTTATAAATGTTATGTTTTAGATTCAAAGGCTATGGTGGCAACTGTTCGGTCCTTCATATCTTGTAAAAATTGATGAACTAATGGAATTTGCGGCAATGAGCCCCCCGTAGTTTGCTCTGGTTAAGTATGATCCTTGGAATAAATCAAGGCGTGCCACGCCAAACAAAAATAACAAATTGAATAGCCCTCTTCTATTATAAATTGAACCTTAGATTTCGGGGCGTGCCATTTAGCAAATTTCATGGCCCTCGTAAAGTACAAACGCGAAATTACTTTAGGCGCGTTAGTTAATAATAATACCTTCCTAATCACGAGTGTGCACTTGGTGCGACTCAAATCCAAATCTCGGCAAAGCCGAAATACACCGAAAGTCATAGGCGTACTGGTTGCGGTATGACTCGAAGCGTGTTTCCGCAATGTCGCAAATTCTTAAAAATAATATTTATGTAAAAAGCACATTATGTTGTTAAAATCTATAATTAAGTCAAACAAGAGTCGGGAACGACAGTGGAGCGACCGTGCTAAAACCACGGAATCCGGGAATGCCTAACACCTTCTCCCGGGTTAATAGAATTCCTTATCCGGATCTCTGCTTCGCAGACATTTCTAAGAGTCAAAATTCCTCGGATTCGGGATTAACCGGTGACTTGGGACACCATTATCATTCCCAAGTGGCGACTCTGATTAATCTCTAATAAAATCCCGAACCGATTGTCCTTTAATTGGAAAAACTCCTTCCCTTACGTTATTTTATCCGTTTCGGGTATTTGAGCGTCGGGGTATACCTACGAGTGTATTCATATGCTTATAAGTGTTGGGGTAGTAAAAAAGGGAGGTGAGAGCTGTCACACCTCCCTTTTTACTACCCCAAACACTTAAATGCGTATAAATACACTTGTAGGGTATACCCCGACGCTCAATTACCCAAGACGGATAAAATAACGTAAGGGAAGGAGTTTTTCCAATTAAAGGACAATCGGTTCGGGATTTTATTAGAGATTAATCAGATTCGCCACTTGGGAATGACAATGGTGTCCCAAGTCACCGGTTAATCCCGAATCCGAGGAATTTTGACTCTTATAAATGTCTGCGAAGCAGAGATCCGGATAAGGAACTCTGTTAACCCGGGAGAAGGTGTTAGGCACTCCCGATTCCGTGGTTTTAGCACGGTCGCTCAAATGTCGTTCTTGACTTTTGTTTGACTCAATTATAGGTTTTAACATAATGTGCTTTTACGTTAAATATTATTTTTTAGGAATTTGCGGTATCGCGAAAACACGCCTCGAGTCATACCGCAACCAGTACGCCTATGACTTTTGGTGTATTTCAGCTTTACCGAGAATAGGATTCGGGTCACATAAATGCACACCCGTAATTAGGAAAGTATTTTATTTACAAATCGTGCCTAAAGAGTCTATCGTGTTGTTAACTTTGGGAAAGACCGTGAAATTTGCTAAACGGTCCTCCCGAGTCTACGTGTTTTATAACAATTAATTGAGGGCCCCGCAATTGTGTATTTTGGTGTAGCGAGGCTCGTCTCATTATTATTTATTATTAAGGGCCAAGCTAAAATAGCTAGATTTTCTATTTTTTGTCTCTAAAGCTTATTTAATCCGTGAATATAAATTTGAATTCTTAATTAGAAATCCAACTTATAATATTTGGGAACTAAATGTCACGCCTATGTCGAAAAGCTAGAAGGGAGAATTTTGAAATCATCATCAGAAATAACAAAAGCAAGTCGGAAATTCGAAACACAATAGATTGGTTTTAACGTTGCTTTTGTCAAAAAAAAACAATACCACAAAAAATACATGAATTCTTAAACCATGTGTGCAATTGTATCTATGCTTCTGTTAACCAATTTTAAAACACACTATGCTATAAAATTTCTATTTTTGTTTTATATATATGCAATTGTGTCACTTTCACTCTCTCTACACACAAAAATCTTTCAAAATTTTACCCAAAACAGTGGCACATTTCAGGAATAATCTACCTCATAACTGTCAAGCACAGTCGTTTGCCCACAAAAACTGATAACACACTAATTACTTGTGAACGAGCTAGCCTTATTTAACTGCTGATCCTATTATGATGCTTATGTGCAACAAATACTTAATTATCCTATTATGATCAAAATTAATGTAAAATTACTTATGTGTGCTGATAAACCAGCTAGCAGTTCTAGTTTTTAATTTACAATAATTCCAATTACAGTTACCAAATAACTATCAATACATCTAAATCCGTAACAAATTTCTCAAATCAATGACCAATTACAAAAAATGAAATGAAATAAATCAGAGGACATTAAAGAGAAAGGGATCAGCACTTCAAATTAATTCCACAAAGCTTGAGATTACAAATATGTACCTGAAAAGTTGAATAAACCCATTAGATCTACATTGACAGCAATAGAGTTCAGCAATGATTCTCAACAGTAACAATCAAATGAGTTAACAACAGCAGTGAATTTGATGAGACCCAAAAACGATTTCAGAACCTCAAGCAACTGGATTGAATTTCAACTTGCTTTGAAACCAAATCTCACTCAAAGAACAATCACCCACTGATTTGTGACAAATCTAATATTGTTTTTGGATTTTTATATAAATTTGAAGGTAAAAATAGAAGAAAAAACAAATCTGAAAATGCTAATTTCAGATCTGTAATTTAACAAGTATATTTTTTTTTATTTTCTAGGTTTATTTGGTTCCAATTTCTAAAAGAGACCTTAAAAATCAGATGGAACCCCCTTTATTAATGCTGAAAAATGCCTATTTATAGGCCAAAATCAAGAAATCTGAATTTTATTAAAAACTCATCAATTCCTAGCTTGTTGCACAAGTTAGTACCATTATTTCATTGAATTCTACACTAAGACCCATTCTAGAATACTCTACCATGTTCTATTTCCCTTGCATTACCTATTGTGCCCTCATTTCCTTTTATTATCTACTAAAATACCTTTTGTCATGCCCAAATTACCCTAAAAGCTCTATATTTATAACAATTATGCCAATTCCTATCCCACTTGTACCCTTTCCTCTTTTAAACTTATTACCACTATACTAATTCTTATTCCCCATTTATCCCTACTTTTTAAGGCTAATTACTTTCCTAATTTCTGCCTTTTCTTCTTATTTAAACCCATTTTCAGATTGGTATTTAGCAAATAGCCACAATTAAGTGACTATTGCTCAACTAGCCAATTGGCCCTATTAACTACTTTAAATTCAGAATTAATTCGCTAATTAGAATCACATTACATCAATAGCCAATCCTAGGTAGTCTTACAAACATAGCCACTTATGATTAATCATCCAATTAACAAGACTCGGTAGACAATTTGATAGATGGTGAGTCCTATTAATCCGAATAACTAACCGAAATTGAATCTATCAAGTAAAACGCCTTAGGTGGATACAAATCGTGCGATCTTAACTAACGACCTAATTGAATCTATGATAGTCTAAAGGCCAATCTAATAATTGAACTACATCACTAATTTTCAGCTATAACCAATACATCCTAAGGGTAATCAATATCAAATCTACTGATCTCAATTAAACAATGGCAATTAACCAATTTGAATTTCAAAACAGGATCAGAAATACTTGTCAAGACAGAATCTAGAAACCTAAAAATTGTTAAAGCTATCGGAAACTAACAGAAAAAATAGAATCAAAATCAGAAATTATCAATTAAACAGCAAATTCTAACAAATCAGGACAAACTAATAAAAATCAATTTTAACATAAAATCTAACGATCTAATTCAGAGAGAAACAGAGACGGATTGATATTAACAGAAAAGCGATTCACGGTGAAAAATTAATTAGAAAAATATATGAGAAGAACATACTTTTATTCGGCAAAAATCAAATATACACAAGAAAAATTAAAAAGAGAAAGACTTAGCTTTGATTTTCTTTTTTTTTCTTTTTTTTCTGTTTTTCCTTTCTTCATATCTTGATAGACTTTGCGTTTCGACAAACCGGCATCACTTCTTGAATTTTCTTGAATGAGCCTTCAAGTCTTCTTGAATCTTGTTTTTTTTTTGGCGGATTTCTTAACTTTTCTTGAATTCCGGCAGCCTTTGAGACTTGATTTTCTTGTCACAGTGGTTAGAGGAGTGATGGTGTGTGTTCTATGGTTTTTTAGAGGCGGCGGCGCCATGGAGAGGTGGGGCGGCGCCAACTAGGGTTTGTTGTTTGGAGGCGTTTCGGTTGGTTTTGAAGAGAACTAGTGGTGGGGGAGTGATAAGGAGGGAAAGAGGGTTGTTTTGGTGTAATTTTTGCCGGGAAAGGTGGCCGGCCGCCGCCGTGGGTGACGGAACCCTAGCGGCGACGGCGGTTTGAAGAAGAAGGAGAGGAGGCGGCAGTTAAAGAGAAAGAGGTGAAAGGGTGATGTGTTTTAAGGTTTGTGTCTTAATGTTTCTGGCTTAGGTATACTTAGGTTGTAAGAATGAATTGTAGCCGTTGGATTAGAATTTGGGCGGCTGGGATTAAAACTTTATTGGACCGGGCAGGTTTGGGCGAGTGGGTCTGGGTCGTTGGGCTGCTGGGGTTGGACCGTTTGGGCTAGGGGCGGAAATCGTTTGGGCTAGTGTTATTTTGGCCCAAGTCTTTTGTGTCTTTGTATTTTTCTTTTGTATTGTATTTCTTTTCCTTGTATTTTCCTCCCCTCTTTTTTTTTGTATTTTATTTTCTTTGTATTTATTTGGCACTAATTAAGACTAACTAATTACTTCTTTTTGGCAATTTTCAATTTAAAAAGCTAACTAGTTTTTTGATTTTTTCTTTAATTTGTTTAAAAAGAATTAATTTCCTAAAGATGCAAATTTTTGTATTTTCATTTATCACACGCAAATAAAATGCAAAACAACTAAACAAAAATTCACACAAAATTTAGAAAATAATGAAAAATCATTTATTTTGAATTTTATAGGAACGACTCATGTGTAGGGTAAAAATCACGTGCTCACAGCTGCCCCTCTTTGCTCGGGGACACAAAGAGTTTCCGTGCAAAGATAAGTGAGCACCTATGAACGATTTTTACCCGTTCGAGTATTCCATTGTGAAGCATTTTGAAAAGCTTTGACCGCGCCCTGCCTCAGAGGTTGCCTACATATCCTGGGCTAAACAGGAATCAGGTCAGTGTAGTTCGGGAAGGTCTGGTAGCTGGGACTACCAAGGACTGTGATCTCACTGTTGTTGCTGTTGTTACTGCTGTCATTGCTGACTGACTCCTTATTACACCAGGGTAAAGATAAAAGGAGCTAGCCTAAGCTACAACCTATGAATTACAAAAATCCTATCTATGTCTTCCAACTTGTCTTTTTGTATTTTCTTGATCTTGTATCTTGTATTCCTTGCAACGGCATTTTTGTTATTGCCTTCAACTTGTATCTTCGCTCCAATGGCATTCTTGTTATTGCCTTGAACTTGTTCAACTTTTCACCGCCATTCTTGTTATTGCCTTGACTTGTTCAACTTCTTCAATATTTCGCCCATTCTCCAGGTGGACCTCTGCTTGTGACAAAATAAACAATCAAAGAAAGATTTTTCTGCCCCAATATGGTGACTGGGCACATCATGTTATTGAATGTCAGAATTTCATCATCATGTTTTTTTTTTCATTTTTCATTGTTTTTTTTTTTTTAAATGCAGATATGTATGAGATGCAATGCAGAAAAATATTCCCGTGTTAGAAGGTGGGCGCCTAACAGAAATTAAACGTGCAATGCGATGCAGAAAAATATTCCCGTATTTGAAGGTGGGCACCTAACAAAAATTAAACGTGCAATGCGATGCAGAAAAATATTCCCGTATTTGAAGGTGGGCACCTAACAGAAATTAAACGTGCAATGCGATGCAGACAAATATTCCCGTATTTGAAGGTGGGCACCTAATAGAAATTAAACGTGCAATGCGATGCAAAAAATATTCCCGTATTTGAAGGTGGGCACCTAACAGAAATTAAACGTGCAATGCGATGCAAAAAATATTCCCGTATTTGAAGGTGGGCACCTAACAGAAATTAAACGTGCAATGCGATGCAAAAATATTCCCGTATTTGAAGGCGGGCACCTAACAGAAATTAAACGTGCAATGCAATGCAGAAAAATATTCCCGTATTTGAAGGTGGGCACCTAACAGAAATTAAACGTGCAATGCAGAAATGTATTCCCGTATTTGAAGGTGGGCACCTAACAGAAATTAAACGTGCAATGCAGAAATGTATTCCCGTATTTGAAGGTGGGCACCTAACAGAAATTAAACGTGCAATGCGATGCAAAAAATATTCCCGTATTTGAAGGTGGGCACCTAACAGAAATTAAAAATGCAATGCAGAGATGTATTCCCGTATTAGAAGGTGGGCGCCTAACAGAAATTAAAAATGCATGAAACAAAAACTTGTGTTACCTTGACTGAAGGTTAATTTAGGTGAAAAAATTCATCAGACTAAGACATTTAATCTTAGGAGAAAGTTTCAACAGACTAAGATTTTGATTCTCACTGGACTATGTCCATTTCAATGTAATCTCGGGAGGATTAACTATCGGACTGAGTTTATGACTCCAGGAGATAACTCTTCGGACTGGGTCTATTTGCAATTCAGACTTTCTTAAGTCTTTCAATTTCAACAAACTTTTCTTTCTTTTCAACTTCTTACCTTTCTTTCTTTTCCAACTTCTGATTTTACCTTTCAAATTATGCCTTTCCTTTTCGTTTCAGATTATGCCTTCATTTCCTTTTCCAACTTCCACTTTCATTGTCTTCTGCCTTCCATTTGTTTTCACATTTCATTATCTCTTTATCTTAGGTGAAAAAATTCATCAGACTAAGATTGCTTCCTTTCATCTTAGGTGAAAAATTCATCAGACCAAGACTTTTATCTTGGGAGAAAGATTCAACAGACTAAGATTGTATCTTATTGGACTATGTCCATTTCAATGTAATCTTAGGAGGATTATCCATCGGACTGAGTTCATGACTCCAGGAGATAACTCTTCGGACTGGGTCTATTCATTTGCATGGTCTCAGGAGGATTATCCATCGGACTGAGTTTATGACTCCAGGAGATAACTCATCAGACTGGGTCCATTTGCAATTCAGACTTTCTTAAGTCTTTCAATTTCAAAAATCTTTCCTTTCTTTTCGGCTTTTGCCCTTTCTTTCTTTTCCAACTTCTGCTTTCATTGGCTTCTGCCTTCCTTTTGTTTTCATATTGCAATATCTCTTTATCTTAGGTAAAAAATTCATCAGACCAAGACTTTTATCTTGGGAGAAAGATTCAACAGACTAAGATTTTATCCACTTCATCTTAGGTGAATAATTCATCAGACTAAGACTTTTGTCTTAGGAGAAAGTTTCAACAGACTAAGATCTTATCACTCTCTAACAGTTGTTTCCTTCACCTTTCAACTTGCCTTGTTCATCTTCAAAAACAATTGTATTCACCTTCATGCTCTTCGGATGATTATCCGATGACAGAAAATTTTTCTTGCCCCAGTTTGACAATATCTTTTGCTCCTGTTTCAAAGCAAAGAAAACTCTGTCGGTTTAAAAATGCGGTGGTTGGTTGTGGCCTTGAACTTTCCACTTGACTGCTTGGCCTGTTCACCGACTATTCTTTTCATTCTTTCTTTGTTCAAAACCCGCCTTCCTTACGGCATGTATGTTGTTCCTTTCTTGACGGATCCCACAATTCCGATCTTGAAGTCTATGATTTCTTCAATGATTTCATTGGACAACCTTGGGTGTTTCTTGATTGACTCTTTCCTTTGTCAACATATACTCCCATATTTCCATTTGTTGCGAGTTGGCACTTTGCCGACCTTTGCGTCTCGCATGAACCTCAAACATTATTACTCACTTCATTGCACATGTTGCTCTTTGGATTAAATCATTGGCCTTGTCTTTTCATGACTTATGACAATCGTTGTGTTGGCCAAATCCCATCTTGTGCAATTGGAAAGCTTGGTGACAAATTTTGAAATCATTTCTATAGTTGTTATGACCCGACTGACTTGCTAAAGGGGAGGGTAGAACGAGGTGTGAAGAATATAGAGAAAGGGAAAATGCAAATCCTAACAAGAAACCTACAGAAAACTGACTCTAGCGACCTTGACATGCACTTTTAGCCTTCTCCGTATAGCAAAGTTGATGTTCAACTCTTGTTACAAGTTCTGCTGTGAAACCGGTCTTCAATACTTCATTTCTTTGATCTGATCCAGTGTCTACTTGCAGCGCCTGTAGGGTCTTCACCTCTCTTATTTGATCTTTCTTTCTCTCAACTCGCCGTCGCCTTATGGTGCCCATGCGGGTTTTCACCGATAAGACTCTCTCATTTAAATTTCTCTCATCTTGGAGTCCCGTGGCGGTTCTCATTATTTCTTGAATTCTTCATTCCCCTTTGTTCGGATTGGAGTGTTGCCCTTGATGTGATTCACCTTTGCTCGTTTGACTTGGCATTTCTTGAAGATTGATCGGAAGGTCTTCCTTTGGACCGTAATGCAGGCTTTTGGATGGGGTTTAGAAAAAAGGGTATAAAGGCTCAAAATATTTTAAACGTGGGTTAATGATTACAACTTTCGGAATCTTATTCCTTCAACAAACATAACTTCTGCCCCAGTTTCCTTCTTGGGGGATTTTTTTGGATTTTTCCTTTATTGTGACTGAACCTCAGTGAGGCTGCCTACGTACCCTTTCGGGATCAAGTCAGACGTAGTTCAGACTACGTCCGTATTCATTGTTGCATCTTGAATTCTCCCAATTTTTTCTTTTCTTTTCTTTGTCTTTCTTCTTTTTTTTTTCTTTTCTTTTTCTCTTTTTTTTCTCTTTTTTTTTCCTTTTCTTCTTTCTTTTTGTTTCTCCATTTGGATTTCTCTGCTCAATCCTCAATTTTTGTTGTTGATTCCGAAAGAGGGGTATGAAAGAAAATATGATAAGTCTCAAAGGGATATCAATGGATAAAGTGTTTGGATAGCCGAATAAAATGCCTTCGTCATTCCAATCTTCAAAACCTACCAAGTACAAACTACACAGTTAAACACCTTTGATTGATTCACATATTTGCCTTGATGACTCTCAGTGCCATTGGGCAACAATCCCGATACCACGAATGGTTCCTTTAACCTTGGGGGTACTCTTGCCTTTGGCTTTAAACCGATGAAGCATGATGCATTTCCACGGCATTTCTTTATGTTACGCTTTCCCTAATGTTCACTTGATTACGACTTCACAGTATTCCTATATTTTTTTATTTCTTCCGAGTATCATTACATCTTCAACATTGCTTCATTGTTAAATTGACTTTTAAAATCAGGCCGCGAATTATGTGCATGTCATGTCACCGAAATCAGTATGAAAAGAACTGTAAAGTGATTAGAAATGGGATGACTAGAAATGACGGGAAACGGAGAGTTGTATTAAACTGATGGATTGAAACAACAAAATGAACAGAATAGACTAGAATTACAAACCTAGACGGCACTAAACAATTACTTTTTACTAAACAAAGCAAAGTGGAAAGATAGAAGGGTTTTGACTCTCAAGACAACATCTGGATTACAACCCTGAAATAACCCGGGTGACAGAAATGACAGCAAAATAAACCACCAAAAACTCCAAGAGGTGGAGCATCTTCCCAATTGACAAGCATGGCATCCTAGCCACTGAATTCTGCATTAAGATCGCTTTCTATTTCAATATCCTCGGCTTCCAAAGAAAAATCTCTTCACCCTCGTCATCGGGCATCGTCCCCACAAAATGCGCAACGTCACATGCATGTAGAGGATTCTGTATAATGTTCAGGGTGCCAGTGTCTTGGACCGCAATCATTCCTGCCCGAATCATTCTTTCTATTTCCTCTTTCAAATTCCAACATCTTTCAACATCATGCCCCTGAGCATTGGAGTGGTATACACATCGTGCAGTAGGATCGAAGCTTCTTGCAAGAGGATTTGGAATACATCCGGCGAGCGGCTTAATCAAGCCAACATGATTCAACCTTTCGAACAAACTCGCATAAGATTCTCCGATAGGGGTGAAAGCCTTTTCTCACTTCAGCAACCTTTCCTCCCTAAACGCCTTGTTTGGCTTGAAACCTGACCCAGGGGGTTTCCGGTGTGTTTGTGGGGGTTGGTAGGCTTTTTGTGGAACGGGGTACCTGGAAGGTGAAGTACGATTTTGGGTGCTCTGGGGAGAGTAGTGGTGTTGGGGACGAAAGTAGTGTTGGGAAAGCATAGCTGGGGGACGAGTAATTGAGCTACTCGAGTGGCTGGAAAGGCTGCGATAAGCAGGTATATTTGGCATCGGGTTCAGTGTAAGGACCGGGTCCATGAAACTAGGTGGTGGCGGGGGTGGTGCTTTTCCATCCATCCATGCCCGATACATTTCAGCCACGTGTTGTCTTAATATTTTGACTTCTTCTACTAACCCGTGGTTCCGTTCAACCAGCTGTTGTCGGGTACCGGTACCAACCCACTCAGTCTTGAGATTCTCTGCCATTGTCCTCTGACCTTGTATTATAGGGAAGAGTTATTTTGGAACCACAACCAACCACCTTTCTGAAAATGGACACAACAAAACGAAGCCGGCATGTCAGTATTAAGGTATCCCGCTTATTGATCATCATTTTTTTCTGCTATTTTCTTTTCTTTTTCCCTTTTTGTGGTTTTTTCATTTTTTTTTCTTTTTTTTTCTTTTGTAGTTTTTTTTTTCATTTTTTTTTTGGTTATGGAAATGGTCGAATCCTATGTGGATTGCCTACGTATCATGACCCCGCATGAATCAGACCGAGCATAGTTCTTGCAAATTAATGCAAGAGATAAAGAGATGTTTATTTGATTTTTTTGATTTTTTTTTCTTTTCTTTGAAGGAAAATTATAGAAGCCGACTCCAACTACGAACTTGTGTAGGAGATTTCTACAAGAATAAGAATATTTTTGGTGTCAATTATGACTATTTCTACAAAATTGGCCACATAATGGCTTATTTGACAAAATGACTATTTTTGCAAAATTTATTTAAGAAAGATAAACTTGAAATTTTTATCCTGTGGCTCATGGGGCATCGTTCGGCATCACCATAAACCAACACAAGACTATTTTTTCATAAATTGGCCATGTAATGGCTTATTTAGACAAAGTGGCTCTTTTTGCAAAATTTTATCAAAGAAGATGCAAATTCAAAAATTTTTATCTCGGGGCCTATGGGGCATCGTTCAGCACCGACACAGGCCAACACAAGACTGAGGAAGTTAAAAATGCAAAAAATATGGCTATTTCAGCAAAATTCCGGCCATGTAATGGCTTATTTGATAAAGTGGATATTTTTTTAAAAAGTTGAGTGATGACTCAAACTTAATTTTGCGGATACAACCTTTAAACATTTCCGCGAGGGATTTTTCAAAGTTATGCCCGCAAATTATTTAAAATGACTCAAAGTGGCTATTCTTGCAAAAACGGCCTTCCGGTGTCTTTTTGAGGGACATTCGGCATATTTTGAGCAAGAATAGCATCACCCGACTTATTTATAACAAAAATAAAAAATTTGACATTTTTTGGTTGTCTTTGCAAATGGGGTGTGAACCCGGACTTGATTTTGCGGCTATGGCCTTGCAACATTTCCACAAGGAATATTTCAAGGCTGTGGCTGCAAATTATTAAAAATGATTCAAAGTGGCTATTTTTGCAAAAACAGCCTTCCGGCGTCCTTTCGGAACATTCGGCTATTTGCAAAAACGGCATCACTTTGATTTTATTGACAAAATTAAACACACATTTTTTTTTGATTTTTTAAAGGGGTGGTTGGACCCGATGAGGGTTGCCTACGTATCCCACCTAATGGCGAGAATCAAACCTGCGTAGTTCGGTCAGATTATTTGACCAATTATTTCAACAAAATTGTTCTACCTATTTTTCAATTTTTTTTTCAAGCAATCGACAGCATTTCGTCGACATTTCGATATTTTCTATTCTAAAATTTCCTCACTTTTTGTTTTTCAAGAATTTAGCCAATAATAATCTAGAACAAATAAATGCAACATATAACATGCTCGGTCTTTTATTACCGGGTCACCTGTCCTAGACGGACCCAACCCCTGTGTTGAGTCCCCTAAGTCAGATATGATGCAAATAAACGTCCTAAATCTAGGCTCAATATCCCGATGTTTTCAATGGTACTAGACCGTGTACCCGAGCGGACAACTCGGATCGAGGAGGGGGCTACGTACCGGTGACCCGCGGAGTCAATCGGCTTTGTAACTTATCCGGCCTCTTTTCTTATTTTTGGTATTGACACTAACAGAAAGGGGAGTCTCAACCAGTAAGCACATCCCCGGAGATAAGAAGAGAAGGGTTTTCGGCACAATTTTTATATATACAGTTCACGTAATATCAAAGCGGTAAACATGTAGCACATTAATCAAAACATATAAGGAAATCGGATATAAGCAAAAACAGCAATTTAACTGAGCTCGAATTCTTAAACCCTGAACCGAAGTTCTGGGTTATCTTTTCCCCAGCAGAGTCGCCAGAGCTGTCACACCTCCCTTTTTACTACCCCAAACACTTAAATGCGTATAAATACACTTGTAGGGTATACCCCGACGCTCAATTACCCAAGACGGATAAAATAACGTAAGGGAAGGAGTTTTTTGATAAAATGAAGAAGAAAGGTGTTATATTAAAGAAGAGATCGGGTCAAAATGTTACAAAAATCTGGGCCGGGGCAAATCTGCGGTGCACTTTGCGACCGCAGAATCAACATGCGGTCCGCATAGTGACCGCAGAATGGCCTCAAAATTGACTCAAGTTCTGTTACAGAATGCGACCGATATGCGGTCCGCATTCTTGATCTGCGGTCGCAAAGTGCACCGCAGATTCACTATGCGATCGCATATCGACCGCATTTTGAACACGATTTTTTTGGAGACTTTCTGGAATGTTTTGCGGCAAAAATGCGGTACGCATATCAGGTTTGCGGTCGCATTCTTGACCGCATATTTGAAAATTTTCGGAAAAATTAATTCTCTACATTTTTGAAACTTAAATCACTACCAAGGGTCCGAACCGCGGTGAGCAAGCTCGCCGCGAAGAATTCCACGCATTCCTAACACATTATTCGGACTATGACACTATAGCTACTAGGTTTTATGCACAAAAATTTTATGGGGCCTTACAGTAAAGTGTAGAAAGAACCTGAATACACAAGAATCTTGAAGTTCTATCAATGTCAATTGATAATTCCGTTAATACCCCGGCAACGGCGCCAAAATTGATTCACGTCCAAGCAACGGTCATAGTCAATATAACCTGGTCTAATAAGTCCAGAATCGATCCCACAGGGAATTAACCTACCAATTACAACTTTCACAACCCAAGAGTACTTCCGAATCAAGTTCCCAAAATTTCAAGTATATGTTTGTGAGTGTTTCGACTAACTACTTTTGCGAGAATTAAAAAGGCTTAAAAGAAAGAATTGAATGTTGGGTAAAATAATATGGAAGAAGACTAAGGTATTGATTTTCCCTATTTATGGAATCCCTTATCGTTATGCTCATACAAATTATCAATATATTCTATCAATCATGAACGCTATTTGTATCGTAACCCTCTCCCGAGCAATTACAATAATTTACTAGTGCACTCTCCCGAGCTACCCTAGCTAGCTTTAATTTGAATAGTTCAATTAAGATTGCACCCAAGACTTCGTTATTCCTAACCCCGTCTTTACGCCTAAAGTTATAGATTCCTCCAATAACCTAGGTGTGGTGTTGTTCAACAATAAACCTAAATATTCACTCTTTTCCTAGTTATGCACACTAAATAGGCATAGCTAATTGGGGATCCTACCAATTAACTACAACAAGAATGAAATTGAACAAATAGAAATCTAGCTAACAATTTGTAATCACATAAACGATAAGTTCATCACCCAATAGGTTCCATCAAAACCTTAGAAAAGGATTTAGCTACTCATTCTCAAAGAAACAAGAATAATAATTGAATTCATAAATAAATACTTGATATAAAATAAAGGAATGAGTTGAGAGAGTTCTCTCTTACTAATTGTCTTGCAAAAGTTGTGAAAAATAGACAACATGCCTCTATTGGGCGAACTAGGGGTTTATATAGAGGGTTTAGGGCTTAAAAACTGAATTTGTACACAACTAGGAATAATATTTGCGGCACCTTCCGCTGTTCGTCCGCGGTCGCGGACGAACCGCGAACAGAACGGTTCTCTGAATCTTCAAAAATCTTCTGCATGCCTGTTTTTCTGCGGTTCCATCGCGGTTGCGGTGAAATCGCAGTTTTGCACCCTGTTCGTTTGCGAATTTGAAAAACCATAAAACATGAAAGTTGTAGCTCTTTGAGTTATCCTTCCAACCATATATTATGGAGCCAAACTGAAATTATGAGCTAAAAGATATTTCCATTGTACTAGACAGTGCACAATATGGCTTCATCGATTCTTCACTTGTACTACACTATCAAATTTGACCCCCAAACTCGATCACGGCTTAATTCCTTGATCTTTTACTCAGACGTCAAAGCTATAAATCACTTAAATTCATTCCATAACATCCATATTGCTCGGAATCACACCTTCCCGGCTATTTTCAACATAAGTTCTTGACTTGTACCACACTTTGGCCTTTTTCACCATCTTTTGACTCCAAAACTTGCTCTTTTAGTCTTCATTAGCTCATGTGTACCCATAGCACACTAATAACACTAATAAAAGCATTTTTTCATCATAAACAATGTCTGAATGGAATTCCAAGAGTTTTGGTAGCTTTGTTATGTGATTTTTGATGTCTGTGCAAAATTTCAGGTCATTCGGACACCGTTTGGTCGAGCTTTTGATCGAATGCGTATTTCAGAAGTTTTTTAAAGAACTTAGGCTTGATTTCGATGAGAAATGATGGTTTTAGTGTTGTTTGAGGTGTTTTAGTGATTGGAACAAGTTTGAATGATGTTATAAGAGGTATTTGTATGAAGTTTTGGGCTATGGAAGTTGCAGAAAAAAGGCATCAGCTCTTGCAGAGCATTTTGCTCTATACGATCGCAGAGGTCTATTGTGATCGCATGGAAAGATTTTTGGGGGTGGGTCAATTGTTTAATGCGATCGCAGGTCAGTAGTGCGATCGCATAGAAGAAACTTGGGAGCTTGGATTTTTGTTCATTGCGATCGGGTGGCCTTGTATGTGATCGCGTAGTGTAAAGTTTTTGGTCAATGTGATCGTAGTGGTGCTTCTGCGATCTCATAGTTTTAAAAATTGGAGGCAAAAAAGTTTTTCTATGCGTTCGCAGAGGTGTATTACGATTGCATAGAAGGAAAATATATTGCTGGGTAGAATGTTTAAAAAGCTCATTTCCGTGATTTTGGGTCATTTTTTCTCCATTATTGCTCTATTTGTGAGCTTTTTAAAGGATTCAAGGAGAATCGATTGGAGTAAGATTTTTGAACTTAAAACTCATTTTTATTGTGTAAACTACCTAGAAATCCATGGAAATTAAGCCTAAAATTGAACAAAGATTTTTGAACTTAAAACTCATTTTTATTGTGTAAACTACCTAGAAATCCATGGAAATTAAGCCTAAAATTGAACCACTAGTGTGAGCACGTGATTTTTGCTCTCACGACAATTACTCCAAAAATTCAAAATAAAATAGTCTTGTGTTGTATGTGATTTTATGGATTTTGTGTTATCTTTATTTAGCGTTAGTATTTGTCTGTGTTTGTTTATTTTTTATATTGATTAAAAATACAAAAATACGTGTTGCAGGAACTTAGGAATTAATTGTGCATTTTAAGAATTAATTAACCGTAAAGTGGTTAAAAAGAAATTACAAAAAATGTGCATTTTTGTTCCTTGTCATTGTGTGATTTTATTTAAATGTGTAATTTGTTTTAATTTTTTTAGTGTTAATTAATAGGTGTGCAATTTCATTTCTTTTGATTTGTTTAAGGTGTGCTTTAATTTAATTGTGGTTAGTTAAGGAAGTTGAAAAATGGCTAAAAATGCAAAGAAATCAGGCCAAAACCAATACCATGACCCAATCCATTAAAACCTAGTCTCATAGACGATAAGACGACGTCGTCTCCAGGCTTCCCATCTGGACCGTTGATCAAATCAAATCTAACGGTTCAGTTCAGCTCAATCATTAAGCCAAGTGATGCAGTTCAAGGGCATTTAATCTGAGCCGTTCGCTCAGTCTCATCAAACGATCCCTGGCCATCCCAGATACCCGACCCATTCAACCCCGGACCGACCCAGCCTCCCTTTAATCAAAACGATATCATTTCCTTTTGACCAAGAGATCCTGGCCATTAATCACCCATGATCCAATGGCTAGGATGAAATCGTCTAAATCATATATAATCTTTACCCGTTACCCTGCCCCCCAGATCAAAGCACCCCGCTCTCCTCACTTTGTCTCTCTCAAATTCTGAGACGAACTCAGACCTCCAAAACCCTAGCCGCCATGGTTTCCTCAAGCTTGAAACCCGGCGGCAGCCACCCCAAAGCTAACCAAAATAACACCCTTAACACATCTCAACCCCTTGAACCCAAATCCATCATCAATTAGGCTCGAATCAACCTGGGTTTTCTCTAATTTTCATTTGAAGATTCGATTCCAGACTCAACCTACACCAAACACCCCCAAAATCACACCACCTATCCACCAAATCACCATCGCCCCTAATCCTTAGCCAATTTGGTCTAAATCTAAGTTAAACCCATCAAATGATGGATCTAGGGATTAGTGGATCAAGACTGTTTCAAAATCGTCAGGGTCAAGTTGGTTTCTAGTTAGTATTATAGGCATGTTTCTGACGAAATATGCATATAATACTAATTGGAAATCGACTTCGAAGGGCATGCGATTGGAATCCGAAAAATCAGTAAGCCCTCTTGAATACCTTCTTTTTCTTTTTCTGTATATGTTTGTTTATTTATGTTAAGTTTTAATTAGCTTTTCTTAAGTTTTAAGTTTAAATTAATTATAGGTTCTTAATCTGCCTCTCTTTCTTATTTTTGTTAGTTTAATACTCCAATATTCGTTTAAATAGTTCACTCGATTAATCGTTTGCCTAAAACAGAGTTTGTAATTCATCTTTTGGTTTATTACTCATCTTCTTCTTCTCCATCTGACCTTTTATTTGGTCAAATTTCTTCTGTTGGTTCGTTAGTTGTATTTATTGTATTGCAATATGTGTTAATTTATTCAAATTCATCAAGTAGATTAGTTCATGTTTTTCCCCTGAGTATGCCCGTAAAGACTATGAACCATGAATTACTGACTTGTTCATCGATTGTTGCATGTCAATTCATATGTGTTATAATCGATTACACAAATGTCATCGATTAGTTATATAGTCTTGTCTGAAATAATATGGTAGTAAATGTTAATACTAATTAATTGCATCCAAACCACTATTTGAATAAAAGTCTGTATTGCCTGTATTGGAACTTAGGAAAGTAAATTGGTTATAGCTGCTGTAGTTCAATTATTAAATTGGACAACTTCAGTTATAATTGGATTGGAGTAAGATTGTGGTTTCAGTAGTTTTAAGGGTTATTTTGGGGAGTTAGATTAGCAATAATTGATGGCTGCTAATAGCTTAAGCTTAATCAACAACATTAGGGGTTCCAATTAGGGGTTGCTAGTTTAGATAAGAGGTACATTAGTTGCCTAAAAATAATAAAGCACTAAGTGAGTGGAAATTGAGTGCATATTTAATATTGACTAAGCAGTTAAGATAAAAAGAACCAATGGTATGCCTATAAAAAGGCTGGAAACCAGACTGAAAAAGAGGAGAAGAAAAAGAGAGAGATTCTGAAAAAAGATAGAGAGATAAAAAGAGAATTTCATCAGTTTAAGAACAGAATACATTGACTTTTTACTATTCCATTGGGACCTTTGATTTAGTTGAAGTGTGTTAGTTGATTCTATTTTCCCCTCTTAAGTTCAACTCACTGGAATTTCTTCTATCTGCTGGTCCATTTTTTTTGGTTTAATTCATGTTTAGTTGAGGCAAGTGGGTTTGTTTAATGTTGTTTGGTTTTATAATTGGTTCTGGGCTGTTGGTTGAGATTATATTCTGGTCGAAGTTGTTTCTGA
Organism: Nicotiana noctiflora; assembly: GCA_032618575.1. Taxonomy (NCBI): domain Eukaryota; kingdom Viridiplantae; phylum Streptophyta; class Magnoliopsida; order Solanales; family Solanaceae; genus Nicotiana; species Nicotiana noctiflora. The sequence goes on from JASVEL010000955.1 coordinate 459,251, forward strand.
TGTTGCCTTGCTGTGTTACTGCACTGCTGACTTCCTGTTCCTTATTTCTATCACTAAGGGTGTGTTTGGTATGAAGGAAAATGTTTTCCATGGAAAATATTTTCCTAGAAAATATTTTCATGGAAAATGAGTGATTTTATCACTTATTTTCTCTTGTTTGGTTGGTAAGTGGAAAACATTTTCCGGAAAATATTTTCTATGTTTGGTTAGAGAGTAAAAAATAGTTTTTTTAGAAAAATATTTTTTTTGCAACTCTCCTACCCTTCCCCTCCCACCTCCCCCGCCCCTCCCCTTCCCAAAGTCTCTAAAAATTGACACAATCTAAAGGAACTAATGTGATGCTTTACTTTTTAACGCAAAAATCGCGTATGTTCGAATCGGTAAATTTATAATTTCTAAACCCGTAAACTTCCGAACTCATAATTTTGGAACTTGTAAAATATTGAGCCTTTAAATGATAAATAATAAAATTAAAAAATGAAAAATATATTTTAAAATTTATTCGGGGGGAGGGGGGCTGGGGCGGGGGGGAGGGGGGGAGGGGGGTGGCAGTAAATCGAAAAAAAAAAAAATTTAAATTACAAAAAAAAAGTAATTTTTTTTTGTGCGGGGGGGGGGGGGGGGAGGGGGAGGGGGTAGGGGTGGGGGTGGGTGGTGCGGAAAAATAAGAAAACAGAAATTTAAAATTATAGAAAAAAAATTAAGGTAAAAGAAAATTTTTTTTGGGGGGTGGGGTGGAGGGGTAGTAGGGTGAATGGTAATGGAAAAACTGAAATTTTTCTAAAAAAAAACTGTTTTTTTGGAGAGGGGTGAGGTGGGTTGGTGAGGGTGAGAATGGTTGAGAAGGGCTTTGGAAAATGTTTTCCCTTCTTTGGATAAGGAAAACATTTTCCTCCAATTGGAGGAAAATGAATTGATAAGAAAAATGTTTTTCAAAACATTTAAGTCAACCAAACATGGAAAAATTGGAAAACATTTTCCGGAAAATATTTTCCTTCATACCAAACACACCCTAAAACTCAGGTACACACTCAAATTCATGGCTAATGTATTCACAAATTGGACCAGAATAAGTTGACATTCAGATATGTGATCATGTGTTCATTTGGATATATATATATATGGTTATAGTTGTTTAGTTTAGTAGTATAATATATATTTAGTTTGTTTGATTCGAATAGTGTTAAGAATTGTTAATCAGAACCACTTTTGAACTGTTTTGGAATGATTTAGTTGGTAGTTGATCATGATGTAGTTTCATTATAACTAATACTTCGCTAGCTAAGCATGTTGTTTTAAGTTAAAATCTAAAATGGTGCAGCTATGTAACTGATTTTAACTGGTATGTAATATTCATGTCACTTATGGTTTTAAGTTTAGCATGTATCTTTATAAATTCCCCTTTTCTTACCATGGGCTGTACATACATGTTGCTGCAGTTTTTACACTTTGGTTTGACACAAATACACTATTGTTGTTTCACTTTCAGTAATCATTTTACTTCATATTTTTGTGCATCTTGGTTTGAAACCACTGCAAATAGGTCCTCTGGGATGTTCTATTGTCTGGATCCTTAGTCACTAGAATTCAGATGGTGGAAATGGGCCACTGTGGCTTTATGCTTATTCTGTATAATTTGTTTCACTTAGAATGCTTATGTCCCCCTTCTATATTCACTTGATAGCTGTTCCATTTAGCTGAATCTTTCTCTTAGCTTTCAAGTGTCTAAAGGAGCTCTCCTTTTTTTTGAGTTAATATTCCTAGTTTTTGAACATTATAGTTTTGATTCAGTTAACAGATGAGTTATTTAGTAGATGGTGAAATGAATGTGAATAAGTAGAAGGTGTACAGGAATTATCATAAATTCGAGAGTAACTAACTTGAAATGGATACTTTAGTTGATTGTTTGATTAGAGCTGCCCTGTTGTTCTCAACTCGTAGTGTTCAGTTGTGTAAATGAGGACATGTGAGATAAATTTGTGTAAATCTAGAAATCATCATTTCCAATAAAATTAGTAATTAGTTGCCATTTTTTTAAGAACTACTTAGTCGTCTAATCCAAAATGTTTCTGACTCACTCAAAACTGATTCCAAAGAATTACAACTCGCATATGAGTTAGTAATTTATCAATGTATGTGTTTCTTCAAATCAATCCATAATTTAGGGCCCTCATATCAATACAAAATTAGTATAGAAATTCCTTGAGTAATCATAGTTTGCTTTAGGCCCGATTTAGGTTAGTATCATTATTATGTATACGTTTGCGTAACAAAATTACAAATCTAATTCTTAAAATACTCAAGGTATGCGTTTGCGCAACCTCAACTAAAAATTCTTAATAAAATAAACAAAGCGTTATTAATCGTGGATACGTTCGCGTGACATGATTTTTGACGCGCCAAAAGAAAAGAGTATACGTACGCGTAATTCGATTCTTTAAATTGAATAATTCAAGTGATTTAAAAGAGGTAAAAAGATAAATGCACATAGGTCCTAAAAATGAGTAATTAAAAAATTTAAGCCAAATAACAATCACTAAGCGATCGTGCTAGAACCACAGAATTCAGGAATGCCTAACACCTTCTCCCAGGTTAACAGAAATCCTTATCCGGATTTCTGGTGCGTAGACTGTTAAACAGAGTCAAACTTTTCCTCGATTTGGGATTCAACCAGTGACTTGGGACACCATTAATCTCTCAAGTGGCTACTCTGAATCTCTTAATAAATTAATCCCGTTTCGATTGTCCTTTGACTGGGAAAACTCCTTTGCTCCCTCGCGGGTAGTGCCAAAAGCAAGTGTGACAGCTCTGGCGACTCTGCTGGGGAATACTACCATTACCCAAAACCTTTTGGTTCAGGGTAACAGAATTCGAGCTTATTTTATGATTTTTATTTGGCTTATTTATTATTAATATTATTTTATTTTTGTGAACCTCGGTGCTAAAATTCTATCTATTTACCGCTTTAATATTGTTTGAATTTGTATATAACTGTTTTCTTACGTCACACCTCTGTGTCTTCTGAATTTATGGTGCACACGTGCACATGGCCCACTTTCTGTTAGAAGTCATACCAATTAGAACAAGGTTGGGTCAAGTAACTAGGCTGGGCTGACTTTCGTGCTCCCGGTATGTTGCCCCCACTCCGGCTCGAGTTGTCCGCTTGGATAGGCCAATAGAACAACAAACTCAAGATTCTAAACTTAGAATAACAGAGGCTCGCGCCGAATCCTAGTAGGAACGTTTATTTGCATCACGTGCATTTGACTTTGGAGACTCAACACCGGGGTTGGGTCTGTCTAGGACAGGTGTACCCGAAATACAAAGACCAATATGATGCATCATACCTGCTATTTGTGCATTCATTTGCTTCAGATCTACATGTTGATTGGCTTATAAAAGAAATTTAGGAAAATAGCAGTATAAGGGTAAAAGAGTTAATCGCATGTTTTGAAAAAAATATCCAAATTATGTCGAAACTCTGCCAATTTGTCCATTTATAAAATTAAAAAAAAATGTCATTTGTTTTTCAAAGTAGTCTGTTTTATTAAGCAGAACTACGCTAGTTTGATTCTCACCGGATGTGAGATACGTAGGCAACCCATATCGGGTTCAACTATCTTAAAAAATAACGGTAAATAAATGTTGCTATCTTGCTACAAATTAAGGTGATGTTATTTTTGTCAAAAATAGCCGAATGTCTTTGAAAGAACACAGGAAGGCTGCTTTTGCAAGAACAACCACCTTTAGTCTTTTTTCAAAAAAAAAAAATGTGAGCAAACTCAATATTTTTTTTCCATCGAAGTGATAAGAGGCCATGTCAACAAAGCTAAATATTTTTACAATAGTGATCATTTTTTTATGTGTCTTGATTTTTGCTTAAAAAATAAATTTTTTTTAATCACTTCCAGATATAAAATGAGCACCACACAGACTCCACCAATCACAGATGTAGAAGAGTTTCTATTACAACTTCAGATGTGGTGATATGATTTGGAAAAAGACAGACATGAACGGGTCACTAAGTATCTAGGAGCTCTCACAGATATCATGAAAGTTAAACCACGTGATGATTTGATTGCATCACTAGTAACTTTCTGGGACCCTGCTCACAATGTTTTTCGTTTCTCTGATTTTGAGCTTACTCCCACCTTGGAAAAATAGCCAGGTATTCCGACTTTGACAAGAAATTGAGAGACAAAAATCTAATATTCCCAAGGGCCCTTTCTGTACACCGATTCCTTGATATTTTAAATATCAGTAATCAGATCAGAAAGAACAATATTGTCAATGGGTATTGTTCTTTTAGCTTTCTATACTCAAGGTTTGGAAAGCCTGATGGGTTCGAAATTTATGAAAAGGGCCTCACCAACAAGCAAAACAAGGATACTTGGCAGATTCACCGTCGTTTCGCTTTCGTCGTGGCTTTTCTGGGAATTATGGTATTCCCAAACAAGGAGCGGACAATTGATATTCGCATAGATGGAATTGTACAAGTCCTCACCACCAACGATCATCACACTTGTATCCCAATTATTCTCTCCAAAATCTATCGGCCATTGACTTTGTGTAAGTCAGGGCAAAAGTCTTCGAAGGATGTAACATTTTGTTGCAAATGTGGTTGACTGAGCATATCCGACGTTATCCCAGGTTCATGCAATATTGTCCAAGTGGGAATAACTTCATTGAAAGTTATGAAGAAAGGATAAAGGATTATAAATCTCCAGAAGGGGTGGAAGCCTGGGTAGCCCATCTAAGCTCTTTGGTCGCAAATCAAATTGAGTGGACCTTAGGATGGCTCTCGTTAAAAGAGGTAATACACATGTCGTCTTTAAAGGGTTATTTGTTATTGTTTGGTTTGAAAAGTGTCCAGTCGTACGCACCACAGAGAGTATTAAGACAGCTAAGGAGGTACCAAGTGGTGCCTGAAGACGAAGATTTAAGCATGCAAGTGATTGAGCTGCACCCTGAAGCTAAACTTCTGGAAGCTTTAATCCAGAAAATTTGGAATTGCTGTCGATACTAGAAAGAGGATACCCAAGTTCCAGATGCTGCAAAAGGTGAAATCGATATGAGTTATGCCAGGTGGTTTGAGAAGAGGTCCTGTGTAGATGATGAGCCAGAACCCTATCGCAAAAGGCACATAAAAAAGCCACATGTTCAAGCTTTTGATGATAAAACCCAAGAATGGTTAGCGCGAGGTGAAAAAGAAGGGATACAAAGGAACTATTCACGCCTTAGAAGAGAGCCTAATGAGCCTCAATTTTGAGAAGAGTTTTGAAGCGCAAGAGGCAGAAGGGGAAAAGAAGATATTTATTTTCCAGAACAAAACTCTCCATACTTAGTTCCAATAAATGAAGAAAGCATCTGAAGCACCGGTAAAAAGTTGGAAAGATCAGAAAATCATTACTAACATCATGGAAAAGGTGCAAGATTATGACTTCATATTAACAAAGACTGAAAAGGCGTTAGACAAAGCTAACGAGAAGATTATACAGTTAAATGAATAAGTCAAATATGGTAAGGAGCGGCAAGTAATGGTATTTGAAGATGAAAGGGCTCGATTTGAGAAGGAAAAACACCGTTGGATACGCTCAGAAGCTCAACTCCGTGCACAACTGGAAAAAATGAAAAGAGAGAATCAACATGCAGATGTCGATAGGGAGATGGCGCAAGCCAGGCTCGAACAAGCTAGACTTCGAGCTCAGTTGGAGTCGGCTTTAGATCGCGAGGGTCATATAAGAGATATAGCCATCACTCGCCAACAACGGTTACAAAACCAAGACCAGAATCTCCAGGATTTCAGAGCACAAGTTCACGACTTGGCTGTTTACACTTTGCAATGTTATGTGAATTTCCAAGGGATGGATTGTGAAAGGTTTCTAGAGCACGTGCCAACTTTTACACGTCATCTTGCAATGTAGTTGGAAAGGATGTATCGTACATTAGGAGGTCAGCCCGATCAAGCCCCACAGTGAGCAGATGTTCCAAGTGATTGATGATTGTGGAGGATGTCTAGTTCTAATTTTCTTATGTCTTGTTGTAATTCAAAGTTCATTTTAAAATTATTGTCCCAATGTGATTTCATTCCTGCATTTTTTTTAATAATAACTATTTTTATACGAACTACACTGGGTCTGATTCATGCGGGGACATGATACATAGGCAGTCTACATAAGGTTCGACCACTGTTTTAGTAAAAACGGGAAAACAAATAAAAGAAATGAAAGAAATAATTGAGGGGCATAGAAACACTTGAAAATAATAAGCCTGGATGACGCATGTGGTCTGAGAAAAAGCATAATATAAATGGTTTAATTCATAAAGACATTGTATCCCCAATGTGAGTTTACTATATCTGTTGAAAATCTAACACTAACAAGTTTGTTGTTTTTCCAATCACAGTTTTCAGTTAGTTGTTAGAAGTATGCTGGCATCACACAGATATCAGACAAGATCAAAGGGGCCTATACCTGAAAGTATGACTGGGTCAGACCACAGCATTGAGTCAGAAAAGGCAATGAGCCAAATGCTCAAAGATGCCTTAGAAAAAATGGAAAAAATGTAGTATGAGATGAACGAAATGCAGTTGGCTCTGGCCAAAGCGCAAAAAGGTCCTGAGGCACCCGCTACTCCTACCTTCTCGCTAGGACATACCCCAGAATACCTTCCTCCCGGTCCCTCAACAAGCTTCCCAGTCCATCATTACTACCAGGGAAGGGACACTTATGACTCCCAAGCTCCACCATCCAATCAAAACCCTCCTCCACCAAATGTCCCTATCTTTGTGGCACCTCCCCGAGCTTCATGGCACAAATCATCAAGTGAGCCATTATTTCAGATTCACGACAGTCAATATTACCCCCCCTGAACCCACGTTCAGGATACTAGAACCACCCACCTATACTCTTCTCTCTAGGGTCCTGGCGAAAAAGCTGGCCAAGAGCCTAGAGCCGGAAGAGATGGTGCGAAAAGTCAAAATCCTGGAGCAGTCCTTCAGAAGCATTCACGAGATGGGAAATCAGGTCAGTGTGGCTTATAAAGATTTATGCCCGTTCCACGATGTACAACTACCAGAGGGATTCAAGATGCCCAAATTTGATCAGGATGAAGGGCATGATGATCCCATGTCTCATATGCGAGGATTTTGCAGCAAGATGAGGGGAGCGGGTGGAAAAGATGAGCTGCTGATAGCTTATTTTAGATAGATATTGATCGGTCTGCCTTAGAATGGGACACAAGGAAAGATCCAAGCAGGTGGTATACTTGGGATGATCTGGCGCAAGCTTTCGCCGGTCACTTTCAATATAATTTGGAGATAGTGCCAGACCGTCTCACAATATTGAAACTTAAGAAGAAACCAGGGGAGAGCTTCAGGTAATTTGGATTTCGTGGGAGAGAACATGCAGCTAGAGTTGATCCTCAGATGAGAGAGGGGGAGATAGTAGATTACTTTCTACAAACGCTCGAGCCAACCTACTTCGGTCACTTGGTGACGTCAGTGGGAAAATCCTTCAACGAAGTGGTAAAGATGGGAAGCATGATAGAAGAAGGTCTAAAGATCAATAAAATATTGAGTTATTCAGTGATCAAGGTGAGAACACAGGCCATTCAGAGCGGCACGGGAGGCGCGCTCGGGAAAAAGAAAAGAGAGGATCTCACAACAATAGAGGCTGGCAATTGGTCCAGATCCAGAGGTCCTTCACCCCATTACTAATCTAGACCTCCTCACCCAAATTACCCCCACATTCCAAATTATCCTCCACAATCCTATTACCTACCACAAGAACAACATTTTTCAGTCCATCAAGCACAAACATATACCCAACCTCCGGCACGCCTACAATGATGCGCGCCAGCTCCACATAATAAATACCCAGCTCCACGTAATACATACCCAGCTCCGCATAATACCTACCCAGCTCCACAAAATACCTACCCACCACCAAGGGCATATTGAAATCTTGCGGGGCTAGGTTTTCGGGGGAATCAGGCGTTCAGGAATGAAAGGATTCAGAGGTAGAGAACATTCACTGAATTAGGAGAAACCTATATTGCTTTGGTCCACAAATTAAAATAGATAGGTTTGTTGAGTCCTATTGAACACATATTGCCAAATCCCTTGCCTCAACAGTTAGACCACTCGGTACACTGTGAATATTATTCGGGAGCTGCTGGACATGATATCGAAAAATGTTGGAAGTTGAAGCATGCGATCCAAGATCTTATCGATACTAATAAGATTGAGGTTCAGGCGCCCGAGGCACCCAATATTAACCAAAACCCCTACCAGCCCACCATGAAAACCAAATGATCGAGATTGTACATGGAGAGGGAGAACCCAAGAAGCCATCAGAGACAGTGATGATAATCCAGGCCAGTGCAAAAGGGAAATCAACCAGTAGGGAAGTGGAGGTACCAATTAAGAGGGAGGATGTTAAGCCAGTACTAATATTGGGGAAGAACCCATCTGCCACTACAAAGACAACAAAATTGGTAGTATCTGGAGTATCATCTGCACCTGTGGTGGTTATTAAAGGAGTTTGCAGGGAACCAGTCATCATAAATCCGATAGTCCAATTGCCTGTGACCGATAGCAAGGTCGTGCCTTGGAAGTATGAAAAGGCAATGGTGTTCCCCAAAATAACCCTTAAAACTACTGAAACCACAATCTTACTCCAATCCAATTATAAATAAAGTTGTCCAATTTAATAACTGAACTACAACAGTTATAACCAATTTACTTTGCTAATACTAATTAATTGCATCCAAACCACTATTTGAATCAAAGTCTATATTGCCTGTATTGGAACTTAGGTTGTCACACCTCCGTTTGGCGCTACCCGCGAGGGAGCAAAGGAGTTTTTCCAATCAAAGGACAATCGAAACGGGATTAATTTATTAAGAGATTCAGAGTCACCACTTGGGAGACTAATGGTGTCCCAAGTCACCGGTTGACTCTATTTAACAGTCTGCGCCCCAGAAATCCGGATAAGGAATTCTGTTAACCCGGGAGAAGGTGTTAGGCATTCCCGAGTTACGTGGTTCTAGCACGGTCGCTTAGAGATTATTATTTGGCTTAAATTGTTTAATTACTTATTTTTAGGACCTATGTGCATTTATCTTTTTACCTATTTTAAATCACTTGAATTGTTCAATTTAAAGAATCGAATTACGCGTACGTATACTCTTTCCTTTTGGCGCGTCAAAAATCATGTCACTCGAACATATCCACGATTAATAACACTTTGTTTATTTTATTAAGAATATTTTAGTTGAGGTTGCGCAAATGCATACCTTGAGTATTTTAAGAATTAGATTTGTAATTATGTTACTCGAATGTATACATAATCATTATACTAACCTAAATCGGGCCTAAAGCAAACTATGATTACTCAAGGAATTTCTATACTAATTTTGTATTGATATGAGGGCCCTAAATTATGGATTGATTTGAAGAAACCACGTACACTGATAAATTACTAAATCATATGCGAGTTGTAATTCTTTGGAATCATTTTTGAGTTAGTCAGAAACATTTAGGATTGGACGACTAAGTAGTTCTCAAAAAAAATGGCAACTAATTACTAATTTTATTGGAAATGATGATTTCTAGATTTACACAAATTTATCTCACATGTCCTCATTTACACAACTGAACACTACGAGTTGAGAACAACAGGGCATCTCTAATCAAACAATCAACTAAAGTATCCATTTCAAGTTATTTACTCTCGACTTTAGATTATTCCTGTACACCTTCCACTTTAGTCACATTCATTTCAGCATCTATACAATAACTCATCTCTTAGCTGAATCAAAACTCTAATGTTCAAGCACTAAGAATATTAACTCAAAAAAAAAGAGCTCCTTCACACACTTGAAAACTAAAGAATTTAGAAATATTCAGCTAAATGGAAAAGCTATCAAGTGAATATAGAAGGGGGAGAAAAGCATTCTGAGTGAAATAAATTCTACAGAATAAGCATAAAACCACAGTGGCCCATTTCCACCAGATGAATTCTATTGACTAAGGATCCAGCCTATAGAACATCCCATAGGAGCTATTTCTAGTGGTTTCAAACCAAGTGTAACGACCCGACCGGTCGTTTTAGAAAATTACGCCCCAATCCCTAATTTAACTGTTCCCCTAAGTTCATTTCTGCTATTGTGGTTTGCCGGGAGAGTCGGTTCTGAAATTTGGAGTATTTTGGGACACTTAGTCCCTAAATGAGAGCTTTAAAGCTAGAAAACGATCCGTAGCCGGAACAGTGTTAAGACGATCTTGGAACGGAAATCCAATGGTTCCATTAGCTCCGTTGGGTGATTTCGGGGTTAGGAACACATTCGGAATGTATTTTGGAGGTCCGTAGCTCAATTAGGCTTGAAATGCCGAAGGATGAAATTTTGGCGAATCCGAACGATAGGTGAGATTTTGACCCGGGGGTCGGAATGGAATTCCGACAAATTCTGTAGCTTCGTTATGTGAATTTGGATATGTCCGCAAAGTTTCAGGTCATTCGGACGTCGTTTGGTCGGGTTTTAGATCGAATGTGCAATTCGGAAAGTTTTAAAAAATTTAGGCTTGAATTCGATGTGAATTATGGGTTTTGATGTTGTTAGACGTGTTTTTATGATTTGAACGAGTTCATATCGTGTTTTGGAGTATGTTGGTGGTTTTCGTTGGGGTCCCGGGAGCCTCGGGATGAATTCGGGGTCCAAACGGACCAATTTGTGCCAAAAGGCACTGCTGTTCTGCTGCAATAACTGCAGAGCAATTTTGCTCTCCGCGATCGCGGAGATGGCCATGCGATCGCGTAAGGGAGAAATCCCGAGCTCTGCGATCGCGAAGTAAAGCCTGCGATCGCGTAAGTCTGGAGGTTGAACCAGTGCGATCGCGTGAGGTTTCATGCGATCGCGTAGGGTATTGGTCGGAAGCAGTGCGATCGCGTGAGGGAGTATGCAATCGCGTAGGGGAGTTTGGGGAGCCGGACGAGTTTGTTCTTCGCGATCGCGTTAGTACGTTGCGATCGCGTAGGGTTGCTGAGTTGTTCACTGCGATCGCATCCAGGGTCACGCGATCGCGTCTAGGGTCACGCGATCGCGTAGAGGAAAATTAGGCCGCCCATATTTTGTGCATCGCGATCGCAAGCCCAGTTTGCGATCGCGTAGAGTAAAATGGCCTGGCAGTGACTTTAAGTCCAGAACATTTCGGTCGCGGCCTAACACACCAAAACCGCCATTGTTGAGCTCCAAGAGAGGATTTTGAAGGGGAAACGCTGGGATATCATCGGGAAATCATCGGGGGTAAGTTTCTTGACCTTAATTCGTTAGTTTATCATGAAATCCGTGATTATTTCACTGAAAATGGGGGATTAAAGGTGGGTTTGAGCCCTAGGCCTAAATGTTAGAAAATCTCTGATTTAAGTGGGCAAATGGAGTCCGATTTTGGTAAATTTTATATGCCTAGACTCGTATTGAGATAAGGAACCCGAATATATAATTTTCGTGATTTTGCGATAAGCGTACCGAAAGTCGGTGTTTGGCAACTTGTGGGTTTTGGTATATTTTGAGTTATTTTGATTGGGTAATGCCCAATTGGCCTATTTTGATGTGATTCTATTGATTTTTATCAGATACTACACTTGTGGAGGCCGACATTCACGGCAAGAGGGTTATTTCTTAGCGGTTTCGTACCGGAATTGAGGTAAGTGGCTTGTCTAACCTTGTGTGGGGGACTTTCACCCCTAGGATATTATGTGATAATTTAAATGCCTTGTACGCGAGGTGACGGGCGTGTACATGCGCTGGTTGTTGAATACATACCTTACTTAAAATGTTTAATGAGTAATATTCCTGTTTTTAGCTGTTAAATTCGACATTTCTACCCGGTAGTAGTTATAAAAGCATGATTAGATAGAATCTAACTGTCTAGTTGCTTAATTGATTTACTTGAGTTTTCTGGTAATCGCTGGCGCTGTTCATCGGCGAAGTTATCGTTAAGCATATTATACTTCTCTCTGAGTATTCCTTTACTTGCTGTGGTTATGGACTACGGGTTCGATTCCCGAGATCCTAAGATTATTGAAATGTGGACTACGAGTTCGATTCCCGAGATCCTGAGATTATTGAAATGTGGACTACGGGTTCGATTCCCGAGATCCTGAGATTATTGAAATATGGACTACGGGTTCGATTCCCGAGATCCTAAGATTATTGAAATATGGACTACGGGTTCGATTCCCGAGATCCCGAGATTATTGAAATGTGGACTACGGGTTCGATTCCCGAGATCCTGAGATTTATTGAAATATGGACTACGGGTTCGATTCCCAGAGATCCGGAGTGATATTGTTTGTGGACTGCGGGTTCGATTCCCGGAGATCCTGAGTTATTGAGATATTATTGAGACATGGGCCGTGGGTTCGATTCCCGGAGACCCAGAGGTACTGAGAATGGGACTGTGGGTTCAATTCCCACAGATCCTGGATTTGTTTATCTGAGTTGGTTATTTGTTGTTAGCTTATTTGTAGACAGTTGCAGTAATCATCATAATGTTGTTATTTCGGAAATTATTATCATTTAAACTGTTTATTTTGTTATCATCATTATATTATTGTTTTCTCAGTAGGGCCCTGACCTACCTCGTCACTACTCCATCGAGGTTAGGCTTGGCACTTACCGAGTACCGCCGTGGTGTACTCATGCTACTCTTCTGCACACTTTTGTTGTGCAGATCCAGGTACATCAGAGCAGGCTCGTACTAGGTGATTCCGCAGCTTTCTGGGAGACTTCGAGGTACGATCTGCTACGTCCGCGGATCCGGAGGCTTCCCTTCTATTCTAGTATTACTAGTTGACATTTTTCTTCATTTCGTTGTTAGATACTCTTTACAGATAGAGCCACAGTTGTATTTCCCTTTTAGTCTGTGTTACCGTGGGGTTCCGGATCTTGGTAGTGTTTTATTCATTGTGTGACGGATGAATGTTCCAAGCGGCACGGATTACATATCTTTTATGTTATTTTCCGCTGTTTCTTATTTAAGTATTTATAACTTATAGATTCCGCAACGTGTTAGGCTTACCTAGTCGTGGGGACCGGGTGCCATCACGACATGTTCACAATTGGTGAACTAGGGTCGTGACAAGTTGGTATCGGAGCTCTAGGTTCATAGGAGTCACGGGACACAGACCGGATACTTAGAGTCTCGCTGATCGATACGGAGACATCTATATTTATCTACGAGGGGCTATGTAACCGTTTAGGAAACTCTTCATTTCTTTTGGATTCCTTGTCGTGCGACATTTTTTACATCAAAAATCTAAACTATCGCTTTCTATTCTCTCACGGATGGTGAGGACACGATCTACTCGCGATGATCGGGTACCCGCGCCCCCGTTGCCGCCGTCGGAGGCCGGGGCCGAGGTAGAGGATGAGGACGTGCCCGAGGTGCAGCCACAAGCACCCGCGCACGCCGCCGCTCGAGTGCCGCGGTAGACCGAGTTGGAGCGCGAGCACCGGCACATCGACTACGACTGCTACTACTCCAAGCACTACGAGAGACCCTGGCCCAGTTCACGAGTATGTATACCACTTTAGCTCAGGCAGGACTGCTTCCTCTCGTCGCGGCTACATCTCAGGCCGGGGGAGGGGCCCAGACTCCCGCAGCCGTTACACCGGAGCAGCGTGTGCCGGTGGGACAGGTTCCAGATGTTTTGGTTATGCCTCCTGCCGCCCCAGCACAACCAGGAGGTGGACCAGCTGCCTCCTGAGGACGAGCAGCGTAGATTGGAGAGGTTCAAGAAATATGACCCTCCAGTGTTTAGTGGTTTGGCTTCGGATGATGCATTGGGTTTTCTAGAGGAGTGTCATCGTATTCTTCGTACTATGGGGATTGTGGAGACCAGCGGGGTTTCCTTCACTGCTTTTCAGTTTCGTGGGGCCGCTTATGATTGGTGGCGCACGTATGAGTTGGATAGTCCAGAGGAGTCTGCTTCATTGACTTGGACGTAGTTTTCAGATCTGTTTTTGAGGGAGTTTGTTCCACAGAGCCTTAGGGATTCTTGGCGCTCGGAGTTTGAGCGGTTGCGACAGGGCTCCATGTCAGTATCGGAGTATGCTATCAGTTTCACCCGCCTAGCCAGGCATGCACCGGCTTTGGTAGCCACGGTTCGGGAGCGAGTGCGGAGATTTATTGAGGGCCTTGCTCCGCCTATCCGATCCAGCATGGCCAGAGAGCTTGAGACAGATATATCTTATCAGCAGGCTGTTAGCATTGCCAAGAGGATCGACAGTATGCTCCCTAGAGAGCGGACATAGAGAGAGGTCAAAAGGTCTTGTGAGTCGGGCCATTTCTTTGGTGCCCGCACTTCATCAGCCGGTCGTTTTGGCAGGGGTTATTTCGGTCGACCAGTTCACTCGGCATTGCCCGTAGCCAGTAGTACTCCAGGTCTTCCAGCACCTCAGGAGCCTTATTATGCTCCCCCAGTTTCCAGTGCACCTCCTGCGCGAGGTCCTTCCAGGGGTCAGACTAGTGGGGGTGAGGCCGGTCAGTCACAGCCACCGCGTCCTCCCAGAGCTTGTTTTGAGTGCGGGGATACTCGCCACCTGGTTAGGGAGTGCCCCAGGCGCAAGAGAGGAGCCCCTCATCAGTCATCACAGCATCCGCGTGGTTCTCAGGGCCAGCAGGCTATCATTCCAGCCCCAGCTGCCACTCCACCTGCCCAGCCATCCAGGGGCGGGGGTCAGGGTTCCAGAGGCCGCCCTCGAGAGGGGGGACATGCCAGATTCCATGCTATTCCTGATCGTGCTGCGGCTGTTGCATATGACTCTGTTATCACAGGTATTATTATGGTTAGTCACAGGGAGGCATCGGTTCTATTCGACCCTGGTTCCACTTTTTCATATGTGTCTTCTTACTTTGCTTCTCATCTTGGTGTGCCTCGGGATTCTTTGAGTGCCCCCATTTATGTCTCCACTCCGGTGGGTGATTCTTTGGCTGTGGACCGCGTATATCGGTCGTGTTTGGTTACTATTTATGATTTTGAGACCAGAGCGGATCTATTGCTGCTCGGGATGGTCGATTTTGATATTATTCTGGGCATGGACTGGTTGTCGCCCCATTATGCTATTCTTGATTGTCACGCCAAGACCGTGACGCCGGCTATGCCAGGCATTCCACGTATTGAGTGGAGTGGTACTCTAGATCACACCCCTAGCCGTGTTATTTCTTTTCTCAGAGCTCAGCGGATGGTTGAGAAGGGGTGTGCTGCTTATCTTGCCTATGTGCGGGACGTCAGTATTGACCCTCCCTCTATTGATTCTGTTCCTGTGGTACGTGACTTTGCTGATGTATTTCCAGCTGATCTTCCGGGCATGCCGCCCGACAGAGATATTGACTTTGCTATTGACTTGTTGCCGGGCACTCAGCCCATTTCTATTCCACCGTACCGTATGGCTCCTCCTGAGCTGAAGGAGTTGAAGGATCAGTTACAGGAGTTATTGGGCAAGGGTTTTATTCGACCCAGTGTTTCGCCTTGGGGTGCTCTTGTATTGTTTGTGAAGAAAAAGGACGGTTCTATGCGTATGTGTATTGACTATCGTCAGCTGAATAAGGTTACAGTGAAGAACCGGTATCCTTTGCCCCGTATTGATGATTTATTTGACCAGTTACAGGGCGCACATGTGTTTTCTAAGATTGATTTGCGCTCCGGGTATCACCAGCTGAAGATTCGGGAGCCAGATATCCCGAAGACTGCCTTCAGGACCCGGTATGGTCTCTATGAGTTCCTCGTGATGTCTTTTGGGCTGACAAATGCCCCAGCAGCCTTTATGCATTTGATGCACAGTGTGTTCAGGCCTTATCTGGACTCGTTCGTGATTGTCTTTATTGATGATATTCTAGTATATTCCCGGAGCCGGGAAGAGCACGAGCAGCATTTGAGGATAGTGCTTCAGATTCTGAGGAGAAGCAGCTTTATGCCAAGTTCTCTAAATGTGAATTCTGGTTGAGTTCAGTGGCATATTTGGGCCACTTGGTGTCAAGTGATGGTATTCGAGTAGATCCGAGGAAGGTGGAGGTCGTGCAGAGTTGGCCCAGACCCTCCTCCGCTACTGAGATTCGCGGTTTCCTTGGTTTGGCGGGCTATTACCGTCGTTTCGTAGAGGGGTTCTCTTCGATTGCAGCACCTATGACTAGATTGACCCAAAAGGGTGCCCCTTTTCAGTGGACAGACGAGTGTGAGGCGAGCTTTCAGAAGCTCAAGACAACTTTGACTTCGGCCCCTATATTGATGTTGCCTACAGGTACGGGGTCCTATACCGTATATTGTGATGCCTCACGAGTTGGACTCGGTGCGGTATTGATGCGGGACGGTAGGGTGATTGCCTACGCGTCGAGACAGCTGAAGGTGCATGAGAAGAATTACCCTGTTCATGATTTGGAGCTAGCTGCCATTGTTCACGCCTTGAAAATTTGGCGTCATTATTTATATGGGGTTCCTTGTGAGATCTACACCGATCACCGGAGCTTGCAGCACTTGCTTAAGCAGAAGGACCTGAATATGCGTTAGAGGAGATGGTTGGAGCTACTGAAGGACTATGATATTACTATTCTCTATCATTCGGGCAAGGCTAATGTGGTTGCCGATGCCTTGAGTCGTCGGTCAGAGAGTTTGGGGAGTTTGGCGTATCTACCAGCTTCGGAGAGGCCTATGGCGATGGATGTTCAGGATTTAGCTAGGCAGTTTGTTAGACTGGATCTTTCGGAGCCCAGCCGGGTTCTAGCTTGTGTGGTCTCTCGGTCTTCTCTATTTGACCGCATCAGGGAGCGTCAGTTCGACGACCCACATTTGCTTGTCCTTCGGGATAGAGTTCGGCGTGGTGATGCTCGAGATGTTACCATCGGGGATGATGGAGTCATGAGGATTCAAGGGCGTATCTGTGTGCCTAATGTAGATGATCTTCGAGAGCTGATTCTAGCAGAGGCCCATAGTTCGCGGTATTCCATCCATCCGGGTGCCGCGAAGATGTATCAGGACTTGAAACAAGCATTACTGGTGGAGGTGGATGAAGAGGGATATAGTTGATTATGTTTCTAGATGCCTCAACTGCCAGCAGGTGAAGTATGAGCATCAGCGTCCGGGTGGATTGATGCAGCAGATTGAGATTCCCGAGTGGAAATGGGAGCGCATTACCATGGACTTTGTATCTGGACTTCCACGGACGGTTAGGAAGTTTGATTCCATTTGGGTCATTGTGGATCGGCTGACCAAGTCCGCCCATTTTATACCGGTGAGCACTACTTATTCATCGGAGCGACCGGCGGAGATCTATATCAAGGAGATAGTTCGGCTGCATGGTATTCCAGTTTCCATCATTTCAGATAGAGGCACTCAGTTCACTTCACGGTTCTGGAGAGCCGTAAAGCAGGAGTTAGGTACTCGGGTGGAGCTGAGCACAGCGTTTCATCCCCAGACTGATGGTCAGTCCGAGCGCACTATTCAGATTTTGGAGGATATGCTCCGTGCGTGCGTGATTGAGTTTGGATGTTCATGGGATCACTTCTTGCCGCTGGCAGAGTTTGCTTATAACAACAGCTACCAGTCTAGTATTCAGATGGCACCTTACGAGGCCCTATATGGTAGGAGGTGCAAGTCTCCCGTGGGTTGGTTTGAGCCGGGCGAGGCCAGGTTGCTAGGTACTGATATGGTTCAGGAGGCTATGGACAAGGTCAAGGTGATTCAGGACAGACTTCGTGCAGCCCAGTCTAGAGAGAAGAGTTATGCGGACAAGAAGGTTCGCGATGTGGCTTTTATGGTTGGCGAGCGGGTTCTACTTCGAGTCTCGCCCATGAAGGGCGTTATGAGGTTTGGGAAGAAAGGAAAGCTCAGTCCTAGGTTTATTGGCCCTTTTGAGATTTTGAGGCGTGTTGGGGAGGTTGCTTATGAGTTGGCCTTACCTCCCGGCCTAGCCGGAGTTCACCCCGTATTTCATGTCTCCATGCTCCGGAGATACCATGGTGACCCGTCGCATGTGTTGGATTTCACATCTGTTCAGCTAGACAAGGATCTGTCTTATGTTGAGGAGCCAGTAGCCATTCTAGACAGGCAGGTCAGAAAGCTAAGGTCAAAGAACATCGCTTCGGTAAAGGTTCGGTGGCGGGGCCAGCCGGTCGAGGAGGCGACTTGGGAGACCGAGCAGGATATGCGCAGCCAGTACCCTCATCTTTTCACCACTCCGGGTATGTTTTCTATGCTCGTTCGAGGACGAACGAATCTTTAAGTGTGGGAAGATGTAACGACCCGACCGGTCGTTTTAGAAAATTACGCCCCAATCCCTAATTTAACTGTTCCCCTAAGTTCATTTCTCTGCTATTGTGGTTTGCCGGGAGAGTCGGTTCTAAAATTTGGAGTATTTTGGGACACTAAGTCCCTAAATGAGAGCTTTAAAGCTAGAAAACGGTCCGTAGCCGGACCAGTGTTAAGACGATCTCGGAACGGAAATCCAATGGTTCCATTAGCTCCGTTGGGTGATTTCGGGGTTAGGAGCGCGTTCGGAATGTATTTTGGAGGTCCGTAGCTCAATTAGGCTTGAAATGCCGAAGGATGAAATTTTGGCGAATCCGAACGATAGGTGAGATTTTGATCCGGGGGTCGGAATGGAATTCCGACAAATTGTGTAGCTTCGTTATGTAAATTTGGATATGTACGCAAAGTTTCAGGTCATTCGGACGTCGTTTGGTCGGGTTATAGATCGAATGTGCAATTCGGAAAGTTTTAAGAAATTTAGGCTTGAATTCGATGTGAATTATGGGTTTTGATGTTGTTAGACGTGTTTTTATGATTTGAACGAGTTCATATCGTGTTTTGGAGTATGTTGGTGGTTTTCGTTGGGGTCCCGGGAGCCTCGGGATGAATTCGGGGTCCAAACGGACCAATTTGTGCCAAAAGGCACTGCTGTTCTGCTGCAATAACTGCAGAGCAATTTTGCTCTCCGCGATCGCGGAGATGGCCATGCGATCGCGTAAGGGAGAAATCCCGAGCTCTGCGATCGCGAAGTAAAGCCTGCGATCGCGTAAGTCTGGAGGTTGAACCAGTGCGATCGCGTGAGGTTTCATGCGATCGCGTAGGGTATTAGTCGGAAGCAGTGCGATCGCGTGAGGGAGTATGCGATCGCGTAGGGTAGTTTGGGGAGCCGGACGAGTTTGTTCTTCGCGATCGCGTTAGTACGTTGCGATCGTGTAGGGTTGCTGAGTTGTTCACTGCGATCGCGTCCAGGGTCACGCGATCGCGTAGAGGAAAATTAGGCCGCCCATATTTTGTGCATCGCGATCGCAAGCCCAGTGCTGCGATCGCGTAGAGTAAAATGGCCTGGCAGTGACTTTAAGTCCAGAACATTTCAGTCGCGGCCTAACACACCAAAACCGCTATTGTTGAGCTCCAAGAGAGGAGTTTGAAGGAGAAACGCTGGGATATCATCGGGAAATCATCGGGGGTAAGTTTCTTGACCTTAATTCGTTGGTTTATCATGAAATCCGTGATTATTTCACTGAAAATGGGGGATTAAAGGTGGGTTTGAGCCCTAGGCCTAAATGTTAGGAAATCTCTGATTTGAGTGGGCAAATGGAGTCCGATTTTGGTAAATTTTATATGCCTAGACTCGTATTGAGATAAGGAACCCGAATATATAATTTTCGTGATTTTTCGATAAGCGTACCGAAAGTCGGGTTTTGGCAACTTGTGGGTTTTGGTATATTTTGAGTTATTTTGATTGGGTAATGCCCAATTGGCCTATTTTGATGTGATTCTATTGATTTTTATCAGATACTACACTTGTGGAGGCCGACATTCGCGGCAAGAGGTTATTTCTTAGCGGTTTCGTACCGGAATTGAGGTAAGTGGCTTGTCTAACCTCGTGTGGGGGACTTTCACCCCTAGGATATTATGTGATAATTTAAATGCCTTGTACGCGAGGTGACGGGCGTGTACATGCGCTGGTTGTTGAATACATACCTTACTTAAAATGTTTAATGAGTAATATTCCTGTTTTTAGCTGTTAAATTCGACATTTCTACCCGGTAGTAGTTAGAAAAGCATGATTAGATAGAATCTAACTGTCTAGTTGCTTAATTGATTTACTTGAGTTTTCTGGTAATCGCTGGCGCTGTTCATCGGCGAAGTTATCGTTAAGCATATTATACTTCTCGAGATCCTGAGATTATTGAAATATGGACTACGGGTTCGATTCCCGAGATCCCGAGATTATTGAAATGTGGACTACGGGTTCGATTCCCGAGATCCCGAGATTATTGAAATGTGGACTACGAGTTCGATTCCCGAGATCCTGAGATTATCGAAATGTGGACTACGGGTTCGATTCCCGAGATCCCGAGATTATTGAAATATGGACTACGGGTTCGATTCCCGAGATCCCGAGATTATTGAAATGTGGACTACGGGTTCGATTCCCGAGATCCTGAGATTATTGAAATGAGGACTACGGGTTCGATTCCCGAGATCCTGACTGATGGGTAGGGACTGCGGGTTCGATTCCCGGAGATCCTGAGTTATTGATATATTATTGAGACATGGGCTGCGGGTTCGATTCCGGAGACCCAGAGGTACTGAGAATGGGACTGTGGGTTCAATTCCCACAGATCCTGGATTTGTTTATCCGAGTTGGTTATTTGTTGTTAGCTTAATTGTAGACAGTTGCAGTAATCATCATAATGTTGTTATTTCGGAAATTATTATCATTTAAACTGTTTATTTTGTTATCATCCTGGGAGACTTCGAGGTATGATCTGCTACGTCCGCGGATCCGGAGGCTTCCCTTCTATTCTAGTATTACTAGTTGACATTTTTCTTCATTTCGTTGTTAGATACTCTTTACACATAGAGCCACGGTTGTATTTCCCTTTTAGTCTGTGTTACCGTGGGGTTCCGGATCTTGGTAGTGTTTTATTCATTGTGTGACGGATGTATGTTCCAAGCGGCACGGATTACATATCTTTTATGTTATTTTCCGTTGTTTCTTATTTAAGTATTTATAACTTATAGATTCCGCAACGTGTTAGGCTTACCTAGTCGTGGGGACTGGGTGCCATCACGACATGTTCACAATTGGTGAACTAGGGTCGTGACACCAAGATGCACCAAAATATGAAGTAAAATGATTACTGAAAGTGAAACAACAATAGTGTATTTGTGTCAAACCAAAGTGTAAAAACTGCAGCAACATGTATGTACATCCCATGGTAATAAAAGGGGAATTTATAAAGATACATTCTGAACTTAAAACCATAAGTGACATGAATATTACATACCAGTTCAAATCAGTTACATAGATGCACCATTTCAGATTTTAACTTTAAACAACATGCTTAGCTAGCGAAGTATTAGTTACAATGAACTACAGCATGATCAACTACCAACTAAATCATTCCAAAACAATTCAAAAGTGGTTCTGAATAACAAAATTCTTAATACTATTCAAATCAAACAAACTAAATATATATTACTACTCCTCAACTAAACAACTATAACCATATATATATATCCAAATGAACACATGATCACAGATCTGAATGTCAACTTATTATGGTCCAATTTGTGAATACATCAGCCATGAATTTGAGTGTGTACCTGAGTTTTAGTAATAGAAATAAGGAACAGGAAGTCAGCAGTGCAGTAACACAGCAACGCAACAGCAGAAACAACTTCGACCAGAATATAATCTCAACCAACATCCCAGAACCAATTATAAAACCAAAAAGCATTAAACAAACCCACAAGCCTCGACTGAACTTGAATTAAACCAAAAAAAATGGACCAGCAGATAAAAGAAATTCCAGTGAGTTGAACTAAAGAGGGAAAAATAGAATCAACTAACACACTTCAACTGAATCAAAGGTCCTAATGGAATAGTAAAAACTCAATGTATTATGTTCTTAAACTGATGAAATTCTCTTTTATCTCTCTATCTTTTTTCAGAATCTCATTTTTCTTCTTCTCCTCTTTTTTAATCTGGTTTCCAGTCTTTTTATACGATACCATTGGTGCTTTTTCTCTTAACAGCTTAGTCAATATTAAATAGGCACTCAATTTCCACTCACTTAGTGCTTTATTATTTTAAGGCAACTAATGTACCTCCTATCTAAACTAGCAACCCCTAATTGGAACCCCTAATGCTGTTGATTAACCTTAAGGTATTAGCAGCCATCAATTATTGCTAATCTAACTCCCCAGAATATCCCTTAAAACTACTGAAACCACAATCTTAATCCAATCCAATTATAACTAAAGTTGTCCAATTTAATAGCTGAACTACAGCATCTATAACCAATTTACTTTCCTAAGTTCCAATACAGTCAATACAGACTTTGATTCAAATAGTGGTTTGGATGCAATTAATTAGTATTAACATTTACTGCCATATTGTTTCAAACAAGACTATATAACTAATCGATGACGTTTGTGTAATCGATTACAACACATATGAATTGACAGGCAACAATCGACGAACAAGTCAGTAATTCATGGTTCACAGTCTTTACGGGCATACTCAGGAAAACAAAACATGAACTAATCTACTTGACGACTTTGAATAAATTAACACATATTGCAATACAATAAATACAACTAACGAACCAACAGAAGAAATTTGACCAAATAAAAGGTCAGATGGAGAAGAAGAAGATGAGCAATAAACCAAAAGATGAATTACAAACTCTGTTTTAGGCAAACGATTAATCGATTGGGCTATTTAAACGAACATTGGAGTATTAAACTAACAAAAATAAGAAAGATAGGCGGATTACGAACCTATAATTAATTTAAACTTAAAACTTAAGAAAACCTAATTAAAACTTAACATAAATAAATGAACATATACAGAAAAAGAAAAAGAAGGTATTCAAGAGGGCTTACTGATTTTTTGGATTCAATCGCATGCCCTTTGAAGTCTATTTCCAATTAGTATTATATGCATATTTCGTCAGAAACATGCCTATAATACTAACTAGAAAACCAACTTGACCTTGACAATTTTGAAACGGTATTGAACCCCTGAGCCCTAGATCCATCCTTTGATGGGTTTAACTCTGATTTGGACCAAATTGGCTAAGGATTAGGGGCGAGGGTGATTTGGTGGATAGGTGGTATGATTTTGGGTTTTTTTTTGGTAAAGGTTGAGTCTGGACTCGAATATTCAAATGAAAATTCGAGAAAGCCCATGTTGATTCGAGCCTAACTGATGATGGATTTGGTTTCAAGGGGTTGAGATGTGTTAGGGGTGTTATTTTGGTTAGGTTTGGGGTGGCTGCTGCCGTGTTTCAGGCTTGAGGAAACCATGACGGCTAGGGTTTTGGAGGTCTGAGTTCGTCTCAGAATTTGAGAGAGACAAAGTGAAGAGAGGGGGTGCTTTGGTCTGGGGGGTGGGGTAACGAGTAAATATTATATATGATTTAGACGGTTTGATCCTGGCCATTGGATAATGGGTGATTAATGGCCAGGATCTCTTGGTCAAAAGGAAACGATATCATTTTGATTAAAGGGAGGCTGGGTCGGTCCGGGGTTGAATGGGTCGGGTATCTAGGATGGCCTGGGATCGTTCGATGAGACTGAGTGAACGGCTCAGATTAAATGCCCTTGAACGATGTCACTTGGCTTAATGAATGAGCTGAACTGAACCGTTAGATTTGATTTGATCAATGGTCCAGATGGGAAGCCTAAAGATGACGTCGTCTTATCGTCTATGAGACCATGTCTCAACGGATTGGGTCATGGTATTGGTTTGGGCCTAATTTCTTTGCATTTTTAGCCATTTTCAACTTCTTTAACTAACCATAATTAAATTAAAGAACACCTTAAACAAATCAAAAGAAATGAAATTACACACCTATTAATTAACACTCAAACAATTAACACAAGTTACACGTTTAAATAAAATCACACAATGACAAGGAACAAAAATGCACATTTTTTGTAATTTTTTTAACCACTTTACGGTTAATTAATTCTTAAAATGCACAATTAATTCCTAAGTGCCTGCAACACATATTTTTGTATTTTTAATCAATTTAACAAATAAACACACACAGACAAATACTAACGCTAAAAAAAGATAACACAAAATCTATAAAATCATATACAACACAAGAATATTTTATTTTGAATTTTTTGAGTAATTGTCGTGAGAGCAAAAATCACGTGCTCACAACTAGGGCTTGGGATTTTTGAAATTTGATTTGGGGATATTATGGGACGTTTTAGCTCAAACATGAGCATTCTTAGTATGTATGAACTCGTAAGGAGATAAGGAACGCACTGATGTATAAATTTCTGAGTTTTCAGAAGTGGGCCCCGGGCTCAAGTTTTTCCAATTTCGAGATTCTTGATATTTTTGATTGGGAATTGTTTCCTTAGCATATTGTTATGTATTCGCTCTGATTTTTGTTAGATTCGACGCACATGGAGACCGATTTGAGGGGCAAAGGCATCGCGAGCTAGAAATTTCATCGATTCGAGGTGAGTAATAATTGTAAATAATATCCTGAGGGTTTGAAACCCCAAATTACACATCACAATGTTATATTAAGGTGATTGCATGCCGGATAGTGGGCGTGGGGTAGAGCACCGCTGGGATTGTGACTTGGTCCGTCCTGATTGATAAATTTACTACGTATTTGACTGAAATTTATTTGTTATCACTGTTGTTAAAGCTGATTGCCATATTTGGGCTTCGTGCCAACTATTGAAACATTTGGGGATTATTTTCACTATTATGACTTATTACTTAAGCTCAGTCATAATGTTTCTCCACTATTTTACAACTCAAACACTTTTACTCAGATTTGAGTCTCAAATGATATTTTTAAATGATAATCTGGTTGAGGACTATTGTTTTACTAATGATTGAGGGGCTTGTGATGATATTCTGACTGAGTGTGGCCGAGGTCCAGATGTGAGGATACACTAAGTGATGTGAGGCCTAGGGTCTGGATGTAAGGATTATATATGGATTGAGCTGCACGCTGCAACAGTATATAATATGAATCGGGCTACACGCCGCAGTAGTATATATATATTGGATCGGACTGCACACCGCAGTGATATAGCGCTTGGGCTGTAGGATCTCCTCTGGAGTCTGCACCCCAACAGTGAGCGCGGGTACCCCTATGGATCAGGCTGCATGCCGCAGCGAGCTATGGATCGGGATGCACGCTACAACGGCTACTGTGTGATACTGTTCTGAGAGTGATCTGAGAGAGAAAGTCTGAGGGGCTGAAACTGTTGTTGAGAGTGAGCCCGAGTGGCTCGTTCAGTTTGAGAAAATGACCGAGGGGAGAACTTTTATGTGCTCATCTTGAGTACTTATTTGCCCCTTTACCTGTTATACTGTGGTATTTGTGCCTTAGGGGCAATTTCTGTGTTTAACAGCACTAACTGTTTTGAAATCATTTTTCCAAATTATTGAAAAGAACAATTTCAAATGATATTTGAACTGAGCCAATTTATTTCTAAATATTTCACAGATTTTATTATTTTCTAAGAAAATTGTACCCGACTTTTATATAGCATGTTGGTTGCTTTACGTGACTTCTTGCTACTTAGTTATTATTTACCTTTATTACTCACTGAGTTGGAGTACTCACTTTACTCCCTGCACCTCGCGTGCAGTTGCAGGTGTTTATTCACCGGGTAGCGGATATTGGCAGCATAGAGGCAGAGTTGTAGAGGTTTTAACGAGGTGACTGCCAGCGTTCGCAGCAACACTGTCTTTGTATGTTAGTCGTTATTCTTGTTCTTTGTATTTCAAGATTGTAAAGTGGAAATTTCTATCTTATAGATGCTCGTGACGTGTGACATCCCGATTAGGGCTGTGTTGGATTGTAATTCTATTAATTAATATCATTAAGTTGTATATTGTTATTTATTTGTGTTTAACTATTTTGAAAAAGACGAGTTGGGTTAGTTGGCTGGCCTTGTCTTCACGAGAGGCGCCATCACGACCAGTGCAGGGTTTGGGTCGTGACAAGTTGGTATCAGAGCCTAGGTTGCTAGGTCTGACGAGTCATGAGCAGGTTTAGTAGAGTTTCGTGGATCGGTACGGAGACGTCTGTATTTATCTTCGTGAGGCTGCAGAACCTTTAGGAAAACTTCATATTCTTGAATTCTTATTGTTCGTCCTTGATGTTGTTTGAAAAGAAACTCTTGAAATCCATTCCACGCATTTGTGTGCGCGCAAGATCACTCAATATCAGATATGCCTTGATGGCTTGTGATTCCCCGATCAAGGGGTGAGATATAATCACTTTAAGTTTATATTGGGCCTGTCTGGAGGACTTGGAGCCGGATCCTTGCCTATGGCTTGAGCATCGAGGTGCTGATTGTGTGAGCAAATGTTTTAAAATTATATGTTCGGTATTTTCCCTATTAGCCTGAATGGAGGTTGGATATCCATGTTTTGAGTATGTTAGTAGTGTGAGATGTATCAATGTGATTTGGTAGTGACGAAAAAGTCTGATGGATAATAGATAAACTGTTAAGTGTTTGATTCATATTATGATTGGATTTGTAGCTCCGAGTTATGGGCGTGTGAAGAATATTTTCGTGTCTCCTAGTTGGGGAGGGAAGTGCATTACATGTGGTGGTATGACCTCAAACCAAGAAATACAAAATGACTGTGTAATATCTATGACAGTGGAAGGTATACAGAAATGCTAAATTGAGGCAAAACAGGTGGGTTATCTTCTTTGGAGTGTGTTGAGGTGGTATGATCCTTATGTGTATGTTAGAATATCTCATGTATAATTGAGGGGTACGTGTTGAAATTCGAAATTCGGGTCTCTTAAGAGTGATGACTCAACTGATGTGGAGATGAATGCGAGCTTTGCAGAGGATTACAGTACTAGATGATCTGCGTTTTCACAAACTTCTAAATGATTTGAGTTTAATCTCACTATGATATTGTGGCATAATTAGATTAAAGTATTATGGGTTATTGAGTGTGTCTTGATTTATGGCTTCGAGCCAAGTTGGGGAGGTTGTTGTTGATTAGTTAATTGCACTGTTATTTGCTATGTTGATTCCAGTTTGAGGCATGCTGGCGAATCAATTCTGGTCGCAAAAATTTAGCCGAGGATGGAACGAGTGAAGCATAATTGTGATACAGGTCATATTATTTTTTTTAGAGTATGAGAATCACGAAATGTCTAGAGTGTTGTTGGTAAAGAATATTTGGCGCATAGAGCGGGGAGTTGCCTGGTTGTATTGGGATGAGGATTTTATTTTGCTGCATCGATGTGCCAATGAAGCATGGGTGGTTCTTTTTGTTAGGTCAGGTAAGTTGCAGTTTGAATAAGAGAGAATGATATTCAAAAATGGTTCTAATGTGTTCAAGAGTCTACAGGGAACAATCGGGTCTCTTAAAGTTTCATGTGTGGTTAGAATCTATATTTTCGTTGGAAGAGGTTCATATTTGTGGTATTTCTATATTAATTATGGGATTCTATGCACCAATATCAGGAAAGTAAAGGCAACAGATTTAGATTCACACGAAGTTCTTCAGGATAAAGTGCTATAGAATGTGGTGTTTTGGGGATATTTGAGGGAGAGTATTCAACGGCTCATGGGTTTCAGACAGTGTGGTTAATTCTTGGGTCTCAGATAATAAGCCTGGGTGAGGCATTGTGGAGCTACAGTAAGAGGGAATTTAGAGTTGAGGATGGAACAGACGAAAATTTGGATGGGTGGAGTATCTTGATAGAATACCGAATTAGTATGGTAAGGAGGTGATTAATTCTTTGCGTGTGTTCGATGCAATGAGTTCGTACAGTTATTTTGCAGCAAAGATCTTGAGTTCTGGTAGCTACTTTAGTCTGGTCTAGTTAGAAGGACTCAGTCTTGACAGTTTAGCTTATGCAATGGAATTGGGGAAGAATTCTTGTTGGGTTTCACTGTGGTTTGGAGATGTATATATTTTCTATGGGCACGCGAAGCATGAGATGTGTAATGATTTTCTCCCAAATAGGATCAGTGGGAGTTCTTGGCTAGATGAGTTACAGTTCAGTTCTGAAAAGAAGTTCATAAAACTCTTAGGCAACGGATTGCCTTAGATAATCTAGAAAATGGTACTGCTAATTGGAAGTGATTTGACAAGAGTATTTGTCTTAGAAAGGGGTAATGTAATTAAACCGATGATACTTTAATAGTATTGTGGCACTTTCTTATTAGAACGACTACTGATATCTGAGTTTGTATGATGGCACACAGGAACTTTAGAATATCTTCCGTGGAATGATTGGGTACTTGAGGTGTGATATATATTCATATGGCGGAATTTGGGATCAGGTATGGTGATTTGTGTGCTATATGGAGTTGGAGACTAGGAGTTCTCAGGTAAAGACTATGTAGTTCTTGTGGATCATGTGTATCGGCACCGTTTAGTAGTTATTGGTATTTGGAGGCCCGAGCGGATCTTTCTTTGCTTGGTATGTTAGATTTTTTATATGATGTTGGGGTGTAGACTGGCTATCTCAACGTTGGGCTATTCTAGACTATTACGCTATGGGCCATGCCGGAAATGCCCCGGGTTGAGTGGCGAGGTGCATCGGATTATGTTCGAACACAGTGATTTATATTCCAAAGACCAGTGGATGGCTGGGAGGGACTTCTTTTCTTAATTTGGACTTCGTGATGGATATCAGTGCAAAGGTTTCTACCATTGGTTCAGGTCCAGTATTGAGGGACTTTTCGGATGCGCTTCTTGTGGCCGGACATGTTGCCAGGTGAGGTTGTGGATTTCAATGTTGATTTGGTGACTGGCACTGTATCGTATGGCTCCGGAAGGAGTTGTAGTATTGGAAGGAGCAGCTTCAGGCTCCTTGGTAATAAGTTTGTTGGCAGGCTAATATGGCTACCTATTCAGCTTGAGTTGCTTTTCAGTGTTGTGAGACGTTATGATTTATTTGTTATAGACACATTTGGTGCGGTTCTATTGGGGATTCATAGTGAAAGTCGAGAGGAATAGTGATTTGGTATTGCTCAATAAATGGAGTGTTGGTTATGACCTATTGTAACGACCCGACCGGTCGTTTTGAGTCCCGACGCGTCATTCAGCAGATTGAGGCCATGAACAACTTCATCTCAGGTATATTGACTTGTGTGTATGGTCAGAATTAAAATTCAGGAAGTTTGGAGTCAAATTTAAATGGAAATTCTCATTTTGAAAGCTTAAAGTTGAAGAAATGAACTAGGATTGGAATTTTGATTAAATGACCTCGGAATTGGGATCTAAAATTTCCAGCATGCTCGTATGATGATTTTGAACTAGGGCGTATGTACAGATTTGGTGTTTGATAGCCCGTGAGCATTTCGACGTATATGGTGGAAGTTAGTATTTTAGAAAATTTTCACAAATTTGGGTTGGAAGGAATTTTAGAGTTATAGATGTCCATTTGGGATTCCGAGTCTGGGAATAGATCCGTATGGTGATTTTGGAGTTGGGAAAGCGATCGGAAGTGAATTCGGATCTCCGGAGGTCATTTTGAAGTCATTTGGCTAAATATAGGAATTTGAAGGTTTATGAGAAAATACGACCGGAAGTGAAAATTTTGATATCGGGGTCAGAATGCAATTCCGAAAATTGGTACAAGTCCGTAATGTCGAATGTGACTTGTGTCCAAACTTTGAGTCAATTCGGATCGATTTTGGTAGGAAAAGGGACAATTAATCTCTTTAAGGAAAGCTTAAGTTGGAAAAGTCAACCCAACGTTGACTTATGAGTTAGAGGTCTCAGAACTGAATTTCGACGATTCGGTTAGTTTCAGGGGATGATTTATGACTTAGAAGCGCAATTGGAAGTAATTTTGGAGGTCCGGTGAAGAAGTTAGCCTATTTTGGCGAAGTTGGAATTTTGGCGGAATCCAATCGATGGGTGATATTTTGATCCGGGAGTCGGAATGGAATTTCGACAGTTGTAGTAGCTTCGTTAGGTGATTTTGGATATGTCTGCAAATTTTCAGGTCATTCGGACATCGTTTGGTCGGGTTTTTGATCGAAAGTGTATTTCGAAGTTTTTGGAAACTTAGGCCTTGATTTGATGAAAATTGATGATTTTGATGTTATTTCGGCGATTTGATCACTCGAGCGAGTTCGTGTGATATTTTAGAGTCAATGTGCATATTTGGTTTGGAGCCCCGAGGGCTCGGGAGTGTTTCGGAGGTGTCTCGGAATAATTCCGGACTTAGAAAATGGGCAGAAAATGCAGAAAAATCTGCTGTGAACAGTGTCCGTGAATAGTACCGTGAACAGTAACCGTGAATAGTGCCGGACAGAATATATTGAGGTCCGAAAATATATTGCCATTTTTGATGATTTGGAGCTCGGATAGGGCGATTTTTCGTGGGATTTTTGGAGAGAACAACGGGTTTTGACGTGCGTGGATACCGGTTCGAGGAGCTAAGGCGTCGCGGGCATGAAGCTTCTACCGGTTCGAGGTGAGTGGTAGTAGTAAACAATGTACTGAGGGTTTGAAACCCCGTACTAGCACTTCACAGTGCTATATTGAGATGAGACACGCGTTCTCTGACGGGAGTAGTGACATTGTGATTGAGGGTTCGGACTTGGTCCTTCCCGGCTAATAGAATACTGTGTGTTATGACTGATAATAAGTTTATAACTGTGCAATTGGGCTGATAGCCATGTTTGGGGCCTTATGCCGATCCGTAGAGCATTAGGGAACCTATAGAGCTAGGTGACCCTTATATCGTGTTGGAGACATACACTCAGCCGTAGCTCTAGCTGTATAGCATAATATGAGCCCGTACTAGATGTGTACATTGAGAGAGATTATCTAGGGTGGAATTCCCTGTTCTAGCTGAGTGGGCCTAAAAGGCCAAGTCTATACCGATTGAGATGAGATAGGGTCAAGGACCCACTATGAGATGTTATATTGGGCTTGAAAGGCCAAGTCTATATTGACTGAGACAGGGTCAAGGACCCACTGTGATATATTATATTGGGCCTGAGAGGCCAAGTATATACTGACTGGAATAGGGTCGAGGACCCATTATGAGGTATTATATATATATACCTATATTGGATCGGGCTGCACGCTGCCGCAACAGTATATATATTGGATCGGACTGCACGCCGCAGTAATATACATGTAATATACATGTAATATACATGTGGGACTGTCACGCCCCAAATCGCGGAACATGACCGGCGCCTGACCGGGTTGCCCCTGTCAAGCGGACCTGGCTGCCTTTAATTCCCACGCGTTACCCCTGTGTTGATTGATTCTCATTAACCAAATATCTTACTAACCATGAATGATTTCACATTAAACAAATAAAACCATACGAGTGATTCATTAACAAGTTTGCAGTTTTTACAACGCCCGACATAACATAATGTATACATAATACTGGAGTCCCACAGTTTACATGTCTACAGATCCTCTAGGATACAAAAAAAGGGAATACAATACTTGCCGGTAACAAGGCTCCGGCTATACCTTACAAAACCAAAATGAAATCTAAACAAAAGTGGCATGAACCACACAGGGCCCCGAGGAAGAAAGGGGCTCACCAAAACGGGCAGTGGAAGGAGAAGGATACTACTGCCGATGAGCTGAAGTGCCTGCTACTGATCCACCTACAATCATAACACGAATGTAGCGTCCCCGGCAAAAGGGACGTCAGTACACTTGAATTGTACCGGCATGTATGGACAAACTTTGTCCCAAGTAAACTCAAGCCATTGAATTACATCAACAATTAATTAAGCCAGCCAACCATGTTTCCACATTTTCCTCATTTCAAATAATTCTCAACACAAAGCACTTTCTACGATCAACCAATTTAACAATAACCAATCAATCACGTAAAGCACAAGTAGTCAAACAAAGGGGCAATCGGTGCCCCACAGGTTGCAAACTCTCCTGCTTGTCTCCTTTCACAATTTCACATTATTGATTTTTGTATCAATTTTCAATAGCGATTTCGATCGCTTTCCATCCTTATTGCCCCCGACCACCCTTATTACCTCGGCCACCCTTATCACCCCAACCCACACCTTATTTCCTCACGTTGCGGCGCGCAACACGACCCCGCCTTACAGTTTAAAACACAACAATTTCAAACAACAGATAAGGTACTACACACAATTTCAACAAGTTCAAATAAGCAACTTGCACATTGTTTCATGTTCTCAATTATTTTTCAAATCAATATCACAACCATGTTACAACATTTCCACAATTCAAGTGTTTCATCTCTTTCCACAATAAACAAATTCTCAAGCGTTTCGTTTGTTTTACACAAGGTGCCATATAGGCCATCATAATCATTATTCACAATTCTTTACCCATTTCGACTCTCATTTAATTTTCGGTTCATATTCTATACCACATCACTCATATTTCAACAACAACTTTGAGAATTTCACACAATTTGTCAAATTAACACTAACCAAACAAATTTCACACATATAGGCGATTTCAGAAGAATCAAAATTAGCCATACATACCTGGTGATGATTTTTCTTCCTACTTTATGCTTACCCAAGATATCCTACTCTTGCCAACCTTGTTCTTGAAGACTCTTACTTCTACTCACTTCTTTTTACTAGAAATCAAGTTCAATAATCATGCATGAGTGTAAAAATTCTATTTTCAAAAGCTATTATATGCAAACCTCTCTTTACCTAATTTAAAACTGAAAATCAAAGAAAATAGTTAGGGTTTTTACCTTGAAAAGATTTGGGGAAGTTGAATCTTTGCCCTAGAATCCTTTGAACTAAGATGGTTGGAACAATCTTTGAAGATGAAAGATTTCTCTCTCTAAAAATCCTCTCTTCTCTCTCTAATTTTTGGTAAGATGATATGAGAAAATGAGGGTGAAAGGTGTTATATTAAAGAAGAGATCGGGTCAAAATGTTACAAAACTCTGGACCGGGTCAATTATGCGGTGCACTTTGCGACCGCAGAATCAACATGCGGTCCGCATAGTGACCGTAGAATGGCCTCAAAATTACAAAAGTTCTGTTACAGAATGCGACCAATATGCGGTCCGCATTCTTGATATGCGATCGCAAAGTGCATCGCAGATTCACTATGCGATCGCATATCGACCGCATTTTCAACACGATTTTGGGGGACTTTCTGGAACGCTTTGCGGTAAGAATGCGGTCCGCATAACAGGTTTGCGGTCGCATTCTTGACCGCATATTTGACACTTTTTGGAAAAATTAATTCTCTACATTTTTGAAACTTAAATCACTACCAAGGGTCCGAATCGCGGCGAGCAAGCTCGCCGCGAAGAATTCTAAGCATTCCTAACACATTATTCGGACCATGACACTATAGCTACTAGGTTTTATGCACAAATATTTTATGGGGCCTTACATCCTCCCCCCTTAAGATCATTCGTCCTCGAATGAGGATTTTGAAATAAATGAGTTGGTTTTGAAAGACATGATATGCAACCATCAAAATTTTGACTAACTCTTATATTTTAGAAAAATTTCGCCGGAGTTTCCTTTGTATTATGGACATATCCACCTGTCAGAGGGCCCCCGAAACACGATACCAAACAACAATACACAAATACAACACTTTTCACAACTGGTATACACTTTCTTACCTCAACGAATGCACATGTTCTATCACATTGTTACAATTGCACATAATGAGTTCTTACCTTGTTTAACCATCTTAATACACTATGTACACACAAACAAACCATTACCAATCTACACTTACTATTAGTTGTTTATTTAACACATGAATATTTATAAGGATTTCATTTATCAAGAAAGGTTCAAGTGACCCAAGGCAACAACACATTTAACTCATTACAAAATGAAGGAGACTTCACTAATACTAAGAGAGAAACGACTTGGACAAGATGACAATTACTAGGAGTAGAAGGGTCACCTAATTTATTCTAGGCTTGATCAAACAAATGGGGGTACTTTTCTTTCATCTCTTTTTCTGCTTCCCATGTGGCCTCCTCAACTTGTTGACTTCGCCACAATACTTTAACAGAGGCAACTTCCTTATTTCTCAACTTACGGACTTGCCTATCAAAAATGGCAACTGGAACTTCTTCATATGACAAATCTTCATTAACCTCTATAGCCTCGACTGGCATGATGGTGGATGGATCTCCAATCACTTTCTTCAACATGGACACATGGAATACCGGATGCACTGATGACATCTCAGGAGGCAACTCTAGCCTATAAGAAACTTGACCAATCCTTTGAACGATCCGATATGGCCCGACATACCTAGGACTCAATTTCCCTTTCTTTCCGAATCGCATGACTCCCTTCATAGGAGATACCCTCAAGAACACCCAATCATCGACTTGAAACTCCAAATCCCTTCGACGAACGTCCGCATAGGACTTTTGACGACTCTGTGCTGTTTTCATTCTCTCCTGAATAACCTTGACCTTTTCCATAGCTTCGTACACCATATCTGGCCCTAGCAATTCCGCTTCACCCACCTCAAACCACCCGATTGGTGACCTACATCTTCTCCCGTACAATGCCTCAAACGGGGCCATCTGAATGCTAGCATGATGGCTGTTATTGTAAGCAAATTCTATCAGTGGCAAGTGCTCATCCCAATTACCTTTAAAATCTAAGACACAAGCCCGCAACATATCTTCGAGCGTCTGAATGGTCCGCTCGGCCTGACCGTCGGTCTGTGGATGGAAAGCTGTGCTGAGATTCACCTGAGTTCCCAAACCTTGCTGAAATTTCTTCCAAAAGTTAGCTGTGAACCGAGCCCCGCGATCCGAGATAATAGAAAGTGGAGTGCCATGAAGTCTTACTATCTCCTTGATGTACAATTTTGCATATTGCTCCGCAGTATCAGTGGACTTGACAGGCAGGAAGTGAGCTGATTTGGTGAGTCGATCCACTATCACCCATATTGAGTCAAACTTATGCCGAGTGCGAGGTAACCCTACCACAAAATCCATATTGATCATCTCCCATTTCCACCTTGGTATTTCTATAAGATGAGTTAATCCACCGGGCCGTTGATGCTCGGCCTTCACTTGTTGATAGTTCGGACATTTAGCTACAAAGCTTGCTACATCCCTTTTCATACCGTTCCACCAATAAATCTCCTTAAGGTCATGATACATTTTCGTGGAACCTGGGTGTACCGAATACTTGGAAATATGAGCCTCTACCATTACCCTTTCCCGAAGCTCGTCCACATCCGGAACACATAGCCTATCTTGACACCTCAATACACCATCTTCGCTGCTGAGTACAAATGCTGAGGTCTTGTTATTCATGACCGCTTCCTTTACCCGAACCAATGCTGGATCCATGAACTGTTTTTCCTTGATTTCCGCGACCAATGATGATTCTGCTCCATTATGCACCAAAATATCCCCCTCGTCTGACGCCGAGATACGAACCCCCAAACTGGCTAATTGGTAAACCTCTCGAGCCAGGGGTCTCTGATCCACACCCAAATGAGCGAAACTACCCATGGATTTTTGATTAAGAGCGTCGGCTACCACATTTGCCTTTCCTGGATGGTACAATATGTTCATATCATAGTCCTTGAGCAATTCTAACCACCGCCGCTGTCTCAGATTTAGCTCCTTCTGCTTGAACAAATACTGGAGGCTCTTGTGGTCCGAAAACACATCTACATGAACTCCATAAAGATAGTGCCGCCATATTTTCAAAGCAAACACAACAGCTGCAAGCTCCAAATCATGCGTCGGATAATTCTTCTCGTGATTCTTGAGTTGCTTGGAAGCGTAAGATATGACTTTCCCGTGCTGCATCAATACACATCCCAAACCAACCCTGGAGGCATCACAATAAACCACAAATCCTTCTGTGCCTTCTGGCAAGGACAATACTAGTGCCGAGGTCAATCTTGACTTCAATTCCTGGAAACTTTTCTCACATGCTTCGGACCACTGGAACTTAACTGCCTTCTGCGTCAGTTTTGTCAATGGGGAAGCGAGGGTTGAGAATCCCTCTACAAACCTCCGATAGTACCCTGCCAAACCCAAGAAGCTACGTATCTCTGTCGGGGTCGTGGGTCTAGGCCAATCTTTCACTGCCGCAATCTTTTGAGGATCCACCTGAATTCCCTCACTGGAAATAACATGCCCTAGAAAGGCTACGGACTCCAACCAAAACTCACATTTTGAGAACTTGGCATACAATTGATGTTGAAGAAGGGTCTTGCAATGCTGCTCTGAGGTGAATGGCATGATCTTCCCTGCTCCGAGAGTAGATAAGGATGTCGTCAATGAATACAATTACAAAGGAATCTAGGAATGGCTTGAAAACCCGATTCATAAGGTCCATGAAAGCTGCTGGGGCATTGGTTAGCCCAAAAGACATGACCAAAAACTCGAAGTGACCATAACGAGTTTTGAAGGTGGTCTTAGGAATATCCTGCTCCCTGATTTTTAACTGGTGGTACCCAGACCGTAAATCAATCTTTGAGAAGAACTTCGCTCCCTGCAATTGGTCAAACGGATCATCCACTCGAGGCAAAGGATATTTATTCTTGATGGTGACTTTGTTGAGCTGCCGATAATCAATACACATTCGAAGTGACCCATCCTTCTTTCTGACAAAGAGAACCGGAGCACCCCACGGCGACACACTCGGTCGTATGAACCCTTTCTCTAATAAATCCCTCAGCTCCTCCTTTAACTCCCTTAACTCTGCTGGCGCCATTCCTGTATGGTGGAATGGATATTGGCTGAGTATCCGGAAATACATCGATCCCAAAGTCAATCTCCCTATCCGGCGGAATGCCTAAAAGCTCATCTGGAAACACTTCAGGAAATTCATTCACAATTGGCACAGACTCGAGGGTAGGCACATCTGAGGTGGTGTCCGTTACCCGAAATTACACAAGTTCTGTTACAGAATGCGACCAATATGCGGTCCGCATTCTTGATATGCGATCGCAAAGTGCATCGCAGATTCACTATGCGATCGCATATCGACCGCATTTTCAACACAATTTTGGGGGACTTTCTGGAACGCTTTGCGGTAATAATGCGGTCCGCATAACAGGTTTGCGGTCGCCTTCTTGACCGCATATTTGACACTTTTCGGAAAAATTAATTCTCTACATTTTTGAAACTTAAATCACTACCAAGGGTCCGAATCGCGGCGAGCAAGCTCGCCGTGAAGAATTCTAAGCATTCCTAACACATTATTCGGACCATGACACTATAGCTACTAGGTTTTATGCACAAATATTTTACGGGGCCTTACAGGGACAGACTGCACGCCGCAGTATTATTGCGCTTGGGCTGTAGGAGCCCCTTCGGAGTCTGAGTCTGCACACATTCTCAGTGAGCACTGGTGTATATTATGGGATCGGGCTGCACACCGCAGCAGTATAGAGATATATACATATATATATATTGGATCAGACTGGATCGGACCGCACGCCGCGAGTAATATTTGTGTGGATCGCACTACACGCTGCGGTATTATAGTGCTTGGGCCCAGGGAGCCCCTCCGAAGTTTGTATACACCCCCAGTGCGCGCCGTCGACGTTAAATGGAGCGGGCTGCGCGCCGCAGCGGTATATGTATTGGAGCGGGCTGCGCGCCGCAACATTATACTTATTCATATTCATATATATACTGAAATATTTATATGTTATAGACAGATGTATATGTCTCCATGTATTGAGATGGATGTATACCGTAATGGTAAGAGCGATGATGTGGTCAGTGTGGGACCTAGATGAGATAGATGTGGACTGGAGATCAGAGTACTCATTATAGTGATGACTAACCTGTGGGGGTTGCCTTAGAACTGTTTAGTGATAGTACAGGAGTTCTTATTTTCAGTTATTGTTTATTATTGTTACTCACTGAGTTGAAATATACTCACCCCACTCCCCTGCACTTTTTGTGCAGATATACAGGTTCAGGAGGGCAGTTGAGCTATTGCAACAACTGCTTTATTATCCCCATTCTGTGGAGACTTCGAGGTAGCTGCCAACGTCCGCAGTACCTGACCTCTTTCTTTTTATCATTTTGTTGTCTCCATTCTGGTTAGACTTGATTTTGTAGTAGATCTCATTTGTAGAGGCTCAAACTTGTGACGCCACGATTTGGTTGGGACTGTGTTCTTGTATTTCAGTTCTACACTTCTTGATTTGTTATGAAAACAGGCTAATCACGCCGATTAATCAGTATTAATTATACTTGGCCGGTTTAATTGGATAAGATGGTCGGGCTTGCCTAGCAATGTGTTGGGCGCCATCACGACCGGGGTTTGGGGTCGTGACAAGTTGGTATCAAAGCCTAGGTTAACATGTCTCGCGAGTCATGAGCCGGTTGGTAGAGTCTCGTGGATCGGTACGGGGATGCCTGTACTTATCCTCGGGAGGCTGCAAACCTTTTAGGAAAGCTTCAAATTCTTGAAATTCTTATCATGCGTACTTGATTCAGTTTGAGGTATGATTCTTGAAATTCCTTCTACACGTTGATGTGCGCACTCGAGTGCTTAGTGATAATTTGCCTAATGACTTATGATTCCCCAATCGAGGGACGAGATATAATCTCTGTGAATTCATGTTGGGCCAGTCGGGAGGACTTGAGGCCAGATCTTTGTCTATGGCTTGAGCACCAAGGTACTAATTTCGCGAGCCGGTATTATGAAGTTTATACGATCGGTTTTGATCTTTATTGTGCAAATGGCAGTTTGATAATGGGAGATAAAGTGCCTTATGTGTAGTGGAACGAGTTCAAACTCAGGAAGACTAAAGTGATTATGCTATGTGTATCCTGGTGGAAGGTATTGTGCTGAAATGCTAAATTGGGGAAAAGTAGGTGGGTTGATTCTCATGTGTAATTGAAAGGTATTTGATATGTGTTATGATTCGAGCAGGTGCAGCGCATGTCCATGTATCAATTTTGATAATATAACTTGTATAGTGTTGAGATTAATGTTGTTGATATACATTGCGATGTCTTGTTGAGTTATGGATGTATTGTAGAATGGTTTAGTGATTCTCTGGCAGGTGGTTAGGCCAAATTACAAAGGAAACTCTGCCGAAATTTTTGGAAAATTTGGGACTTAGAAAGATTTTTGTCACATAAAGAGAGTGGGCTTATTGGTGGTGTGTGTATAAATGCAAGAATTACAGAAGGGTTAAGGTCTCTGATGATTCGAGTATTTGTCAAGCTTGTAAATGACTTGAGTTTAATCTAACCATAACATTGTGGCATCATTTGAGTAAAGGATGCTATGAACGGCTAAAAGTGCTTTGATGTATGGCTCCGAGCCAAGTTGGGGAGGTTGCTATTAAATAACTAATTGCACGGTTGTGTGCTATGTGGGCACTGTCTTTAAGTATGTTGGGAAAATTATGACAAGGTTATGGCGCTTCGTAGATGTGAAGAAATACTAGGATGTTTTGAACTACTGTTGGTAAGGAACGATCGGTGTATATAAAAGAAAGATAGCGAATTGTACCTGTAAGTAATCATGTTCGGCGATGTCAGAGTTCTAACAAAACACGAGTGGTTCTACTCAATAGGACAGTTGAATTATGGCTGAATAAGGGTGAATGATGCCCGAGAATGGTTTTGCAGTGTTCAAGATTTTGCTTGTAACAGTCAGGTGCCTTAAGATTATGTATGTGGCTAAAAATGGCGGTTTCGTTAGAAAAGATCAAGGCTTGTGTTATATTATGTGAATGATGGGATTCTATGTAGTATTGGGAAGTACTGATAACAAATTCAAAATCGCAGGAAGTTTTTCAAAATAAAGTGTGGTAGAATGTGGTACTTCTGGGAAACATTTGAGAGAGTATTCAGCAGCCCGTGAGCCTTAGACCGTATGGTCTTGTGTACAAGCTTTGTGTGGTAAAAAGGGTTGAGGCATTGTCGTGCTATAGTAAAGACTGATATGAAATTAAAGATGAATCAGAAAGGAAACTGGGTAAATGGATCAACTTGTTAATAAACCGAAACGGTATGATAAGGAATACGATTAATTCCTGGTATATGTTTGAAGTAATGAGTCTCGCCGATATTGTGCAATAAAGCTTTTGAGTATTGGCAGTTGTGTAACTCGGTATGGGTATAAGGACCCAGTCCTGGCAATTTAACTTATGCAATGTTATTGGGAGAAAGGGTTTGTGATGTGTTTTACCGTGGTTTGAAAATGAGTGTATTTCCTGTTGGTATGTAAAGCTCGAAATGTGTAATGAGTTTGCTCTATATGGGATCATGAAAGTCCTTGACTAGTTGAGTGCGCTGATGTTTGCGGCGTAGGGAAAGGGATATGAATTTTCCCTGTTGTCTTAGTGTGGTATGGTATATGCGATGTGTTATGGAAAGTTGATAACGGCATGTTCAAGGTTTTGAGATCAATTCATATTATATGGGGAGTCATTAAAATCCTCAACCAGCGTGGGCAGCTGCAGATAATCTGAGAATCAATCTTCCTGGTGATTTAGGAGAATGGTACTGCTATACTAGTGTTTCGGCAGAGTCTATGGTCAAAAGGGCCAGGTAAAATAAACTGATAATATCTAGCGGTATGGTGGTATACTCTCGTTGGATCGACTGTAATAATTGAGTCGTTGATGACATAGTGAAATTTATGAATGGCTTTCGTGGTATGAATGGACGCTTGAGGTGCGTTATGTAATCGCACGGTGAAGTACGGAATCGGGCATAGTGATTCCTATGTTATGTATGTGTTGGAGACTAGAAGTTCTCGTAACCTGCCTACGCAACGGTGGTATATCGTGAGTATCGACACAGTGTAGCGGTTATCGGAAATTGGAAGCTCTAGTGGCTATCTCGTTACTTGATATGATGAATTTGAATAATGATATACGATTGTTGACTGGTTGTCATAAGCCAGGTTGTCCAGACTAATATGATATGGACTATGTCCGAAACATGTCGCAAACTGCATGGTAGAGCGCATCAGATCATGCTCCAGCAGGGTGGATGTACCCTAGGTCCAGCGGACGGCTGGTAGGTATTGCTTTGTCAGTTGGGCCTTCGTGGCGGATGTCAGTGTAGAGGTATCTACCATTGATTCAGTTCCGGTATTGAGGAACTTTGTCGGATAAGTTTCATGTGACCGAGCTCGAGGCCATATATACATGTTTGTTGCAATGAGCAACTTGAGTCGATGTGCATTCCCTTTTGCTAGATTTATGCGTGGATCGGGTGGCACGCCGCCACATGTATAGTATCTGGATCGGGTGGCACGCCGCCACATGTATGGTATCTGGATCGGGTGGCACGCCGCCACAGGTATGCTATTGGAATGGGTTGCGCGCCGCAACGGTGTGATGTGGGAAATATAGCTTCCTATATGTACCTTGTATACAATACTTCCTCTCTTCTGAGGAATAGTCCGTATTGGGTATCGCTCGGGGAATAGCACATCGGTTGTGTCCATTCAGGATTCGATAGCATATACTAAATGTATCACCGCGTGTGATTGATTGCTTGAGTTCAGACCTAAATATGTGTGTGGCTGACCGTTTTGAGCATTGCGACTTGAGGTGCTCCATGAGTAATAGTGTTTGGATAGAATCATGAGTTGTGGTAAGGCCACGTGATGTTATGACCTTTCGAGGAGGATTCAGGTACTCTAATTCTATGATGTGAGACGAGATCTCAGTTATGTGTTGTGATGGTATTGAAGAATTTGAATTATAGCTCTTTATGTGAGTCTGTTGTCATGATTCGAGTGTGTTCAGATCATTTCTTATTGGAGCCCGTGTTTTGCTCGTCGTGGCTTAGGCCGATGAGGAGGTGTCATATTACCACTGTGGTGTGTTATAATCGAAATGATGGTTGGAGTCATTAATGAGTGCGAACATACATGATTTC
Source organism: Nicotiana noctiflora (assembly GCA_032618575.1). NCBI lineage: Eukaryota > Viridiplantae > Streptophyta > Magnoliopsida > Solanales > Solanaceae > Nicotiana > Nicotiana noctiflora. The sequence goes on from JASVEL010000955.1 coordinate 501,147, forward strand.
AGCTAGATAGAAAGGTAATATCGAGGTTTGGCTCCAAAATCCGTTGTAATATCAGTCAAAAGAGAAATGGCTTCATAAATGGTGGATCTAAGGAATTGTTACGATTTAGCCCGTGTTTTATTTATCGTTGGCAGTATAAGAAAGTGTTGGAATAAGACTTCAACTAATAAGAGGTTTCCATCGGTATTTGGGTATTGTAGGCAACTGTAGTAATAAAGAATGTTATTGTGGTCATATGAGTAAAGTTATGCGAAGTGTAAATTCAACAAAGTTATGCATTAATGTTTGGGTACAACGTGTGGAGATTGATATGGTGGTCGAATGATGGAAACGGACTTGGCAGGAAATTCAAGGTGTTGGAATTTGGCCTAATGGCTTATTCGCTTGAATAAAGAATTATATCTACAAAATTATATAGCTAATGTGCTAAACTAAGTAGTGGTAGCACGGGAAGGTGCATGATGTGTTAAACAAGTTATTTGAGACTACATCATTGTATTTCTCAGCACGTTCGAGGACGAACGTATGTTTAAGTGGGGGAGATTGTAACGACCCGACCGGTCGTTTTGAGTCCCGACGCGTCATTCAGCAGATTGAGGCCATGAACAACTTCATCTCAGGTATATTGACTTGTGTGTATGGTCAGAATTAAAATTCAGGAAGTTTAGAGTCAAATCTAAATGGAAATTCTCATTTTGAAAGCTTAAAGTTGAAGAAATGAACTAGGATTGGAATTTTGAGTAAATGACCTCGGAATCGGGATCTAAAATTTCCAGCATGCTCGTATGATGATTTTGAACTAGGGCGTATGTCCGGATTTGGTTTTTGATAGCCCGTGAGCATTTCGACGTATATGGTGGAAGTTAGTATTTTAGAAAATTTTCATAAATTTGGGTTGGAAGGAATTTTAGAGTTATATATGTCCATTTGGGATTCCGAGTCTGGGAATAGATCCGTATGGTGATTTTGGAGTTGGGAATGCGATCGGAAGTGAATTCGGATGTCCGGAGGTCATTTTGAAGTCATTTGGCTAAATATAGGAATTTGAAGGTTTATGAGAAAATACGACCGGAAGTGAAAATTTTGATATCGGGGTCAGAATGCAATTTCGAAAGTTGGTACAAGTCCGTAATGTCGAATGTGACTTGTGTGCAAACTTTGAGTCAATTCGGATCGATTTTGGTAGGAAAAGGGACAATTAATCTCTTTAAGGAAAGCTTAAGTTGGAAAAGTCAACCCAACGTTGACTTATGAGTTAGAGGGCTCGGAACTGAATTCAGATGATTCGGTTAGTTTTGGGGGATGATTTAAGACTTAGAAGCGCAATTGGAAATAATTTTGGAGGTCCGGTGAAGAAGTTAGCCTATTTTGGCGAAGTTGGAATTTTGGCGGAATCCGATCGATGGGTGATATTTTGATCCGGGAGTTGGAATGGAATTCCGACAGTTGCAGTAGCTTCGTTAGGTGATTTTGGATATGTCTGTAAATTTTCAGGTCATTCGGATATCGTTTGGATGGGTTTTTGATCGAAAGTGTATTTTCGGAAGTTTTTGGAAACTTAGGCCTTGATTTGATGAAAATTGATGATTTTGATGTTATTTCGGCGATTTGATCACTCGAGCGAGTTCGTGTGATGTTTTAGAGTCAATGTGCATATTTGGTTTGGAGCCCCGAGGGCTCGGGAGTGTTTCGGAGGTGTCTCGGAATAATTCCGGACTTAGAAAATGGGCAGAAAATGCAGAAAAATCTGCTGTGAATAGTAATCGTGAATAGTGCCGGACAAAATATATTGAGGTCCGAAAATATATTGCCATTTTTGACGATTTGGAGCTCGGATAGGGCTATTTTTCGTGGGGTTTTTTGAGAGAACAACGGGTTTTGACGTGCGTGGATACCGGTTCGAGGAGCTAAGGCGTCGCGGGCATGAAGCTTCTACCGGTTCGAGGTGAGTGGTAGTAGTAAACAATGTACTGAGGGTTTGAAACCCCGTACTAGCACTTCACAGTGTTATATTGAGATGAGACACGCGTTCTCTGACGGGCGTAGTGACATTGTGATTGAGGGTTCGGACTTAGTCCTTCCTGACTAATAGTATATTGTGTGTTATGACTGATAATAAGTTTATAACTGTGCAATTGGGCTGATAGCCATGTTTGGGGCCTTATGCCGATTTGTAGAGCATTAGGGAACCTATAGAGCTAGGTGACCCTTATATCGTGTTGGAAACATACACTCAGCTGTAGCTCTAGCTGTATAGCATAATATGAGCCCGTACTAGATGTGTACATTGAGAGAGATTATCTAGGGTGGAATTCCCTGTTCAAGCTGAGCGGGCCTGAAAGGCCAAGTCTATACCGATTGAGATGAGATAGGGTCAAGGACCCACTATGAGATGTTATATTGGGCCTGAAAGGCCAAGTCTATATTGACTGAGACAGGGTCAAGGACCCACTGTGATATATTATATTGGGCCTGAGAGGCCAAGTATATACTGACTGGAATAGGGTCGAGGACCCATTATGAGGTATTATATATATATATATACCTATATTGGATCGGGCTGCACGCCGCAGCAGTATATATATTGGATCGGACTGCACGCCGCAGTAATATACATGTAATATACATGTGGGACGGACTGCACGCCGCAGTATTATTGCGCTCGGGGTCGCAGGAGCCGCTTCGGAGTCTGAGTCTGCACACATTCTCAGTGAGCACTAGTATAGAGATATATATATATATTGGATCGGACCGCACGCCGCAAGTAATATTTGTGTGGATCGTGCCGCACGCCGCGATATTATAGTGCTTGGGCCCGGGGAGCCCCTCCGAAGTCTGTATACACCCCCAGTAAGCGGCGTCGACATTAAATAGAGTGGGTTGCGCGTCGCAGCGGTATATGTATTGGAGCGGGTTGCACGCCGCAACATTATACTTATACATATCCATATACGTACTTAAATACTCATACATTATAGACATATGTATATATTTACATACATTGAGTTGGCAGTACACCGTAGTGGTACGAGTGAGGATATGGTCAGTGTGGGACCTTGTTGAGATAGATATGGACTGGAGATGAGAGTATTCACCATAGTGATGACTTACCTGTGGAGTTGCCTTAGAACTGTTTAGTGATAGTACCAGAGTTCTTATTTTCAGTTATTATTTATTATTGTTACTCACTGAGTTGAAATATACTCACCCCACTCCCCTGCACTTTTTGTGCGGATATACAGGTTCAGGAGGGCAGTTGAGCTATCGCAACTGCTTTATTATCCCCATTCTGTGGAGACTTCGAGGTAGCTGCCAACGTCCGCAGTACCTGACCTCTTTCTTTTTATCATTTTGTTGTCTCCATTCTGGTTAGACTTGATTTTGTAGTAGATCTCATTTGTAGAGGCTCGGACTTGTGACGCCACGATTTGGTTGGGACTGTGTTCTTGTATTTCAGTTCTACACTTCTTGATTTGTTATGAAAACAGGCTAATCACGCCGATTAATCAGTATTAATTATACTTGGCTAGTTTAATTGGATAAGATGGTCGGGCTTGCCTAGCAATGTGTTGGGCGCCATCACGACCGGGGTTTGGGGTCGTGACACCTATCGAGTTGCGTTTTATATGTTATCTATTTCACCATGGGTGTAATGAATTGTTGGGGTTCCAGACATCAAATTGTGCATGGCTATCGATCTTGATCATAGTGACTTGAGGTGTTCCATGTGTAATAGTGTTCGGATAGGGTCGCGCATTGTGGCAAGGCAACGTAGAGATATAACCTTTCGAGGTAGATTCGGATTTTCTATTTCTATGATGTGAGATGGGGTCTCAGCCTGGTGTTGTGATGGTACTGATGATCTTGAGGTACAACTCTTTCATTTGAGTTCTTTTTCATGATTTGAGTATGTTCAGACCGTTTCTTAAGGGTGCGTGTATTGTGTAAGTTATGGCTTAGGTCTACATTGAGGTGTCATATCACTAAGTGGTGTGTTGTATTCGAGGTGATCATTGGGGTCATTAATGAATACGAACAGAGTTGATTTCAGCTTGTTGGAAAGATGATATCTAGGTTCAGCTCGGAAATCTATTGTGGTATTAGTCAAAAGGGAAGTGGCTTCATGAGTGGTTAATCTGAGAAATGGTTATGGTTTGCTGCATGTCTCATTTATCGTTGGTAGTATATGAAAATATTAGAATAAGACTTTAGCTAATAAGGGATTTTCTATCGGTATTTGGTTGTATTGAGCAACTGTTGTGATTAGAAGTTATCGTTTTGAGTGCTTGCATTAAATGGTATATCATATAATTTTACCTGAGTTTGCAGGTATGGATTATTACAACTGGTTTGGGACTATTCAAAGTATAGGTGTAAGGTTTGGATCGTATTGATGGTTTCGGAAGTAAAAAGGTAGTTCTAGGATTTATGGGCTAGACTGGATTGTGTAATTTCAGTTAAAATGTGTTATCGGACCTATATGAGATAGGGTGATGTGGGAATACCCCAGAGTATATACTTGGTAAGGTTATTCAGCTCTGGGCTGGTTTCTTGGACAACTCTGGTATGCTCGAGGATGAGCGTTTGTTTAAGTTCGGGATGATGTGACGACACAATCCATCGTCTCATGCGTTACCGCTCAATTTCCCCTATTTTATGATTCTTCATGCTTCATTATCATTAATTGGTGTGTTACGTTTATTTGGATTGGATCTGGTAGAAAATGAGATACTTAGTCTCTTAACGGAAGGTTTGGTTTGGAAAGGTCAACCGGATATTGACTTATAAGTTAGAAGGCATAGATTTGGTTTCCGGTGATTCGGTTAGCTTCGGGGGATGATTTATGACTTAGGAGCATGATCGAAATTGATTGTGGAGGTCTGTTATAAAATTAGACTTGAATTGGCAAAGTTAATATTTTGGCGACTTTTGGTGGATATGTGAGATTTTGGTCTGAGAGTCGGAATGGAATTCCGAGAGTTGTTGTAGCTTCGTTATGTGATTGTTGATGTGTATGCGAAATTTCTGGTCATTTGGACGTTGTTTGGTCAGGTTTTTGATCGAATGCATATTTCGGAAGTTTTTTAAAGAACTTAGGTTTGAATTCAATGAGAAATGATGGTTTTATTATTGTTTGAGGTGTTTTAATGATTGGAACAAGTTTGAATGATGTTATAGGAGGTGTTGGTATTTTTGGTTGAGGTCCCTGGGGCCTCGGGGAGATTTCATATGGCTAACGGGACATTATGGGCTATGAAAGTTGCAAAAAAAGGGCATCAGCTGTTGTAGAGCATTTTGCTCTATGCGATCACAGAGGTCTATTGCGATCGCATAGAAGGATTTTTCGGGGTGGATCAATTGTTCAATACAATCGTGGGTCAGTAGTGCGATCGCGTAGAAGAAATTTGGGAGCTTGGATTTTTGCTCATTGCGATCGCGTGGCCTTGTATGTGATCGCGTAGTGTAAAGTTTTTGGTCAATGCGATTGCAGTGGTGATTGTGCAATCGTATAGTGTTAAAAATTGGAGGTGAAAAAATTGTTCTATTCGATCGCAGAGGTGTCTTGCGATCGCACTGAAGGAAAATATATTACTGGGCAGAATGTTTTAAAAGATCATTTCCGCGATTTTGGTTCATTTTTCCTCCATTGTTGGTCCTTTTGAGAGCTTTGTAAAGGAAAGTGAAGAGGGATTCAAGGAGAATCGCTTGGAGGTAAGCTTTTTGAACTTAAAACTCGTTATTATTGTGTAAACTACCTGGAAATTCATGGAAATTAAGCCTAAAATTAAAGAACTAGGGTTTGGGATTTTTGAAATTTGATTTGTGGAATTGATGGGCCATTTGAGCTCGGATTTGAGTGTTCTTGGTATGTATGAACTCGAGAGGAGATAAGGAACCTATTGATGTATATATTTTTGAGTTTTGAGAAGTGGGTCCGGGGCTTAGGTTTTGCCAATTTTGAGATTCTTGATATTTTTCGATTGTTTTTGATGGGGTATTGTTAATTGTGTTGTATTCGCTCTGATTTTGGTTGGATTCGATGTGCATTTAGTCCGATTTAGGGGAAAAGGCTTCGCGAGCTAGATATTTCACCGGTTCGAGGCGAGTAATGATTTTAAATAATGTTCTAAGGGTTTGAAACCCCGGATTGCACGTCGTAGTGCTATATTGAGGTGACTTGCACACCGGATAGTGCGCGTGGGGGTAGAGCACCGCTAGCAATTGTGACTTGGTTCATCCCGGTTGATTAATTTACAGCGTATTTGACTGAAACTTATTTGTTATCACTGTTGTTTGGGCTGATTGCCATATTTGGGCTTCGTGCCAACTATTTGAATCCTTGGGGGATTATTTTTATTGTTTCCTCTCTGTTTTGACTTATTACTTGAACTTAGTCATATTGTTTCTCCACTATTTTATAACTCAGCCACTTTTACTCAGATTTGAGTCTTAAATGATATTTTTAAATGATAATCTGGGCTGAGGACTACTGTTTTACTAATGCCCGGGGGGCTTGTGATGATATTCTACCTAAGTGTGGCCGAGGGCCAGATGTAAGGATGTATTGAGTGATGTGAGGCCGAGGGCCTGGATGTGAGGATTATAAATGGATCGGTCTGCACGCCGCAACGATATATATATATATATATATATATATATATATATATATATATATATATATATATATATATATATATATATATATATATATATATATATATATATATATATATATATATATTGGATCGGACTGCACGCCGCAGTGATATAGCGCTTGGGCAGTAGGAGCCCATCCGGAGTCTGCACCCCCACACTGAGTGCGGGTACCCATATGGATCAGGCTGCACGCCGAAGCGACCTATTGGCCGAGCTTCATGTCACAGTGATATGTGGATCGGGCTGCGTGCCGCAGCGGCTATTGTGTGATACTGTTCTGAGAGTGATCTGAGAGAGAGCGCCCGAGGGGCTGAGAATATTATTGAGTGTGAGCCCGAGGGGCTGGTTTAGTTTGAGATAATGATCGAGGGGTAAACTTTTATGTGCTCATATTGCGTACTTATTTGCCTATTTACCTGTTATACTGTGGTATTTGTGCCCGAGGGGCAGATTCTCCGTGCTTATCAGCACTAACTATTTTGAAATCATTTTTCATAATTATTGAAAAGATAATTTTCAAAAGATATTTGAACGGAGCCAAGGTATTTCTAACGATTTCACAGATTTTACTATATTCTAAAAAAATTTTACCCGGCTTCTATATAGCATGTTGGTTGTTTTACGTGATTTCTTGCTGCTCAGTTATTATTTACCTTTATTGCTCACTGAGTTGGAGTACTCACTTTACTCCCTGTACCTCACGTGCAGTTGTAGGTATTTATTCACGCGGTAATGGGTATTAGCTGCATGGAGGTGAAGTTGTAGAGGTTTTAGTGAGGTAACTGCCAACATCCACAACACCACTGTCTTTCTATGTTATTCATTATTCTTGTTCAGTGTATTTCTACACTGTAAAGTGGAAATTTCATTCTTATAGATGCACGTGACTTGTGACATCCCGATTAGGGCTGTGTTGGGTTGTAATTCTGTTAATTAATATCATTAAGTCGTATCTTGCTATTCATTTGTGTCACGACCCGATTTACCCCACCATTAGGATCGTGATTGCGCCTACTTGTGGTAGCTAGGCAAGCCAATTCACTCACCAATTTCCTGTTTATACGACCACTTTGTTCTCATATTAAATAGCAAGAATACTACTCATAATATCCTACTCAGTGGAGAGGTCAACCTCCTGAGGCATCAACCTGGGAGTCCGAGTCTAATATGCGGAGCCGTTACCCACATTTATTCCCCGGCTCAGGTACTTCCTTCTCTTGTCCATTCGAGGACGAACGATTGTTTTAGAGGTCGAGGATGTGACGAACCAAAGGGTCATCACCTGGTTTCCTCATCTATTCCGCACTTCCGAGGCCGTGAAAACCTCATTTTATATTTCCTCGATTTACGTGCGTAATCCAGGCACGTAGCCGAAAAAGTTTTGTGTTAAAATATGTGAATTCTATGGAAAATTTGAAGAAATTTGATATTAATATTAATATAGTTGACTTCGGTCAATATTTTTGGTATACGGATCCGGACCCGAGATCGGACGGTACCAGAAGGTTCGTAGGAAAATATGGGACTCGGGCATGTGTCCGGAGTCGAATGCTGAGGCCTAGAGCCCAAGATATGAATTTTTCTATTAAATTTTGCTGATATTATTAATGAAAATGGAAATGAAAATTGATTAAAAAACCATAGTATCGGGCTCGTATTTTGGTTCCGACGCCCGGTACAAGTCTTAAATTTTATTTAATTACTTCCTGCAAATTTTGACAGAATTTGAGCGCCGTTTGATGTGTTTTGAACCATGAGTTCCAAATTTGAAAGTTTATGAAGTTTAAAAGAACAAAATCATGAATTTGAGGCTTGATTCTATGAACACGATGTTATATTGGCAATTTGATCACGCGAACAAGTTCGTGGTATGTTTTGAGGTTGTGTGCATATTTGGTTTGGAGCCCGAGGGCTCGGGTAAAGATTTGATAGGCCGATAGAGTAGATTTTGAAAAGAAAAAAGCAGGTATTTTTCCCCGAGCTGATATCTTCGCAATTACGAAGATTTACTCAAAATTGCGAGATGACCAAGAACTAGCCTTGGATCGCAAATGCGAACAAACATTCGCAAATGCGAAGTTGGCCAGGAAAAGCCTTGGTTCGCAAATGCGAAGCAGCACAGAAAAGGCTTACGTTCGCAAATGCGAACAAATTGTCGCAAATGCGAGTTGACCAGAATTGGCCTGAGTTCACAATTGCGAACATAACCTCGCAAACGCGAGATTCGCAACCCAGACCTGTCATGTTCGCAATTGCGAACATATGTTCGTAATTCCCATATCCGCAGCTGTGCAATCTGATACTTAAACGATTTTAAACCCCTTTTTCACCGTTCTTTCAAAACCCAAAACACCACACACGATTTTACAAGAGCAATATCACTCCAAATCACTTGTAAGTCAATTTTTACTCAACTCTTTCAATTCCTAACATCATTAAACATGATTTCCATGAGAAATCAAAGGTTTTTATGGTTGAAATTGTTGTTTTTGGGTAGAACCTAGGTTTTTCATAAATTGGGGAATTGGACCTCGATTTGAGGTCCGATTTTGATACAAATCATATAATTGAACTTGTGAGGGAATGTGTAACCGGATTTTGGTCCGAACCCCGAGTTTCGACCGGGTGGGACCGGGGGTATTTTGGGAAATTTTGGGTAAAACTTTGAGAAACCCATTTTTATGCATCCAAACCAATTTATATAGTATTTATTAAAGTAATTAAACCAATTGTGATTAGATTCGAGCGATTTGAAGCGATAGTTGAAGGCTAATTGGACTTCAAGGCTTTGAGGTAAGTGTTTGATCTATCCTAGCTTGAGGGAATATGATTGAATGTCATAATTTCTAATTGATATGTGATCGAGTGCGGTGTATAGGCGTGTTGATGAGCATCTATACACTGGCGTCTAGCATGACCGTGAGTTGTTTGTTGACATATGTTGTGAGTTAATGTGGGATGTTCTTAAGTCATGTTCTTGAGCCCTTGCCGGGTTGTGAAGGTTGATTATTGTTTCCCTTGCCGGGACTTTATTGTGTTGTTGTTGTTGTTCCTTTGCCGGGATATTGTTATGATTATTGTTTCCCTTGTCGGGATGGTTCATATTACTTGTTTCATTCTTTTGCCCTTGACTGTGAATGTTATTTGGGTGAGTAAGAGTGATAATGCACGAAGGGTGATGTCGTGCCAGTTTTACTTATGTTCGCATGAAGGATCATTCCGTTCTGTTGTTACTTAATTTATGCACGATGGATCATTCCGTGCCATGCTTATTATTTATGCACGAAGGGACATTCCGTGTCGTTGTTACTTAAACCATGCAAGAAGGATCATGCCGTGCCATGGATGTGAGGATGAGAGTAAAAGTACGAAGGGTGATGCCGTGCACTTTATTTGCTTATTTGGTGAGAATGAGAGTAAAAGCACGAAGGGTGATGACGTGCACTTTAATTTGCTTATTTGGTGAGGATGAGAGGAAAACCACAAAGGGTGATGCCGTGCACTTTTATTTTATTATTTGGTGAGGATGAGAGTAAAAGCACGAAGGGTGATGTCGTGCAACCATTTAAATTTCTTGTTTTGTGATAACTATTTTTACCACACTCTGATTTTCTTTGCTAATTAATTATATGTTTCCGATTGTGCTCCCCCAGCATGTTACCTCCTTTGTTAATTGTGTTACTCAATATTTATTAATTGTTATTGCAGAGTAGAGTATTTCATTATAAATGTTTATGTACATATATATATATATATTGCAACTGCACAGGTTTATGTGGGTGTCTGGTCCTATGCTTGTCACTACTTCGCCGGGATAGGCCAGGCACTTACCAGCACATGGGGTCGGATTGTGCTGATACTACACTTCTATGCGTTTTTGCACAGGTCCAGGTTTTGAGCAGGAGTATAAGCGGTAGTACACTAGCGCGATTATCGTACTTTCAAGACCGAGGTAGCTTGTAGGCGTCCGCAGGCCCGGTGTCTCCTCTATTTACTTTTATTATTGTTGCAGTCTCATTGTTCCGAGACTCACGGTTATTATTTATTTTCTTTCAGACCAGTATGTGTAGTTATTCCTTAGTAGTTCGTGAGTTTGTGACTCCACATCTTGGGTAGAGGATTTTTGTTAGTACTTTACACTATTATTCATCTTTTATTCGACAGACTTGCGCACTTAAAAATATGAGTAGTATTCTTGCTATTTAATATGAGAACAAAGTGGTTGTATAAACAGGAAATTGGTGAGTGAATTGGCTTGCCTAGCTACCACGAGTAGGTGCCATCACGATCCCGATGGTGGGGGAAATCGGGTCTTGACAAGTTGGTATCAGAGCTCTAGGTTACATAGGTCTCACAACTCACGAACAAGCTTAGTAGAGTTTGAGGGGTAGGTACGGAGACGTCTGTACTTGTCCTCCAGAGTTTATTGAGATAGGAAAAGTCTCTCATTTGTTCCTTCTTGTCATGTGATTTGTTCCTCAAATACTGATTGAATTTCTACACTGTCCTTTTGTAGATGGTGAGGACACGCGCTTCTTCATCCGCTGATCAGCAGCCTGAGCCCCAGGCAGCTCCCGCGAGGGGCAGGGGCCGAGGCCGTGTCGGAGGCCGTGGTAGGGGTAGAGCTCAGACCCAGGCAGCGGTTCCAGAGGTGGAGCCTCATGTTGAGATTGGTGAGGAGGTTCCAGGCCCAGAAGCTCCAGTGGGCCCAGCTCAGGTCCCATGGGAGGTCTTATTTACCCCGGATCTTCAGGAGGCTCCGGTCAGAATAGCGGGTTTTTTGGACAGTGTCGCCAGAGCAGGCTTATTACCAGTTGCACCAGCCACTTCTCAGGCTGGAGGAGGGGTCCAGACTCCTGTTGCACATACTCTGAAGCAAGTAGCTCCCCAGCCTCAGGCACCAGTGGTTCAGCTAGCAGTGGCCACTCAGTCATGCACTACAGCTCAGGCCGGAGATGGAACGGCCATGATCTCTGATGCTTTATGGAGACTTGATCGGTTCTCCAAGCGTTTTACCACTACTTTCAGCGGTGCCACATCAGAGGATCCCCAGGACTTCTTATTCAGTTGCCATGAGATTCTCAAGACTATAGGAATAGTGGAATCCAGTGGGGTTTTTGCACATTCAAGCTTGCAAGATCTGCCAAGACTTGGTAGAGAGATTTTTGCTTGACTCGACCAGCAGGGTCCCCGTCTTTAACATGGGACCAATTTGAGGAGTTATTATTGGAGAAGTTTCTCCCTATTACCCAGCGGGAGGCACTTCAGAGGCAGTTTGTGCACCTCCAGCAGGGTTCTATGACTGTTACCCAGTATGAGACGAGGTTTGTTGATCTGGCACGTCATGCGGTTGTGATACTCCCGACAGATCGGGAGAGGGTCTTCAGGTTTATAGATGGTCTAAATCAGCCGATCCGACTTCAGATGGTTATGGGAGTTGGGAGTGACATATCCTTTTAGGATACGGCTAATGCAGCTCGTAGGGTTGAGATGGCTCTTGCTCGGGGAGGTGGTTATCCTTCAGCAAGAGTCCTCGTCATTCCGGGAGATTTAGTGCTACTTCATCTAGAGGCATGGATTCTTATGATAGGGGCTAGTCTTCCAGGCCTTTTCAGTCATCTCTCCAGGCTTCGCAGGGTGGTTCAGGTGATTGTGGGTTTCGTGAGAAGTATTCAGACCAGCCTCCCATCAGTGCTCAGCCTCTTCAGAGTGTTTGTGGGGGCCATTCAGGTCGTCGGGGACAGCAGTCCCGTCATACCAAGGGATGTTATGAGCGTGGTGAGTATGGTCATATTAGGAGAGCTTGCCCGAGATTGTGGGGTACACAATCATAGCAGTAGGGTCCTCACCCCATGATTCGGGCACTAGTTGACCCACAGCCTTTCTAGCCAGCTAGGGGCAGGGGTAGGGATCATAGAGGTGGAGGTCGAGACCGTAGAGGTGGAGACTGTCCCGCCAGAGGTAGAGGTCGGCCGGTGGATGACCGTCCTAGAGACATGGTTCATAGAGGTGGTGCCGATCCCTGATTTTGTGTTTTACCAGCCAGGCCAGAGGCAGAGGCGTCAGATGCTATGATTATAGGTACCATTCTGGTTTGCGGTAGAGGTGTTTCAGTATTATTTGACCCTGGGTTTACATATTCATATGTGTTTTCCTACTTTGCACCATACCTGTCCGTGCCTAGCTATGCCCTGTACATTCCAGTTTATGTATCTACACTAGTGGGCGACTCTATAGTAGTCGACCGGGTGTATCGTTCGTGCGTAGTTATATTTGGGGTTCTTGTGACCCATGTTGATTTATTGCTATTAGAAATGGTGGATTTCGATGTCATATTGGGGATGGATTGGTGTTCCCCGTATCATGCTATCTTAGATTGTCATGCCAAGATAGTGGCCTTGGCCTTGCCAGAATCATCCCGACTAGAGTGGAGAGGGACCCCAGGACACTCCGTTCGCAATGTTATTTCATATGTTAAGCCTCGACGCATGGTCGAGAAGGGGTGTCTAGCTTATTTGGCATATGTTCGTGATTCCAGCGCGAAGATTCCTTCTATTGATTCAGTTCCTATTGTACGGGATTTTCCCGAGGTCTTCCCTTTAGACCAGCCGGGTATGCCAACCGACAGGGATATTGATTTTTGTATTTATTTGGCACCGGGCACTCAGCCCATCTCTATTCCATCGTATTGCATGGCCCCGCCAGAGTTAAAAGAGTTAAAAGATCAGTTGCAAGACCTTCTAGAAAAAGGCTTCATCAGGTCTAGTTTTTCTCCCTGGGGTGCACCGATGCTATTTGTGAAGAAGAAGGATGGTTCGATGAGGATGTGTATTGATTACCGGCAATTAACCAAAGTGACGATAAAGAACAAGTATCCGCTGTGGAGGATTGATGATTTGTTTGACCAGATCCAGGGAGCGAGGGTGTTCTAGAAGATAGACTTGAGGTCAAGCTACCATCAGCTGAAGATCAGGGCGGCTGACATTCGTAAGACAGCCTTTTGCACTAGGTACGAGCACTATGAATTCTTGGTCATGTCTTTCGGGTTGACCAATGCTCCAACAGCATTTATGGAGTTGATGAATCGGGTGTTCATGCCTTATCTAGATCTGTTCGTGATAGTCTTTATAGATGATATCCTGGTATACTCCTGCAGCCAGGAAGAGCACGAGCAGCACCTCAGAGTGGTTGTTCAGACTCTGAAGGATAATCAGCTATATGCCAAGTTTTCAAAATGTTAGTTCTGGTTGAGTTAGGTTGCATTTTTTGGTCATATCGTGTCAGTAGAAGGTATTCAGGTGGACCCAAAGAAGATTGAGGTAGTCAAGAATTGGCCTCGACCAGCTTTAGTGACCGAGATTCGGAATTTCTTGGGGTTAGCAGGCTAGTACCGTCGATTTGTATAAGGGTTCTCTTCTATTGCAGCCCCGATGACTAGGTTGACCCAAAACGGTGCCCAGTTCAAGTGGTCAGATGAGTGTGAGGCGAGCTTTCAGAAGCTCAAGACAACTTTGACTACGACACCAGTATTGATTCTACCCACGGGTTTAGGGCCTTACACGGTTTACTGTGATGCATCCTGTACTGGGCTTGGAGTGGTTTTGATGCAGGATGGCAAGGTTATTGCATATGCTTCGAGACAGTTGAAGATCCATGAGAAGAATTATCCGGTTTATGATCTTGAGTTGGCAGTAGTTGTTCATGCCTTAAAAATCTGGAGGCATTATCTATATGGTGTGGCGTGCGAGGTATACACGGATCACAAAAGTCTTCAGTATTTATTCAAGCAAAAAGAGTTAAATGTGCGACAGAGGAGATGGTTAGAGTTGCTGAAAGACTATGATGTTACTATCTTATATCACTCAGGTAAGGCCAATGTGGTGGACGATGCGTCACTACTACAAAAAGGACCTTTAGCGGCAATAAAAAATGTCTTTAGCGGCAATAATAATAGCCGCTAAATCTTTTACCGGCCATTAGCCTTTTGCCGCTGATATTGGGGTCGGAAAAGCCTTTAGCGGCCATTCTCGCAAAAGCTGGTAAATGATATGTTTTATTGCAGCTAAAATCTATTATCTTTAATGGCAATTATTTGTGGCAATTATAATGGCTACTAAATCCAATCCAAAACAGCTAATTATATTTCTTTAGCGTCCATTATTATAGCCGCTACATTTAAAATAATTGCCGCTAAAGCAATTGTTTGTGGCAATTATAATGGCTACATAAAATCCAATCCAAACGGCTAATTATTTTCTTTAGCGTCTATTTTTATAGCCGCTAAATTAAAATTAATTTCCACTAAAAGTTCGCATCTTTAATGGCAATTATTTTGTGGCAATTAAAATAAGCACAGTACCCCTTCTGAAAACATCTTTGTTTGCTCATTTAGCTTCCATTCTAATAGCTAATATGTTTAACTAAATTACCACTAAAAGTCTTATCTTTAATAGTATTTTATTTTACGTCAATTATAAATAGTTTAGCTACAATTAATGATAGTTACTACATTCATACATAATATGACTCAAATAATAAAATATATTAATATTAATTCAAAAAACAAACATAATGTATCTCATTAATCTTACCAAACCAAAGGAAGTACTAATCAAAAATATTAATATCACATTAACTTAAAATATAAAAATAAATAATTTAGACTAAATAGGTAATGTCATTATAACTAATCCAGATGATGGTCTTCAAATGATTTCTGAAGCTTTTCATCATTTTGAAATCTTTCACCCGCTAAATTGTCAAACATCACACGGTATAACCTGAAATTATAAAATAATTTTGTCAAAAGAAGAGTAGCTAATCCAGATAGTGTTGGTGTCTTCGAATGAATAACTACAAATTACTTGCCATTAAATAACTAGAAAAACAATTGTCTCGTGTTACTATTCACTCTGTCAAGGAACAAAAATTTGTGAACACTTCCGAAAATAAGAAGACTAAGCAAACACATTTCATGTATCAAAGATTAGAGGACCGGCAGTCTGAAGAATAGCAACTCCTAGAATTTGATAGTTTATGTCAAACCATAGGAAAGGAAATGAAATT
Organism: Nicotiana noctiflora; assembly: GCA_032618575.1. NCBI lineage: Eukaryota > Viridiplantae > Streptophyta > Magnoliopsida > Solanales > Solanaceae > Nicotiana > Nicotiana noctiflora. The sequence continues at coordinate 516,870 of JASVEL010000955.1, forward strand.
CCCATACTGTGACGACCCGGCCCGTCGTCACGAGAATTACCACCCCGTTATGTTGTAAATACATGTTTTATGATTTTATATCAATGTTAAGTTCTATCGGGTGAGTTAGGAGTGAATTGGATTGAAAATGAGGCATATAGCCTTTGGGAAAGAAACTTGAATAAGGAAAGTCAACCCGGAGTTGACTATTTGGTTAGAGGGCTCGGAATCGGATTCTGATGATTCGGTTAGTTCCGGGAGGTGATTTGTGACTTAAGGGAGCGATCGGAAGTGAATTTGGAGGCCCGGTGTAGAAATAGGCTTGAATTGGCTAAGGTTGAATTTTGGCGAAATCCGAACGGTAGGTGAGATTTTGATCCGGGGTCGGAATGGAATTCCGACAGTTGCAGTAGCTTCGTTAGGTGATTTTGGATGTGCCTGCAAAATTTCAGGTCATTCGGACGTCGTTTGGTCGGGTTTTTGATTTAATGTGTAATTTGGAATGTTTTAAGGAATTTAGGCTTGAATTCGATGCGAATTATGGGTTTTGATGTTGTTAGACGTGTTTTGAGGATTGGAGCAAGTTCGAATAAGGTATTAAGATGTGTTGGTATGTTTGGACGAGGTCCCGGGGGCCTCGGGGTGTTTTCGGATGGTTAAACGGGAGAAAATTTTGGAAAAATTGCAGGTTGGCATCCTGCTTCTGTTGTTTCCGCTCCTGCGGAATTTTGGACGCAGGAGCGTGTCCGCAGAAGCGGACGAGATGCGCAGGAGCGGCTGGTTACGCAGAAGCGGAAGCCATTCCGCTGAAGCGGGGTCGCTGGTGCGAGCCAGTGATCGCAGAAGCGGACGGGGAGAAATTGGGCATGGTCCGCAGAAGCGGACATTTTACCGTTTGGGCGAGACCGCAGAAGCGGTCAATGATGCGCAAAGGCGGATGTGTCCGCAGAAGCGGAAGCTTCTTCGCAGAAGCGGGTCCGCTTAAGCGGCCCTTTGTTCGCAGAAGCGGAAATGGCCGGCTAGGCCTGGAACCGCTGAAGCGACCCTTTGGTCGCGGATACGGGTGCATAGGAGCGGAAAATATTCCGCAGAAGCGAAAATCGCTGTAAGTAAGTGTATCCGAAGTTAGAAAAATTTCAGAACATTTCACACATTTTGGGTCTCGGCTTTAGAGGCGATTTGGGCGATTTTGAAGAGAAATTCAAGGGAAATCATCAGGTAATCAACTATGGACTTAAACTATGATTAGTATTGGTAATATTATGCAATTATATCATGAAAATGGAGGAATTCGGGTAATTTATGGAGGATTTAGCCCTAGGCTTGAACTTTAGAAAATCAAGGTTTTGAATGGGCAAATGGAGTCCGAATTTGGTAAAATTCATATGCTTAGACTCGTATTGAGATGAGGGTTCCGAATATGTGACTTTCGTGATTTTTCGACAAGCGTACCGAAAGTCGGGTTTTGACAACTTTGGAAATTTTGATGTAAATTGAGTTGTATTGATTGGGTGTAGTCCTATTGGCCTAATTTGTTGTATTTCTACTGTATTTGATCAGATTCTACGCGTGCGGAGCTTGATTCTCGTGGCAAGGGCATTGCGGAGTAGTCGTCGCGCCGTATTGAGGTGAGTAATAGATGTGGGTGATGACCGGCGGGTTCGAAACCCCGGTATACCACTTTGTGACGCTGTATAGCGGCGAGACACGCACACTCTTGAGAGTGCGGGGTCGATCATGAACTGGAGACTATATATTAGTCCGACCTATTGATACTGTATTATTGGCTATTCTCGAGCCGTCGAACCTCCTTCCCGGATGGTTGCATATATATATATTGTGATAATGGCCACTCTTGAGCCGAGGAACCCCCTTCTTGGGCGGTTGAGTATGCTTGTGGGCCGTGAGCCAGTTATTGGATCCCGCGAGGATCGTTATCATTGTCTTATCATATAGACATGCTAGTTTACTACTAGTCCGCAGCTATTTTGTTATTATGCTAATTCCAATCTCTGGAACTTGATATTACTGTTTTCCAACTGAAAAATGATAAAAGAGTTTTCAAAAACTATTTTTGAGCCTGCGAGGTTGTATCTGCATATTAGCTGACTAGTAGTGGATCGGGCTGCGCGCCGCAGCGAGATATATGTTGGATCGGACTGCACGCCGCAGGAATATCTCTATGAGATGTGCTTGGGCTGTAGGAGCCCCTCCGGAGTCTGAACCCCCACAGTGAGCACGGGTACCCAAAAATTGGAGTCGGGCTACGCGCCGTAGCGGTCATATCATGCATTGCATTGCATTTAGCTACATCTGCTAGTTGTTATGCTATTTATTGGTATTTGTTGGAACAGGTACAGTGAATATTGATTCTATGACATGGTAGCTGATTATAGCTTTACATAGTGCTTTATTGCGGATTTCTTATCTGCGCTGTCTTACCCTTGTTTATTACCACTGAGTCTGGCAGTACTCATTTTACTCCCTGCACCTTGTGTGCAGATCCAGGTACCTCTCAGCAGTGATCCAGTAGCTGTGCTAGGCGACGTTTGTGGACATTCGAGGTAGCTGCAGAGTCCGCAGGACCCGATATTCCTTCCTACTGTCTTTTGATTTTGTATTGACATTTCTTTCCGCACTTGGTATTTTGTAAACCTTTATACACTCATGTTCAGTAGAGGCTCATGACTCTTGACCCTTGGTCTATGGGAGTTAGTATATTTTGGGGCTTGGTTCCCCGTTTTCGTTACATGTATTGCTTTTATTTCGTCAATTACTTTGCTTAAATGGGTTAAAGAGAGCTTCTTGCTCCGTGGTTGATATGGATTGGTCAGGCTGGCTTAGCAATGTGCTGGGCGCCATCACGACCGGATTTGGGGTCGTGACAAGTTGGTATCAGAGCCTAGGTTTACTAGGCCTCATGAGTCTTGAGCCGGTTAGTAGAGTCTTGTGGATCGGTACGGGGACGCTCGTACTTATCCTCGGGAGGCTGCGAACCTTTAGAAAACACTTCACATTTCTTGGAATTCTTATCGTGCGTACTTGATGCAGCTGAGAACTGAACTTCTATATTCTATTCTCTTGCAGATGGCGAGAACGCGAGCATCAGGACGAGGTGGACGACTTCCATTGCCACCTGTTAGAGGCCGTGGGCGCGGTCGTGCTAGAGTTATAGGTAGGGCGGCTGAGGCAGTGCCAGCTGACTCGCCTGTTGTACCAGTTCAGGAGCAGCCCCCAGTGGTTGATGCTCCAGCAGTCCCAGTTCAGGGTCAGACTATATCTATTGCTATTCCTGGTCTTCAGGAGACTCTTGCTCAAATATTATCAGTGTGTTCCGGTTTGGCTCAGGTAGTTTCAGCTACCGCTACTGTAGCGACATCTCAGTCAGGGTGGTCAGCAGACCCCTGCAGCTCGCACACCTGACCCGGTTGTTCAGGGACTTCAGACACCAGAGGCGGTCCCTGCTCAGGTGGTTGCACCGGTTATTCCTCCAGCTGCACCAGCTCCAGCTCCGAGCATATGGTTCAAGTCAGCTCCAGCTCTAGCAGCGTCGTCTCGAGAGATTTGGTAGACTTCAGCCACCCCATTTCAGTGGCGTTGAGGGCGAGGATGCCCAGGGTTTCTTGGATAAGTGTCAGAAGATGCTGCGTACGGCTGGTATTCTTGAGTCCAGCGGAGTTTCATTTACTACATTTCAGTTCACCGGTCCCGCATTTGATTGGTGGGAGGAGTTTGAGAGGCGTAGGCCTGCAAGAGCAGCACCTCTCACATGGCAGCAGTTCTCTACTCTCTTTCTAGAGAAATATGTACCTCGGTCTCGTCGCGAGGAGCTACGTCGCCGGTTCGAGTGGTTGATTCAGGGCGACATGTCTGTGACCCAGTATGAGCTTAGATTCACTCGGTTGGCTAGGCATGCCACATGGATGATCCCCACTGATAGGGAGAGGATCAGGAGGTTCATTGATGGCCTCAACTACTCTATCCGCATTCTTATGACCGGAGAGCGAGTTCTGTCATCATCTTTTGAGCAGGTTGTCGATATGGCACGCTCCATTGAGGCGGATCGTCGCCGAGAGAGAGAGGAGCGGGAGGCCGAGAGGCCTCGTGGTTCTAGCGGTTTCGGTGGTGCTCTATCTAGAGGGCATTCCTAGCGAGTCGAGGTCGCTCATCTAGACCTTTTCATTCGGGCCGCCCGGAGCGGAGCGGAGGTTCTTTATGGTCGTGGTCGACGGGGGTTTCAGCCAGGGTCGGTCATCACTTAGTGCCCTCCCGGCCCGAGTGCAACACCTACTTCTCCGGCACCGGGTGCATGTTATGAGTGTGGTGAGTTTGGCCACATGAGGAGACATTGCCCTCGACTACGTAGGGGCGGGACTCAGCAGAGGGATCGGCCCTCCTCTTCAGCACCATCTCGGTCTAGTAGAGGTGGAGGTCGGTCTTCTCGTGGACGCCCGGGGGCGAGGAGAGATCCGGTGGAGGCCGAGGCACGGTTCTATGCACTTCCGACAGGCGCGATGCGGTTGCCTCCGATGTTGTGATTACGGGTATCATTTATGTCTGTCACGGAGATGCCTCTGTTCTATTTGATCCGGGGTCCACATATTCTTACGTGTCGTCTTATTTTGCACATCATTTGGGTGCGACTCGTAGTAGTCTTGATTTACCCGTTCATGTATCCACCCCCGTGGGTGATACGATTGTTGTGGATCATGTCTATAGATCCTGTGTTATATCTATTGGGGGTCTGGAGACCCAGGCAGATTTATTATTGTTGGGGATGGTGGACTTTGATGTTATATTGGGTATGGACTGGTTGTCTCCGTACCATGCTATATTGGACTGTCATGCTAAGACAGTTACGTTGGCCATTCCTGGTATTTCTCCGATTGAGTGGCGGGGTTCGACTGATTTCGTCCCTAGCCGTGTCATTTCGTTCTTAAAAGCTCAGAAGATGGTTGAAAAAGGGTGTCTATCGTACTTAGCTTTTGTGAGACATGTGGGAGCCGAGTCTCCTAGCATTGATTCTGTACCTGTTGTGAGGGACTTCCCGGATGTATTCCCCTCAGACCTGCCGGGCATGCCGCCGGACAGGGATATTGATTTTGGCATTGACTTGGTGCCGGGCACTCGGCCTATATCCATTCCTCCTTATCGGATGGCACCAGCCGAGTTGAAAGAACTGAAAGAGCAACTTCAAGAACTTCTGGATAAGGGTTTCATCTGTCCTAGTGTGTCTCCGTGGGGTGCGCCGGTATTATTTGTTAAAAAGAAAGATGGTTCCATGCGAATGTGTATTGATTATAGGCAATTGAACAAAGTGACAGTGAAGAACAAGTACCCTCTACCGCGCATAGATGATTTGTTTGATCGGTTACAGGGTGCGAGGGTGTTTTCTAAGATCGATCTTCGTTCAGGCTATCATCAGCTGAAGATCAGGGACTCGGATATTATGAAGACTGCATTCGGGACCCGATATGGTCATTATGAGTTTCTTGTGATGTCGTTTGGGCTGACCAACGCCCCAGCAGCATTTATGCATCTGATGAACAGTGTGTTCAGGCCTTATTTGGACTCATTTGTGATTGTGTTCATTGATGACATTCTAGTCTACTCCCGTAGTCAGGAGGAGCATGCTCAGCATTTGAGTATTGTGTTGGCAGAGATTGAGAGAGGAGAAGCTATATGCTAAATTCTCCAAGTGCGAGTTTTGGCTCGAGTCCGTAGCATTTATGGGACATGTGGTGTCTCGTGATGGTATTCAGGTTGATCAGAAAAAGATAGAGGCGGTGCAGAGTTGGCCTAGACCGTCCTCAGCTACAGAGATCGGGAGTTTTCTTGGCTTGGCGGGGTATTATCGCCGGTTTGTTCAGGGATTTTCATCCATTGCTTCTTCATTGACTAAATTGACCCAGAAGGGTGCACCATTCGTGTGGTCGGATGAGTGCGAGGGGAGCTTTCAGAAGCTCAAGACAGCTTTGACCACAGCTCCAGTGTTAGTATTGCCATGAGCTTCGGGTTCATATACCGTTTATTGTGATGCCTCGAGAGTGGGGATAGGTTGTGTGTTGATGCGGGAAGGAAAGGTAATTGCTTATGCTTCTCGGCAGTTGAAGCCGCATGAGAAGAACTATCCTGTTCATGACTTGGAGCTAGCCGCCATTGTGCATGCATTGAAGATTTGGAGGCACTATTTGTACGGTGTGTCTTGTGAGGTGTATACCGACCATCGTAGTCTCCAGCACTTGTTCAAACAGAAAGATCTTAATTTGAGACAGCGGAGATGGCTTGAGTTGCTGAAGGATTATGACATTACTATATTATATCATCCGGGGAAGGCCAATGTGGTGGTCGATGCTTTGAGCCGGAAGGCGGTCAGTATGGGGAGCTTGGCATATATTCCAGCTGAGGAGAGGCCATTTGCTTATGATGTTCAGGTGCTAGCCAATCGGCTAGTGAGGTTAGATATTTCGGAGCCCAGCAGGGTATTGGCTTGTGTTGTATCTCGGTCATCTCTATATGATCGTATTCGTGAGTGCCAGTATGATGATCCACATTTGGCTGTCCTTAGGGACAGAGTTCAGCATGATGATGCTAGAGATATCACCATTGATAGTGACGGTGTATTGAGGATGCGGGGCCGGATATGTGTGCCCAATGTTGATGGCCTTCGTGAGTCGATTCTGGAGGAGGCCCATAGCTCGCGGTATTCTATCCATCCAGGAGCCGCTAAGATGTATCAAGATTTGAAACAGCACTATTGGTGGAGAAAGATGAAAATGGATATTGTCGGACATGTAGCACGGTGCCTCAACTGTCAGCAGGTTAAGTACGAGCATCAGAGGCCCGGTGGTGTATTTCAGCGCATTGATATTCCTGAGTGGAAATGGGAGAGGATCACTATGGACTTTGTTACTGGACTCCCTCGGACGGCGAGGAAGTTTGATTCCGTATGGGTGATTGTGGATAGACTGACCAAGTCAGCTCACTTCATTCCAGTTAGTACTACCTACTCATCGGAGCGGTTGGCAGCGATCTTTATTCGAGAGATTGTTCGGTTGCATGGAGTCCCGGTGTCTATCATATCCGATAGGGGTACTCAGTTCACTTCTCAGTTTTGGAGAGCATTTCAGCGAGAGATGGGTACGCGGGTTGAGTTGAGTACAACATTTCACCCCCAGACAGACGGACAGTCTGAGCGCACTATTCAGATCTTGGAGGATATGTTGCGAGCTTGTGTGATTGATTTTGGTGGTTCGTGGGATGAGTTCCTACCACTTGCCGAGTTTGCCTACAACAACAGTTATCAGTCGAGTATTCAGATGGCCCCGTATGAGGCATTGTATGGCAGGCGGTGTAGATCCCCCGTGGGATGGTTTGAGCCTGGTGAGGTTAGATTGATAGGGACTGAGTTAGTCTAGGATGCTCTAGATAGAGCAAAGTTGATCCAGGAGAGGCTTCGTACAGCACAGTCTCGTCAGAAGAGTTATGCGGACCGTAGAGTTCGAGAGTTGTCTTTCATGGTTGGTGACAGAGTATTGTTGAAGATTTCACCTATGAAGGGTGTCATGAGGTTTGGGAAGAAAGGAAAGTTGAGTCCCGGGTACATTGGTCCTTTTGAGATACTTAGGAGAGTTGGAGAGGTGGCATATGAGTTGGCCTTGCCGCCCAGCTTATCCAGCATTCATCCGGTATTCCATGTGTCTATGCTCCGGAAGTACATTGGAGATCCGTCTCATGTATTAGATTTCAGCACCATTCCAGCTTGATGGTGATTTATCCTATGATGTGGAGCCTATTGCTATTTTGAGTCGTCGGGTGAGAAAATTGAGGTCTAAGGAGATTGCATCAGTTAAGGTTCAGTGGAGAGGTCGACCCGTGGAGGAGGCCACTTGGGAGATCGAGCGGGAGATGCGGAGCAAATATCCTCACTTGTTTGAGACTTCAGGTATGTTTCTTGACCCGCTCGAGGACGAGCGTTTGCTTAAGAGGGGAGAATGTGACGACCCGGCCCGTCGTCACGAGAATTACCACCCCGTTATGTTGTAAATACATGTTTTATGATTTTATATCAATGTTAAGTTCTATCGGGTGAGTTAGGAGTGAATTGGATTGAAAATGAGGCATATAGCCTTTGGGAAAGAAACTTGAATAAGGAAAGTCAACCCGAGAGTTGACTATTTGGTTAGAGGGCTCGGAATCGGATTCTGATGATTCGGTTAGTTCCGGGAGGTGAATTGTGACTTAGGGGAGCGATCGGAATTGAATTTGGAGGCCCGGTGTAGAAATAGGCTTGAATTGGCTAAGGTTGAATTTTGACGAAATCCGAACGGTAGGTGAGATTTTGATCCGGGGGTCGGAATGGAATTCCGACAGTTGCAGTAGCTTCGTTAGGTGATTTTGGATGTGCCTGCAAAAATTCAGGTCATTCGGACGTCGTTTGGTCGGGTTTTTGATTTAATGTGTAATTTGGAATGTTTTAAGGAATTTAGGCTTGAATTCGATGCGAATTATGGGTTTTGATGTTGTTAGACGTGTTTTGAGGATTGGAGCAAGTTCGAATAAGGTATTAAGATGTGTTGGTATGTTTGGACGAGGTCCCGGGGGCCTCGGGGTGTTTTCGGATGGTTAAACGGGAGAACATTTTGGAAAAATTGCAGGTTGGCATCCTGCTTCTGTTGTTTCCGCTCCTGCGGAATTTTGGACGCAGGAGCGAGTCCGCAGAAGCAGACGAGGTGTGCAGGAGCGGCTGGTTACGCAGAAGCGGAAGCCATTCCGCTGAAGCGGGGTCGCTGGTGCGAGCCAGTGATCGCAGAAGCGGACGAGGAGAAATGGGCATGGTCCGCAGAAGCGGACATTTTACCGTTTGGGCGAGACCGCAGAAGCGGTCAATGATGCGCAGAGGCGGATGTGTCCGCAGAAGCGGAAGCTTCTTCGCAGAAGCGGGCCCGCTTAAGCGGCCCTTTGCTCGCAGAAGCGGAAATGGCCGGCTAGGCCTGGAACCGCTGAAGCGACCCTTTGGTCGCGGATACGGGTGCATAGGAGCGGAAAATATTCCGCAGAAGCGAAAATCGCTGTAAGTAAGTGTATCCGAAGTTAGAAAAATTTCAGAACATTTCACACATTTTGGGTCTCGGCTTTAGAGGCGATTTGGGCGATTTTGAAGAGAAATTCAAGGGAAATCATCAGGTAATCAACTATGGACTTAAACTATGATTAGTATTGGTAATATTATGCAATTATATCATGAAAATGGAGGAATTGGGGTAATTTATGGAGGATTTAGCCCTAGGCTTGAACTTTAGAAAATCAATGTTTTGAATGGGCAAATGGAGTCCGAATTTGGTAAAATTGATATGCTTAGACTCGTATTGAGATGAGGGTTCCGAATATGTGACTTTCGTGATTTTTCGACAAGCGTACCGAAAGTCGGGTTTTGACAACTTTGGGAATTTTGATGTAAATTGAGTTTGTATTGATTGGGTGTAGTCCCATTGGCCTAATTTGTTGTATTTCTACTGTATTTGATCAGATTCTACGCGTACGGAGCTTGATTCTCGTGGCAAGGGCATTGCGGAGTAGTCGTCGCGCCGTATTAAGGTGAGTAATAGATGTGGGTGATGACCAGCGGGTTCGAAACCCCGGTATACCACTTTGTGACGCTGTATAGCGGCGAGACACGCACACTCTCGAGAGTGCGGGGTCGATCATGAACTGGAGACTATATATTAGTCCGACCTGTTGATACTGTATTATTGGCTATTCTCGAGCCGTTGAACCCCCTTCTTGGGTGGTTGAGTATACTTGTGGGCCGTGAGCCAATTATTGGATCCCGCGAGGATCGTTTCTTGGGCGGTTGAGTATACTTGTGGGCCGTGAGCCAGTTATTGGATCCCGCGAGGATCGTTATCATTGTCTTATCATATAGACATGCTAGTTTACTACTAGTCCGCAGCTATTTATGTTATTATGCTAATTCCAATCTCTGGAACTTGATATTACTGTTTTCCAACTGAAAAATGATAAAAGAGTTTTCAAAAACTACTTTTGAGCCTGCGAGGCTGTATCTGCATATTAGCTGACTAGTAGTGGATCGGGCTGCACGCCGCAGCAGGATATATGTTGGATCGGACTGCACGCCGCGAGAATATCTCTATGAGATGTGCTTGGGCTGTAGGAGCCCCTCTGGAGTCTGAACCCCCACAGTGAGCACGGGTACCCAAAATTGGAGTCGGGCTACGCGCCGTAGCGGTCATATCATGCATTGCATTGCATTTAGCTACATCTGCTAGCTGTTATGCTATTTATTGGTATTTGTTGGAACAGGTACAGTGAAGATTGATTCTATGACAGGGTAGCTGATTATAGCTTTACATAGTGCTTTATTGCGGATTTCTTATCTGCACTGTCTTACCCTTGTTTATTACCACTGAGTCTGGCAGTACTCATTTTACTCCCTGCACCTTATGTGCAGATCCAGGTACCTCTCAGCAGTGATCCAGTAGCTGTGCGAGGCGACGTTTGTGGATATTCGAGGTAGCTGCAGAGTCCGCAGGACCCGATATTCCTTCCTATTGTCTTTTGATTTTGTATTGACATTTCTTTCCGCACTTGGTATTTTGTAAACCTTTATACACTCATGTTCAGTAGAGGCTCATGACTCTTGACCCTTGGTCTATGGGAGTTAGTATATTTTGGGGCTTGGTTCCCCGTTTTCGTTACATGTATTGCTTTTATTTCGTCAATTACTTTGCTTAAATGGGTTAAAGAGAGCTTCTTGCTCCGTGGTTGATATGGATTGGTCAGGCTGGCTTAGCAATGTGTTGGGCGCCATCACGACCGGATTTGGGGTCGTGACACATACATGCCATACTTTTGGTGTCGTGCTCTATCAATTCTGTGAAAATAAACATGGAACTTTGACGATTACTTCCTGGAACATATTTGCAGATGACAGAGCATAACACTTATAAACAAGGATGACATGTTTGCAAATAGAAAGTGATATGTTTGCAGATGACATGTTTGCATATGACATGTTTGCAGATAACATTGAACTGAGGGTAAAAAGCCTAATAAACAACAGATAGGAGAGGTAAAAAGTAGGAAAGGTAACTAAGTTTAGTAAACAACAGATAGTACTAGGCAGTCCTATTTGCAGCATATAGTATACTGAAGCAGCAGAGTGCTCACAAAGCACCTAAAGGTTCATTGGTCGAATCAGTCTACTACTTTAATGAAAAGAGTACCAGTATACTAAAGCAGCAGAGTGCTCACAAAGCACCTAAAGGACCATGTTTATTTATTTTAACAACAGATAGTACTGGGCACACTGCTGCCGTATCCTGTGTGTAAGTTTTCTTTATAACATAGCATGCTCAAATCTACCGCGCCTGCCAGCACTAACTTTGTCGAAATTTTGTTAGGAATTTCTCAACATTTGGAGACAAAGGGAAGTTCATAATATCAGGTGGAAATGACAAACAAGTAAAAGTATGGGATTGGTCTAAGTTTTTCATCACTGGTGAGACAAGCACAGGCTCCGATTTCCTTTGCTCTTGCTTAAGTTTGAGCAGAAAAGTGAGTTTCACTTCATTTCTTTTTATGATTTCTATCTCTCCCACTTTATGCTTCGATTGTTTTGTATATTTATCTTATGATTGGCTCTTTAACTAATCAAGTGTGCTCACAAAGCATCTAAAGGTTCATTCGTCATGTAAAGAACTTATTTTTGCATTCTAGGATCACTGCCCAGCTGCTAGACATGCTTCTCACTCTTCTGGGACACAAATGGGCTATGCCTAGAACTCATTGGAACTTCTACTGGGGTTGATTATCAGAAGACTGACATGTACTCACACAAGATTATGGTATGCCATCCCGGCAGCTATTTGGTGGACTACCTGGCAAGAGAGGAATGCCAGAATTTTTGAAGACAAACAAGAAACTATACTTAGTCTTAAGTTCATTTGCAAACTTTTGCGTTCTTCTTCTTGGACAACATGGAAAATGCAAATGTTACTCATTTTTAACTCCTTATATACTCTGTTATAACTAACAGAAGCTTGTAATTGGTTCAATATTCCAGCATAACCTTGTTGCTGGTTATTCATGTATAAAAAGCTTATCTTACTTATCAAAAAAGAACAAATCCATCCATATCAGCTAACAAAAGAAAATACCTCTCGGTCTAACTTTTTTCCTATTATCAGAGTAACTTCTAGCTAGGCTTCTGACATTCCACAATCATTATTCAAATTGATATACTTAGGTCGAGACATCGAATATATATAAATTACAGTTATTACTCAGGTCGAGACATCAAAACGAGGACTAAGGGTTGTTTCAGTAGTGAAACAGAAAGAAATGTGACGACAACAGTAGCCTAGTAGATTCTGTTTCAGTGCTTTTATAATTAACAGGATAGATTCTGTTTCAGTGCTTTTATAATTAACAAGATAGCATTTTTACCAATGCTATAGGAGTTTTGTGGTTCGTGAATATAACAAATCAACCATCAACCTCTCTGCGTACTTAGATACATTTGAAACTTATCAGTGAGCATATTACACACTGAAGACAACAACCACAACAACAAAGCTCACAGCTCACAACAATTATTTAGGAAGATGTCCAGTAAATCAATTATGACCAACTATTTTGGAAAGGTGTCCATTTCCAATATCCAAATCCTACTGGTTCTGAAGTGAATCGAGAGTATCCTTTGAGCTGGGATATAATTTTATTGGAAAGATTACCTCATCCAGATCTTTCTCGCAACAACAGTGATTAACATGCAAAAGAACACAGATCTTTGGGCTACAGATGGGGCAAAAGGAGTTGAAATGCAAGATGATCAAACAAACAAAGACCTGTAATAGGAGTTACCTGTTCAATTGAGGTGCCATTGATATTTTGAGGCATAGATTCATTGGACGCATATTTGCGCATCAATTGTTGCATTTCAAGTAATTCTGATTGCATCTTCTCTTGATTCAGTTTCATCAGATTCATTTCTTCATTATGTTTATCCTTTAACTCGGTTATCTCTTTTGTTAACCTTTGGACAACTTCATTAGACGAATCCTCTCCAACAATATTTTCTAAGGAAGATCTACTACCCCATAGACTAGAAGGAGTTGGACCAAGTCCTAAACCATGAATATATCCACTTTTGTCATTTCCGAACACCTGAGAATACACATCGCCTTCCCAAGCAACAGCGCGAGGAGGTTGGTCAGTAGAGCTCTCACTATTGTTCGCCCTTTCATTTATCATTTCCTGGCCATAAAATACATAAATCCAATTTGGAATTCATTTATTCACTTTTATGTTTTTCCTAACTATTTCCCAATTAAGAAAATAAAAGAAAAAAAAAGAAATCTTACAATTGTCTTGACAGAATAATCATCCAATGGTCTACCATCCTTACGTTTTGTATGAGTTAATATGAAAACTTGTGCTCGTGTAGGCTCTATCCCATTTATAGTCTAATACAATAAAACTAATATAAGATACACGTGAAAAAAATAAAACATTATAGTTAGTAATTTGAACAAGTTTACCTGCTCGTCCATCAATGTAGCAATACTTTTGGATCCTCCTGTGTGGGGCATCTTTTGATTGGCCCTATTATTTCTATTTGATTGGGAACGCCTCTGTCATTGAAATATGAAAATTATATCTTATAAATTATACATAAAAATTGAGCGTAACTAAAATTAAAACAATGAAAATAATCAACTTGAGGTGTTTTAAAAATTTGTTAATACCTTAGCTTTATCTGAAAGCCAATAAGCGATAAGACCACTCCATTGATCCCTCGATATGCGACTTGGTCTATTTTTAAGCAAAAGGTCTTTAGTCTTATATTTTCGCAAATACTCACCTTTTAACTCACACTTGTAATCTTTCCATTTCTTTCCTAGTGACTTTTGGACATAAGCTTCTCCTCGTCTCGGGATAGTGAACTTCTTCTAAAAAAAATAAAGCAAATATTTCGAAAACAATATCATGTATAAAAGATTGAACCCATTCATATAATAATAATAATAATAAAAATAATAATAATTGTCACACCTCCTTTTTTTACCGCACATACGTAAAACATAAATGCGTCACTGTTTAATACTACACCCCGAGAAGGGATATAATAATAATCAGTGAAGGAGTTTTTCCAATTAAAGGACAGTCGGAACGGGATCAATTTATTTAATTATTCAGAGTCGCCACTTGGGAAAATAATGGTGTCCCAAGTCACCGGTTTAATCCCGAACCGAGGAAATTTATGACTCTGTATACAGTCTGCAAAACTAGAAACCTGGATAAGGAATTCTGTTAACCCGGGAGAAGGTGTTAGGCACTCCCGGATTCCGTGGTTTTAGCACGGTCGCTCCACTGTCGTTCTTGGCTTTTATCTGATTTCTTATATATTTTAACTATGTGCTATTATGTTCCCCTTTTCAATTTTAGAAGAATTGCGACGTCACGAAAACACATTTCGAGCCACACCGCAACCAGTACGCCTGTGACTTTAGTGTATTTCAGTTTCGCCGAGAGTAAGATTTGGGTCACATAAATGCACACCCGTGATTAGGAAGGTATTATTATTAACTAACGCGCCTAAAGTAATTTCGCGTTTGATTAACTTTTGGAAAGACCGTGAAATTCGCTAAACGGTCCAACCGAGTTCTAAGTATTTTAAAACCTTTATTGAGGGCCATGCAATCTATCATTTTTGTTAAGCTTAATCGCACGAGCGTAAACATCCGCGGCAATGGCAAATCGTGGCATGGTGGCCCCCCACTTTGTTAACAATTACAAACTAATTAGAGTCTCCAACAGCTAACAATTCAAGTATAAACTTCAGCAATTAAACAAACCAATAATAGCCATCAAACAAAGGTAACATAACAGATGACACATGAGCAATTTTCACCAGTTCTTATTCCCAAACAAATCAGCAGATTTATGTCGTTTTGTCAAAGAGCCGTACCTGGTCAGCGGCGAAACAAGCAAAAATTGAACCAACTAGAAGTGAAGAAGAACTGCTACAGAGTTTTAGCAACGAGGACTCAGCAAAAAATCAGCAACGAAACAGCAAATCCGCGACTCCCAAAAGGCTTTAATAAAAAGCAACTTTTCCTTAAAAATTGATTGAATTTACATCGAACTCCAAACATATATTCAACAGCAAATCTCTGAACAAGCACTTGGACACGCGACTGGAAATACAGAACAACAGTCTCAACTCGAACCTTATATATATTAATATGAAACTCCAAATGCATATAGCAAAGTAGGATTCCGATTGTCAAACTCGACCGGAGAAAATAAACAGCAACAAGATTTTGGACTAGAGCTTTCAAAAACAACCCGAGCAGTGATTTCAAACAAGGAGCCCGAACTCGCCGGTAGCCTCGAATTGGCACAAGAAAAGCTCGAAATCGGATAGACCATAAACTCAGTTCCCAATTACCATTGAATTCCTCTGTGCCGTTTTTTGCTGTCCAGGTGGGTGGTTGACTGTGAGGTCGGCGAGTTTGAGTGTAGAGGGATCGGCTGGCGACGAGGGTCAGGACTCGTTTGGTCGCCGGTCTAGTGAGAGGTGGAATCGGAGAGTGTTCTGGTTATCGATGGCGTGTAGAAGCAGATGGGTTTTTGTATTGTGGGAAGTGGGGTATGCGAAGAAGAAGACCTTCTGGAGATTGTGGTTGAGCAGGCGGCTATGGCGTTGAAAGGGACTGAACTCTGGCGAGTTTGGTTGGGAGTCGCCGGCGGCTGGATGGATGTTTTTCTCCGATGCGGCGGCTGGCTTCCTTTTCTCAGCTAGGGTTCTTGTTGTGTCTTCTGTTATTCTCTTGTTCTCCAATCCAAGAAGAAGGAAGGGTTCTCAAGAGGAGCAGGGGGTGACGGCTGGAGCTTTTCAACTCTGTTGCGGCTGGGTAGTTTTTCTTAGGTCTAGGGTTTGTTTTTTGTCTAGTTTATTATGAAGGAGATGAACATTGGGGTGGGTCAAGGGATTGGGCCACCAGATTTGGGCCTTCTCTATTGTAAAATGGGGCCCAAAACTTGTAATTTTAATTTTAGCAATCTATTAACTAAATAACCCAATGCTTTGAATTAAAACCAAATTAATTTCAATTAATTAAATAAATTATGTAATAGCATGAAACTATTTTTGTATTTTTTTTCAATTTTATGATAAAATAATGTAAAATAGTTAAAATTAGTGTAAATACCTATATAAGACCTAAATTAAATATTCTACGCTAAAACGGGTAAAATTTCGGGGATGGTCAAAAATTACGTGTCTACAGTGGGGGGATACTTCATGAGTCCGTTGAGCAGCTTCTTTGTTGCTTTTGATCTGTTTCTATTCAACCTATTTTGGAAATCTGCGACCGTCATTCCCTCTGACTACATATCCTCGGCTATAGAGGAATCAGGCCACGTGTAGTTCAGAAGTGAATGAGACGATGGAGTATCGAGGTTGAGAGTCGAGGTTCCGTCCGAGGCTCCGGTCCGTTGTCCCGCTATTACATCAAAATTGAAAAAGACTAACTAAACCTATCAGCTACGAGTTACAAAATTCCTATCTATGAGTCTTCTGAAGCTAGATCTTGAGTTGGTTGGGTGCTTCATGCGGACCCTGATCTGAATCTTGATGCTTGTTAGCTGTAGGTGTTGGTTCAATCTTCTTCGGCTTTTGGATCAAGTCCGGACATATAGTGCTCATGATTTTTTTTTCAGGTGGCCTCCTAGTTGCTGAGCCTTGACTTGTTCAACTTTCACCGGCATTCTTGTTATTGCCTCGACTTGTATTTTCTCTCCAACGGCATTCTTGTTATTGCCTTGAACTTGTTCAACTTTCACCGGCATTCTTGTTATTGCCTTGAACTTGTTCATCTTCTTCAATATGAAGCATTCGTCCATTCTCCAGGTGGACCTCTGCTTGTGACAAAATAAACAACCAAAGAAAGATTTTTCTGCCCCAGTATGGTGACTGGGCACATCATGTTATTGAATGTCAGAATTTCATCATCATTTTTTCATTTTTCATTTTCCTTTTTTTTTCTTTTTAAATGCAGATATGTATGAGATGCAATGCAGAAAAATATTCCCGTGTTAGAAGGTGGGCGCCTAACAGAAATTAAACGTGCAATGCGATGCAGAAAAAATATTCCCGTATTTGAAGGTGGGCACCTAACAGAAATTGAAAATGCAATGCGATGCAAAAAATATTCCCGTATTTGAAGGTGGGCACCTAACAGAAATTAAACGTGCAATGCAGAAATGTATTCCCGTATCAGAAGGTGGGCGCCTAACAGAAATTAAAAATGCGATGCGATGCAAAAAATATTCCCGTATTTGAAGGTGGGCACCTAACATAAATTAAATTAAACGTGCAATGCAGAAATGTATTCCCGTATTAGAAGGTGGGCGCCTAACAGAAATTAAACGTGCAATGCAGAAATGTATTCCCGTATTAGAAGGTGGGCGCCTAACAGAAATTAAACGTGCAATGCGAAATGTATTCCCGTATTAGAAGGTGGGCGCCTAACAGAAATTAAACGTGCAATGCGAAATGTATTCCCGTATTAGAAGGTGGGCGCCTAACAGAAATTAAACGTGCAATGCGAATGCAGAAAATATTCCCGTATTTGAAGGTGGGCGCCTAACAGAAATTAAACATGCAATGCGAAATGTATTCCCGTATTTGAAGGTGGGCGCCTAACAGAAATTAAACGTGCAATGCGAAATGTATTCCCGTATTAGAAGGTGGGCACCTAACAGAAATTAAACGTGCAATGCAGAAATGTATTCCCGTATTAGAAAGTGGGCGCCTAACAGAAATTAAAAATGCATGAAACTAAAACTTGGGTTACCTTTACTGAAGGTTATCTTAGGTGAAAAATTCATCAGACTAAGACATTTAATCTTAGGAGAAAGTTTCAACAGACTAAGATTTTCATTCTCATTGGACTATGTCCATCTCAATGTAATCTCAGGAGGATTAACCATCGGACTGAGTTTAAGACTCCAGGAGATAACTCTTCGGACTGGGTCTATTCATTTGCAATTCAGACTTTCTTAAACCTTTCAGATTCAACAAACTTTTCTTTCTTTTCAACTTCTTACCTTTCTTTCTTTTCTAACTTCGATTTTACCTTTCAAATTATGCCTTTCCTTTTCGTTTCAAATTATGCCTTCATTTCCTTTTCCAACTTCTACTTTTATTGGCTTCTTCCTTCCTTTTGTTTTCACATTGCATTATCTCCTTATCTTAGGTGAAAAATTCATCAGACCAAGACTTTTATCTTGGGAGAAAGATTCAACAGACTAAGATTGTATCTTACTGGACTATGTCCATTTCAATGTAATCTCAGGAGGATTATCCATCGGCCTGAGTTTATGACTCCAGGAGATAACTCTTCGGACTTGGTCTATTCATTTGCATGGTCTCAGGAGGATTATCCATCGGACTGAGTTTATGACTCCAGGAGATAACTCATCAGACTGGGTCCATTTGCAATTCGGACTTTCTTAAGTCTTTCAATTTCAAAAATCTTTCCTTTCTTTTTCGGCTTTTGCCCTTTCTTTCTTTTCCAACTTCTGCTTTCATTGGCTTCTGCCTTCCTTTTGTTTTCACATTGCATTATCTCTTTATCTTAGGTGAAAAATTCATCAGACCAAGACTTTTATCTTGGGAGAAAGATTCAACGGACTAAGATTTTATCCAATTCATCTTAGGTGAAAAATTCATCGGACTAAGACTTTTGTCTTAGGAGAAAGTTTCAACAGACTAAGATTGTATCATTCTCCGATACTTGCTTCATTCACCTTTCAACTTGCCTTATTCATCTTCAAAAACAATTGTATTCACCTTCATGCTCTTCGGATGACTATCCGATGACAGAAAATTTTTTTCCTGCTCCAGTTTGACAATATCTTTTGCTCCTGTTTCAAAGCAAAGAAAACTCTGTCGGTTTAAAAATGCGGTGGTTGGTTGTGGCCTTGAACTTCCCGCTTGAATGCTTGGCCTGTTCACCGACTATCCATTTTCACTTCTTCTTTGTTCAAAATCCGCCTCTCTTTAGGCATGTATGTTCTTCCATTCTTGACGGATCTCACAATTCCAATCTTGAAGTCTACGATTTCTTCAATGATTTCACTGGGCAACCTTGAGTGTTTTCTTGACTGGCTCTTTCTTTTTTCAGGATACACTCCCCTATTTCCATTTGTTATATTTTCTCGAATTGGCACTTTGCCGACCTTTGCGTCTTGTACGCACCCCAAACATTTTATTGTTGCCCGCTCCATTGCACATGTTGCTCTTTTGGCTTAAAGCACCGGCCTTGTCTTTTCCTAACTTACGACAATTGTCGTGTTGGCCAAATCCCATCTTGTGCAGTTGGAAAGCTTGGTGGCAAATTTTGAAATCATTTCTATACTTGTTATGACCCGACAGACTCAATAAGATGGAGGGTAAAACAAGGTACAAAGGATAGGAAGAAAGGAAAACATAATTCCTAACAAGAAACCTACAGAAGAATGACCTATCGGATTTTGAATACCGACTCTAGCGACCTTGACATGCACTTTTGGCCTTCTCCGTATAACAAATTTGATGTTCAACTCTTGTTGCAAGCTCTGCCGTGAAACCGGTCTTCAACACTTCATTTCTTTGATCCTGATCCTTAGTCGACTTGTAGTGCCCATAGGGTTTTCACCATCAAGCCTCTCTCATTTGCTCTTTCTTTCTCTCGACTCACCGTCGCCTTACGGTGCCCGTGCGGGTTTTCACCGATAAGACTCTCTCATTTTGATTTCTCTCATCTTGGAGTCTCGTGGTGGTTCTTATCATCTTGAATTCTTCATTCTCCTTTGTTCGGACTGGAGTGTTGCCCTTGATGTGATTCACCTTTGCTCGTTTGACTCGGCATTTCTTGACGATTGGTCGGAAGGTCTTCCTTTGGACCGTAATGCAGGCTTTTGGATGGGATATAGAAAAAAGGATATAAAGGCTCAAAAATATTTCATCGTGGGTTAAAATTACAACTTTCGGAATCTTATTTATTCGACAACCATAACTTTTGCCCCAGTTTCCTTCTTGGGGGATTTTTTTTTTTTTTTGGATTTTTCCTTTATTGTGACTGAACCTCAGTGAGGCTGCCTACGTACCCTTTCGGGATCAAGTCAGACGTAGTTCAGACTACGTTCGTATTCATTGTTGCATCTTGACTTCTCCCGATTTTTTTTCTTTTCTTTTTCTTTTTCTCTTTTTTTTTCTTTTTTTTTTATTTTCTTCTTTCTTTTTTTTTCTTTTCTTTTGTTTCTCGCTCAATCCTCAATTTTTGTTGTTGATTCCGAAAGAGGGATATGAAAGAAAATATAATATGGCTCAAAGGGGTAGCAATGGACGAAGTGTTTGGATAGCCGAATAAAATGCCTTCGTCATTCCAATCTTCAAAACCTACCAAGTACAAACTACACGGTTAAACACCTTTGATTGATTCACATATTTGCCTTCTGTACCATTGGACAACAATCCTGATACCACAAATGGTTCCTTTAGCTTTGGGGTACTTTTGCCTTTGGCTTTAAACCGATGATGCATTTCCAAGGCATTTGTTTATGTTCTGTTTTCCCCCAGTATTCACTTGATTCAGGTTTCATAGTATTCCAATATGTTTCATTTCTTGCGAGTATCATTACATCTTCAACATTGCTTCATTGTTAAATTGACTTTTAAAATCAAGCCAAGAATTATGTGCATGTCATGTTGCTAAGGTCAGTATGAGAAGAACTGTAAAGTGATTAGAAATGGAATGACTAGAAATGACGGGAAACAGAGAGTTGTATTAAACTGATGGATTGAAACAACAAAACGAACAACAAAACTAACAGACTAGACTAGAATTACAAACCTAGACAGCACTAAACAAATTTATTACTAAAACAAAGCAAAGTGGAAAGACAGAAGGGTTTTGACTCTCAAGACAACGTCCGGATTACAACCCTGAAATAATCCAGGCAAAAGAGATGACACCAAAATATACCACCAAAACTCCAAGAGACGGAGCGCCTTCCCAATTGACAAGCATGTCATCTTAGCCACTGAATTCTGCATTAATGTTGCCAAGATCACTTTCTGTTTCAATATCTTCAACTTCAGTTGACCTCCTAAGAAGATTTTCATCACCCACATCACCGGGCATCATTCCCACAAAATGTGCTTCGTTATGTGCAGGTAAAAGATTTTGTGCAATGTTTTGGATGCCCCTGCCTTGGACCGCAATTATTCCTTCCCGAATCATTCTTTCTATCTCTCTTTTCAAATCCCGACAACTTTCAACATCGTGCCCCAGGGCATTGGAGTGGTATTCACACCTTTTGGATGAGTCAAAACTTCTCGCACGTCGGTCCACCCGATTTGGAGGGATGGGTGCAATCACACCACGTCGTTTTAGCTTCTCAAACAAGCTTGCATAGGACTCTCCGATTGGTGTAAAATTATCTTTCAACTTCTGTTCCTTTCCATACCCCTGGCTTGGATGTGGGTTATAAGGTATTTGAAAATTTTGCGGAGGCTGGTAAAGGTTTTGTGATGTTCGGGCTCGCTTTCTTGGGTGTTTTGAGGATTGAGCAACATACTAGACTGGATCAACAGAGTATGGAGGGTTCTGAGGCGGGTAGTAATGCTTAAGAGGGTCATGGAAAACTTGATGAGGTTGTGTATACCTTTGAGATGTTCTCATAGGACCTCTTCTCGACCCTGATGTCATCATGACTTCGTCATCCCTCCTATTCACATCACCTGAATTCACTTTGGACATCCTGAGCCGCATTTTTGAGAGCCGCTTGACTTATAATTTTGCCTGTCTTAAGACCATCTTCCACCATTTCTCCCATTTTGATTATTTCTTCAAAGGAGTGACCAACTGCAGATATCATGTTTCGAAAGTAATCCGGCTCTTGAGCCTGAAGGAAAACAGTGGCCAACTCGTGATCATTCATGGGTGGCTTAGCTCTCGCTGCCTGCTCTCTCCATTTGATGGCATATTCCCCGAAACTTTCAGTTGGTTTCTTTTTCAGTTTAGAAAGGGAAATGCGGTTTGGGGTGACGTCAATATTGTATTGAAACTGTTTGACAAAGGCTCGTGCCAAATCATCCCAGACGTGCCAACCAGATGCGTCCTGATCCCAAAACCATTCAGATGCTACTCCCGAGAGGCTTTCCCCAAAATAAGCCATAAGCAATTCTTCTTTTCTTCCCACATCTCTCAATTGGTTGCAATACCTTTTCAGGTGGGCTATGGGGTTTCCGCGTCCATCATACTTTTCCAATTTGGGAACCTTGAAACCAGGCGGCAAGTGGACATCGGGGAACATACAAAGATCTCTGAAGGCAACACTCTTTTGACCTGCCCTTTCTTGCATGTTTTTCAGCCGTTGTTCTAATCTCTTCAATCTTTGGGCCATTTCTTCCTGTACATTCTTTCGAGTAAGCTTCTCAACGTTTGCAGGAAGGTCAAACGAGTACGAGTGGTACTCGGGAGAGTGATACTGTTCTTGCTGTATAGCAGATTGTGGCTCATGAGAAGGTTGTCCTTGGCCATTGGCCCGCATTTTGGTCATTTGTTGTTTCAATGCTCCGTTTTCCTCAACCACAGTAGACCCTTGTTGAATTTTCTGACCCTGAGTCTCTTGAGCACTCGTAACGGCTTCGATGCCGGTTATCATTTTCCTTGGATCTTGCTTTCCAATTTACCACAACCAACCACCTCGACTTTCTGGATCAACAAAACGAAACCACCGGGTTAGCGTTAAGGTATTCCACTTATTGATTTCTCTTCTTTTTTTCCTGCTATTTTCTTTTGTTTTTCCCTTTTTGTGGTTTTTTTTCATTTTTTCCTTTTTTTTCTTTTTTAGTTTTTCATT
This sequence comes from Nicotiana noctiflora, assembly GCA_032618575.1. Taxonomy (NCBI): domain Eukaryota; kingdom Viridiplantae; phylum Streptophyta; class Magnoliopsida; order Solanales; family Solanaceae; genus Nicotiana; species Nicotiana noctiflora. The sequence continues at coordinate 539,790 of JASVEL010000955.1, forward strand.
TTTTTTTCTTTTTTTGGTTATGGAAATGGTCGAATCCTATGTGGATTGCCTACGTATCATGACCCCGCATGAATCAGACCGAGCGTAGTTCTTGCAAATTAATGCAAGAAATAAAGAGATGTTTATTCGATTTTTTTTTTGATTTTTTTTTCTTTGAAGGAAAATTATATAAGCCGACTCCAACTACAAACTTGAAAAACTTTCACATTTTGTACCGGAGATTTCTACAAGAATAAGAATATTTTTGGTGTCAATTATGACTATTTCTACAAAATTGGCCACATAATGGCTTATTTGACAAAATGACTATATTTGCAAAAATTATTTAAGAAAGATAAACTTAAATTTTTTTTTTTTATCTTGTGGCTCATGGGGCAACGTTCGGCATCACCATAAACCAACACAAGATTATTTTTTCATAAAATGGCCATGTAATGGCTTATTGGACAAAGTGGCTCTTTTTTGCAAAATTCCAGCCATGTAATGACTTATTTGATAAAGTGGATATTTTTGAAGAGTTGAGTGATGACTCAAGACTTGATTTTGCGGATATGGCCTTTCGACATTTCCGCGAGGGAACATTTCAAGGCTATGCCCGCAAATTATTTAAAATGACTCAAAGTGGCTATTCTTGCAAAAACGGCCTTCCGGTGTCTTTTTGAGGGACATTCGGTATATTTTGAGCAAGAATAGCATCACCCGACTTATTTATAACAAAATAAAAAAATTGACATTTTTTGGTTATTTTTGCAAAAAGGGTATAAACCCGGACTTGATTTTGCGGCTATGGCCTTGCAACATTTCCACAAGGAATATTTCAAGGCTGTGGCTGCAAATTATTAAAAAATAATTCAAAGTGGCTATTTTTGCAAAAAACAGCTTTCCGGCGTCCTTTCGGAACATTCGGCTATTTTCAAAAACAGCGTCCCTTCGATTTTATTGACAAAATTAAACACACATTTTTTTTGATTTTTTTATAGGGGTGGTTGGACCCGATGAGGGTTGCCTACGTATCCCACCTAATGGCGAGAATCAAACCTGCGTAGTTCGGGCAGATTAATTGACCAATTATTTCAAAAATGTTCCACCTATTTTTTCAAATTTTCTAATTTTCCATGTACCTATTTTCTATAAATCATTATTTTTCCTCTCTTTTTTTTTCAACAATTTTTCCAATCTCGGGATTTCCGCCGGTCCGCATAACGGTCAAGGACAATAAAATGCAACACATAGCATGCTCGGTCTTTTCAATACCGGGTCACCTGTCCTAGACGGACCCAACCCCTGTGTTGAGTCCCCTAAGTCAGATATGATGCAAATAATCGTCCTAGACCTATGTTCAAAATCTTACGGTTTCATAGATTGCTAGACCGTGTACCCGAGCGGACAACTCGAATCGAGGAGGGGGCTGCGTACCGGTGACCCGCGGAGTCAATCGGCTTTGTAACTTATCCGGCCTCGTTTTCTTATTTTTGGAATTGACACTAACAGAAAGGGGAGTCTCAACCAGTAAGCACATCCCCGGAGGTAAGAAGAGAAGGGTTTTCGGCACAGTTTTATATATACAGTTCACGCAATATCAAAGCGGTAAACATGTAGCACATTAATCAAAACATACAAGGGAATCAGATAAAAACAAAAACAGCAATTTAACTGAGCTCGAATTCTTAAACCCTGAACCGAAGTTCCGGGTTACTTATCCCCAGCAGAGTCGCCAGAGCTGTCACACCTCCCTTTTTACCGCACATACTACTTAAAAGCGTATAAATACACTTGTAGGGTATACCCCGACGCTCAATTAGCCGAAATGGATAAAATCACGTAAGGGAAGGAGTTTTTCCAATTAAAGGACAATCGGTTCGGGATTTTATTAGAGATTAATCAGAGTCGCCACTTGGGAATGATCATGGTGTCCCAAGTCACCGGTTAATCCCGAATCCGACGAATTTTGACTCTTGAAATGTCTGCGAAGCAGAGGTCCGGATAAGGAACTCTGTTAACCCGGGAGAAGGTGTTAGGCACTCCCGGATTCCGTGGTTTTAGCACGGTCGCTCCACTGTCGTTCTTGGCTTTTATCTGATTTCTTATATATTTTAACTATGTGCTATTATGTTCCGCTTTTCAATTTTAGAAGAATTGCGACGTCACGAAAACACATTTCGAGCCACACCGCAACCAGTACGCCTGTGACTTTAGTGTATTTCAGTTTCGCCGAGAGTAAGATTTGGGTCACATAAATGCACACCCGTGATTAGGAAGGTATTATTATTAACTAACGCGCCTAAAGTAATTTCGCGTTTGATTAACTTTTGGAAAGACCGTGAAATTCGCTAAACGGTCCAACCGAGTTCTAAGTATTTTAAAACCTTTATTGAGGGCCATGCAATCTATCATTTTTGTTAAGCTTAATCGCACGAGCGTAAACATCCGCGGCAATGGAAAATCGTGGCATGGTGGCCCCCCACTTTGTTAACAATTACAAACTAATTAGATTCTCCAACAGCTAACAATTCAAGTATAAACTTCAGCAATTAAACAAACCAATAATAGCCATCAAACAAAGGTAACATAACAGATGACACATGAGCAATTTTCACCAAATCTTATTCCCAAACAAATCAGCAGATTTATGTCGTTTTGTCAAAGAGCCGTACCTGGTCAGCGGCGAAACAAGCAAAAATTGAACCAACTAGAAGTGAAGAAGAACTGCTACAGAGTTTTAGCAACGAGGACTCAGCAAAAATCAGCAACGAAACAGCAAATCCGCGACTCCCAAAAGGCTTTAATGAAAAGCAACTTTTCCTTAAAAATTGATTGAATTTACATCGAACTCCAAACATATATTCAACAACAAATCTCTGAACAAGCACTTGGACACGCGACTGGAAATACAGAACAACAGTCTCAACTCGAACCTTATGTATATTAATATGAAACTCCAAATGCATATAGCAAAGTAGGATTCCGATTGTCAAACTCGACCGGAGAAAATAAACAGCAACAAGATTTTGGACTAGAGCTTTCAAAAACAACCCGAGCAGTGATTTCAAACAAGGAGCCCGAACTCGCCGGTAGCCTCGAATTGGCACAAGAAAAGCTCGAAATCGGATAGACCATAAACTCAGTTCCCAATTACCATTGAATTCCTCTGTGCCGTTTTTTGCTGTCCAGGTGGGTGGTTGACTGTGAGGTCGGCGAGTTTGAGTGTAGAGGGATCGGCTGGCGACGAGGGTCAGGACTCGTTTGGTCGCCGGTCTAGTGAGAGGTGGAATCGGAGAGTGTTCTGGTTATCGATGGCGTGTAGAAGCAGATGGGTTTTTGTATTGTGTGAAGTGGGGTATGCGAAGAAGAAGACCTTCTGGAGATTGTGGTTGAGCAGGCGGCTATGGCGTTGAAAGGGACTGAACTCTGGCGAGTTTGGTTGGGAGTCGCCGGCGGCTGGATGGATGTTTTTCTCCGATGCGGCGGCTGGCTTCCTTTTCTCAGCTAGGGTTCTTGTTGTGTCTTCTGTTATTCTCTTGTTCTCCAATCCAAGAAGAAGGAAGGGTTCTCAAGAGGAGCAGGGGGTGACGGCTGGAGCTTTTCAGCTCTGTTGCGGCTGGGTAGTTTTTCTTAGGTCTAGGGTTTGTTTTTTGTCTAGTTTATTATGAAGGAGATGAACATTGGGGTGGGTCAAGGGATTGGGCCACCAGATTTGGGCCTTCTCTATTGTAAAATGGGGCCCAAAACTTGTAATTTTAATTTTAGCAATCTATTAACTAAATAACCCAATGCTTTGAATTAAAACCAAATTAATTTCAATTAATTAAATAAATTATGTAATAGCATGAAACTATTTTTGTATTTTTTTTCAATTTTATGATAAAATAATGTAAAATAGTTAAAATTAGTGTAAATAGCTATATAAGACCTAAATTAAATATTCTACGCTAAAACGGGTAAAATTTCGGGGATGGTCAAAAATTACGTGTCTACAATAATAATAATAATAATAATAATAAATAAATAAATAAATAAATAAATAATAATAATAAATACTCCATACCCTTACAAAATCCACCAATTTGTTCTTTTCCTCCTTGTCAAAATTTCTCCAATCATCTACATGTAAAGGTGTTAGTTCTGGAGTTCTTGCAATGATTCCTAGAAAGCTAGCAAGTTTTCGACCTTTTTCCCCAATAGCTTGGTTACGCTTATTAAACGGCACATCAACTACCTTCCCCGGAGGAGGTTTCCAAATATCTTTTAGTAAAGTAGGCCCACGAACCTTTCTTGGCTCCAAATTACCTAGAATAGAAGATTCAACAACATAAGAGATACATATATAAGCAGCAATACAAAGGACATCACACCATTTGGTAAGGATTGAGATACAAATTTGGACACAAAAGACCAAAGATTTGAATTAATGACATATAACACATTTAGTAAAGCACATGTAAAACAATCCATATATATGTTTCTAGCTTAATGCTTCCTAAAAGCTATTCGTTACAGCATACCATACCTATTCTCAATAGCTAACATACATATTCTACAAAATTGCAAAATCTAACTCTACAATTGACAAAATTGCAAAATCTAACTCAAGTTAATTGAAGTTGATCGAATTTTACGTCCTGGTGGATATTGGATTCTTTCTGGACCACCTATTAATTGGGAAAATCACTGGAAGGGATGGAATAGAACAACAGAAGATTTGAAAGCAGAGCAGGATCAAATTGAGAGCGTTGCGAGAAGCCTATGCTGGAAGAAAGTAACTCAGAAAGGCGAACTAGCAATTTGGCAGAATGTCACTTTTTAGATAGGAATAAGTGTAAAGAATGGACAACTGGAAAGCTGTAAACATCGACTATGCTACAGTTTTGGACGAGACTGATCATTTTTCAGTCTATGCTAAACATCAAATTTGCTAAACATCGACTTATTTCAGTCTCGTCCAAAACTGATCATTTTTACTGTCAACTGTAAAGAATGGTCTTGTCTACATATATGTATCATGGACTATGCTGGAACTTTGCTTTCAAGTTGAGTGACAACAAGAAGACTATCAACTACAGGACAATGAAAGCACATGTAAAGCAATCCATATATATGTTTCTAGCTCAGTGCCTCCTGAAAGCTATTCGTTACAGCATACCATACCTATTCTCAATAGCTAACATACATATTCTACAAAATTGCAAAATCTAACTCTACAATTGACAAAATTGCAAAATCTAACTCAAGTTAATTGAAGTTGATCAAATTTTGCATCCTGGTGGATATTGGATTCTTTCTGGACCACCTATTAACTGGGAAAATCACTGGAAGGGATGGAATAGAACAGCTGAAGATTTGAAAGCAGAGCAGGATCAAATTGAGAGCATTGCGAGAAGCCTATGCTGGAAGAAAGTAACTCAGAAAGACGAACTAGCAATTTGGCAGAATGTCACTTTTTAGTTAGGAATAAGTGCAAAGAATGGACAACTGGAGAGTTGTAAACATCGACTATGCTACAATTTTGGACGAGACTGATCATTTTTCAGTCTGTGCTAAAGATCAACTATGCTAAACATCAACTTATTTTAGTCTCGTCCAAAACAAATCATTTTTACTGTCAACTGTAATGGTCTTGTCTACATATATGTATCATCGACTATGCTGGAACTTTGCTTTCAAGTTGAGTGACAACAAGAAGATTGTCAACTACAAGACAATGAAAGCACATGTAAAGCAATCCATATATATGTTTCTAGCTCAATGCTTCCTGAAAGCTATTCGTTACAGCATACCATACCTATTCTCCATAGCTAACATACATATTCTACAAAATTGCAAAATCTAACTCTACAATTGACAAAATTGCAAAATCTAACTCAAGTTAATTGATGTTGATCGAATTTTGCGTCCTGGTGGATATTGGATTCTTTCTGGACAACCTATTAACTGGGAAAATCACTGGAAGGGCAGGAATAGAACAACTGAAGATTTGAAAGCAGAGCAGGATCAAATTGAGAGCGTTGCGAGAAGCCTATGCTGGAAGAAAGTAACTCAGAAGACGAACTGGCAATTTGGCAGAATGTCACTTTTTAGTTAGGAATAAGTGCAAAGAATGGACAATTGGAAAGTTGTAAACATCGACTATGCTACAATTTTGGACGAGACTGATCATTTTTCAGTCTGTGCTAAAGATCAACTATGCTAAACATCAACTTATTTCAGTCTCGTCCAAAACTGATCATTTTTACTGTCAACTGTAAAGAATGGTCTTGTCTACATATATGTATCATCGACTATGCTGGAACTTTGCTTTCAAGTTGAGTGATGACAAGAAGACTGTCAACTACAGGACAATGATTCAGCTTCACATTGACGGGGACTACACGTTCGTGTCTTTCATAGATATATAGGGCCATTAAAGGGAGCCATAGATATTTTAGATCTCCTCAATGATTTATGTATACTAGAGATAGCAAATATGATACTATTAAGATTTGAAAATGTTTCCAGAGAAAAGTGCTACCTGATTGATCATCATTTCATTGAATTTTAGTACCACCAGTAGAACTATTCAAATCACAAGATTGATCATCATGTGCCTGGTCTCCAGAAGAGTTCTGAGTATCCATTAACTGCACAATATAAGGCTGGGTTGCAGAATGTTTTTGACCATCCATCAAATGCTCAATATATTGTTGCACATCTTCATCATTGTCTTGTTCAATTACTAGTCGGTTGCGACCTCTAGTTTGCATGGTTCCTTCTCCAAAATGAAAAAAAAATTCTTGCTACATTACATTTTTATCGGGATAAATACAATGACTGGAGGCTGGAGTAGTTGTGTTTGCGATTTACTTCAAGTAAATATTCAATCATACGTAGATCAACGAATCACCAATAAGCAAATGAAGATGCTTAGTAGATGATCATAACAGAACTCCAAAGAGGTAGAACTCCAGTGTATCTTCAAGTTATGCATGAAATTTAGGCTTTCAAATAGAGTGTTATAATCTGGATACACAATTACAAGGTAATGTAGTAGCAATTTTTATCTCATGAACATTCTGTCAATACTGGATGACATATATGAAAAAAGGTAATACATGTTATACCCATACAAAGAAAGAAAAGTAACAGAAGTTATATCCATGGGTGGTTGAACTGAAGAAGAAGCAAGGAAAACAAATGAAGCTGATACGGACTAAAGACAGAAAAATAAAAATAGTATACTCCAGTTATATATAAGTCTATCATTAGGAAAGACTACAACTGAAGCAAAAAGTAGCATAAAAACAAAAGAATGAAAGCTGCCAACGATATATTAGTACTAGAATGAAAGGCCACTTGCAAAATATGAGAAAGCATCATCCAAATCTCAATATATGAAAAATATCAACAACTCGTGTAACGCAAACAAAGCCTTGCCACAAATATTATTCTAGAGATAAGAGTACCACCTATCTTATTCAGAATCACATTCATTTTCTATGTTATTTTCTCCCTCAACATTAGCTTCACCATCATTTGGAGAAGGTTGAGAATCTACGTTTGTATCAATTATTATCCCATCGACACCACTTCTTACCCAATCATCATACTCATCTTCTAAAACACAAGCATTTTCTAAAAGAGCCAGGTCAGTGGCATCACTTTGCGTTGATGACTCAAACTGCACACTATTTTCCTCTCCCATATTAAAAATGTCTCGAGGTTTAATTAACCTAGGGACAAACCATTCATGATCTTCAGGATCTTGCACAAATATTACTTGTTGATCTTGTTCTGCAAATATAAATGGCTCATGACGTTGTCGATCGCCAGAGTATGTCAGGTGTGTGAAATTCACAAGTGTGAAACCCAAGTCATCTTCCTTAATTCCTCTACCTTTGGTTAAATCAACCCAATCACACCTAAATAAGGTGACCTTAAATTTCTCATAGTAGTTTAACTCCACAATATCATTTAATCTGCCATAATATGAGATATTTGCATATTTTGGAGCATTATCACTTGTACTTGCATAACTTTCGGTCTTTGAAACAACCATAACACCACTATTTTGTGTCACATTGAACTCTTCACTTTGTTTTGTTTGGAATCGATACCCATTATTAACATCGAACGCTGATTCTTTTTGCAATGTAACTTGGTCCTTGTGCTAGGACTTTAACATCCTTTAAGACGTTAGATGTGGCTTCCAACTCCTTTACCTAACCAAATAAAAGATACAACTATTAATGTGGATATATGTACAAGGATAATAATTTAACGTAGAAAATGACTTAGTCCTACTACTTACTTGCTCCTTGAACCACTTATGAAATGTATCGAAATGCACACGATCAATTTGATGTTGTGTCAAACAATGCTTACGATGTGCTCTTTTGATTTCAGCAATATGTTCCCTATACATATAACTCGCACTTCTGATTCACAATTGAAAAGCATATGCCGATGTGCTTGCAACCATGTTTTGTCATCCAACTCAAATACATCTACTCCACTGTATGACCCCCAATAGTAGGAAAGAGAGATTCTTCTTTATTAGTCACGTGCTCAATTTCATCTCTCCATTTTTTTGAACAATAACACCTTGAATCTCCATCCTCTAAATATCGTGAGCAGAATGCCATACACTCATTTGCTATGTATGCTTCTGCTATTGAACCTTCTGGACATGCATGATTACGAACATATGATTTTAAAGTACCCAAATACCTATGGAACAATATAATGTTATTAGTTTGATAGTAGAGTATTTAACAACTAATGACATATAACACATTCAGTAATATTCTACATACCTCTCAATTGGATACATCCAGCGATAATGTACTGGTCCCGCATGTTTAGCCTCAGTTACCAAGCGAATAACCAAGTGTATCATAACTGTAAAGAATCCTGGGAGGAAGAGTTTCTCCATAATAGACAATGTTTCTAGGATTTTTTCTTCAAGTAGGTTTAACTCATCTAGTTTTAGCTGTTTGCTACACAAAACACGAAAGAATGTGCATAGTTCAATTAAAATTGAACTTACTCTTTTATCTACTGATCTCCGCAAGGCAAAAGGAAGAAGTTCTTGCATTATAACATGCCAATCGTGAGTTTTTAGCCCAGATAACTTTCGTTTGCAAACGCAACGTGAAATATTAGACGCATATCCATCTGGAAACTTGGCATTTGTAGTACTTCATAAAATAACTCCTTTTCCTGCTGAGACATTGTGAAAAAGGTAGCAGGAAGATATGCTCTCCCACTAGCTCGATATTGAGGCCATAAGCTTGGTTTTATTTTCATCTCCTTAAAGTCCAATCGAGCTTCTAAGTTGTCTTTAGACATTTTACCAATATTGAATAGTGTATAAATTAAGTTATCGCACACATTCTTTTCTATGTGCATCACATCGAGATTGTGGCGCACCAAGTTAAATTTCCAATAAGGAAGATCGAAAAAAATACTTCTCTTTTTCTATGTGTTTTTCATCACCCCACTTACCCCTTCACTTGACTGGCCAAGATTAAACTTTATATTTTTAACTTGATTCAGCACTACTGACGCAGATACTGGACAAGGTGCAGGTCTTGTTTCTTTAGTACCATCAAATGATTTCACATCATTCCGATAATTATGTCCCGGCTTCAAGAAGCGTCGATGGACCTTGTAACAAAACTTTTTGCCATGTTTCAGCCTTCTAGATTGATTGTTTATGTTACAAGAAGGGCATGCAAACCGACCATAAGTGCACCATCCAGAGAGAGTACCATATGCAGGAAAGTCATTTATAGTCCACATAAGAGCTGCTCGCATTTGAAATATCTCCTTAGCAGAGGCATCGTATGTTTCTACCCCAACATCCCATAATTCATTTAACTCTTCTATTAGAGGTTGCAAAAATACATCAATATTATTTCTAGGCGCTTTGGGTCCAGGAATAAGTAAGGACAAAATGAAGAACTCTTGTTTCATGCACATCCATAGAGGAAGGTTATATGGCATTAAAATCACTGGCCATGTACTATGAACAGTTCGCATTGTACCGAATGGATTAAACCCATCAGAAGCTAATCCTAGGCGTATGTTACAAGGGTCTCCAGCAAATTCGGGATATTTACTATCAAATGTTTTCCAAGCTTCAGAATCTGCGGGATGTCGTAGAACTCCATCTTTGTTGTGCTCTTCATGATGCCAACGCATTGCTCTAGAAGTTTTCAAAGACATAAACAGTCTTTGTAGCCTTGGTTTTAAAGGAAAATACCTTAGGACCTTGGCTGGGATTTTTCTAGCATCATTTTTCCATCTAGAAGCTCCAAAAACATTGCATTTATTGACATTCTTATTAGCAAACTCTTTTCTAAAAAGCATGCAATCATTGGGACAAGCATGAATTTTCTCATACTTTAAGCCCAATCCTTCAACTATCTTTTTGGTCTCATAGAAAGAAGGAGGCAATTTTTCTCCTTCAGGCAGCGCATCCTTCAATAGTCCAAGCAAAGCATTAAACGATTCATTTGACCATTTGAACATGCATTTTGTACGGTACAGATGCATGAAAAAGGACATTTTGCTAAATTTCTTACATCCTGGATATAGTTCTTCATTTGCCTCCTTTATGAGCCGTTCAAACTTATCCACCTCTGGATGCGGTTGATTTCCATATGGATGAGCAATATTCTCTTGTGAGTTATGCTCTATGTCACCCCCTTCACTAACATTAGTATCCATGAACTGTGTAAAGCCTCCAAAGGAATCATGTATCATTCTTGTCATATCAACGCCCCTTAAAGTTGACTGGCTGCGATTATTTGCTTGAGAATTGTTTGATCCCTTTAGAGACTCACCATGACAAAACCAAGTATCATATGATGGCATAATACCATTAATCACAAGATGATCATATGCTGTAGTCCGGTCTACTTGATGGATAAGCACATACTCCGTACAAGGACATGCAATTCGTTCTCCATCTTGTTTTTCAGAAAAGGCATGGTTTATAAACTCCGCTACTCCATCCAAATATTCTTTACTAACTCTATCACAATGCATCCATCTTTTATTTCTTGGATTGTCCATGACGTTTAAGATATTCTTTGTTATTCTATACTTACTCCAAGAGCTAAAAATTCATTAGTAAAAAGAGAAAATTAATAAAAAAATATAGTTCAAATAAAATAACCATCTTATTAGGTGGGTAATTCTACATCTTAAAGATATCATTTTAAGAATTAAAACTATCAAACAGAAATCCATTAAAACTATCAAATATTTAAACTATCTCTAATTTCTTCTATGCTTTCCATATATAATGTTCATAAACATTTTAAGAATACAATTATTAAACTTATAAATTATACTGCTTCTATGGTTTTCATATATTTGTTCGTAAAATTTTTAAGAATAGATATTTAGTTATAAATTATAGAAGTACCATACATCATATATTTTAAAATTGAAGATATTACAATTGTCAAAGCCTCGCTATATATGGATATGAGCTAGATGAATAATTTGAAACTTTCAGTAATGATACATTTAAGTTTCTAAGAGAACACATTGTTTATTTTAATTGGCATAGCAATATGAATTCTTGGGCGGTCTGTGAAATCTTCATTTAACCTTAAAATTTCTAGGGTGATCAAATGCCAAGTCTATGATGAACAAATACCTCTGTGTTTCTCAGTTTCTCTTGAAAGGAAAAATGAATGACTTATTCATCACAGTTAATATTGAAAAATCATCTTCACGTAGGAGAAATTTGAATGTTTTCTATTCAGATTTACATGGATCAAATCAAGTAACACTTTAAGTTTATCTTTTCACAATATAACCCAAGAATTAGAGATTTAGAGTACAATTCATAAGCCATAACAAGGATCGGGCGATCATTTAGACTGTCCTACATTCTGGATCATTGTTAAGGATTTGTAAACAATCAAATGTTAAGGATTTGTAAACAATCAAATGTTTATCAAGACCAGAAGAACCATTAAGCCAACAATATACAAAGACAACTATCTTTTCCCGATTACCAGCAATAAGCACCCTAACATACCCTCACAGTTTTCATTACACATGATAATATTCATACTTATGCACTAAATTTCACTCATTCACCAGAACCCATCTTTCCACGTCCTCACATTGCATCATCTATAGCACTATACCCTTAACTGAGCAGCCATTAGTAATGAATATCATTTCTGAAAATACAGATCACAAAATTCCCAACTACATTGCAAGTAGCTGGGAACATTTTAAGAATAAGCAGACGAAAGATGCATCAGAAGCATTTCCATAATAAAAAATAAAGCCAAACAGATTCTATAACTGAAAATGGAAACCTCTAATTTGCATAGCAACTTTAAGATCAACTACTTGATTTTGTACCACTAAAAACTTGTGCTTGCACGAGGCATAACATCCAAATGTGAAGACTTGTCTCAAACTAAATCCTGGAATTTCTATTTATAATGATTGCAAATGCGTAAAAAGGAAGAAACTAATCAGATTGAGTTGCTAACATCCTGTTAAGATTAAAAACCAGAAGGAACCACTTTATATCAAAAAGAACCAGAAGAAAAGCATATCTCCTCCTCTCAAATAGAGTTGAATAGTACTATAAAACTTACTGCAGCTGAACTACAAAGTGATAATAGCTCTTTGTAGTTCGGATCATGACATGTTCTTAAAGACTAATTTATGGATCATTTATTTTTATTTATAGAAAGTGATTTATTTCATATAATACAATCTATGTTGATTTTTGTTTCTTTTTATCTTCTATAGTTTGTTTATTGTTCTTACCTATAATTGAAAGAAAAATGAAATAATTCTTTCCCTTCATCCCAGAAACATCTAACTGTCCCAATGTTATTTTTCTTCTTCCTGCATAATGTATACACACACAGAGAGAACACATATGTGCCTACACGCGCGCGCGCACACACATACTTATATAATACATATAATATATTCACCTTGATCTGATTTGACTGCTATAAATCAATATGCATCGACGACAGTTAAATAATTTTTGTCGTAAGAATTACCGTAGGCTTAGAAAATATACGGATGAATCAATTCATTAAACATTAGAAGACATAGAAGGAATAAACTCAATCAATCGCACATCAATTTAATAGCATCTGGTTATAACGAACAACTTAGCATATGCAGAAAAACTATACTTTTATAAATCTCAGAACGTAATAGTTTATAAATGTTTACCTGGTAAGCAGATTTTTTTTTTTGCGAAAAAGACAAGAAATTGAAGGAGATGATAAATTTCTGCAACAATCTTGAACCTACACAAAAAGAGAATTTGGAGACGGATTAAAGGCAGAATAGTGACGATGAATATTGAGCATAATCGAGTAGCACCAATAGCAACTCGATTTAAATCGCACTTGCTGGGTAAGAAAGAAGTTATACCTGGGAAGAAGAGGATTTATATCTGGAAAAAGTTGATCGAAACCGGATCGATGTAGGCTAGCAGAGTCGTGACTTTGTTAATCGAAACTTGATCGATATAGGATTTGATGCAAATCTGGTAGAAGTAGGCTTGCGAAGTTGTTCGATTATTCCTGTCCTGATCGATGTAGGATTCGATGCAAATCTGGTTGAAGTAGGAGTTGTTCGATTATTCTATTTGAAGATTTTGGGCATGATCAATTTTTCTGTTTTTGGGCGCGATTATTTTCTCTGTTTTTGGGTGCGAATAGTTTCCCTGTTTTTGTTTTGGGCGCGTATTGTTCAATAGGATAATTAGGTTTTCTCTAATTTTTAATTGGAGGGAAATAATTGATTAGTGCCAAAAAAAAATGGGAGGGAAGTTATTATTTTTTGGAATGTGGAGGGAAAGATAAAATAATAAAAATTGATTTTAATTTGTACTTTTTAGTGGCAATTATTTTTATTGTCGGTAAAAGTATATTTTTTACTTGCTAATGACCATGTGCTGCTAATATTTCCGCTTAAAGAATCTATTAGCGGCAATTGCATTATTGTCGCTAAATAATTGCCGCTAAAGGTCCTTTTTGTAGTAGTACTTTGAGTAGGAAGTTTGACAGCATGGGTAGTCTCGCTTATATTTTGGTCAGCTAGAGAACACTTGCTCTAGATGTCCAGGCTTTAGCCAATAGGTTCGTGAGACTAGACATTTCGAAGCCTAGCAGGGTGTTAGCCTGCACGGTCGCTCGTTCTTCTCTATTAGAGCGTATCCGTGAGAGGCAGTTTGATGATCCTCATTTGTGTGACCTAACGGATAGTGTACAATGGGGGTGCCACGAAGGTAACTCTAGATGATGAAGAAGTATTGAGATTGCAGGGGCGAGTTTGTATGCCCAATTTTGAGGGGATTCGAGAGTTGATCTTATCGGAAGCCCACAGTTTGCGGTATTCTATTCACCCTGGCGCCGCGAAGATGTATCAGGACTTACCGCAGCACTATTGGTGGCGTAGGATGAAGAAGGACATTGTTGCATATGTCGCTTGGTGTCTAAACTGTCAGCATGTTAAATATGAGCACCAGTGGTGTGTTCCAGAGAATTGAAATTCCCGAGTGGAAATGGGAGCGGATTACAATGGACTTTGTTACTGGACTCCCTTTGACTCAGAGGAGATTCGATGCTATTTGGGTCATTGTTGATAGGCTAACCAAGTCAGCACACTTCATTCCAATATCTATCTCTTACTCATCAGAGAAGCTAGCAGAGATTTATGTTTGGGAGATTGTTCGCCTTCATGGGGTGCCGGTGTCTATTATCTCAGATCGGGGTACGCAGTTTACCTCGCATTTCTGGAGAGCGGTCCATCAGGAGTTAGACACCCAAGTTCAGTTGAGTACAGCTTTTCACCCTCTGACGGACGGTTAGTCCGAGAGGACTATTCAGATCTTAGAGGACATGCACCGACCCTATGTTATTGATTGAGGAGTCTCGTGGGACCAGTTTCTACTATTAGCAGAGTTCACCTACAACAACAGCTATTAGTCTGGCATTCAGATGGCTCCATATGAGGCATTGTATGGTAGGCGATGTCGGTCTCCAATTGGGTGGTTTGAGCCGGAAGAGGCTCGATTGCTGGGTACAGACTTAGTTCAGGAGGCCTTAGACAAGGTCAAGACTATCTAGGAGAGATTGCATTCAGCTCAGTCCAGAAAGAAGGCTTATGCGGATCGTAAGGTCCGAGATGTGGATTTCATGGTTGGTGAGTGGGTATTGCTCCGAGTATCACCTATGAAGGGCGTGATGAGGTTCGGAAAGAAGGGCAAGCTCAGTCCTAGGTATATTGGTCCATTTGAGACTCTGGACTGAGTGGGAGAGGTGGCTTACAGACTTGCACTGTCACCTAGCTTATCAGCCGTGCATCCGATTGTAACGACCCGACCGATCGTTTTGAGCCCCGACGCATCATTCAGCAGATTGAGGCCATGAACATCTTCATCTCAAGTATATTGACTTGTGCGTATGGTCAGAATTAAAATTCAGGAAGTTTGGAGTCAAATCTAAATGGATATTCTCATTTTGAAAGCTTAAAGTTGAAGAAATGAACTAGGATTAGAATTTTGAGTAAATGACCTCGGAATTGGGATCTAAAAGTTCCAGCATGCTCGTATGATGATTTTGAACTTGGGCGTATGTCCGGATTTTGTTTTTGATAACCCGTGAGCATTTCGGCATATATGGTGGAAGTTAGTATTTTAGAAAAATTTCATAAATTTGGGTTGGAAGGTATTTTAGAGTTATAGATGTCCATGTGGGATTCTGAGTCTGGGAATAGATCCGTATGGTGATTTTGGAGTTGGGAAAGCGATCGGAAGTGAATACGGATGTCCGGAGGTCATTTTGAAGTCATTTGGCTAAATATAGGAATTTGAAGATTTATGAGAAAATTCGACCGGTGAAGTGAAAATTTTGATAGAGGGGTCAGAATGCGATTCTGAAAGTTGGTGCAAGTCTGTAATGTCGAATGTGACTTATGTGCAAACTTTGAGTAAATTCGGATTGATTTTGGTAGGAAAAGGGACAATTAATCTCTTTAAGGAAAGCTTAAGTTGGAAAAATCAACCCAATGTTGACTTATGAGTTAGAGGGCTCGGAACTGAATTCTGATGATTCGGTTAGTTTCGGGGGATGATTTAAGACTTAGGAGCGCAATCAGAAGTAATTTTGGAGGTCCGGTGTAGAAATAGGCTTGAATTGGCCTATTTGGTTTGGAGCCCCGAGGGCTCGGGAGTGTTTCGGAGGTGTCTCGGAATAATTTCGAACTTAGAAAATGGGCAGAAATTGCAGAAAACTCTGCTGTGAACAGTGCCCATGAACAGTAACCGTGAATAGTGCCGGACAGAATATATTTGAGGTCCGAAAATATTTTGCCATTTTTGACGATTTGGAGCTCGGATAGGGCGATTTTTCGAGGGATTTTAGGAGAGAACAATGGGGTCAGTGTTCTTAACTCAATTTTGGTGGTATAACTCGAATCTATTGCAAGTTTTTGTGTTTAATTTGAGAATTTTCGTTGAAAAGGGTAGAAAACCCTCTTGGATAGAAATAGTGATTTAAGGGGTCAAATGAACTCCAATTTTTGTGAATTTGGTTTGTACGGACTCGTGGCGAGACGAGGATTCCGAAAATATGAATTTTGAAATTTTTCGAGATGTGGGCCTGGGGCTCGGGTTTTGCCAATTTTGTGTTTTTGAGTATTTTCTGAGTTCTTTCGATTGGGTTATGTCCCATTGGCCTAATTTGATGTATTTCCACTATATTTGATCAGATTCTACGCGTGCGAAGCTTGATTCTCATGGCAAGGGTATCGCGGATTAGTCGTCGAGCCATAATGAGGTGAGTAATAGATGTGGGTAATGACCAGCGGGTTCGAAACCCCGGTATACCACTTTGTGACGTTGTATAGCGGCAAGACACGTACTCTCTTGTGAGTGCGGGGTCGATTGTGATTTGGGGACTATGGCTTAGTCCGACCTGTTGATACTGTATTATGACATTGGCTATTCTTGAGCCGCTGAACCTCCTTCTCGGACGGTTGCATATTATATAGTGATATTGGCTACTTTTGAGTCGTTGAACCTCCTTCTTGGATGGTTGAGTATACTTATGGGTTGTGAGCTAGTTATTGGGATCCTGCGAGGATCGTTAGCATTGTGCTGTGATATTGACATGCTAGTTTTACTACTAGTCCGAAGCTATTACTGTTATTATGATTTTCCAATCTCTGAAAATTTGACATTCTGTTTTCAACTAAAAATGATAAAAGAGTTTTCAAAACTACTTTTGAGCCTGCGAGGCTGCATTTGCATATTAGCTGACTGGTAGTGGATCGAGTTGCGCGCCGCAGCGTATATTCATGATATTATGCTTGGGCTGTAGGAGCCCCTCCGGAGTCTGAACCCCCACAATGAGCATGGGTACCCAAATTGGATCGGGCTACGAGCCGTAGCGGTCATTTCATGCATTGCATCGCATTTAGCTACATCTGCTATCTGTTATACCGTATGGTTGATAGTGTTGGTACATTACTGTTGATATTGAACTGTTACAGGGAATTGGTTACAGCTTTTCATAGTGCTTTATTGTGGATTTATTATCTACGTTGTCTTACCCCTGTTTATTACCACTGAGTCTGGCAGTACTCATTTTACTCCCTGCACCTTGTGTGCAGATCTAGGTACCTCTCAGCAGTCCTGATCCGGTAGCTGTTCGAGGCAACTTCTGTAGGATATTCGAGGTAGCTGCGGATTCCGCAGGACCCGATATTCCTTCCATCTATCTTTTGATTTCTTATTTCTATTTCTTTCAGCACTGAGTATCATGTAAAACACTATTACACTTATGTCATCTGTAGAGGCTCTTGACTCTTGACCCTTCGGTCTACGGGAGTTGTACTCTTTGGGGCTTGATCCCCGTATTGGTATTTTATCTTCATTGACTTATTTTGTTGTGCTTAAAATTGGGTAAAGTGAGCTCATAGCTCCGTAATTGTTTTTAATTGGTCGGGCGGGCCTAGCAGTATGTTGGGCGCCATCACGAATGGGTTTGGGGTCGTGACACCGATTTTTCATGTATCTATGCTTCGGAAGTACCACAGGGATCCTACACACGTGTTAGACTTTAGTACTGTCCAATTGGACAAGGATCTATCTTACGAGGAGGAGCCTGTGGCCATTCTAGACCGGCAAGTTTGACAGTTGAGGTCAAAGAGTTTTCCTTCTGTGCGTGTTCAGTGGAGAGGTCAGCCTCCTAAGGCATCGACCTGGGAGTCCCAGTCTGATATGTTGAGCCGTTACCCATATTTATTCCCCGATTCAGGTACTTCCTTCTCTTCTCCGTTCGAGGACGAACGGTTGTTTTAGAGGTGGAGGATGTGAAGACCCAAAGGGTCATCACCTATTTTCCTTATCTGTTCCGCACTTTTGAGGCCTTGAAAACCTCATTTTATATTGCCTCAATTTACGTACGTAGTACGGGCACGCAGCCGGAAAATTTTTGTGTTAGAATATGTGAATTCTATGGAAAATTTGAAGAAATTTGATATTAATATTGATATAGTTGACTTCGGTCAACATTTTTGGTAAACGGACCCGGACTCGAGATCGGACGGTTCTGGAAGGTCCATAGGGAAATATGGGACTCGGGCATGTGTCCGGAGTCGAATTATGATGCCTAGAGCGCAAGATATGAATTTTTCTATTAAATTGTTTTGCTGAAATTATTAATGAAAATGGAAATGAAAATTGATTAAATGACCATGGTATCGGGCTCGTATTTTTGTTCCGACACACGTTACAACTCTTAAATATTATTTAAGTACTTCCTGGAAAGTTTGACGGAATTTGAGCGTCGTTTGATGTGTTTTGAACCATGAGTTCCAAATTTGAAAGTTTATGAAGTTTAAAAGAAGAAAATCATGAATTTGAGGCTTGATTCTATGAAAATGACGTTATATTGGCGATTTGATCGCACGAACAAGTTCGTGGTATGTTTTTGAGGGTGTTTGCATGTTTAGTTTGGAGCCCAAGGGCTCGGGTAAAGATTTGATAGGCCGTTAGAGCAGATTTTGAAAAGAACAGAGCTGGTATTTTTCACCCAACTGATATCTTCGCAATTGCGAAGATTTACTCGCAATTGCGAGATGACCCAGAACTGGCCTTGGTTCGCAAATGCGAAAAAACCTTCACAAATGCAAAGTTGGCCAGGACAAGCCTTGGTTTGCAAATGCGAATAAGGTTTTGCAAATGCGAAGCAGCACATAAAAGGCTTACGTTCGCAAATGCGAACAAATTGTCGCAAATGCGAGTTGGCCTGAGTTCGCAATTGCGAACATAACCTCGTAAATGCGATATTCGCAGCCCAGACCTGTCATGTTTGCAATTGCGAACATATGTTTGCAATTCCCATATCCGCAGCTGTGCAATCTGATACTTATACGATTTTAAACCCATTTGTCACCATTCTTTCAAAACCCAAAACACCACACACGATAAGAGCAATATCACTCCAAATCACTTGTAAGTCAATTTTTACTCAACTCTTTCAATTCCGAACATCATTAAACATGTTTTCCATGAGAAATCAAAGCTTTTTATGGTTGAAATTGTTGTTTTTGGGTAGAACCTGGATTTTTCATAATTTGGGGAATTGGACCTCGATTTGAGGTCCGATTTCAAAATAAATCATATAATTGAACTCGTGAGGGAATGGGTAACCGGATTTTGGTCCGAACCCCGAGTATCGACCACGTGGGGCCGGGGGCGTTTTGGGAAATTTTGGGTAAATCTTTGAGAATACCATTTTTATGCATCCAAACCAATTTATATAGTATTTATTAAAGTAATTGAACCAATTGTGATTAGATTCGAGCGAGTTGAAGGTTGAATTTCGAGGTAAAGAGATAGTTGAAGGTTAATTGGACTTCAAGGCTTTGAGGTAAGTGTTTGATCTATCCTAGCTTGAGGGAATAAGATTGAATGTGATAATTGCTAATTTCTATGTGATCGAGTGCGGTGTACAGGCGTGGTGACAAGCATCTATACAGTAGCGTCAAGCATGACCGTGAGTCGTTTGTTGACATATGTTGTGAGTTAATGTGGGATGTTCTTAAGTCATGTTCTTGAGCCCTTGCCGAGTTGTGAAGGTTGATTATATTTTCCCTTATCGGAAATTTATTATGTTGTTGTTGTTGTTACCTTGCCGGGATATTGTTATGGTTATTGTTTCCCTTGCCGGGACGGTTCATATTACTTGTTTCATTCTTTTGTCCTTGACTGTGATTGTTATTTGGGTGAGGAAGAGTGATAATGCACGAAGGGTGGTGCCGTGCCATTTTTACTTATGTTCGCACGAAGGATCATTGTGTGCCTTGCTTTACTGTTTATGCACGAAGGAACATTCCACATTAACTCACAACATATGTCAACAAACGACTAACTGTTATGCTAGATGCCAGTGCATAGATGCTCGTCACCATACCTATACACCGCACTCTATCACATAGCAATTAGCTATTATCACGTTCAATCCTATTCCCTCAAGCTAGGATAGATCAAACACTTACCTCAAAGCCTTGAAGTCCAATTAACCTTCAACTATCGCTTTACCTCGAAATTCAACCTTCAACTTGCTTGAATCTGATCACAATTGGTTCAATTGCTTTAATAAATACTATATAAATTAGTTTGGATGCATAAAAATGGTTTTCTCAAAGTTTTACCAAAATCTTCCAAAAATGCCCCCGATCCCACGTGGTCGAAACTCGGCGTTCGGACCAAAATCCGATTACCCATTCCCTCATGAGTTCAATTATATGATTTGTTTCGAAATCGGGCCTTAAATGGATATTCCACAGCTGCGGATAAGGAAACTACGAACATATGTTCGCAATTGCGAACATGACAGGTCTGGGCTACGAATTTCGCATTTGCGAGGTTATGTTCGCAATTGCGAACTCAGGCCAATTCTAGCTAACTCGTATTTGCGACTATTTGTTCGTATTTGCGAACATAAGCCTTTTCTATGCTGCTTCGCATTTCCGAAACCTTATTCGCATTTGCGAACCAAGGCTTTTCCTGGCCAACTTCGCATTTGTGAAGGTTTGTTCGCATTTGCGAACCAAGGCACCAGTTCTGGGTCATCTCGCAATTGCGAGTAAATCTTCGCAATTGTGAAGATATCAGCTGGGGGAAAAATACCAGTTGTATTCGTTTTAAAATCTTCTCTAACGGCCTATCAAATCTTTACCCGAGCCCTCAGGCTCCAAACCAAACATGCACACAACATCAAAAATATACCACGAACTTGTTCGCGTGATCAAATCGCCAATATAACATCGTTTTCATAGAATCAAGCCTCAAGTTCATGATTTTCTTCTTTTAAACTTACTAAACTTTCAAATTTGGAACTCATGGTTCAAAACACATCAAACGACGCTCAAATTCCGTATAACTTTTCAAGAAGTACTTAAATAATATTTAAGACTTGAACCGGGCGTCAGAACAAAAATACGAGCCCGATACCATGGTCTTTTAATCAATTTTCATTTGCATTTTCATTAACAATTTGTGCAAAACAATTTAACAGAATAATTCATATCTTGGGCTCTAGGCCTCAGAATTCGACTCCGGACATATGCCCGAGTCCCATATTTTCCTACAGACCTTCCGGGACCGTCCGATCTCGGGTCTGGGTCCGTTTACCAAAAATATTGACCGAAGTCAACTATATCAATATTAATATCAAATTTCTTCAAATTTTCCAAAGAATTCACATATTCTAACACAAAAATTTTTCGGCTAAGTGCCCGAACTATTCACGTAAATCAAGACAATATAAAATAAGGTTTTTAAGGCCTCGAAAGTGCGGAACAGATATGAAAAATAGGTGATGACCCTTTGGGTCGTCACAATTTGTGATTATCTATTTTGAAAGAGACGAGTTGGGTTAGTTGGTTGGCCTTGTCTTCGCGAGAGGCGAAATCATGACCAGTGCGGGATTTTGATCGTGACAGATAAATTGCTCCTTGATGAGTTCTTGATTCACTGTTGAATGTGTTCATAAATTTTGGAACAAGCCGAACGCCTCGGTAGATTAATTAGATACATCAATGGTTCTCGCCGTTTGACCCTCTAGCAGAGCACAGTTTAAATATTAGTGGATCAGGCCGTACTTCCTCGGCATAACTTGCACATGCTTGAATTGCTTGCTTTGAAATTTATCGAAGTTGATATTGTTTCTTTTCGACTTGAATAAATATGTATAAATGATGAAAAAGGAAATTTTGGAATTTCACATAAAAGAAAGAATTGTTTACTTGTTTCACTCTATTGAATTACGTTTATGTTTATATAAACCCCTGACTTGTTATATTATTGATGTATCATCATTGGACCACTAGTAAGTGTCGAAGTAGATATCTCATCTCTACTTCTTCGATACTTACTAAGTACACGTTATTTTCGTACTTCTATTATACTTTTTGTGCATTTTTGTTGCACAAGCACCTGCATCTCTACCGGCCTAGTGGACGTAGCAGCATGGTTGATACGGAAACTTAGGTGAGCTGCACTTCTCGAGAAAATCCGCAGTCAGCAGAGTCTCTTTCATATTTCCACATTTATTATCTGTCCTATTTGTAATCCCGGACAGTTGTTGTATTATTTTGTTTCCTAGAGATAGCTCAATATCTATTTAGTAAAACTCATTTCTTATTGTTTAATGTACAAAAAGGAATGATTTCGAAAATGTTAAAACTAGAAATTTCAAGTAAATTGGTATTGGCTTGCCTGACAGTGGTGTCCGGCGCCATCACGACCCTCAATGGATTTTGGGTCATGACAATTTTAATGTAAATTTTGGATAAAATATTATTTAAGCTTTTGACATAAATCATCTATTTGTCACTCCTATTCCGAATCATGCAAAAACAAGTAATCATCACTACTATCGCTAGGAAAGCCTATTTATGGAAAGGAAAAGAAACATTCCAATATGGTCCTCATAAAAAAATTAATTATCCATATTATATTAATTTTAAATTTTTAAATATTAAGACTTCGTACTTACGGTAATATTTTATAAATAATTACATTTGTTATATTCAACTGTAATTATAATTTATTTACAACAAAAAACATTATGATTATGATTTTTATGTTGATTCAAATAGTTAATATTAGTTCATTATAAGTTTTAAATACAGAAATAATTTAATATGCAATATTTTAGTTAAATTACACTGAATCACTAATTATTGAGATTTGATCAGCAAAATAAATAACATCGAACCTCAATTTTACAATAAATTATTAAAATCAAGATCAATCATATTTTTCTTTATCTCGTGTTGTGACAACTAAATTTTCAAGGAAAGGATTTGTAATATATAAAATCTTGGTTGAATTTAAAATTCTAAATATTAAGACTTCCTACCTTGTTGAATAAAGTGATATTTAATAACCAAATTCACAATTTGTAATGACCATGCCTGTCGTTTTAGAATTTACGTCCTGTTAACTGCTTTCCCCATTTCTTTTTCTGCTATTGTGATTTTGGGGGATGATTTATTTTGAGTTTCGGAGAGTTTTGGGACACATAGTCCCTAAATGAGGCCTAAGTCTTAGAATTTGGACTGTAGTCGGAACAGTATAAATATGCTCCGAAATGGAATTCCATCGATTATGTTAGCTCCGTTGGGTGATTTTAGGCTTATGGGTGTGTCCAGATTGTGTTTTTGACGTTTGTAGCTTATTTAGGCTTGAAATGGCTAAAGTTAAATTTTTTGATTTTTCGGGCCGTTAGTGGAATTTTTGATATTGGGATTGAAATTCGTTAGCGGAAGTTGGAGTAGGTCCGTAGTGTTGAATATGACTTGTGGTCAAAATTTAGTGTTGTTTGATTTGATATGAGGGATCGACTAAGTTCGTATAATGTTTGGGGGATTGACTAAACCAGTAGGGCCCTAAATTGATCTCGTTACTACCTCGATCGAGGTTAGGCTCGGTACTTACAAGGTATCGTTGTGGTATATATATATCCTTTCCTGCACAGATTTTTTGTGTGTAGATCCAGGTTCATCGTACCAGCCTCATCACTAGTTGCAATCACTGCTGCTTGTTAGATACTTCAAAGCACACTTTCCTGTGCCTGCAGACCCTCGGAGTCCCCCTCTATCCCCTTATGTTCATTTTTCTTTCTTTCTGTAGAGATGATGTATAGAATAATTAGAGCATCTTCATAGCCTGTGACTTGTAAGTTTATGAGTTTTGGGGTATTGTTTAGTACTTTTTTTAAAAGTTTTAATTGTATATGCCAAGTGGCATTTAGTTGTTTAATGAATATTGTATTGCTAATAGTTAATATTCATGTTTTTATTATTTTTTTTGCAATGTGTTAAGCTTACCTAGTTGTAAAGACTAGGTGCCGTAACGACAGTTCACGAACGGAAGAATTGGGTCATAACATGTTGGAATCAGAGCTTTAGGTTCATAGGAGTCATAAGTCACTAACTAGTTTATTAGAGTCTCGATATTAGTACTTATCTTTGAGAGGCTATGGAACTGTTAGGAAAATGCCACTTCATTTGATTACTTGTCGTGCGAGATATTTGACTTAAAAAAATCAAATGTTTTGTCTTTTATTATCTTACCCAGGGTGAGGACACGTGCTACCGGAGATAACAAGGCACTCGCACCCCTGCTAGAGCCGCTAGAGACTTGGGCTGGGGTAGAGGCCCAGGGTGCACACGTGCTACAATAAGAGAACCCGTGCGAGCTGCTACAAAGGAGCCACCAGTAGCTCTAGCCGGAGTCCAAGCGCCTAATACACCTACTACTACTACTCTGACTCTCTAGGATACCCTTGCACCGTTCATGAGCATGTAAAACACTTTAGCTCAGGCAAGGTTGATTACCCTTGTTGCAGCAATATCTTAGGCTAGCGGAAGAGCATAGACTCCTGTCGCGTGTACCGTAGAGCAATGGGTTCAGGTTGATAAGATCCTAAAGGTTATACCGGTACCGCATGTAGCCCCAGTTCAGCCCGAGGGTAGGGCAGTGTTACGACCCCAAACCTAATCGTGATAGCGCCCAGCACACTGCTAGGCCAGCTTGACCAATCAACAACAATTATGGAGCTATGAGATCTCCTTATCCCATTTAAGCATAACAATTTATAAGTCAATAGTAATGAAAATATCAAATCAGGGAACCAAATCCCAAACAGTGCAACCCCCCAAAGACAAAGGGGTCAAGAGTCATGAGCCTCTACGGATAACATGAGTGTAATAATGGTTTACATAATACCAAGTGCGGAAATAAATAGCAAATACAGTATCAAAAGACAGTATGAAGGAATATCGGGTCCTGCGGACTCTGTAGTTACCTCGAATATCCTACAGAAGTCGCTTCGAACAGCTACCAGATCACTGCTGAGAGGTACATAGATCTGCACACAAAGTACTTGTCACGACCCGGATTTTTCCCCCAATATCGGGATCGTGATGGCGCCTACTCGTGGTAGCTAGGCAAGCCACGGTATTCATACTATCCTGTTTTTAACACAATTTAATTAAATAAATGCGGAATACTTTATAAAAATAGAAATAATTAACTTCAAGATGAAAATCATACTGAAATCCTCTACCCAAGACGTGGAGTCACCAACTCACGAACTACTATGGAATACTACACATAAAAGTCTGAAGGAAATATAATATAATTCTATTTGTCTCGGAACAAAGAGACTACAGCTAATGACATAAATAAAGAGAGAGACGCCGGGCCTGCGGACGTCCGCAAGCTACCTCGGTCTCAATATGATCAACTCCCACGCAATCTATTTACTGTTGTTGCTGCTCCTGATCGTAACCTGGACCTGTGCAAAAACGCACAGAAGTGTAATATCAGCACAACCGACCCCATGTGCTGGTAAGTGCCCGGCCTATCCCGGCGAAGTAGTGACAAGCCTAGGACCAGACACCCACATAAACCTGTGCAATTCAATATATATATGTGTATACCACAAAATGACAAGAAATAACCAAGTATTAACACAATAAAGAATATCTCAAAGAATTCAACAATTAACCACAGTTAATAAATTCACAAGGAAAAATAAAGTATAATGTAAACACAAGTAGTATCAATTCAAGAAATAGCAAGCAGTTGCACGGCATCACCCTTCGTGCTTTTACTCTCATCCTCACCAAATAAACAAATAAAGTACACGGCATCACCCTTCGTGCTTTTACTCTCATCCTCACACCCATAGTACGGCATGATCCTTCGTACATGGTTCAATAACAGGGCACGGCATGATCCTTCGTGCATAATCAATAAATAAACATGGCACGACATTAACCTTCGTGCATAAATAAATAAACATGACACGGCATCACCCTTCGTGCATTATCACTCTTCCTCACCCAAATAACAATCACAGTTAAGGGCAAAGAAAGAAACAGTAATTCATAAACCGTCCCATCAAGGGCAATCAATAATTATCTTCCCAACAAGTCCCAACAAGGGAGAACAATTACAATCATCTGTAATATATCTCAAAATAATCATTTTTCAACGACTCATGGTCATACTAGACGCCAGTGTATGGATGCTCGTCACCACAGCCCATACACCGCACACGATCACATAACACATAGCACATAATCCTATTCCCTCAAGCTAGGATAGAACAAACACTTACCTCGAATGCTTATGAACAATTCAATCCGTGGAAATGTCTTTTTCTTTCAACTTGGCTCCAATCCAACCGTATCTATACACAATTGATTTAATATCATCAATTCTACTCAACAAACTAATTCTTAAGACCAAATACAACTTTTACAACATTATGCCCGGAATAGTGAATTTCAACCCCGGGCCCACATGGTCGGAACTCGGGGTTAGGACCAAAATCCGGTTACCCATCCCCCATGAGTTCATGTATATAATTTGTTTCAAAATCGGACCTCAATTCGAGGTCCAATTCCCAATTTATGAAAAACCTATTTTCTAACAAAAACAAGAATTTTACCATGAAAATCTTTGATTTCTTATGAAAAACATGTTTAATGATGTTAGGAATTGAAAGAATTAAGTAAAAAGTGACTTACAATCGTTTTGATGAAGAATAAATCCTTGAAGAATCGCAAATGGGTGTTTTGGTTTTGTAAAATGTGATGAAATGACTGAAATTCGTGTTTTTCAGGTCTCTGTGTTCGCATTTGCGAACATGGGTTCGCAATTGCGAACCCCGACCAATTTCTGGAGTTTGAAAAATAAGCTAAGGCTGGGGAGTTCTCATTTGCGAACATTTGTTCGCATTTGCGAACTCTGGCAGTCAAAGGGATGTTCGCATTTGCGAACATTTGTTCGCATTTGCGAACTCTGGCAGTCAAAGGGATGTTCGCATTTGCGAACTAATGTTCGCATTTGCGAACACATGCTGTATAAGGCAGTGTTCGCATTTGCGAACAATGGTTCGCATTTGCGAACCAAGGCAGTATGGGGAATGTTCGCATTTGCGAACTATTGTTCGCATTTGCGAACATAGGCAGGCACCGGGGACCTTCGCAAATGCGAACAATTGTTCGCATTTGCGAACAAGTCTGGGCCAAAGGGGGCTTTGCCTTACACTGTCCCCTTCGCAATTGCGAGAAATTCTTCGCAATTGCGAAGCCAACAGCTGGGTGAAAAAACCAGCAGTTCAAAATTCAGAATTTCATCCAACGGCCTATCAAATCTTTACCCGAGCCCCCGGGCTCCAAACCAAACATGTACACAACCTCAAAAACACATTATGGACTTGTTCGTGCGATCATATCGCCAATATCACTTCGTTTTAATCAAATCAAGCCTCAAACTCATGATGTTCATACTTTTGATTTTCAAAACTTCTTAACTTGGAACTCAAGGTCCAAAACATCTCAAACGACATCCAAATGTCACCAAACTTTACAGAAATCACATATATAATATTTAAGACTTGTACTGGGCGTCGGAACCAAAATACGAGCCCGATACCAAGGTCAATTAATTTATTTCCTTTAATAATTACATCAAAAACAATTTCACATAAAAATTCATAACTTGGGCTCTAGGCCTCAGAATTCGACTCCGGACGCATGTCCAAGTCCCATATTTTTCTACGGACCTCTCGGGACCATCCAATCTCGGGTCCGGATCCGTTTACCAAAAATGTTGACCGAAGTCATCCATATCAATATTAATATCATTTTTATCCAAATTTTTCATAGAATTCATATTTTCTATCACAAAATCTTTCCGGCTACATGCTCGGATCGTGCACGTAAATCGAGGCAACATAGAATGAGGTTTTCAAGGCCTCAGAAGCTCGAAATTATTAATAAAATAAGTGATGACCCTTTGGGTCGTCACAATCTCCACCTCTAAAACAACCGTTCGTCCTCGAACGGACAAAAGAAAGAAGTACCGAGTCAGGAAACAAGTGTGGGTAACGGCTCCGCATATCAGACTCGGACTCCCAGGTCGATGCCTCAGGAGGCTGACCTCTCCACTGAACACGCACAGAAGGATAACTCTTCGACCTCAACTGTCGAACCTGCCGGTCTAGAATGGCCACCGGCTCCTCCTCGTAAGATAGATCATTGTCCAATTGGACAGTACTGAAGTCTAACACATGTGTGGGATCGTCGTGGTATCTCCGAAGCATAGATACGTGAAAAACCGGATGCACGGCTGATAAGCTAGGCGGCAAAGCTAATCTGTAAGCCACCCCTCCCACTCTGTCTAAAATCTCAAATGGACCAATATACCTAGGGCTGAACTTGCCCTTCTTTCCAAACCTCATCACGCCCTTCATAGGCGACACCCGGAGCAATACTCGTTCACCAACCATGAAATCTACATCTCGAACCTTACGATCCGCATAAGTCTTCTGCCTGGACTGAGCTGAACGCAATCTCTCCTGAATAGTCTTGACCTTATCCAAGGCCTCCCGAACTAAGTCTGTACCCAACAACCGAGCCTCTCCCGGTTCAAACCATCCAACTGGTGATCGACATCGCCTACCATACAACGCCTCATACGGAGCCATCTGGATGCTAGATTGGTAACTGTTATTGTAGGCGAACTCTGCTAATGGTAGAAACTGGTCCCACGGGCCTCCGATATCAATAACACAGGCTCGAAGCATGTCCTCAAGAATCTGAATAGTCCTCTCTGACTGGCCATCCGTCTGAGGATGAAATGCTGTACTCAACTGAACCTGGGTGCCTAACTCCCGCTGGACCGCTCTCCGGAACCGCGAGGTAAACTGCGTTCCCCGATCAGAGATAATAGATACTGGCACCCCATGGAGACGAACAATCTCCCTAATGTAAATCTCCACTAACCTCTCCGACGAGTAGGAGACAGATATCGGAATAAAGTGTGCTGACTTGGTCAGCCTATCAACAATGACCCAAATAGCATCAAATTTCCTCCGAGTCAAAGGAAGTCCAGTAACGAAGTCCATAGTGATCCGCTCCCATTTCCACTCGGGAATTTCAATCCTCTGGAATACACCACCAGGTCTCTGGTGCTCATATTTCACCTGCTGACAATTTAGACACCGAGCGACATACACAACGATGTCTTTCTTCATTCTGCGCCACCAATATTGTTGCCGTAAGTCCTGGTACATCTTCGCGGCGCCTGGGTGAATAGAATACCGCGAACTGTGGGCCTCTGCTAAGATCAACTCTCGAATTCCTTCAACATTGGGCACACAAACTCGACCCTGCAATTTCAATACTCCATTATCATCTAGGTTTACTTGTGTGGCACCTCCCCACTGTACTGTATCTCTCAACTCACGCAAATGAGGATCATCAAATTGCCTCTCATGGACACGCTCTAATAATGAAGAACGAGCGACCGTGCAGTCTAACACTCTGCTAGGCTCAGAAATGTCTAATCTCACGAACCGGTTGGCTAAGGCCTGGACATCTAGAGCTAATGGTCTCCGATTGACCGGAATATATGCAAGACTACCCATGCTGGCATACTTTCTACTCAATGCATCGGCCACCACATTGGCCTTACCTGGGTGATATAATATAGTAACATCATAGTCTTTTAGGAACTCTAACCATCTCCGCTGTCGTAGATTCAACTCCTTCTGTTTGAACAAGTACTGTAGGCTTTTGTGATCAGTGTACACCTCACATGTCACACCATATAGATAATGCCTCCAGATCTTTAAGGCATGAACCACTGCTGCTAACTCAAGATCATGAACTGGATAATTCTTCTCATGTATCTTTAACCGCCTCGAAGCATAAGCGATAACCTTACCATCCTGCATCAATACCGCTCCAAGCCCTGTACGAGATGCGTCACAATAAACTGTATAAGGCCCTGTACCTGTAGGTAGTATCAACACCGGTGCGGTGGTCAAGGCTGTCTTGAGCTTCTGAAAGCTCGCCTCACACTCCTCTGACCACTGAAACTGGACACCCTTCTGGGTCAACCCGGTCATCGGGGCTGCAATAGAAGAAAACCCCTCTACAAAACGACGGTAGTAACCTGCTAATCCCAAGAAACTCCGGATCTCTGTCACTGAAGCTGGCCGAGGCCAATTTTGGACTGCCTCAATCTTCTTTGGGTCTACCTGAATACCTTCCACCGATACAATGTGACCCAGAAATGCTACCGAACTCAGCCAGAACTCACATTTAGAAAATTTGGCATATAGCTGGTTATCTTTCAGAGTCTGAAGAACCACTCTGAGGTGCTGCTCGTGCTCTTCCTGGCTGCGGGAGTACACCAGGATGTCATCTATGAAGACTATCACGAACAGATCTAAGTAAGGCCTGAATACCCGATTCATCAACTCCATGAATGCTGTCGGGGCATTGGTCAACCCGAAGGACATGACCAAGAACTCATAATGCCCATATCTAGAGCGAAAGGCTGTCTTAGGAATGTCGGCCGCCCTGATCTTCAGCTGATGGTAGCCCTGACCTCAAGTCTATCTTAGAGAATACCCTCGCTCCCTGGAGCTGGTCAAACAAATCATCAATCCTCGGCGGTGGATATTTATTTTTGATAGTCACCTTGTTTAACTGCCGGTAATCAATACACATCCGCATCGAGCCATCCTTCTTCTTTACAAATAATACAGGTGCTCCCCAGGGGGAAACACTGGGCCTGATAAAGCCCTTCTCAAGAAGGTCCTGCAACCGATCTTTCAACTCTTTTAACTCCGGCGGGGCCATACGATAGGGTGGAATAGAGATGGGCTGAGTGCCCGGTGCCAGATCAATACAGAAATCAATATCCCTGTCGGGTGGCATGCCCAGTAGGTCTGAAGGAAAAACCTCCGGAAACTCCCGTGCCATATGGACTGACTCAATGGAAGGAACCTCTGTGCTGGAATCACGAACATAAGCCAGATAAGCTAGACACCCCTTCTCGACCATACGTCGAGCCTTAACATAGGAAATAACAGTGCGAACGGAGTGGCTTGAGGTACCTTTCCACTCTAGTCGGGGTGATTCCTGGCAAGGCTAAGGTCACCGTCTTAGCATGACAATCAAGAATAGCATGGTATGGGGACAACCAGTCCATCCCCAATATGACATCAAAATCTACCATATCCAAGAGCAACAGATCAACACGGGTCTCAAGACCCCCAAATATAACTACGCACGAACGATGCACCCGATCGACTACAATAGAGTCACCTACTGGTGTAGCCACATAAATTGGAATATCCAGAGCATAGCTGGGCACAGCCAAATACGGTGCGAAGTAGGAAGACACATAGGAATATGTAGATCCAGGGTCAAATAATACTGAAGCACCTCTGCCACACACAAGAATAGTACCTGTAATCACAGCATCTGATGCCTCTGCCTCTGGCCTGGCTGGTAAAGCATAGAATCGGGGATCTGCACCTCCCCTCTGAGCTGCGTCTCTAGGACGACCATCAACTGGCTGACCTCTACCTCTGGCTGGACGGTCTCCACCTCTACGGTCTCGACCTCTACCTCTATAATCTCTACCCCCGCCTGCGGCTGGCTGGGCAGGCTGAGGGTCAGCTGGGGCCTGAATCATAGGACGAGGACCTCACTGCTTAGAGTTGCCCGCTGCTAGAGGGCAATACCTGATAAAATGACCTGGGACACCACAACTATAGCAACTCTTAGACTGATAGGGCTGTTGGCCCTGATGACCTGAATGGCCTCCACGAACACTCTGAAGAGGCTGAGCATTAATAGGAGACTGGTCTGAATAATGCCCCCGAGAACCACGATCACCTGATCCACCCTGTGAAGCCCGAAGGGCGGAATGAAAAGGCCTGGAGGACTGGCCTCTATCAAAGGATTCTCTGCTACCAGAGGAAGAACCACCAAACCTGCCTGAATGACGAGGCCTCTTATCCGAAGAATAACCGCCTCCCCTAGCAAGAGCCATCTCAACTCTGCGTGCTGCATTGGCTGCCTCCTGAAATGATATGTCACTCCCCACGCCCATAGCCATCTGGAGTCTAATCGGCTGATTAAGCCCATCTATAAATCTACGGACCCTCTCCCGCTCCGTGGGAAGTATCACCACTGCATGACGAGCCAAGTCGATAAATCTCGTCTCATACTGTGTAACTGTCATAGTGCCCTGATGGAGGTGCTGAAACTGCCTCCGAAGTACATCCCTCTGAGTAGCAGGGAGAAACTTCTCCATAAATAGTTCCGCAAACCGGTCCCATGATAAAGCTGGGGACCCTGCTGGTCGAGTCAGGCAATAATCTCTCCACCAAGTCTTGGCGGATCCTGCAAGTCTGAAGGTACAGAAGTCAACTCCGTTTGTTTCCACGATCCCCATAGTCTTGAGAATCTCATGGCAACTGAATAAGAAATCTTGAGGATCCTCTGATGTGGCAGCGCTGAAAGTAGTGGTAAACAGTTTGGAGAACCGATCAAGTCTCCATAAAGAATCAGAAGTCATGGATGCTCCATCTCCGGCATGAGCCGTGGTACCCGACTGAGTGGCCACAGCTGGCTGAACCACCGGTGCCTGAGGCTGAGGAGCTACCGGCTCCGGAATACGAGCAATAGGAGTCTGGGCCCCTCCTCCAGCCTGAGAAGTAGCTGGGGCAACTGATAATAAACCCGCTCTGGCAATGCTGTCCATGAATCCCGCTATTCTGACCAAAGCATCCCGGAGATCCGGGGTAAATAAAGCCTCTCCTGGGACCTGAGCTGGGCCCACTGGAGCTGTTGGAACCGGAACCTCCTCGTCAATCTCAATATGAGGCTCCACCTCTGGAGTAGCTGCCTGGGGCTGAGCTCTACCCCTACCACGGCCTCTGATACGGCCTTGGCCCCTGCCCCTCACGGGAGCTGCCTGGGGCTCGGGCTACTGGTCAGCGGACGAAGAAGCGCGTGTCCTTACCATCTACGAAAGGACAGAATAGAAATTCAATCAGTAATTGAGGAAAAAGTCGCACGACAAGAAAGAACAAATGAGAGACTCTTTCCTAACTCAATAGACTCTGGAGGACAAGTACAGACGTCTCCGTACCTACCTCTCAAAGTCTACTAAGCTTGTTCGTGAGTGGTGAGACCTATGTAACCTAGAGCTCTGATACCAACTTGTCACGACCCGGATTTTTCCCCCAATATCGGGATCGTGAAGGCGCCTACTCGTGGTAGCTAGGCAAGCCACTGTATTCATACTATCCTGTTTTTAACACAATTTAATTAAATAAATGCGGAATACTTTATAAAAATAGAAATAATTAACTTCAAGATGAAAATCATACTGAAATCCTCTACCCAAGACGTGGAGTCACCAACTCACGAACTACTATGGAATACTACACATAAAAGTCCGAAGGAAATATAACATAATTCTGTTTGTCTCGGAACAAAGAGACTACAGCTAATAACATAAATAAAGAGAGAGACGCCGGGCCTGCGGACGTCTGCACGCTACCTCGGTCTCAATATGATCAACTCCCACGAAATCGATTTACTGCTGCTGCTGCTCCTGATCGTAACCTGGACCTGTGCAAAAATGCACGAAGTGTAATATCAGCACAACCGACCCCATGTGCTGGTAAGTGCCTGGCCTATCCCGGCGAAGTAGTGACAAGCCTAGGACCAGACACCCACATAAACCTGTGCAATTCAATATATATATGTGTATACCACAAAACGACAAGAAATAACCAAGTATTAACACAATAAAGAATATCTCAAAGAATTAAACAATTAACCACAGTTAATAAATTCACAAGGAAAAACAAAGTATAATGTAAACACAAGTAGTATCAATTCAAGAAATAGCAAGCAGTTGTACGGCATCACCCTTCGTGCTTTTACTCTCATCCTCACCAAATAAACAAATAAAGTACGCGGCATCACCCTTCGTGCTTTTACTCTCATCCTCACACCCATAGTACGGCATGATCCTTCGTACATGGTTCAATAACAGGGCACGACATGATCCTTCGTGCATAATCAATAAATAAACATGGCACGGCATTAACCTTCGTGCATAAATAAATAAACATGACACGGCATCACCCTTCGTGCATTATCACTCTTCCTCACCCAAATAACAATCACAGTTAAGGGTCAAAGAAAGAAACAGTAATTCATAAACCGTCCCATCAAGGGCAATCAATAATTATATTCCCAACAAGTCCCAACAAGGGAGAACAATTACAATCATCTGTAATATATCTCAAAATAATCATTTTTCAACGACTCATGGTCATACTAGACGCCAGTGTATGGATGCTCGTCACCACAGCCCATACACCGCACACGATCACATAACACATAGCACATAATCATATTCCCTCAAGCTAGGATAGAACAAACACTTACCTCGAATGCTTATGAACAATTCAATCCGTGGAAATGTCTTTTTCTTTCAACTTGGCTCCAATCCAACCGTATCTATACACAATTGATTTAATATCATCAATTCTACTCAACAAACTAATTCTTAAGACCAAATACAACTTTTACAACATTCTGCCCGGAATAGTGAATTTCAACCCCGGGCCCACATGGTCGGAACTCGGGGTTAGGACCAAAATCCGGTTACCCATCCCCCCACGAGTTCATGTATATAATTTGTTTCAAAATCGGACCTCAATTCGAGGTCCAATTCCCAATTTATGAAAAACCTATTTTCTAACAAAAACAAGAATTTTACCATGAAAATCTTTGATTTCTTATGAAAAACATGTTTAATGATGTTAGGAATTGAAAGAATTAAGTAAAAAGTGACTTACAATCGTTTTGATGAAGAAGAAATCCTTGAAGAATCGCAAATGGGTGTTTTGGTTTTGTAAAATGTGAAGAAATGACTGAAATTCGTGTTTTTCAGGTCTCGGTGTTCGCATTTGCGAACATGGGTTCGCAATTGCGAACCCCGACCAATTTCTGGAGTTTGAAAAATAAGCTAAGGCTGGGGAGTTCGCATTTGCGAACATTTGTTCGCATTTGGGAACTCTGGCAGTCAAAGGGATGTTCGCATTTGCAAACATTTGTTCGCATTTGCGAACTCTGGCAGTCAAAGGGATGTTCGCATTTGCGAACCAATGTTCGCATTTGCGAACACATGCTGTATAAGGCGGTGTTCGCATTTGCGAACAATGGTTCGCATTTGCGAACCAAGGTAGTCACTGGGATGTTCGCATTTGCAAACAATGGTTCGCATTTGCGAACCAAGGCAGAACCGGGGACCTTCGCAAATGCGAACAATTGTTCGCATTTGCGAACAAGGCTAGCTTCGCATTTGCGATCAAGGTTCGCATTTGCGAGCCTTGCCTTACACTGTCCCCTTCGCAATTGCGAGAAATTCTTCGCAATTGCGAAGCCAACAGCTGGGTGAAAAAACCAGCAGTTCAAAATTCAGAATTTCATCCAACGGCCTATCAAATCTTTACCCGAGCCCCCGGGCTCCAAACCAAACATGTACACAACCTCAAAAACACATTATGGACTTGTTCGTGCGATCATATCGTCAATATCACTTCGTTTTAATCAAATCAAGCCTCAAACTCATGATTTTCATACTTTTGATTTTCAAAACTTCTTAACTTGGAACTCAAGGTCCAAAACATCTCAAACGACATCCAAATGTCACCAAACTTTACAGAAATCACATATATAATATTTAAGACTTGTACCGGGCGTCGGAACCAAAATACGAGCCCGATACCAAGGTCAATTAATTTATTTCCTTTAATAATTACATCAAAAACAATTTCACATAAAAATTCATAACTTGGGCTCTAGGCCTCGGAATTCGACTCCGGACGCATGTCCAAGTCCCATATTTTTCTACGGACCTCTCGGGACCATCCAATCTCGGGTCCGGATCCGTTTACCAAAAATGTTGATCGAAGTCAACCATATCAATATTAATATCATTTTTATCCAAATTTTTCATAGAATTCATATTTTCTATCACAAAATCTTTCCGGCTACATGCTCGGATCGTGCACGTAAATCGAGGCAACATAGAATGAGGTTTTCAAGGCCTCAGAAGCTCGAAATGATTAATTAAATAAGTGATGACCCTTTGGGTCATCACAGATATATACTGCAAGACTCAGTGGTAATAAACAGGGGTAAGACAGCATAGATAAGAAATCCACAATAAAACACTATGTGAAGCTGTAGTCAATACCTTGTAACAGTTCAATATCAACAGTAATGTACCAACAAGTATTAACAACACAGTATAACAGCTAGCAGATGTAGCTAAATGCAATGCAATGCATGAAATAACCGCTACGGCGCGTAGCCCGATCCAATTTGGGTACCCGTGCTCACTGTGGGGGTTCAGACTCCGGAGGGGCTCCTACAGCCTAAGCACAATATCATGAATATACGCTGCGGTGCGCAACCCGATCCACTTCCAGTTAGCTAATATGCAGATGCAGCCTCGCAGGCTCAAAAGTAGTTCTGAAAACTCTTTTATCATTTTTTAGTTGAAAACAGTATGTCAAGT
Organism: Nicotiana noctiflora; assembly: GCA_032618575.1. NCBI lineage: Eukaryota > Viridiplantae > Streptophyta > Magnoliopsida > Solanales > Solanaceae > Nicotiana > Nicotiana noctiflora. The sequence continues at coordinate 576,775 of JASVEL010000955.1, forward strand.
TCCAGAGATTGGAAAATCATGATAACAGTAATAGCTACGGACTAGAAGTAAAACTAGCATGTCAATGTCACAGAACAATGATAATGATCCTCGCAGGATCCCAATAACTGGCTCACAGCCCATAAATGTGCTCAACCATCCGAGAAGGAGGTCTAACGGCTCAAGAGTACCCAATATCACAATGTAATACGCAACCATCCAAGAAGTAGGTTCAACGACTCAAGAATAGCCAATATCATAATACAATATCAACAGGTCGGACTAAGCCATAGTCCCCAAATCACAATCGACCATGCACTCACAAGAGAGTGCATGTCTCGCCGCTATACAGCATCACAAAGTGGTATACCGGGGTTTCGAACCAGCTGGTCATCACCCACATCTATCACTCACCTCAATACGGCTCGACGACTAGTCCGCAAATCCCTTGCCACAATAATCAAGCTCCGTACGCGTAGAATCTGACCAAATATAGTAGAAACACATCAAATTAGGCCAATGGGATGATACCCAATCAAAACAACTCAATTTACACCAAAAACTACAAAGTTGTCAAAACCCGACTTTCGGTACGCTTCTCGAAAAACTACGAAAGTCACATATTCGGAACCCTCGTCTCAACACGAGTCTAAGCATATAAAATTTACCAAAATCAGACTCCATTTGCCCACTCAAATCCTTATTTTTCTAAAGTTCAAGCCTAGGGCTAAAACCCCCATAAAATACCCCAAATTCCTCCATTTTCATGAGATAATTGCATAATATTATCAATACTAATCATAATTTGAGTCCATAGTTGATTACCTGAAGAATTCCCTTGAATTTCTCTTCAAAATCGCCCAAATTGCCTCTAAAGTCGAGACCCCAAATGTTGAAATGTTAATGAAATTTTCTAACTTCTGATACAATTAACCCTCTGCGATTTCCGCTTCTGCGAACAATTTCCGCCTCTGCGGAACCGCTTCTGCGACCAATTGGTCGCTTCTGTGAACCCATGCCTAACTGGCCATTTTCGCCCCTGCGAGCCATGGTCCGCTTCTGCACGTCCGCTCCTGCGAAATTTCCTTTGCTCCTGCGGAACTTTCCGCTTCCGCGCCTCAGAGTCCACTTCTGCGGACTCGCTTAAGCGGCCACAATTCCGCTTCTGCGGATCCTTCACCCATCGACCCAATTCCGCTTCTGCGACCAGATTCCGCACCCGCGACTCCGCTTCTGCGGACAAAGGTCCACTTCAGCGAAGACCAGCGCTTCTGCGGACTCGCTCCTGCGCTCCCATTTCCGCAGGAGCGAAAACAACAGAACTAGGAAAAAAAAACCTGCAATATTCCATGTTTTCTCCCGTTTAACCATCCGAAAACACCCCGAGGCCCCCGGGACCTCATCCAATCACACCAACACATCCTAATACCTTATTCGAACTTGTTCCAATCCTCAAAACACGTCTAATAACACCAAACCCCACGATTCACATCGGATTCAAGCCTAAATTCCTTTAAACTTTCAGAATTACACATTCGATAAAACCCGACCAAACGACGTCCGAATAACCTGAAAATTCACAGACATATCCAAAATCACAAGATGAAGGTACATAAATTGTCGGAATTCCATTCCGACCCCCGGATCAAAATCTTACCTACCATTCGGATTTCGCCAAAATTCAACCTTAGCCAATTCAAGCCTATTTCTACGCCGGACCTCCAAATTCTATTCCGATCGCTCCCCTCAGTCACGAATCCCCTCCCGGAACTAACCGAAACATCAGAATCCGATTCCGAGCAATCTAATTAAATAGTCAACTCCAGGTTGACTTTCCATATTCAAGCTTCCTTCAAAAAGGCTATTTGCCTCATTTTCAATCCAAATCACTCCTAACTCCCCCGATAGACTCTAACACCGATATAAAAATATAAAACACATAAATGCCCGGTAACGGGGTGGTAATTCCCATGACGATAGACCGGTTCGTCACATTTTTTCCCTCTTAAGCAAACGCTCGTCCTCGAGCGGGTCAAGAAACATACCTGAAGACTCAAATAAGTGAGGATATCTGCTTCGCATCTCCCGCTCGATCTCCTAAGTGGCCTCCTCAACGGGTCCACCTCTCCACTGAACCTTAACTGATGCAATGTCCTTGGACCTCAATCTTCTCACCTGACGACCCAAAATAGCTATAGGCTCCACATCATAGGTCAAATTATCATCAAGATGAATAGTGCTAAAGTATAACACATGCGATGGGTCGCCAACATACTTCCGGAGCATGGACACATGAAATACTGGATGAACTCCTGATAAACTGGGTGGCAAAGCAAGCATATACGCCACCACTCCAATCCTCCTGAGGATCTCAAAAGGGCCAATAAATCTTGGACAGAGCTTCCCTTTCTTCCCAATCTCATGATGCCCTTCATCGGCGAAACTTTCAGTAAGACTTTCTCACCCATAGAATAAGACACATCTCGAACCTTCCGGTCCGCATAACTCTTCTGGCGCGATTGAGCTGTACGAAGTCTCTCCTGAATAACCTTCACTCTATCCAAATCATCCTGGACTAACTCTGTCCCCAACAACCTTGCCTCACCGAGCTCAAACCAACCAACTAGAGATCTACACCGTCTCTCATATAAAGCCTCATACGGCGCCATCTGAATACTAGATTGGTAGCTGTTATTATAGGAAAACTCTGCGAGAGGCAAGTAATCAACCCACGAACCACCAAAGTCAATAACACAAGCTCTCAACATATCCTCCAATATCTGAATAGTACGCTCGGACTGTGCGTCCGTTTGAGGATGAAACGTAGTACTCAACTCAACCTGGGAGCCCAACTCCTGCTGAAATGTCCTCCAGAACTGTGAAGTAAACTGAGTACCTCTTTCTGATATAATAGAAACTGGGACTCCATGCAATCTAACGATCTCCCGAATGAATATCGCAGCTAACCGCTCCGAGGAGTACGTAGTACACACAAGAATGAAGTGAGCCGACTTGGTCAGCCTATCCACAATCACCCAAATAGAATCAAACTTCCTCGCTGTCCGAGGGAGTCCAGTAACAAAGACCATGGTGATCCTTTCCCACTTCAACTTAGGAATATCAATGCGCTGAAATGCGCCATCGGGCCTCTGATGCTCGTACTTAACCTACTGACAGTTGAGGCACTGTGCTACATGTCTGACAATGTCCATCTTCATCTTTCTCCATCAATAATGTTGTTTCAAGTCTTGATACATCTTCGCGGCTCCTAGATGGATAGAATACCACGAACTATGGGCCTCCTCCAGAATCAACTCACGAAGGCCATCAATATTAGGCACGCATATCCGGCCCTGCATCCTCAATACCCCGTCACTACCAATGGTGACATCTCTAGCATCATCATGCTGAACTATGTCCCTAAGGACTACCAAGTGTGGATCATCATATTGGCGCTCACGAATATGATCATAGAGAGAAGACCGAGATACAACACACGCCAACACCCTGCTGGGCTCTGAAATGTCTAACCTCACTAGCCGATTGGCTAGCACCTGAACATCTTAAGTAAGTGATCTCTCCTCAGCTGGAATATATGCCAAGCTCCCCATACTGACCGCCTTGCGGCTCAAAGCATCGGCCACCACATTGGCCTTCCCCGGATGATATAGAATAGTAATGTCATAATCCTTAAGCAACTCAAGCCATCTCCGCTGTCTCAAATTAAGATCTTTCTGTTTGAATAAGTGCTGGAGACTATGATGGTCGGTATACACCTCTCAGGACACGTCATACAAATAGTGCCTCCAAATCTTCAAGGCATGAACTATGGCAGCTAGCTCCAAATCATGAACAAGATAGTTCTTCTCATGTGGCTTCAACTGCCGAGAAGCATAAGCAATCAACTCTACCCTCCTGCATCAACACACAACCTATCCCCACTCTCGAGGCATCACAATATATGGTATATGAACCCGAAGTAGATGGCAAGACTAACACTGGAGTTGTGGTCAAAGCTGTCTTGAGCTTCTAAAAGCTCTCCTCGCACTCATCCGACCACACGAATGGTGCATCCTTCTGAGTCAACTTAGTCAAAGTAGAAGAAATGGATGAAAATCCCTGAACAAACCGGCGATAATATCCCGCAAAGACAAGAAAGCTCCTAATCTCTATAGCCGAGGATAGTCTAGGCCAACTCTGCACCGCCTCTATCTTCTTCGGATCAACCTGAATACCATCACGAGACACCGCATAACCCAGAAATGCTACTGACTCGAGCCAAAACTCGCACTTGGAGAATTTAGCATACAGCTTCTCCTCCCTCAATCTCTGCAACACAATACTTAAATGTTGAGCATGCTCCTTTTGACTACGGGAGTATACTAGAATGTCATCAATGAATACAATCACAAATGAATCCAAATAGGGCCTGAACACACTGTTCATCAGATGCATAAATGCTGCTGGGGCGTTGGTCAGCCCAAAAGACATCACAAGGAACTCATAGTGGCCATATCTGGTCCTGAATGCAGTCTTCATAATATCAGAGTCCCTGATCTTCAGCTGATGATAGCATGAACGAAGATCAATCTTAGAAAACACTCTCGCACCCTGCAACTGATCAAACAAATCATCAATGCACGGTAGAGGGTACTTGTTCTTCACTGTTACCTTGTTCAATTGCCTATAATCAATACACATTCGCATGGAACCATCTTTCTTCTTAACAAATAACACTGGTGCACCCCACGGGGACACACTAGGGCGCATGAATCCCTTATTTAGAAGCTCCTGAAGCTGCTCTTCCAATTCCGTCAACTCAGCTGGTGCCATCCGATAAGGAGGAATGGAAATGGGTTGAGTGCCCGGCACCAAATCAATGCCAAAATCAATATCCCTGTCCGGCGGCATGCCCGGTAGGTGTGAGGGGAATACATCTGGAAAGTACCCCACAACAGGTACAAAATCAATGCTAGGAGACTCAGCTCCCACATCTCTCACAAATGCTAAGTACAACAAACACCCCTTTTTAACCATTTCTGAGCCTTTAAAAATGAAATAACATGGCTAGGGATGAAATCAGTCGAACCCCGCCACTCAATCTGAGAAATACCAGGAATAGCCAACGTAACTGTCTTAGAATGACAGTCCAATATAGCATGGTACGGAGACAACCAGTCCATACCCAATATCACATCAAAGTCCACCATCCCTAATAATAACAAATTTGCCTGGGTCTGCAGACCCCCAATAGAAATAACACAGGATCTATAGACATGATCCACAACAATCGTATCACCCACGTAGGTGATACATGAACAGGTAAATCAAGACTACCACGGGTCACACCCAAATGATGTGCAAAATAAGAAGACACGTATGAATATGTGGACCCTGGATCAAATAGAACAGAGGCATCTCTGTGACAGACAGAAATGATACCTGTAATCACTGTATCGGAGGCAACTGCATCACGCCTATCAGGGAGTGCATAGAATCGTGCCTCGCCTCCACCGGATCTCTCCTCGCCTCTGGGGTGACCACGAGAAGACTGACCTCCACCTCTACTAGCCTGAGATGGTGCTGAAGAGAAGGGCCGATCCCTCTGCTGAGCCCTATCCCTACGGAGTCGATGGAACTGCCTCCTCATGTGGCCAAACTCACCACACTCATAACAAGCACCTGGTGCTGGAGAAGGGGACTGCACTCTGGGCTGGGAGAGCACTAAGTGAAGACTGGCCCTGCTGGAATCCCTGTCGACCACGACCAGAAGAACCTCCGCTCTTCTCAGGGTGGCCTGAATGAGAAGGTCTAGATGAGCGACCTCTGCCCTACTGGAAATGCCCTCTAGATGGAGTACCACTAAAGCTACCAGAACCATGAGGCCTCTTGGCCTCCCGCTCCTCCCTCTCTCGGCGACGATCCGCCTCAATGGACCGTGCCATATCCACAACCTGCTCAAATGATGACGATAGAACACTCTCTCTAGTCAAAAGAATGTGGATGGAGTAGTTGAGGCCATCAATGAACCTCTTAATCCTCTCCCTATCAGTAGGAATCATCCATGTGGCATGCCTAGCCAACTGTGTGAATCTAAGCTCGTACTGGGTCACTGACATGTCGCCCTGTACCAACCACTCAAACTGGCGATGAAGCTCCTCACGATGGGACTGAGGTACATACTTCTCTAGGAAGAGAGTAGAAAACTGCTGCTAGGTAAGAGGTGCTGCTCCTGCAGGTCTACGCCTCTCAAACTCCTCCCACCAATCAAATGCGGGACCAGTAAACTAAAAAGTAGTGAATGAAACTCTGCTAGACTCAAGAATACCAGCTGTACGTAGCATCCTCTGGCATTTATCTAAGAAACTCTGGGCATTCTCGCCCTCGGCGCCACTGAAATGGGGTGGCTGGAGTCTACCAAATCTCTTTAGATGACGCTGCTCGTCGTCGGGCATAACCTGAACCATATGCTCTAGAGCTGGTGCAACTGGAGGAATAACTAGTGCAACCACCTGAGCAGGGACTAGCTCTGGCATCCGAAGTCCCTGAACTACCTGCTCAGGTGTGCGAGCTGCAGGGGTCTGCTGACCACCCCTTATCTGAGATGTCGCTGCAGTAGCGGTAGCTGATACTAACAAGCATATAACGGGGAAAACGGGGTGGTAACTCACATGATGATGGGTCGGGTCATCACAATTTTTACCCTATGCAATCGCACAGACATGTATACGATCACATGAAGGAGTGTGATCGCGTAGGTTTGAGACTTAGAAGAGTGTGTTCGCACAAGGTTATATGCAATCGCGTAGAAGAGGAAAAGAGTTCTCTACTATCGCATGGGTTATTCTACGATCGCGTAGAAGGAATTTTGGGAGGCTTGAGATTTGTACTATGATATCGCATCAGTGGTATTGCGATCGCATAGAAGAAAACCTGGGCGGACAGAATAGATTTATGGGTTATTTCAGTCGTGAAACCCACCATTTTTCCACCATTTTACACCGCCTTGAGAGCGTTTTGATCGATTTTGACGAGGATTTCAACGGGAAGTGATTAGAGGTAAGTCTCGCGGTCTAGAAACATCATTTAACTGAAGATTTATCCATTAATTCTCTGAAATTTGGTAGAAATTGTGAAGAACTAGGGCTTTGTTTGGAAAATGAATTTTTGGGATTTGAAAGGCCATTTGAATTCTGTTTTCTATAAACTTTATATGTACAGACTCGTAGAAAGACGAGGAATCCATTGGTATGATTTTTGGAATTTTTTGACAAGTGGGCCCGGGGCTCGGGTTTTACCAACTTCATGAATTATTGTACTTTTCGAGTATTTTTTATTGGGTTATGTTTCTTTGACCCATATTTATGTATTCACTGTGGTTTTGACTAGATTCGACGAACGAGGAGGTCAATACGAAAGGAAAAGGCATTGCGGATTAGTCCACGACCGGTTAGAGGTGAGTAGTTGGTATATACGATGGCCTGAGGGTTTGAAACCTCGACTTATCACAATGTGATGCTATTTAGGACGTGACTCGCACCCCATGGCAGGCGCGGGATTGGTTATGACTGGGGATTATGATTTGGTCCATCCCGATTAAGAATAATGTTATATTGGCGATTGATACGCACCCTATTTTGAATATATCTGGGATTAATGCCATGTTTCGGGCCTTGTGCCGACCTATAGTATCCTTAGAGGATAAATATAATTGTGATAGCATGAATTGTAAACTCATTGATCTCATTCCTGAGTTTAATCACTATTTTGAACTGCTAAGTCACTTTTTTCCTGAAAATTTAATAACTAAAGTATTTCCTTATTAATGAATTAGAAATTGGAAATAAATAAATTGAAAATGTTATGTGACTCATATGCATATTGTGGACTGTGTATGGATCGGGCTGCACGCTGCAGAGAATGATATGAATATATTGCGCTTGGGCTGAAGAAGCTCTTTCGGAGTCTGTACACACCCCCAGTGAGCGTCGTCGATGTGAAATGGATCGGGTTACGCGCTATAGCGGTCATGTGCATTGCATCGCATTCATGCATTATTATTTACTTATGCTAACCGTGATTTGCTGTTGTTGTTAGTTCGTGGTAAAGAATCGGACTATTAGATGTAGCTTTACTTTGTGGCATTTCGTGGATTTCTTATCTTCAGACATTTTATATGTTTTTTCACTAATTTAACGAAGAGAGAAAAATCTAATGAACGCCGATAACTAAGCACGTCAATTAGAGATAGTAATCACATAAACACGAAGCTAAAACTCAAAAGATTAAGTTAATTCTGCTACATACATAAAATTTATTCAAGCTTAACAAGGACAATGATCAATATTAACTCAAATAAAGGTTAGAGATGAACCTCCATGTCGATAAACAAAACTGGAAGTTTACGACTCATTCGTCAAACCAATTAGAGCCACGATCTGCGGAAATGCCGAATCTATGAACCGGAATGGAACCACGAACAATGACTGACCAACGACGAACTCGAACGGACCTCACCTCGGACAAAACTTATGGGCAATTTTTGAACGTTTTCAGTTGGGTTTCAGCGTGTGTATGTGTGTGTTTTCCGGTCAGTTATGGAGATAAGGGAGGGTCGTTCATGGCTAGATGTTGCAGGTGGTCGTTTAGACGTGAGAAGACGACTGTTGGTGATTGACGACGAGGAAAGGCATGGTGGCAAGAAGGTGAGGCTGGTTGTTTCGTTTGTTTCTGGTTGAACGATGGGGAAGGCTGGTGACTGGGTGGAGCTGGCAGGCGACGGAGGATATGGGTTTGGGGTCTTAGGATTTTTTGGTTCTTCCTCTGGAGAAGATAATGTCCAGTAGTATATCTTCCTCCTCCAATCTATTTTCGTTCCATTCTTTTTAAGTAGAAGAAGATCAACGGTGTCATCCCCCTAACTATCTCCGTATTCTCGTGTATATGTATATGTGTATATATTCCGTGAGTTTTTTTTTTAAATGAGAGAGGGTCTCACATGGGTTATGGGTAAAGAGATGGGTCTCACATGAGTTATGGGTAAAGAGTGATGGGTCTCACATAGGTTATGGGTGTGTTCTATCTGTGTTCCTCATATGTGTCCTCCACGTGTGGTGGACTCGAATTATTATGGGCTAGATCCGAAAATTAGGCCTAAAATGGGTAGTTTGAATCCAAATATTATTCTTAATTTGCCCGGAACAGAGAATAAGAACACGATGTTATTTAATTAACCCTACATAAGCAAAATAATTATTAAAATAAGACTAACAATTAAAAAAAAATTTGTAATTTTCATTTTTTATAAAGATAAAATATAAAGTACTAACTTTTTTTTTTGTATTTTTAAAAGATTAAAATGGCTACAAAATATTAATAAAACTATTTTTTTGTAATTTTTGAAATTACATAAAGATAAAAATATAAAGTATTATTTTTATATTTTTTTCAAGTTTAAAATGACTACAAAACATTAATAAAATTATTTTTAAAAATTTTTAAAATAAAGATAAAATATAAGGTACTATTTTTTGTATTTTTCAACTTTTTGATAAATACATAAACTAAAATTTATATATCTTTTTTTTGTAATTTTTTATTTTAAGGTAAAAATAAAGTAAAAGAGAAAAAATTAGCTCAGATAGCTATATTAGGCCTAAACTAAATATTTTTCGCAATACTGTGAAAATTCTTGGAGAGGGTAAAAAATTCACACGTCTACACTATATTAAACTGAAATTATCATAAAAATGCCTCTTTTAGAAATAATAAACAATTTTCATAAAAATGCTCGTTCATATTAAGTCATCTTTTCTTCAAGTGATAATTTCGGCAATTCGAATTACATGACATTAGCATAAATCACTCGTAGGACGATTAGCTTATCTCGTGTTGTTCAAGTCATGCTTCTTAATTAGTAGTGAAATGGGTAAAATCGAAAGGACCTTAAGTTTGAATGTGAATAATCAATATGAGTAAGTGAACGCGGGTTTTCTTTTCTAATAAGGTTGTCGACGAATTAATCAATTAGGGCCTTTTTTCTTTATTCTATTTCCTTTTAGAGACAAAAATTCAATAGGAAATCATAGCTCATTTTAGGTTTGTCTTGAATACAAAATTGAGACGAGTCTCCTCAAATAAAACTCACAAATTACGGGGCCCTCAATAATTGCTATATAAAAAATACTTAGAATTCGGGCGGACCGTTTAGTGAATTTCACAGTCTTCCCTAAAGATAATAAATGCGTAGTTGCTTTAGGCACGTATTACCTTCCTAAATATGGGTGCACATTTATGTGACCCAAATTTAAATCTCAACGAAGTCAAAATGTGTCAAAAAACCATGGGTGCACTGGTGCGACGTGGTTCGAGACACATTTTCACGATGTTGCAATTCTTATTAAAAATAAAAAAATAAATAAAAGTTGTTTACTAGTAAAAGGCATATAGGTTAGAACATGTTTTGAAATCAGATAAAAGCAAACACAATAGTTGAGCGACCGTGCCAGAACCACGGAATCCGGGAATGCCTAACACCTTCTTCCGGGTTAACAGAATTCCTTACTCGGATTTCTGGTTTGCGGACTGTTAACAGAGTCATGATTTCCTCGATTCGGGATTCAACCGGTGACTTGGGACACCATTAATCTCCCAAGTGGCGACTCTGATTCTCAATTGATAAATCTTGTTTCGATTGTCGTTTAATTGGAAAAATTCTTTTACACCCTTCACGAGGTGTGGTAGCGTAAAAAAGAGGTGTGACTGATATCACTGAAATGCACTTCAACCCAAACTTACGAAATTTCTTTCGAATGCTACTTTCTACAATAGGCGGGAAAATGCTCCCGAGTCATCCAAAACCCGATCCGGGCATATGCCCAAGTCCAAAACCATCATACAAACCTGCTCGAACCTTTAGATCCCAATTCTCAGGCAGTTTACTTAAAAATCTAATGTTAGTTAATTCATTCAACTTTAAGCTTCCGAAATGAGAATTCTCTTTCCAAATCAACTCTGAACTTCCCAAAATTTGATTCCGACCGTGCGTACAAGTCATAATACCTGAAATGAAGCTGTTCATTGTCTCTAAATGCTGAACGATGCGCTACATCTCAAAATGACCTATCGGGTCGTTACATTCTCTCCCACTTAAACATACGGTCATCCTCGAACGTGCTGAGAACTACACTGATGTAGTCTGAAATCACTGTTTAACTTCTCATGCACCTTCCCGTGCTACCACAACTCAGTTGAGCACATCAACTCGATCAATTATGAAGATATTCTCTTTTATTCAAGCAACTAAACCTTAGAGTCCAATTCCAACATCCAGAATTCTATGCCCGTCCTGTTTCCGACATAAGATCGCCATATCGATCAGTAGATGATGTACCTAAACATGATTGCATAACTTTGTTGAATTCACATCTACCATCACTTTACTCTCCGGACCACAATAACATTTTTTGATCAACTTAGTCAAAATTCCACGAATCTGATGCTCCCATTGCACCCCATGACATACACATGTCGTACTCTAACTCTTACACTGCCGCCATAACGGAAGAGAGGTGCAGAAATTCATAATGAACTGTCGATTCAACCAACCATTGAGTCTATGCTTCTGACAAGAAACATTACCCCATCCTGAACCACATACTGATCTTTGCTCCTTAATATATTTCACGTAATTAGATTGCACTAATCCTAAATCCAAAAAATCTTGTCTCACCCAGTACGAACTTGTAACGACCCGACCGGTCATTTTAGAAAATTATGCCCTGATCCCCAATTTAACTGTTCCCCTAAGTTCGTTTCTTCTATTGTGGTTTGTCGGGAAGGTCGGTTCTAGAATTCGGAGTGGTTCGGAACACTTAGTCCCTAAATAGAAGCCTTATAGTTGAAAAATGGCCCATAGCCGGAACAGTGTTAAGACGACCTCAGAACGGAAATCTGATGGTTCCATTAGCTTCGTTAGGTGATTTCGAGGTTGGTAGCGCATTCAGAATGTATTTTGGAGGTCCGTAGCTCAATTAGGCTTGAAATGCCGAAGTTTAAAATTTTGGCGAATCCGAACGATAGGTGAGATTTTGATCCGGGGTCAGAATAGAATTCCGACAATTTCTATAGCTTTGTTATGTGATTTTGTATATGTCCGCAAATGTTCAGGCCATTCGAATGTCGTATGGTCGGGTTTTAGATCGAATGTGTAATTCGGAAAGTTTTAAGAAATTTAGGCTTGAATTCAATGTGAATTATGGGTTTTGATGTAGTTAGACGTGTTTTGAGCGTTGGAACAAGTTCGAATAGGGTATTAGGATGTGTTGGTGTGTTTGGATGAGGTTACGGGGACCTCGGGGTGATTTCGGATGGTTAAACGGGAAGAAAATATGGAAATTGCAGGTTTAGGAGTTCTGTTTCTGCTGTTTTCGCCCCTGCGAAAATGGAACCGCAGAGGCTAGTCTGCTAAAGTGGAAATGGAAGTGCGGAGGCGGGTTTGTTCGCAGGAGTGGATGTTTGTCCGCTGAGGAGGCATCGCAGGTGTGAGGTTGAGACCGCAGGAGCGGTCAAGAGGCGGAATTTGGGAAATCCGCAGAAGCGGATGTATGATTGCTTATGCGAGTCCGCAGAAGCGGACCCTGGTTCACAGGAGCGAGATTTATCATAGAAGCGGCTGCTCGATCGCATAAGCGGACGCGCAGAAGCGTCCCTGGGATCGCAGAAGCAGAATGGGCCAGCCAGGCCTGGGGTTCGCAGAAGCGACAAAGTGTTGCGGAAGCGGTTCCGCAGAAGCAGAAAATAGTCCGCAGAAGCGAAAATGGCAGAGGGTTTAATTATACCAGAAGTTAGAAATTTCATAAACATTCCAAACATTTGAGGGCTCGGCTTAAGGTGCGAATTGGGCGATTTTGAAGGAGAATTCGAGAGTTGTCTCTTAGCGGTTTTGTACCGGAGTCGAGGTAAGTGGCTTGTCTAACCTCGTGTGGCCGAACTTTCACCCCTAGGATATTATGTAATAGTTTCAATGCCTTGTACGTGAGACGACGGGCGTGCACATGCACTGGTTGTTGTAACACACACTTTACTTGAATGATCCGATTAGTGATATTCCTGGTCTTAGATGATAAAAGTGTTACTTTTACCCACTATTAATTGGAAAAGCATGATTAGCTAGGATTCAACATGTCTAATTGCCTAGTTGGCTTACTTGAATTTCTTGATAAATTGTTGGCACTAGTTTTGGTGGAATTGTAGTTAAACATATTATATTTTATCTGTGTGTTTTCTTTATTTGATGTGTTAGTGGACTGCGGGTTCAATTCCCGAAGATCTCAGGGCTGTGGGTTCGATTCCCAGAGACCCGGAGTGATATCGTTTGTGGACTGCGGGTTCGATTCCCGGAGATCCCGAGTTATTGAGATATGGACTGCGGGTTCGATTCCCGGAGATCCCGAGTTATTGAGATATGGACTGCGGGTTCGATTCCCGGAGATCCTGAGCTATTGAGATATTATTGAGACATGGGCTGCGATTCCCGGATATCCTAAGTTATTGAGATATGGACTGCAGGTTCGATTCCCGAGCTATTGATATATTATTGAGATGTGGACTGCGGGTTCGATTCCCGGAGATCCCGAGATTTATTGAGACATAGGCTGCGGGTTCGATTCCCGGAGACTTAGGGGTACTGTTGATGGTACTGTGGGTTTAATTCCCACAGGTCCTGGACTTGTTAATTGAGTTTGTTACTTGTTGTTAGCTTAATTGTAGATGGTTGCAGTAATCATTTTATTGTTGTTATTTCGGAATTTTTATCATTTAAACTGCATATTATTGTTATTATCATTTTGTAATTGTTTTCTCTCAGTAGGGCCCTGACCTTCCTCGTCACTACTCCATCGAGGTTAGGCTTGGCACTTACTGAGTACCGCCGTGGTGTACTCATGCTACTCTTCTGCACACTTTTGTTGTGCAGATCCAGGTACATCAGGACAGGCTCATATTAGGTGATTCAGCAGCACTTTGGGAGACCTCGAGGTATGATCCGCTACGTCCGCGGATTCGGAGGCCCTCTTTCTATTCTCATAGTATTAGTAGATGTTTTCCTTCATTTCGTTGTTAGATACTCTTTACACATAGAGCCACGATTGTATACTCTCTTTTAGTCCGTGTTGCCCGTGGGATTCCGGGTCTTGGAGGTGTTTTATACAGTGTGTTTGATGGGTGTATGTGCCAAGCGGCACGGATTGCATTTACTTTTTTTATTATTATTCCGCTATTTCTTATTTATTGTTCATAAACTGGTATATTCCGCAACGTTTTAGGCTTACCTAGTCATGGGGAGTGGGTGCCGTCATGACATGTTCACGATTGGTGAACTAGGGTCGCGACAAGTTGGTATCAGAGCTCTAGGTTTATAGGAGTCACGGGACATAGACCGGTTACTTAGAGTCTCGCTGATCGATACGGAGATGTCTGTATTTATCTACGAGGGGCTATGTAACTGTTTAGGAAACTCTTCATTTCTTTTGGATTCCTTGTCGTGTGACATTTTTGGCACCAATTCTAAACTATTGCTTTCTATTCTCTCACAGATGGTGAGGACACGTGCTATTCACGACGATCAGGTACTCGTGCCCCCTGTTGCCGTCGTCAAAGGCCGGGGCCGAGTTAGAGGACGAGGACGTGCCCGAGGTGCAGCCACAGCACCCACGCACGCTGCTGCTGAGGTGCCACTGGTGGGTCAGGTTGGAGCGCAGGCACCTGGTACACCGACTACGGCTGCTACTACTCCAGCACTATAGGAGTCCCTGGTCTAGTTCATGTGTATGTATACCACTTTGGCTCAGGAAGGGTTGCTTCCTCTCACTGCAGCTACATCCCAGCCTAGGGGAGGGGCCCAGAATCCCGCAGTCGTTACACCTGAACAGCGAGTGCCAGTGGGACAGGTTCCAGAGATTATGGTTATGCATCTTGCCGCCCCAGCACAGCCCGGAGGTGAGCCAGCTGCCTCTGAGGACGAGCAGCATAGATTGGAGAGGTTCAAGAAATATGACCCTCCAGTGTTCAGTGGTTTGGCTTCAGATTATGCATTGGGTTTTCTGGAGGAGTGTCATCGTATTCTTCGTACTATGGGGATTGTAGAGACCAGCGGGGTTTCCTTCACTGCTTTTCAATTTTATGGGGCCGCTTATGATTGGTGGCGCACGTATGAGTTGGATAGTCCGAAGGAGTCTACTTCATTGACCTGGACGTAGTTTTCAGATCTATTTTTGAGGGAGTTTGTTCCCCAGAGCCTTAGGGATTCTTCGCGCTCGGAGTTTGAGCGATTACGACAGGGCTCCATGTCAGTATCGGAGTATGCTATCAGTTTTACCCGTCTAGCCAGGCATGCACCGGCTTTGGTAGCCATGGTCCGGGAGAGGGTGCGGATTTATTGAGGGCCTGATTCTGCCGATCCGGTCCAGCATGGCTAGAGAGTTGGAGACAGATATATCTTATCAGTAGGCAATGAGCATTGCCAGGAGGATCGAGAGTATGCTCCCTAGAGAGCGGGGAGAGAGAGAGAGGCCAAGAGGTCTCGTGAGTCGGGCCATCTCTCTGGTGCCCGCACTTCAGTAGCCGGTCGTTTTGGCATGGGTTATTCCGGTCGACCAGTTCACTCAGCATTGCCAGTAGTACTCCAGGTCTTCCAACACCCCAGGAGCCTTATTATGCTCCCCTAGTTTCTAGTGCACCTCCTGCGCAGGGTACTTCCATGGGTCAGACTAGTGGGGGTGAGGCCGGTCAGTCACAGCCACCGCGTCCTCCCATAGCTTGCTTTGAGTGCGGGGATACTCACCATCTGGTTAGGGAGTGCCCCAGGCGTAGGAGAGGAGCACCTCCTCAGTCTTCGCAGCATCAGCGTGGTTCTCAGGGCCAGCAGGCCATCATTCCAGCTCCAGCTACCACTCCACCTGCCCTGCCAGCCAGGGGCGGGGATCATGGTGCCAGGGGCCGCCCTCGAGAGAGGGGACATGCCAGATTCTATGCTATTCCTGATTGCGCCGCAGCTGTTGCATCTGATTCTGTTATCACAGGTATTATTCGGGTTAGTCACAGGTAGGCATCGGTTCTATTCGATCCTGGTTCCACTTTTTCATATGTGTCTTCTTACTTTGCTTCTCATCTGGGCATGCCTCGGGATTCTTTGAGTGCCCCCATTTATGTTTCCACTCCGGTGGGTGATTCTTTGGCAGTGGACCGTATGTATCGGTCATGTTTAGTTACTATTTGTGGTTTTGGGACCAGAGTGGATCTATTGTTGCTCGGGATGGTCGATTTTGATATTATTTTGGGCATGGACTGGTTGTCATCCCATTATGCTATTCTTGATTGTCACGCTAAGACTGTGACACTGGCTATGCTAGGCATTCCACGTATTGAGTGGAGTGGTACTCTAGATCACACCCCTAGCCATGTTATTTCCTTTCTTAGAGCTCAGCGTATGGTTGAGAAGGGGTGTGCTGCTTATTTAGCTTATATGCGAGACGTCAGTATTGACACTCCCTCTATTGATTTTGTTCCTGTGGTACGTGACTTTGCTGATGTATTTCCAGAAGATCTCCCGGGCATGCCACCCGATAGAGATATTGATTTTGGTATTGATTTGTTGCCGGGCACTCAGCCCATTTCTATTCCACCGTACCGCATGGCTCCTCCTAAGTTGAAGGAGTAGAAGGATCAGTTACAGGAGATTTCATTCGACCCAGTGTTTCACCTTGGGGTGCTCTTGTGTTGTTTGTGAAGAAAAAGGACGGTTCTATGCGTATGTGTATTGACTATCGTCAGTTGAACAAGGTTACAGTGAAGAACCGGTATCATTTGCCTCGCATTGATGATTTATTTGACCAGCTACATGGTGCACAGGTGTTTTCTAAGATTGACTTGCGCTCTGGCTATCATCAGCTGAAGATTCGGGAGCCAGATATCCCGAAGACTGCCTTCAGGACTCGGTATGGTCACTATGAGTTCCTCATAATGTCTTTTGGGCTGACTAATGCCCCAGCAGACTTTATGCATTTGATGCACAGTGTGTTCAGGCCATATCTGGACTCGTTCGTGATTGTTTTCATTGATGATATTGTAGTATATTCCCGGAGTCGGGAAGAGCACGAGCAGCATTTGAGGATAGTGCTTCAGATTCTGAGGGAGAAGCAGCTATATGCCAAGTTCTCTAAATGTGAATTCTAGTTGAGTTCAGTGGCTTTTTTGGGCCACGTGGTGTCGAGTGATGGTATTCGAGTAGATCCGAGGAAGGTAGAGGCCGTGCAGAGTTGGACCAGACCCTCCTCCGCTACTGAGATTCGCTGTTTCCTTGGTTTGGCGGGCTATTACCATCATTTCGTAGAGGGGTTCTCTTCGATTGCAGCACCTATGACTAGATTGACCCAAAAGGGTGCCCTTTTTCAGTGGACAGACGAGTGTGAGGCGAGCTTTCAGAAGCTCAAGACAGCTTTGACTTCGGCCCCTATATTGATGTTGCCTACAGGTTCGGGGTCCTATACTGTATATTGTGATGCCTCACGAGTAGGACTCGGTGCGGTATTGATGCAGGACGGTAGGGTGATTGCCTACGCGTCGAGACAGCTGAAGGTACATGAGAAGAATTACCCTGTTCATGATTTGGAGCTAGCTGCCATTGTTCACGCCTTGAAGATTTGGCGTCATTATTTATATGGGGTTCCTTGTGAGATCTACACTGATCACCGGAGCTTGCAGCACTTGCTTAAGCAGAAGGACCTGAATATGCGTCAGAGGAGATGGTTGGAGCTACCGAAGGACTATGATATTACTATTCTCTATCATCCGGGCAAGGCTAATGTGGTTGCCGATGCCTTGAGTCGTCGGGCAGAGAGTTTGGGGAGATTGGCATATCTACCAACTTCGAAGAGACCTATGGCGATGGACGTTCAGGCCTTAGCCAGGCAGTTTGTCAGACTGGATCTTTTGGAGCCCAGTCGGGTTCTGGCTTGTGTGGTTTCTCGGTCTTCTCTATTTGACCGCATCAGGGAGCGTCAGTTCGACGACCCTCATTTGCTTGTCCTTCAGGATAGAGTTCGGCGTGGTGATGCTCAAGATGTTACCATTGGGTATGATGGAGTTATGAGGATGCAGGGGCGTATCTGTGTGTCTAATGTAGATGATCTTCGAGGGCTGATTCTAGCAGAGGCCCATAGCTCGCGGTATTCCATCCATCCGGGTGCCGCAAAGATGTATCAAAACTTGAGACAGCATTACTGGTGGAGGCGGATAAAGAGAGATATCGTTGATTATGTTTCTAGATGCCTCAACATTCAGCAGGTGAAGTATGAGCATCAGCGTCTGGGTGGATTGATGCAGCAGATTGAGATTCCGGAGTGGAAATGGGAGCACATTACCATGGACTTTGTATCTGGACTTCCATGGATTGTTAGGAAGTTTGATTCCATTAGAGTTATTGTGGATCGGTTGACCAAGTCCGCCCATTTCATATCGGTGAGCACTACCTATTCATCGGAGCGGCTGGCGGAGATCTATATCAGGGAGATAGTTAGGCTGCATGGTATTCCAGTTTCCATCATTTCAGATAGAGGCACTCAGTTCACTTCACGGTTCTGGAGAGCCGTACAGCAGGAGTTAGGTACTCGGGTAGAGCTGAGCACAGCATTTCACCCCCAGACTGATGGGCAGTCCGAGCGCACTATTCAGATTTTGGAGGATATGCTCCGTACGTGCGTGATTGAGTTTGGAGGTTCATGGGATCACTTCTTGCCACTGGCGGAGTTTGCTTATAACAACAGCTACCAGTCCAGTATTCAGATGGCACCGTATGAGGCTCTATATGGTAGGAGGTGCAGGTCTCCCGTGGGTTGGTTCGAGCCGGGCGAGGCCAGGCTGCTAGGTACCGATATGGTTCAGGATGCTATGGACAAGGTCAAGGTGATTCAGGACAGACTTCGTGCAGCCCAGTCTAGACAGAAGAGTTATGCAGACAAGAAGGTTCGCGATGTGGCTTTTATGGTTGGCGAGCGGGTTCTTCTTCGAGTCTCGCCCATGAAAGGCGTTATGAGGTTTGGGAAGAAAGGGAAGCTGAGTCCTAGATTTATTGGCCCTTTTGAGATTTTGAGGCGTGTTGGGGAGGTTGCTTATGAGTTGGCCTTACCTCCCAGCCTAGCCGGAGTCCACCCCGTATTTCATGTCTCTATGCTCCGGAGATACCATGGTGACCCGTTGCATGTGTTGGATTTCACTTATGTTCAGCTAGACACGGACCTGTCTTATGTTGAGGAGCCAGTAGCCATTCTAGACAGGCAGGTCAAGAAGCTAAGGTCAAAGAACATCGCTTAAGTAAAAGTTCAGTGGCGGGGTCAGTCGGTTGAGGAGGCGACTTGGGAGACCGGGCAGGATATGCGCAGCCAGTACCCTCATCTTTTCACCACTCCAGGTATGTTTTCTATGCTCGTTCGAGGACGAACGAATCTTTTAAGTGTGGGAAGATGTAACGAGCCGACCGGTCGTTTTAGAAAATTACGCCCTGATCCCCAATTTAATTGTTCCCCTAAGTTCATTTCTGCTATTGTGGTTTGACGGGAAGGTCGATTCTAGAATTCAGAGTGGTTCGGGACACTTAGTCCCTAAATAGAAGCCTTATAGTTGAAAAATGGCCCGTAGCCGGAACAGTTTTAAGACGACCTCGGAACGGAAATCCGATGGTTCCATTAGCTCCGTTAGGTGATTTCGGGGTTGGGAGCGCGTTCGGAATGTATTTTGGAGGTCCGTAGCTCAATTAGGCTTGAAATGCCGAAGTTTGAAATTTTGGCGAATCCGAACGATAGATGAAATTTTGATCCGGGGGTCGGAATAGAATTCCGACAATTTTTGTAGCTTCATTATGTGATTTTGGATATGTCCGCAAATTTTCAGGCCATTCGGATGTCGTTTGGTCGGGTTTTAGATCGAATGTGTAATTCGGAAAGTTTTAAGAAATTTAGGCTTGAATTCGATGTAAATTATGGGTTTTGATATTGTTAGACGTGTTTTGAGGATTGTAACAAGTTCGAATAAGGTATTAGGATGTGTTGGTGGGTTTGGATGTGGTCCCGGGGGCCTCGGGGTAATTTTGGATGGTTAAATGGGAAGAAAACATGGAAATTGCAGGTTTAGGAGTTCTGTTTCTGCTGTTTTCGCCCCTGCGGAAATGGAACCGTATAGGCGATTCCGCTGAAGTGGAAATGGAAGCGCGGAGGCGGGTTTGTTCGCAGGAGCGGACGTTTGTCTGTTGAGGCGGCATCGCAGGTGCGAGGTTGAGACCGCAGGAGCGGTCAAGAGGCGGAATTTGGCAAATCCGGAGAAGCGGATGCATGATCGCTTATGCGAGTCCGCAGAAGTGGACCCTGGTTCGCAGGAGCGAGATTTATCGCAGAAGCGGCTGCTCGATCGCAGAAGCGGATGCGCAGAAGCGTCCCTGGGATCGCAGAAGCGGAATGGGCCAGCCAGGCCTGGGGTTCGCAGAAGCGACAAAGTGTAGCGGAAGCGGTTCCGTAGAAGCGGAAAATAGTCTGCAGAAGCGAAAATCGCAGACAGTTTAATTACACGAGAAGTTAGAAATTTCAAAAATATTCCAAACATTTGAGGGCTCGGCTTAAGGTGCGAATTGGGTGATTTTGAAGGAGAATTCGAGGGGTTTCTTCATATACTACACCTGTGGAGGCCGACATTCGCGGCAAGAGAGTTGTCTCTTAGCGGTTTTGTACCGGAGTAGAGGTAAGTGGCTTGTCTAACCTCATGTGGGGGAACTTTCACCCCTAGGACATTATGTGATAGTTTAAATGCCTTGTACGCGAGGTGACGGGCGTGTACATGTGTTGGCTGTTGTAACACACACTTTACTTGAATTATCCGATTAGTGATATTCCTGCTCTTAGCTGATAAAAGTATTACTTTTACCCGGGTTCAATTTCCGGAGATCCTGAGTTATTGAGATATGGACTACGGGTTCGATTCCCGGAGATCCTGAGTTATTGAGATATGGACTGCGGGTTCGATTCCCGGAGATCCTGAGTTATTGGTAGAGACTGCGGTTTCGATTCCCCGATTCCCAGAGATCCTCAGATTTATTGAGACATGGGCTGCGGGTTCGATTCCCGGAGACCCAGGGGTACTGTTGATGGGACTGTGGCGTTCAATTCCCACAGGTCCTGGACTTGTTAATTGAGTTTGTTACTTGTTGTTAGCTTAATTGTAAATGGTTGCAGTAATTATTTTATTGTTGTTATTTTGGAATTTTTATCATATAAACTGCTTATTATTGTTATTATCATTTTGTAATTGTTTTCTCTTAGTAGGGCCCTGACCTTCCTCGTCACTACTCCATCGAGGTTAGGCTTGGCACTTACTGAGTACCGCCGTGGTGTACTCATGCTACTCTTCTGCACACTTTTGTTGTGCAGATCCAGGTACATCAGGACTAGCTCATACTAGGTGATTCAGCAGCACTTTGGGAGACCTCGAGATATGATCTGCTACGTCCGCGGATCCGGAGGCCCTCCTTCTATTCCGATAATATTAGTAGATGTTTTCCTTCATTTCGTTGTTAGATACTCTTTACACATAGAGCTACAGTTGTATACTCTCTTTTAGTCTGTGTTGCTCGTAGGATTCCGGGTCTTGGTGGTGTTTTATACAGTATGTTTGACGGGTGTATGTGCCAAGCGGCACGGATTACATTTCCTTTTTATATTATTATTCCGCTATTTCTTATTTAATGTTCATAAACTGGTATATTCCGCAACGTGTTAGGCTTACCTAGTCATGGGGAATGGGTGCCGTCAAGACATGTTCACGATTGGTGAACTAGGGTCGTGACAGAACTAGTCAGGCAATAAGCCACCGCGACATGACCAAAAGTCTCATATGCCACAATGTGCCAATAGGCTACCAATTAGAATACGATACAAAAAGGAAAATGAACTCTGAAAAGGAATTTCAATTACCCTACTCGCGAATCATACATGCTACGCGGGCGCACAGCTAATGTGAGCTTCCTTCAGAAAATAAGAAATTGAACACAATAAATAGATATGGGGAACTGTACTCAACATTACATTATTGCAGCGCGCAACCCAATCTGAGCAATCATAACTATAGTGGTGTGCCACCCAATCCACACAACATAACCATGGCGATGTGCCACCCGATCCAAATAACATACCCATGGCGGTGTGCCACCCGATCCATACATGGAACTCATATAAGGAGATACAAATCGAGATAAATTGCTCATTACAAAAAAATACTGAATATCAGTCATAAACGCACTAATTGTATAATACCATTCCCTGGGGAGACATATAACGATATAATCCACAAACTCAAGCACAACTGAAGTGAGATATATAATCTGAATCTCAAATGCCCTCCAGCTCATATAACCTTATCTCTATGAGAAACCTCAACACATAAAAAATTCACCAAGCCGTCTCACAACTTGCACGACGCAATACATTGTAACATGAAATACCTGACAACAAAATAACACCCTGACTCCTTTCCATAACGATCGTATTGCTGAGACGAACATATCTGGCCTAATATAGAGCCCATGTTCACATTTAAATCAATCCACTGATCTCAAGCCGATTTTTGATTGCACCAACTAGGCTAATAACCTTTCAAAGGTCCATAATAACACCATTTTCCTTATAACACATAAGAACAACCCTCATAAACGGAGAAAACCTCCACAATTCATAACCCAATAAACAGAGTGCCCCCAGGCATAAATTCTCAAATTAATGATATTACCACAATCCTCATACATGGTTTAAATATTTAATCAATCAAGTGACTATATGTCACACTTATACAATCTTCCTGTGGGACACACTCCTACAACCTTCCGAAATAAATGGCGGGTCCACACATCCAAACCACCGGCCGCACTAACACTGAAAAGCGATCAAGAATTCTTAACCAGGATGCAAAGCCTTTTTCACAAAACACCGATCTACTGACGACAATACCAACTCACTTTAAACATCGAAACTCCTTTCCCGCTCATTCGAGCTCGTGACATCCTTGTCAAACAAAATGCAATCTTGATCCCCACTTCTAATTCCATACCACTCGCTGGACCCAACATGCCAATAAAAGCTTTTCACTGGAATCACTTTAGGAGAACCGTAGCAACATACAGGTAAATTTTCATAACCATAGTGTAGGCAAACATCTAAGTGGTAGTCTAAGCCGTCATAGCCCTTCTGGGATCCGCCTACGCATACGAGGCCATAACAGAGGAACGCTTCTGAACAACATTATTTATGGCGACCGACAAGCCTCATGCGTACCGCCACAAATCACATGCATAACTTGATTATGCTGAAGGATCTAACCTTTACCACCAATACACCAACTCAATTGTGGTTAACCAATATATCTTCATTCGATTTACCTCGATTTCCTTAGTAATAACAATAACTCCTTTCAACACATAACACACTCCATCTGCACTCACCCCGAGCGACCTGGAACCGCGAGACCATGCTGTCTCAAATCCCATGAACCATTTCATACCTTTCTTGTCCGCACATTCGCACCCTCAACTGATATGCCCATTCTGCTAATCCTTCTATGAATCTGAAGTCATTTCTCATCTTTCTCTCAAGTGCTACACCGCAAGTCAAAACATCATAGAATATTTTGGGCCTCCACTCATAAGCTGCTGCAGAAGCTTGATTCTTAACCTTACTTGTAGGCTCAAAATCATTAGGAACCATACTTTACCTCTTTTTGAATCCATTAGGATTGTTGCTGAGACCCACCCGCTCTGACTTGGTCCCGAATATAATCAACTCCAAAAATATTATAACGCGTGAATACCCTCTCAACGAGGTATCCGGCGGAATCACTCCCCTCGAAACACGCATCCATACCAAGCATAAGTCTTGAATCCTTTCTCAAGTCTGAACATGAGTCAATAAGGCCAACAATAGCACCCTTTAACAATTCCTTTGCTCAAATCAACACTTATGTTCTTTTTACGTAGCCTAAATAACCCATAAATATGCTAACAACCAGAAAACCTCGCAAGTGGTTAACCATGCAACCCAATCATAGGCGGTGGGACTCTCATACTTAGCTTGAAGCCACTGTTACATGACTCTAAAACTCACCGAGATTCCTTATCTCTTATTGACATAATTTTGCATAATTAACCGCCTAAATTATTGGATTCTTTCTGTAAAACCTCTTTTTATACTCTGAATCATCAACCACATTCACATGACCGATCTTTTTGCTGCACATTAGCCCATACTTTAAATTCAACCTGTAGACTTTAATCATCAGCCACTAAAATCCCAAATCATTCTGAACTCTCCTTAAGGTGTGTAATCATCCTACCACCAAGCCCATATGCAACATCATCCACTCTCCTACTTTGGGCAAACTCACTTCTTTAATCAACTACTTGACCTTTGCTTTATATATCTGGACTTCTAGTCATTTTAGCCACCGACTCACACTTTCCACACATCTTTCCTCATCCTTTGCTACTCAGTCGTTGCCTTAATAATATCTATCTTCATAGCACTTGAATCCACAAATCGCTACTAACTTTAAATTTTTCCCGGAGATCATCTCTCTCGAGCTGCCAATATTATAGTGCCAATTAAACCCTGAATCACCTTGCCTCGCGACATCTAACAGTCGCTTCTTCAATACTGATCTGTAATATCCTGCTCCAAAGGCGAATTGTAGAAGATCACAACACCGGCAAATCTAGTACATTCAATAAGGACAACAACACCTCATCATATAAGAAAATTCTACCATGCTAAAAAATATCGAGTCTCGATACCTTGTCAACCAAAACCTGAACATTCACTACCTGATTGTCTTTCCCCTGTCGGGAATAAAATACTAAATCTACAGATCATGCATTGAGTAAACGTCCCTTCATGTCATTCACTGCCTCTACACGTAGGCAAACATCCTACCATCATAACAATATTGTGGAATAATCGCTCATAAGTAACATGGCAACATGTACCTAGCCACAAGGCTCTCTGAAGTACTTCTACTAAGCCAGAATAGCAGAATATCCTTCCACAAGGTGACGATGATAATCCAATCAACTATACCGGGAGAAACATCCTGCACCGCATTCATGTGCCATTAAAATTCTTATATTATCGATTTATAACCAACAGTTCGCGTCGTGTAAGATTGAATAAGAAGGAATCAAGGACCTAAGCCTCAAGGAATCAAATCGCAAGATGAGGAATCAAGCAGGGAAGTACTCCTAACATCCCTGCAGCCTCCCGAGGATAAGTACATACATCTCTGTACCGATCCGCGAGACTCTACTAGACTTGCTCATGACTCGTGAGACCCTAGGAACCTAGTGCAACCCAAAATCCACTAAAGGCCATAGTGGCGCCGGACACCGCTGTCAGGCAAGCCAACCAAAGTACTTTATTACATTTCAATTTTTGTATTTGTCTAAAATCATTTTATTTATACATCAAACTAGATGGCCTGTACCCGTGCTGTGCAGGGGCATAATCTCATATTATTGTACCTCAGCATTGTTGTACCAAAAAGGGTTCATACTTATTTCAATTATTTAGCATAATTACCATTTACATATAAAGGAAACTTATGATTATGTTGATTAGATATTTACGTAATAGTTCCAAATAATATATATTCATTTCAGTAACTATGTAATACACGATATGAAATATGCGGGCAACTGTACAAAAGAACTGCACTTATGGCAAAACTCAATCACTCAATTGACCTTCATTGCTATAAATCTTCTTTTTGCAATAATATTTTATGAAAGTATCAAAACCAGCCGCATGTCCAATTTCGAGAGATTCCCTAGGATAAAAGAAGAGGAAAAAGATGTTAAACCTCGATAGAGTTGCTAAAAGTTGAATACATAATTTTGAGTGAACTCTATCCAGATGCAAATTGTACGTAAACGCACCCCAAAAAGAGCAAAACCTGTAAGCAAGTGTAAAATTCACTAATGAAAACGCATAGAGTGCAAAATGCATGAAAATATACAAAATATAGAAGAATATGATGCAGAAATTGAAATGTAAGTGCTTACTACACAAATATGGAGAAGAGACTGACAATAGTATAGAAAACAAGAAAAAATAATGTAAGAACCCCCACCCCACCCTCACCCCCCAGGAAAAGGAATAATTGAAACTTTGCTTGGAAGCTAACAGAGTATGGGAAGAACAGTTCTCTGGAATGATGGTCAACGGGCATTTTGCATCAGTGAAAAGTTGTCCCGCTTCTCTTTTCGCAATTGGTATTACCTATGAAGTTGAGATCCTATCCTAGAATATCATTCATCAGTCCTAAAATTTCCTGTCTATTAAACAAACTTTACCTAAAGTTTTATCAGATTTTGTCACTATTAGACAAAGCCAACCTAAAGTTCTTGTTTAATATTTGGATAAATAAGTTCTTGTTCTTTTATATGAAGCTAATAATGACTACAAATTCTATCAATACTTAGGTTATTTAGGTAGTTACAGCTAATGGCTTCATGTGTCACGTAATATGTTTCAATCATGTAATTATTCAATTAAGGCGTAGACAATGTCAACTTCTTCAACAATTTTTTAGGGGAATGCTCATGAATTGTGCACAAATGAAATAGATCAACTCTGGAACATCGTTTCAAATTTTTTTGGATAGGTGAATCTATTGACACATACTTCTTGTTGGAGAGTGCATAAAGTGTAAGTATCCCCTTTGGAATACCACAACGAACCCGCAGTACCCTAGTGTTTTCCTGACAACATGCATCCACACCATTTAAAAGACACACAAAAAATAATAGCAAATAACTTCTGAAATTTTCAACAACAAAATGCCAAACCTTAAGGAATGATCTGGTGGAAACTTCTACTGGTACAAGTTTCAGTAAAACAGGTTACACCATCCAGCCTTAGTTGAGAAGTAATTTGGTCTCAATTACTTTTCTTCTTGATCTGAATGTATTTTGACTAATGAAATGTATTAACACATGAAAAGCTGCAACATATTTGCATATTGTCAATTTAATTGTACGGCAAATGTCGGAGGCTATTACTTATAGCAAGTTTATCACTTTCGACCATGTCAGCGCAATTTAGCCCAGCTTTATTCCATCATTAGAGTGAACTAAAAGTTATACGTACTATTAGAAATGGAGATTTAGTTTCACATTGCACAGTACACAACCTATTCGAATCAACATGTTTTTTTTTTCGAAAATCGAAATTTTCTCAATATCAAATTGGTTCCACGGATACAAATTAGTGATTGAAAAATAATTTTAATTTACTAAATTTTCTTATCAAGTCTTTACCGCTAAATCAGCTATCAAAAAGGCTTTACTGCTAACATGATTATCAAAAAGTATTTATTGCTAAGGCTTGCATATGCAACATAACAGTTATAAATGCTATTAAATTAGAGAAAAAAGAGGTGGCCGGACTTCCACTCCACAAGCATATGCCAACAAAAGTTCTTATGTTTTCCCCTTGAACATTTACTATATCTTTTACAAAACTATCTAGCCAACCAATGAAATGTAAAAGTGTATTTGATTAGGTAGCTAAGACATAACTGAGAATAAAGTTCATTATCAGCTCAAACTGTATATATTCGTGTTTGTGTATATTTATCATCTAAATAGCTCATTGTATTGACATTTAACTGCGAAATTTTATATTTATTTTAATAGATATATAGTTGTAGTGACATCATTATAAAGTATGTATGAATACCGAACGTTAATAGATTCAAGTAATAACTAAACAAAATGCAATATAATTTTTGAATCCAGAAGAGAATGCCATCAGTAAAATAAATCGAGATGTAGTCTCTCGAAGAGGCGTGAGTTTTGCAGAGACATGGCTGGGAGAAAAAGAAATGAAAATATTATCCAATTTATGTCAAGAGCTTCTTTTAGCACCTTTAAGTCACTCCTTTTTTCCTAATGGTGGGGTTTAGCTGCAAAAATAAAATAACTTCAACCCTAGTTCACTATATAGCTAACAATTGTTTGTTCACTTTCTATAACAGCGTGAAAATTTAACATGGCTTAAAATAGCATTCACTAAATTGTTTGAACGCATATGTAAGGCATGACTTTTATATAGCAAGCTAGAACTCCACACAATGACCTCACAAGAGATGGCACATATATCAACCAACGAACAGATTCGAGAGGATAAGCAATCTTTCAAGTTTATCCCAGAATAATCAGGATTCGGGATAAGAGTTGATGAATAGGATCTGAAGCTGAACTATGTAGTTTAGCACCAACGTTACATAGTGCTTGTTAATTGACATCGTGGCTGACTTCTTCTCAAACACATATATCTATTCAGCAATTATAGGTTGCACAAATAATTGTGAGTTATGATTGATGTAGAAATGGACTATCAGAAAACCAAAAAGAAAAAGATATAGAAGACAGAATTCTTTGCTACTAGATAATTGTTAAGAAAATCTTTGCTTCCGGGTAAATAGATATGACTCTTGATAATGAAATATGTTGCTATTTGTAGCATGATAAACACCTTCATTACTATCTTGTTTCTTATATAATAATAGTGAAAGCTCTCAAATAGATGCAAGTTCCATTTATTCCAATGAAAATCCTATGAGTCTTCTCTTGCATAGAATATAGTTCCATTTGTTCCAACTTCCTTGAAAATCCCATGAGTCCTCTCTTGTATAGAATATAGGCGCAACTCTCTGACCATGGATGATAGATAGTTTCATGAACCCAAAAACCAGCAGACTCGCAGTTATTTTCACAATGACCATCCTAAGCGAAAAAGATGTCTGCATAACCTCATTGTCAATGAAAAGAAATATAGATATGTATTTTCAATAATTTTCTGGACTGACATGAATAAACTTTCACAAACTGATGCAAGTGCTTTCACAGAAAACATTCGCGCTTTGGTTTCTCTATAATTTTGCATCTCTATAAATTCACCTAATATAAAGCATAATTTTCCATCAAAAAAGAAACGTGCAGCTTCGTTCCTTATCAGTATCCCGTTAAAGTAGAAGAGGCACCTCTAAAAACCTCAATTTCAGGCTTCAGAAGGATATGTGTACTTTTTAGCTTGAAAATTGAGACTTTACTGCCTGTAACCACAAGATAAACAGGAGCAAAGCACTTTACTGCTCACTATTCAAATTATTAACATTGAGTAAGTGCCAATATCAATACGTTAATATGATTTAATCTCGCCTTTGTCGTTCCCCTGCGACGTTATATTCCCATTGATTGCACTAACGAGAAAGGTTAAATGAGATATTTTATTATTTAGAGATTATTATAAAGATAATTTAACTGCTACATCAATTACATTAAAGTAACTACTTATGTTGATGTCGTACTAACTTTCATTAGTCAAGTATATTTTTCCCCTTTTTTTATTTATATATTATTTGTGTTGGGTAGTTAAGTACCCTTTTATATTATAAGCGACACAAGTACATTCAAGTTAATTTGATCTAACAATGAATATTTCTTCACAAATATCCAAATAAAATTAATAACCTTCAAAGAAAGGAAAATGTATATAAAAAAAGAGAACTACTCCCCCAACATCATTTTATTCAGCAGATCCTACAATAAGTTTAAGGAGAAAATAACTAAATTCAATCTAATAATACACCTTAACCAATCAAAATGTGTGGCAAAAATGTCTAACCTCATAACTGTGACATTTAGCAAAGTTACCCAAGTAAATTTCAGGATTTCTTCAAACGCATGATCGTTGAACTATTTTAATCTTGGTGAATTGCTTCAAACTCAGCTAAAAGCTACTGAGGTTTCAAGCTCTTTTTCCATAAACTACAACCCTGTAAAGCCAAAAACCAGTCTAAATAACATCATATACATATTCTTTTTCAAACATGATCTAAGCCCACTCCAACAACATTGCAGACAACACTAACTAAATCTTTCTTAAAAAATAAGAACACAATGTGGGGGTATGCCTTGAAAGAAGCAACAATGTCTGGTAACAGAATATTGATTATTTTCCAGATTTCAGGTTAACACTCAGGCCCTTATTATTGAACTACAGTCTCGTACCTCGCATTTTTTGAGCTATTTTACCACCAATGTTGAAAAAATAAGCAATATAAAGGCAACCGAAATTATTGACAGAACATAAATGCATGCATTACTGACCTTTGAGGATTTCGTTCATATAGCCTTTATTTATTTTCATTGAGTTCCTTCTAGTGCCAGTTCTTTCTACCAAATTGACACAAAATATTCAGAAGTAGGCATGCATAAGTAGAAAATAACATATTCTACCAGTAGCAAACACAGGAATAAAATATCTACAGATAGTGAAAAATAAAAAATAATATTATGCATATCTTAAATACAACAACAATTTCTTACCTTGTGAATTATGGTAAATAGTGCATCCAAGATCCCACTATTGAAAGCTTTAAGTACAACATATTGTTATTTCACCAGCATTTTTTTTCATTCTGTTTCTCACCAACATCAACATCATTGCCAAAGCTTCAAAATATTCTTTGTCGCCTGAAGCTAGAAGTTTAGCGATTTAGTTTTATCTTTCTGAAACTTTTTACTTGCATAGAGAAGTCTTTTGAATCGAACTTATTCACATTATTACTTGTACACCTATACCTGGCCAATAAAAAATTAGGTGGACAAAAAAAGAATCATCAATGATAGCTTTTTGACCATCTCAATTTTACTACCATGGCCAATTACCAAATAGCGACACATCTAACTGAAATAACAAGTAAATGCAAAGAGCTACTATTGCTTTTTAGCCTTCTACAAGTATTTCTATACTAGTATAACTTATATGAAAAATTTCCCCAATTCACAGGAATATAAAATTTTGCATAGTTGAAGTTAGTCCTAATTTACTTGATATTATAAAAGAGATCAAAAGAAATTCTTACCGAATAGTTTTGTGTTGTTTCAGGCATATCGGCGAACACCTTGAGTTCGTTAGTTTTCAGAGTTTAAAATCTCACCATCTACAGTAAAAATTGTAAAATAACCGAAAGAATAACGTAAAAGAAGAGTAAAAAGATAAAAAAATTGAGAGGGAAATATTGTACTAACTATAAAATATAGGAGTATTAAGATTTACACATATAGAACACGACGAAAGTACGTTTACAAATAAACTAATATTATCACCAGAGGCGGAACCAGGATTTAAAGGTAGCGGGTGCACTGTAACAGTAACTTAACAGTATTTGTAAGCAGTATGTCACGACGGAAATAATTACTCGATGGCTTTAGGTGGACTAATAACTGATGGTTGCATGTGACCTTTAAAAATTAAGGAAGAAGTTATATGTGTGGAGAGAGATAATTGGAGAAGAAGCTTTTGATTTTGATGTAGGGATTTAATTAAAAGTAAAAAAAGTAGATCCATTTCAAAAAACTAAATCAAATACACTAAACAACAACAACAACCACTATCAAATATGGGGTGTATTAGTTTAATCAAGAAAAAAGGAATGGGGTAATAGCTAAAAATATGGGCCTTTGAGTGGGAAGCAGATTTGTAGCTGCAGAGATTTGAACTCAGGTATTTGACATGAGAGCATCAGCATCTACTAGTGCAGCCAAAGTATTTTTGAGTTTAAAGGGGCAGAGAGATATATATCATAATTTGAAAGTATATACACATATATATCGATATTTTCTTCCGAAGTTAGCGGGTGCCCGTGATCCTCTCCTCTCCACGTGGGTCCACCCCTGATTATCACCAAATAAATTTTTGTTACTGTAGCACAGACCGATCATCTAATAGAATTTTGCTTCTGACATTTTCATTTACAGTTAGTAATTAGTAATTAATGCCAAAAGACATAAATATATATATCAATGATGTTAAGCCAAAATAATGTGCACCAGGTACAATCTCAAACATACATGTGCAGATCATAGAGTTACTGACATGTATGTAAAATATCTTGCTAGAATTAAAACCAAATTTGAAGAATAAATAGACAATCTTTCAAAGGACTTCCGAAATGATGGTCAGAAATCACTGCAAGAAAGGAAAACAGAGGAAAACTTAGAAGTAATAAAATGAAATAAATGCTACAAAATTAGTAACCGAAAATGGATGACACAAAAAGAAATATTGAGGGGTGGGAGAAAGATAAGAATATAGAGCTTGCTGGTAGATATGAATAGTGAGAAGAACAGGGGTTAGTTCCTTGGTAACTTAAAACATAAAACACACAGTACACGTGTTTTCCGATAATGAACTAAGAGGGAATACCCATTTACCCCTAAAGAGGATTACATTTACGATAAAACCTTTCGTCGTACACACGAACCTTTGCTTATTATATAGTTAAAAAAAATTAACGAATAATAAAATTTACGAAATAACCGTGAAGTCTTTAACAAAAACTTAACATTTAATAATCCAAAAGAAAATCCTCCCAGAACCCGGTGTCACGAGTATATGAGAAATTTCTAAGAAATAATGTAATACAACAATCGTACGGAATAAAATATTGGACAGAAATAAATATAGAAAACTAGAAGAGACTTTGCTGGTTGCGGATCGCCTCGAGAAGTGCAGCTCACCTAAGTCTTTGTATCAACCGTGCTGCTACCCCAGTAGGACATTAGAGATGCATATGCGTGTGCAACAAAAATGCACAGAAGTATATTATGATTACAAAAATAATGTGTACTCAATGAGTATCCCGTCTAATCTCGAAGAAGTAGAGACGAGATGGTCAACTTTGACACTTACTAATGGTCCAATAATGATTTATTCATAATATATATAAACCGTGGATTTTTGTAAACATGATTATAATTCAATGGTTGAAACAAATAAACAATTCTTTCTTTTATAGAAAATTATTTTTTTTCATCATTTATACACATTCTTAAGCTAGAAGAGACAACAACAACTTCAAAAAGTCAAGGCAAGCAAAACAAGCATTCGCAATTCATGCCGAGGTCGACGGCCCGCTCCAATAGAAATGTAAACTGTGCATTGATGAGGGTCTAACGGTACTAATCATAGATGCATTTATTTAATCTGTCGAGGCGTTCGATCCGCTCCAAAAATAAACACATAGAGACATTCAATCAAGAAGTCAACATGGAGCAATTATTCAAAGAAAAGCTAGTTCTCTTTCAA
This sequence comes from Nicotiana noctiflora, assembly GCA_032618575.1. NCBI lineage: Eukaryota > Viridiplantae > Streptophyta > Magnoliopsida > Solanales > Solanaceae > Nicotiana > Nicotiana noctiflora. The sequence goes on from JASVEL010000955.1 coordinate 609,990, forward strand.
CAATTTAAGAAAATAAGGTTTAGATCTTTTTAGAAATTCATTTACTATTTCGATGTGATTTTAGCAATTCAACTATCCATGAGATTACAAATATTCCAAGTATAGCATGTTTTTGGGTCCTAGACTACCCGGGCAGCATAATAGTAGCTACGTACGGACTCTCGTCACTGTGTGCGTACGTAGCCCCCACAAATAGGAGCACATAACCAATTAACTCACCTATTGGTATAATTCCCTCTTAAAAGGTTAGAAAGGAGACCTCACCCCGAAGATCCATAACCGGCATTCCACGCATTTCCGAAGACTCGAATCTATGCACAACGCTCCAAAACTAGCCAATAATTATGTAAACTCATTTAATATTTGCTAAGGTACTCATTATAATCCAATTTATAACAATTACTAACCTCGATCGAAAAGTTGACAAAAATGTCCTCGGGTCCCTATGCCCAGAATTCGAAATTATTTGAAGATAAATATTACTCATAGCCATACGAACTTAAATATATGATTTTCTCTAAATTCCATACCCAAAATCGTGGTCAAATCCCAAGAATATTAATTTTATAGGTTTTCCCTCAAACCCCAAGTCTTCTTCAATTTTCCAAGTCTAAATCCATATATAAACCTTGTATATACTCAAAACTAGTAGAAATCACTTACCTCATGCTTGGTGATGAAAATGGCACTCCAAAGTTGCTCCAAAATCGGCTTCCATGGAAGAAATGAAGTGAAAATGGGCCAAACTTCGATATTTAAAGAATTCTCTCTGCCTCCAGCAGTTTCCGCATCTACGGAAATTTGACCGCATCTGCAGAAAATTTCTGCTTATGCGCTTATGACAGCAACCAACACTTTTCTTGACACTGAAATGAGCATAACTCCCTTATACGATGTCCAAATTCAACGATTATTTTTGTTGTGGATCCATAATTACGGTACGGATCTAATGGTATAATAAAAACTTAATTTGGAGCTCATTTGATTAATATGGTACCTTTGCATGTTCAAACAAATGATGTTCAAACATCAAATAAGAGCGCGACACAATCCGAAACACACCCGAGGCCCCCGGGACCCTCACCAATCATACCAACCAGTCCCAAAACATATTGTGGACTTGTTCAAGGCCTCAAATCACATCAAACAATGCTAAAATCATGAATCAACCCCCAATCCAAGCTTTATGAAGTTTAGAAATTCCAACTTCTACTTTCGATGCTTAAACCTATCAAATCACGTCCGATTGACCTTAAATTTTGCACACAAGTCATATTCGACATTACGGACCTACTCCAACTTTCGGAATTGAATTCCGACCCCGATATCAAAAAGTCCACTTCTGGTCAAACTTCTCAAAAACCTTCAAATTTATATCTTTAGCCAAATGGCTCCAAGATGACTTACTGACGTTCGAATTCACTTTCGATTGCGCTCCCAACTCCAAAATCACCATACGGAGTTTTTCCCAGACTCTAAATTCCAAACGGACATCGATATCACTTAAATGCACTTCAACCAAAACTGATGAAATTTCTTTCAAAATGCTAATTTCCACAATAGGCGCCAAAATGCTTCCAGGTCATCCAAAACCCGATCCGGATATACGCCCAAGTCCGAAACCATCATACAAACCCGTTGGAACCTTCAGATCCTAATTCCTATGTTTTTTACTTAAAAATTCAATCTTTGTTAATTCTTTCAACTTTAAGCTTCCGAAATGAGAATTCTTTTTCCAAATCAACTCTGAACTTTTTGAAATTTAATTTCGACTGCGCGTACAAGTCATAATACCCGAAATAAAGCTGCTCATGGTCTCTGACTGCTGAACGATGCGCTAGAGCTCAAAATGACTAGCCGGGTCGTTACAGTAACGTTAAATTGCATTGTTAAAATTATGTTTTTAAAAATAAATTACCATTTTAAACAATGAAAATCATCGTGCTAACTCTAAGCTCCTTTAAAACATTGAGTCTTTTCCATTTTAATACGCACAGATGGATTTGGTTTTTATTGTTTCTCTAGATAGATCTTAGTCTTTCGCAATGGTTCTACTATGTATAATTGTTTATAAAATTATTTATTTATGTTTTCTTGGTTTTTTATTGTGACGACCCGGCCCGTCGTCACGGGAATTACCACCCCGTTATGTTGAAATTGTATGTTTTATGCTTTTATATTAGTGTTAAAGTCTATCGGGTGAGTTAGGAGTGATTTGGATTGGAAATGAGGCATATAGCCTTTTTGAAAGAAACTTGAATAAGGAAAGTCAACCCGGAGTTGACTATTTGGTTAGAGGGCTCGGAATCGGATTCTGATGATTTGGTTAGTTCCGGGAGGTGATTTGTGACTTAGGGGAGCGATCGGAATTGAATTTGGAGGCCCGGTGTAGAAATAGGCTTGAATTGGCTAAGGTTGAATGTTGGCGAAATCCGAACGGTAGGTGAGATTTTGATCCGGGGTCGGAATGGAATTCCGACAGTTGCAGTAGCTCCGTTAGGTGATTTTGGATGTGCCTGCAAAATTTTAGGTCATTCGGACGTCGTTCGGTCGAGTTTTTGATGAAATGTGTAATTCGGAAAGTTTTAAGAAATTTAGGCTTGAATTCGATGCGAATTATGGGTTTTGATGTTGTTAGACGTGTTTTGAGGATTGGAGCAAGTTTGAATAAGGTATTAGGATGTGTTGGTGTGTTTGGATGGGGTCCCGGGGGCCTCGGGGTGTTTTCGGATGGTTAAACGGGAGAAAATGTGGAAAATTGCAGGTTTGTGATTCTGTTCTGTTGTTTTTGCTCCTGCGGAAATGGGAGCGCAGGAGCGAGTCCGCAGGAGCGGACAAGAAGGCGCAGAAGCGGAAGAGACCGCTGAAGCGGAGCCTGGCCCGCAGGGGCGGCTTCGCTGGTGCGAGAGGGCGATCGCAGAAGCGGTCTTGAGGCGTGATGGGGAGGTCCGCAGAAGCGGGTGGTTGATCGCGTAGGCGAGTCCGCAGGAGCGGACTCTTGATCGCAGAGGCGGAAAGGACCGCAGGGGCGGATGAAAATCCGCCGGAGCGGACTCGTAGGAGCGGTCCTTGGATCGCAGGTGCGGAAATGGCCAAATAGGCCTAGGTTCGCAGAAGCGACCAATTGGTCGCAGAAGCAGTTTCGCAGGGGCGGAAAATGGTCCGCAGAAGCGAAAATCGCAGTGAGTTAAGTGTATGAGAAGTTAGAAAATTTCAGAAACATTTCACACATTTAGGTCTCGGTTTTAGAGGCGATTTGGGCGATTTTGAAGAGAAACTCAAGGGAAATCATCAGGTAATCAACTATGAACTTAAACTATGATTAGTATTGATAATATTATGCAATTATATCATGAAAATGGAGGAATTTGGGGTGATTTATGGAAGATTTGACCCTAGGCTTGAACTTTAGAAAATCAAGGTTTTGAATGGGCAAATGGAGTCCGAATTTGGTAAAATTGATATGCTTAGACTCGTATTGAGATGAGGGTTCCGAATATGTGACTTTCGTGATTTTTCGACAAGCGTACCGAAAGTCGGATTTTGACAACTTTGAGAATTTTGATGTAAATTGAGTTGTATTGATTGGGTGTCGTCCCATTGGCCTAATTTGTTGCATTTCTACTGTATTTGATCAGATTCTACGGGTGCGGAGCTTGATTCTCGTGGCAAGGGCATTGCGGAGTAGTCGTCGTGCTGTATTGAGGTGAGTAATAGATGTGGGTGTTGACCAGCGGGTTCGAAACCCCGGTATACCACTTTGTGAAGCTGTATAGCGGCGAGACACGTACTCTCTTGTGAGTGCGGGGTCGATTGTGATTGGGGACTATGGCTTAGTCCGACTTGTTGATACTGTGTTATGACATTGGCTAATCTTGAGCCGTCGAACCTCCTTCTCGGATGGTTGCATACTATATATTGAAATATTGGCCACTCTTGAGCCGAGGAACCCCCTTCTTGGGCGGTTGAGTATACTTGTGGGCCGTGAGCCAGTTATTGGATCCCGCGAGGATCATTATCATTGTCTTATCATATTGACATGTTAGTTACTACCAGTCCGTAGCTATTTCTGTTATCATGCTATTTCCAATCTCTGGAACTTGGTATTACTGTTTTCCAACTGAAAAATGATAAGAAGGTTTTCAAAACTACTTTTGAGCCTGCGAGGCTGTATTTGCATATTAGCTGACTGGTAGTGGATCGGGCTACGCGTCGCAGCAGTATACATGTTGGATCGGACTGCACGCCGCAGTGATATTGTGCTTGGGCTGTAGGAGCCCCTCCGGAGTCTGAACCCCCACAGTAGGCACGGGTACCCAAATTGGATCGGGCTACGCGCCGTAGCGGTCATATCATGCATTGCATTGCACTTAGCTACATCTGCTAGCTGTTATACTGTTTTGCTGGTACTTGTTGGTACAGGTACAGTTGATATTGATTCTGTGACAGGGTATTTGATTACAGCTTTACATAGTGTTTTATTGCGGATTTCTTATCTGCGCTTTATTACCACAGAGTCTGGCAGTACTCATTTTACTCCCTGCACCTTGTGTGCAGATCCAGGTACCTCTCAGCAGTACTCCAGTAGCTGTGCGAGGCGACGTATGTGGGATATACGAGGTAGCTGCAGAGCCCGCAGGACCCGATATTCCTTCTTACTGCTTTGATTCTGTATCGACATTGTTTTCCGTACTTGGTATCTTGTAAACTATCATATACTCATGTTCAGTAGAGGCTCATGACTCTTGACCCTTGGTCTATGGGAGTTGATGTATTATGGGGCTTGGTTCCCCGTTTTCGTTATATGTATCGTTGTTGCTTCGTGAATTAATATGCTTAAATGGGTTAAAGAGAGCTTCTAGCTCCGTTGTTTATATTGATTGGTCAGGCTGGCTTAGAAATGTGTTGGGCGCCATCACGACTAGATTTGGGGTCGTGATAAGTTGGTATCAGAGCCTAGGTTTACTAGGCCTCATGAGTCTTGAGCCGGTTAGTGTGGTCTTGTGGATCGGTACGGGAACGCCTGTACTTATCCTCGGGAGGCTGCGAACCTTTAGGAAACACTCCACTTTTTTGAACTCTGCCGTGCGATCTTGTTGTTTTGAGAACTGAACTTCTATATTCTATTCTCTCGCAGATGGCGAGAACGCGAGCATCAGGACGAGGTGGAGGACCTCCATTACCACCTGTTAGAGGCCGTGGGCGCGGTCGTGCTAGAGGTAGAGGTAGGGCGGCTGAGGCAGTGCTAGCTGACCCGCCTGTTGTACCAGTTCAGGAGCAGCCCCCAGTGGTTGATGCTCCAGCAGCCCCAGTTCAGGGCCAGACTGTATCTATTGCTATTCCTGGTCTTCAGGAGACCAGGCTCCAAAATTACTCTACGCGATCGCGACATACCCTACGCGATCGCACTGCTTCATGCCTCAACACTTCGCGATCGCGTGAATCCACCCGCGATCGCGCTGCTTTAAATCCCAGACCTACGCGATTCAGACGCCAGAGGCGGTCCCCGCTTAGGTGGTTGCACCGGTTATTCCTCCAGCTGCACCAGCTCCAACTCCAGAGCATATGGTTCAGGCTATGCCCGACGACGAGCAGCGTTGTCTTGAGAGGTTTGGTAGACTTCATCCACCCCATTTTAGTGGCATTGAGGGCGAGGATGCTCAGGGTTTCTTGGATAAGTGTCAGAGGATGCTGCGTACGGCTGGTATTCTTGAATCCAGCGGAGTTTCATTTACTACCTTTCAATTCACTGGTCCCGCATTTGATTGGTGGGAAGAGTTTGAGAGGCGTAGGCCGGCAGGAGCAGCACCTCTCACATGGCAGCAGTTCTCTACTCTCTTTCTAGAGAAATATGTACCTCAGTCTCGTCGCGAGGAGCTACGTCGCCAGTTCGAGTGGTTGGTTCAGGGCGACATGTCTGTGACCCAGTATGAGCTCAGATTCACACAGTTGGCTAGGCATGCCACATGGATGATCCCTAATGATAGGGAGAGGATCGGGAGGTTCATTGATGGCCTCAACTACTCTATCCGCATTCTTATGACCAGAGAGAGAGTTTTGTCATCATCATTTGAGCAGGTTGTTGATATGGCACGCTCCATTGAGGCGGATCGTCGCCGAGAGAGAGGAGCGGGAGGCCAAGAGGCCTCGTGGTTCGGGCAGTTTCAGTGGTGCTCCATCTAGAGGGCATTCCCGGCAGAGCAGAGGTCGCTCATCTAGACCTTCTCATTCAGGCCGCCCAGAGCAGAGCGGAGGTTCTTATGGTCGTGGTCGACAGGGGTTTCACCAGGGTCAGTCATCGCTTAGTGCCCTTCCAGCCCAGGATGCAGCACCTACTTCATCAGCCCAGGGTTCTTCTGCAGTGAGGGGTTCCCTTCAGTCCCCTTCTCCAGCACCAGGTGCATGTTATGAGTATTATGAGTTTGGCCACATGAGGAGACAGTGCCCTCGACTCCGTAGGGACGAGACTCAACAGAGGGATCTGCCCTCCTCTTCAGCACCATCTCAGGCTAGTAGAGGTGGAGGTCAGTTTTCTCGTGGTCGCCCTAGAGGCGAGGAGAGATCTGGTGGAGGCCAGACACTGTTCTATGCACTTCCTGACAAGCGTGATGCAGTTGCCTCCGATGCGGTGATTACAGGTATCATTTCTGTCTGTCACAGAGATGCCTCTGTTCTATTTGATCCAGGGTCCACATATTCTTACGTGTCCTCTTATTTTGCACATCACTTGGGTGCGACTCGTGGTAGTCTTGATTTACCTGTTCATGTATCCACCCCCGTGGGTGATACGATTGTTGTGGATCATGTCTATAGATCCTGTGTTATATCTATTGGGGTCTGGAGACCCAGGCAGATTTGTTATTGTTGGGTATGGTGGACTTTGATGTTATATTGGGTATGGACTGGTTGTCCCCGTACCACGCTATATTGGACTGTCATGCTAAGACAGTTACGTTGGCTATTCCCGGTATTTCGCAGATTGAGTGGCGAGGTTCGACTGATTTCGTCCCTAGCCGTGTTATTTCGTTCTTAAAAGCTCAGAAGATAGTTGAAAAGGGGTGTTTATCGTACTTAGCTTTTGTGAGAGATGTGGGAGATGAGTCTCCTAGCATTGATTCTGTACTTGTTGTGAGGGACTTTCCAGATGTATTCCCCTCAGACCTGTCGGGCATGCCGCCGGACAGGGATATTGATTTTGGCATTGACTTGGTGCCGGGCACTCAGCCCATATCCATTCCTCCTTATCGGATGGCACCAGCTGAGTTGAAAGAACTGAAAGAGCAACTTCAGGAGCTTCTGGATAAGGGTTTCATTCGCCCTAGCGTGTCCCCGTGGGGTGCGCCGGTATTATTTGTTAAAAAGAAAGATGGTTCCATGCGAATGTGTATTGATTATAGGCAATTGAACAAAGTGACAGTGAAGAACAAGTACCATCTACCGCGCATAGATGATTTGTTTGATCAGTTACAGGGTACGAGGGTGTTTTCTAAGATCGATCTTCATTCAGGCTATCATCAGCTTAAGATCAGGGACTCAGATATTATGAAGACTGCATTCAGGACCCGATATGGTCACTATGAGTTTCTCGTGATGTCTTTTGGGCTGACCAACGCCCCAGGTAGCATTTATGCATCTGATGAACAGTGTGTTCAGGCCCTATTTGGATTCATTTGTGATTGTGTTCATTGATGACATTCTAGTCTACTCCCGTAGTCGGGAGGAGCATGCTCAGCATTTGAGTATTGTGTTGCAGAGATTGAGGGAGGAGAAGCTATATGCTAAATTCTCCAAGTGCGAGTTTTGGCTCGAGTCCGTAGCATTTCTGGGGCATGTGGTGTCTCGTGATGGTATTCAGGTTGATCCAAGAAGATAGAGGCGGTGCAGAGTTGGCCTAGACCGTCCTCAGCTACAGAGATCGGGAGTTTTCTTGGTTTGGCGGGATATTATCGCCGGTTTGTTCAGGGGGAATTTTCATCCATTGCTTCTTCATTGACTAAATTGACCCGGAAGGGTGCACCATTCGTGTGGTCGGATGAGTGCGAAGAGAGCTTTCAGAAGCTCAAGACAGCTTTGACCACAGCTCCAGTGTTAGTATTGCCATCAGCTTCAGGTTCATATACCGTTTATTGTGATGCCTCGAGAGTGGGGATAGGTTGTGTGTTGATGCAGGAAGGTAAGGTAATTGCTTATGCTTCTCGGCAGTTGAAGCCACATGAGAAGAACTATCCTGTTCATGACTTGGAGCTAGCCGCCATTGTTCATGCATTGAAGATTTGGAGGCACTATTTGTATGGTGTGTCTTGTGAGGTGTATACCGACCATCGTAGTCTCCAGCACTTGTTCAAACAGAAAGACCTTAATTTGAGACAGCGGAGATGGCTTGAGTTGCTTAAGGATTATGACATTACTATATTATATCATCCGGGGAAGGCCAATGTGGTGGCCGATGCTTTGAGCCGGAAGGCGGTCAGTATGGGGAGCTTGGCATATATTCCAGTCGAGGAGAGATCATTTGCTTATGATGTTCAGGTGCTAGCCAATCGGCTTGTGAGGTTAGACATTTCAGAGCCCAGCCGGGTATTGGCTTGTGTTGTATCTCGGTCATCTCTATATGATCGTATTCGTGAGCGCCGGTATGATGATCCACATTTGGCTGTCCTTAGGGACAGAGTTCAGCATGATGATGCTAGAGATGTCACCATTGATAGTGACGGCGTATTGAGGATGTAGGGCCGGATATGTGTGCCCAATGTTGATGGCCTTCGTGAGTTGATTCCGGAAGAGGCCCATAGCTCGCGGTATTCTATCCATCCAGGAGCCGCGAAGATGTATCAAGATTTGAAACAGCACTATTGGTGGAGAAAGATGAAAATGGACATTGTCGGACATGTAGCACGGTGCCTCAACTGTCAGCAGGTTAAGTACGAGCATCAGAGGCCCGGCGGTGTATTTCAGCGCATTGTTATTCCTGAGTGGAAATGGGAGAGGATCACTATGGACTTTGTTACTTGACTCCCTCGGACGGCGAGGAAGTTTGATTCTGTATGGGTGATTGTGGATAGACCTGACCAAGTCAGCTCACTTCATTCCAGTTAGTACTACCTACTCATCGGAGCGGTTGGCAGCGATCTTTATTCGAGAGATTGTTCGGTTGCATGGAGTTCTAGTGTCTATCATATCCGACGGGGTACTCAGTTCACTTCTCAGTTTTGGAGAGCATTTCAGCGAGAGATGGGTACGCGGGTTGAGTTGAGTACTGCATTTCACCCCCAGACAGATGGGCAGTCTGAGCGTACTATTTAGATTCTAGAGGATATGTTGCGAGCATGTGTGATTGACTTTGGTGGTTCGTGGGATGAGTTCTTACCACTTGCTGAGTTTGCCTACAACAACAGTTATCAGTCGAGTATTCAGATGGCCCCGTATGAGGCATTGTATGGCGGACGGTGTAGATCCCCCGTGGGATGGTTTGAGCCTGGTGAGGTTAGATTGATAGGGACTGAGTTAGTCCAGGATGCTCTGGATAGAGCAAAGTTGATCCAGGAGAGGCTTCGTACAGCACAGTCTCGCCAGAAGAGTTATGCGGACCGTAGAGTTCGAGAGTTGTCTTTCATGGTTGGTGACAGAGTATTGTTGAAGGTTTCACCTATGAAGGGTGTCATGAGGTTTGGGAAGAAAGGAAAGTTGAGTCCTAGGTACATTGGTCCTTTTGAGATACTCAGGAGGGTTGGAGAGGTGGCATATGAGTTAGCCTTGCCGCCCAGCTTATCCAGCGTTCATCCGGTATTCCATGTGTCTATGCTCCGGAAGTACATTGGAGATCCGTCTCATGTATTAGACTTCAGCACCATTCAGCTTGATGGTGATCTATCCTATGATGTGGAGCCTATTGCCATTTTGGGACGTCGAGTAAGAAAATTGAGGTCTAAGGAGATTGCATCAGTTAAGGTTCAGTGGAGAGGTCGGCCCGTAGAGGAGGCCACTTGGGAGATCGAGCGGGAGATGCGGAGTAGATATCCTCACTTGTTTGAGACTTCGGGTATGTTTCTTGACCCGCTCGAGGACGAGCGTTTGCTTAAGAGGGGGAGAATGTGACGACCCGGCCCGTCGTCACGGGAATTACCACCTTGTTATGTTGAAATTGTATGTTTTATGCTTTTATATTAGTGTTAAAGTCTATCGGGTGAGTTAGGAGTGATTTGGATTGGAAATGAGGCATATAGCCTTTTTGAAAGAAACTTGAATAAGGAAAGTCAACCCGGAGTTGACTATTTGGTTAGAGGGCTCGGAATCGGATTATGATGATTCGGTTAGTTCCGAGAGGTGATTTGTGACGTAGGGAGAGCGATCGGAATTGAAATTGGAGGCCCGATGTAGAAATAGGCTTGAATTGGCTAAGGTTGAATTTTGGCGAAATCCGAACGGTAGGTGAGATTTTGATCCGGGGGTCGGAATGGAATTCCGACAGTTGCGATAGCTCCGTTAGGTGATTTTGGATGTGCCTGCAAAATTTCAGGTCATTCGGACGTCGTTCGGTCGAGATTTTGATAAAATGCGTAATTCGGAAAGTTTTAAGAAATTTAGGCTTGAATTCGATGCGAATTATGGGTTTTGATGTTGTTAGACGTGTTTTGAGGATTGGAGCAAGTTTGAATAAGGTATTAGGATGTGTTGGTGTGTTTGGATGGGGTCCCGAGGGCCTCGGGGTGTTTTCGGATGGTTAAACGGGAGAAAATGTGGAAAATTGCAGGTTTGTGATTCTGTTCTGTTGTTTTCGCTCCTGCGGAAATGGGAGCGCAGGAGCGAGTCCGCAGGAGCGGACAAGAAGGCGCAGAAGCGGAAGAGACCGCTGAAGCGGAGCTTGGCCCGCAGAGGCGGCTTCGCTGGTGCGAGAGGGCGATCGCAGAAGCGGTCTTGAGGCGTGATGGGGAGGTTCGCAGAAGCGGGTGGTTGATCGCGTAGGCGAGTCCGCAGGAGCGGACTCTTGATCGCAGAGGCGGAAAAGACCGCAAGGGCGGATGAAAATCCGTAGGAGCGGACTCGTAGAGGCGGTCCTTGGATCGCAGGTGCGGAAATGGCCAAAAGGGCCTGGGTTCGCAGAAGCGACCAAAAGGTCGCAGAAGCGGTTCCGCAGGGGCGGAAAATGGTCCGCAGAAGCGAAAATCGCAGTGAATTAATTGTATCAGAAGTTAGAAAATTTCAGAAACATTTCACACATTTGGGTCTCGGCTTTAGAGGCGATTTGGGCGATTTTGAAGAGAAACTCAAGGGAAATCATCAGGTAATCAACTATGAACTTAAACTATGATTAGTATTGATAATATTATGCAATTATATCATGAAAATGGAGGAATTTGGGGTGATTTATGGAAGATTTGACCCTAGGCTTGAACTTTAGAAAATCAAGGTTTTGAATGGGCAAATGGAGTCCGAATTTGGTAAAATTGATATGCTTAGACTCGTATTGAGATGAGGCTTCCGAATATGTGACTTTCGTGATTTTTCGACAAGCGTACCGAAAGTCGGGTTTTAACAACTTTGGGAATTTTGATGTAAATTGAGTTGTATTGATTGGGTGTCGTCCCATTGGCCTAATTTGTTGCATTTCTACTGTATTTGATCAGATTCTACGCGTGCGGAGCTTGATTCTCGTGGCAAGGGCATTGCGGAGTAGTCATCGTGCCGTATTGAGGTGAGTAATAGATGTGGGTGATGACCAGCGGGTTCGAAACTCCGGTATACCACTTTGCGACGCTGTATAGCGGCGAGACACGTACTCTCTTGTGAGTGCGGGGTCGATTGTGATTGGGGACTATGGCTTAGTCCGACTTGTTGATACTGTGTTATGACATTGGCTAATCTTGAGCCGTTGAACCTCCTTCTCGGATGGTTGCATACTATATATTGAAATATTGGCCACTCTTGAGCCGAGGAACCCCCTTCTTGGGCGGTTGAGTATACTTGTGGGCCGTGAGCCGGTTATTGGATCCCGCGAGGATCGTTATCATTGTCTTATCATATTGACATGTTAGTTGCTACCAGTCCGTAGCTATTTCTGTTATCATGCTATTTCCAATCTCTGGAACTTGGTATTACTGTTTTCCAACTGAAAAATGATAAAAAGGTTTTCAAAACTACTTTTGAGCATGCGAGGCTGTATTTGCATATTAGTTGACTGGTAGTGGATCGGACTGCACGCCGCAGTGATATTGTGCTTGGGCTGTAGGAGCCCTATTGTGCTTGGGCTGTAGGAGCCCCTCCGGAGTCTGAACCCCCACGGTGAGCACGGGTACCCAAATTGGATCGGGCTACGCGCCGTAGCGGTCATATCATGCATTGCATTGCACTTAGCTACATCTGCTAGCTGTTATACTGTTTTGCTGGTACTTGTTGGTACAGGTACAATTGATATTGATTCTGTGACAGGGTATTTGATTACAGCTTTACATAGTGCTTTATTGCGGATTTCTTATCTGCGTTGTCTTACCCCTGTTTATTACCACTGAGTATGGCAGTACTCATTTTACTCCCTGCACCTTGTGTGCAGATCCAGGTACCTCTCAGCAGTGATCCAGTAGCTGTGCGAGGCGACGTCTGTGGGATATACGAGGTAGCTGCAGATCCCGCAGGACCCGATATTCCTTCTTACTGCTTGATTCTGTATCGACATTGTTTTCCGTACTTGGTATCTTGTAAACTATCATATACTCATGTTCAATAGAGGCTCATGACTCTTGACCCTTGGTCTATAGGAGTTGATGTATTATGGGGCTTGGTTCCCCGTTTTCGTTATATGTATCGTTGTTGCTTCGTGAATTAATATGCTTAAATGGGTTAAAGAGAGCTTCTAGCTCCGTTGTTTATATTGATTGGTCAGGCTGGCTTAGCAATGTGCTGGGCGCCATCACGACCGGATTTGGGGTCGTGACATTTATATTATATGTTGTGCCTTTTGCTCCTATTATATTATTGCTGCTATTGTTTGTCACTTTATTTTTAATGTTTTTTTAGTCGAGAATCTACCGAAAAAAACTTTTCTATCTCCACAAAGTAGGGTAAGATCTGCGTACATATTATCCTCCTCAAATTCTATATATAAGATTACACTGTGTTTTTATGGGGTCAAATTAAATTTGACTGACAAGGGCCGAGTACATTTCCCCCACGCCTACGCGACATCGAGGGTACGACCCTTGCTCGCGTCTTTAACAACAAAGGCGTGGCATCAACGTGCGTGTGTAGATGCCCCTTCCCCTCCCCTTTTTTTATTTTTAAAGGCGTCAGCGGCCCCTCGACAAATTGTACTTTTAGTGAGAAAATCCCTCCTCTATATAAAGAGGGGTTTTCCTTATTGTAAGGCATCATGTGTTATTCTCTAATAATACAACTTCTGATTATTCTCTCTCTATCATTGTCTCTCTATTATCTTCTCAGTGGTGATCATCGATAATATTCATAACTCCTTGCTTTTTACTAATATCCATAATATTAATAATATATATCTTGTTTCGGGGTTTATTACACTTGATTGATATTTATCCCTTTTTATATTTTTTGATTGTCCATCGCTCATAAAGTAATCGATAACTTTTGAGCCAAACAATTTGGTGCCGTCTGTGGGGATTTCGACAATCAAACCTATAGTATACACCCAAATATCAGATAACCATATCATCCATATCCCACAAAAACCCAGAAATGGCCGAAACAATACCAGATCCAAAGCTATAATGGGGGTCACAACCTTTGATTAATAATTAGCACTCTAGACTAAATATCAATTAAAACAAAATTACACAATTGTACATTAAATGACACAAGTACCGCAAATACGTATTTTTTTGTAATTTTTTCTCTTTTTTTTAAAAAAAAATCAAAACACAGTTTAGTTAATTCCTAAGCGCGTAATTAAATCCCAAAATGCGCGTGCAGCATATATTTTGTATTATATTTTTTTTAAATTAATTTAAACATATAAACACAAACGCACAAATACAGACAAATAAAGGAAAATAACATAAAATCCACAAAGATTGCAAACAACACAAAAGTATTTTATTTTGAATTTGGGAGTAATTGTCATGAGGGCAAAAATCACGTGCTCACAACATCTAGCATGACTGTGAGTCGTTGTTGATATTTATTGTGAGATGTTTTAAAGATGAAATCTGGAACCCTTGTCGGGTTATGAAATTGAACACTGTTTTCCCTTGTCGGGACTTGTTATAAAGTGGATTATTGTTTTCCATTGCCGGGACCTTGTTGTGATGATTGTTGTGTCCCTTGCCGGGATGGTTCATGATTATTGTTTTCATTCTTTTTCCCCTAACTGTGATTGTTATTTAGGTGAGGAAGAGTGATAATGCACGAAAGGTGATGCCGTGCCTTATTTACTGATTTTTGCACGAAGGTTAATGTCGTGCCTTATTTTATTTATTATGCACGAAGGATCATGCCGTGTGTTATATTATTGATTTTTGCACGAAGAGTAATGCCGTGCCTTGTTTTATTTATTATGCACGAAGGATCATGTCGTGCCTTATATTATTGATTTTTGCACGAAGGGTAATGGCGTGCCTTGTTATTTGATTATGCACGAAGGATCCTTCCATGCCTGGTGATATTGATTATGCACGAAGGAACATTCCATGCCGTTGTTATTTGAACCAAGCACGAAGGATCATGCCATGCCACGGGTGTGAGGATGAGAGTAAAAGCACGAAGGGTGATGTCGTGCAACTATTTGCTATTCCTTGTTGATATTAACTGTTTCCATTATACTCTAACTTCCATTACTGATTTAATAGTTGTTACTAACTGTTGTGTTTCCCCTTTTATGATACTTCTTGTTTAATTTATTACTTGGTATTTCTTATTATCTTGTGGTGTACATATGTATAGAACTGCACAGGTTTATGTAAGTGTCTGGCCCTAGGCTTGTCACTACTTCGCCGGGATAGGCCAGGCACTTACCAGCAAATGGGGTAGGATTGTGCTGATACTGCACTTCT